>OV121045.1:2510000-3760000 GCA_921293045.1 Aplocera efformata
AGCTATAGGGAAGGGGTCATGATGTCATGATTATGCGTAGACACCAAAAGTAGCATAACAGCTCAGCTTGTAACTAACTGCATGGAAATGACGCGTCATCCGCAGACAAGAGTGAAAATTAAATGTTTGAAGGAATCTTGAATATTGTGTATTTAAAAAGGTGCAATAATAGTAATCTTTTTCGTGGTTAGATATTTCTGGGAATTGAGCTAATGTCCTAGCTAATATTAAGCCATGGCTGTACATCAGATATGTGTTTTTTAGTGTAGCAAGGGATTTAATAGGATATAAACGAATAGGATCGTTTGATTTCATTGTTTAGTTTTGATAGAAATACATCAAGCTTAGAAAAGGGTTTACGTATTCATTGAAACGAGAGAGAACCAGGAGGTGTAGGGAAGGCGTAATGACGTCATGATTGGGCCAAGACACCAAAAGTGACGTAAATGACGACCCAGTTTATAACTGACCGTGAAGAATATATGTGCCAGCCACGCAGGTGGGAACAATTCAAGGAATATATTTGAACAGGTGCAAAATATGTAACATTTTTGCGAGTGGCTTGTTAGCTGGGCCGTTAGTTCTATTCTCTAGAGTTGAGCTAACGGCTCAGCTAATTTTAAGCTATCGTCCATTAGATATCTGCTGACCCGCGTAGCAACGGATATGATATTAACCAATAGGCTCGTTTTATTTAACAGTTTAGTTATGTTAGAAAACAGTTTAATGTAATTTGCGTACCCGTTGAAACGAAAAAAGAAATGGGAGCTATAGATAGATAACACTTTATTGATCACCAAACACAAAATAAAAAATAAAAATTGTTAAACAATAAATTATTCACAATAAGGTGACAATGGGCGGCCTTATCGCAAAAAGCGATCTCTTCCAGGCAACCTTTGGATGGACCAGACAAAGAGAAAAATAGAAGGGGCATGTTGGTGTGCATAGAATAGAAAAAAATAAAAATATATGGATCTATCTATATATCTATATGGATATATCTATATGGATCTATAGAAGGCGTCATGGTTGTGCCAAACAGCAAAAGTAGCGTAAGTGATGAAACAAAATATGCAGATTATTTAAATTAGATATATTTTTTCTACAAGATACTATAAGACTACACTTAATAGACGATGAACATGAATGATATCTGATCTCTCATTTTATTTTGTTGTACAGCTAATTTCAGCTCAACAATATATTATTTATAAATGTTCCTGTTTCCATTAGTCTTAAATAGTTATCATTTCCTTAAATAGAAAAATTTTATTAATCAAACGAACCCATCACCAACATTAAACCAGAAAGTAGGCTATTTTCAGAAGGTAGATTATAAGATGTTTCATGAATATCAGACAAAACAGCCTTTAATCTAAAAATATAATATCTAGATTGATTACAAATAGGTTATGAAAATAGGTGAAAACAGGTGCCGTATAACCAAGACTAACCAAGTAGATATTAATAATATTGTAAATGCGAAAGTATGTCTATTTTTACTCTTTCCAGCCTCAATGGCTGAACGGATTTAGATGAAATTTGTTGCGAAGGTAGCTTATACTCTGGATTTACACATGGCTTACTTATAATCCTACGTACCCCCTGGGTGGTGCTAAAGGAGCAATCAAAAGTAGCAGTAGAACTTGTGCCAAGTTCGTCCGGAGAGGTACTGCCACCACGCCTGGAATCAGTGTTTGCATTACTGTGTTCCGGTGGAAGGATATGGCTGCCGGTGAAATCACATGCGCATGAGACGTATCATCCCCGTCTCGGGTGATGGACACAGCAGGATGAATGCGACTTAGTAAAGATTTGGATCTCATACTGAGTCGCGCGCATTACTGTTGTCATGGGCGAGGGTCCGCTCGTTCCGTTACACATTCACATAAAAAAAAAATAATCCCGAAAAATTGAAGTCATATAGGTACTTTTAAATCACAACTTTTTAACCACGGATAAGACCGCTGGGCGCAATTCGAAGAAAAAAAGAACTATATACCCTATATTTGCATATTTATCACTGGAAACCAGCACCGGAATTGTCAGGAAAAAAATATTTATTTTATTCACCTTTAATGGTATGTGGTAAGGTGAAAGTACTCTCAGATGGTAATTAAACATGAATTAGGTACTCTAATTTATTGCATACAAATGTTTTATTCCAATTTACTTCGGCTGTTCTAAACATCTGTATCTAAATCGTTGAGAAATTGTTTTAATATCCCACATTGTTTACATACAATGAGAGATTTGGAATGTATATAGTTATATTATATACATAAATATTAGGTGACTTTGAATTTCTAAGCATAGTCTAGACGCTTGACTTAAGCTGTCTATCTAAAGTGAAGTAATTTCGATATTGCAAATTAATCTATTCCCTGACGAATCATTACATTAATTTCCAAATACGATCTATCAGATGCCAGATACAATGAGTAATTATAAAAGCTCTTCAAACCTTCTAAATGACATAGTTAATTAATAATGTCTGCCTTTCAAAAGCTGATCTTTTGAATAATGGGTAAACTACAATTTTAACCAATCTGCGTTCTTGACAAACGGTTAGCAATTTTTTTTTTATTATCAGTTTTTATGAGCTTTAAAGTTTATTAAATATTTATAATGTTTTGATAATTTTTAGTTGCGTCTCACGAGCCTGTCATTTCACCGGTAGGTACCCACATCCTTCAACCAAAATTCAGCAATGCAACTGCTTGCCGGTGTGGTAGCAGTACTTCTCCGGACGAACTTGGAAAAGCATCTACTGCTACTTTATAATGCTCTTTTTGTACCACCCAGAGGGTAGAAATTTAGGTACAAAAAACACTACTGAGGCAACATGGACTCACCAAAGTTTACGTCAAGAATGTAATATGATTTTTTGATTAATAATTCTTACAATGTGATACTAATAATGTGGTTCTTCATACTTTGCAAGGATAGAGTTCATTATATAATATCACGCTTAAACAGAACCTTGCTTTGATGTCTTTGACATATCATTTAGGTAAGTTACAAATTGATAAAACTTATATCCTATTACTTTAAACGACATTTTTTTTTTTTTTTTTTTTTACAAGGGGAATGCCCACGCATACGCCTTCCGCACTCGGGATTGCGGAAGGGTTATGTCGGACTCGAACCGACTAAACCCCTTGGTGTTCCTTCTCACACCGAAGTGCTAGAGGCTGCGGGCACGAACATTCTTCCGTGGCCTCTGGCGGTGCTGGTCTGCATTTGCATACCCCGTCTTTGGTTGGTAAAACGCTGCTTTTGAGAAGCGCATGGGAACACGCCACGCGCTTCCATCTCGGGCACTTTAAACGACCTAGCACAACTGTTTGTCCTGAGTAAGAATGAAACCCACGACCTTCAGCGCAGAAGGCAGAACTACTACCAACTGAACTAGGAGACGATATGATTATGCCATTATCTGGACCTAAGGAGCTTATATGCTCACGAATATGTTAATCTGTGCGTGTAAAATTAAACGAGATCAAAATGAATAAATGTCTTACTCACAAACCCAGAAACTCATTTAGTGTTTTCCCTGTCCCAAGTACAGAGATTCTTTTTTCATTGTGAATGGTAAAATGAAATATCAAAGTGTCACAGCATAATTTTGGAGGCACGACATCACGCGGTCTACATGAAACATTTATATTTTTTAAGGGCCTTCCGACTCGTTTATCGTATATATTTTAAATATGTAAATCCTTTTGTTGTGACATTGTTTCAGATGAATTGACAGGTCTTACATTTTCACAGAAATTTAACTATCATTGCTTCTATTTAGTAACAACAAATTCATTTATTTATTAAATTAGACTTTCTTGTGAAAAATATTTTCATCTGTTATTTCAATCTTGACAAATTATTGTATACCATCAACACCAACGATTTTAGTGTTATATATCTACATTCTGTTGCTTCTTGTTTTATAACTTTTCTAACTTTAATAATTTATAATATAAGTATTAAATAATCAAGCTTTTTCAATGATGTGCAGAATTGCCATTGTGACTTTTTAATGTAATAAATCCTACAAACGAGATCTCAAATCAATTTGAGGCTAAAATGGTTTACATATTACTACAGAATGATTGCCATTGATGATAAGACGATTTGAAAAGTGTAATATCTAGTACACTTGAATACACCTAAGAGCAACACTTCAAGTGCAGCCATTGACAAGGCCATAACTGGAGTCAATGCACTCGAAGATGCCTCGTGGAGAGGCGAAACACGTGTCGATTCTATTGTTGAGTATTTACTCACTTAAAAGAAGTTTAGCGGACGTTTAAAAATATTACCCTTTTGAGATCATCTTGTTACCTAAAATAAACTGTTTTATAAAGAACTTGGAATATCTGGCGTACTTTTTTAATTAACCACCAAAAATAAAAAAGCTGAATAAAATAATGCCTAAAATACCAAGGTGCGAACATGAACATCTCGCAACGCTGTTTCAATGTTTTTAAAATATTTCATCCTACAAGAGCAGTACATCTCCAAAATAAAAACCTACGCCACAGTCAGGCCTATAAACTACGTATCTCTATGCAAATTACGTTGATCCGTTGCTCCGTTGCTGCGTGAAAGGGTAAACCATCAACACACACTTTTGCATTCTTAAATATATTAGGGATATGAATAAATGAAGTTATACGAGTATGTATGTACGTTGTACGTACTTATAATAAAAAGTAATACCGTGTAGTAATAATAAAGTGACTTGGTGTGACTTGGTTGCACCCCGTTGCGCCCGTCACCCGAGACGGGGATATTACGTTTCATGCGCATGTGGTTTTGCATGTGGTGCAATGCGGAAGCACCAGTGCTTGGCGGCAGATTAACACGTGTGGAGGCATTATTTTTTTGGGCGAACTTTGCTCAAGTTCTACTGCTTTTTTTTGTTGCTCCTTTTCCCAGGGGGTACGTATTGGGACTTCGAGCGTATTCGCCAACGGATACGACCAACTGGACTTTTTAGGGGCTAGATAGCGCTGTGTGAAATTAATATCCATGGATATTAATTTTTTGAAGTAGCACGCATATCGTATTTTTTTGATGTCAGACATCACGATTATGCTAATTATAATAGGTGTGTGAATATGACTCCGCCCCTTTTTGTCAAAATAAAATACATTTGTTCGCTTACAAAATTAAAAAAAAAAAAATATTGAAAGTATGCTCCATCTGCAGCTACAACCTTCGCCCATCGTTCAGGTAGTTTTCGTATTCCTTGCTGGAAGAAGTCCTGGTCTTTTGAGCTTATCCAGTTGTCAATCCAAATTTTGATACTTTCACATGAAGTAAACTTTTCTCCAGTAAGGTCTGTCTGCATCGTCCGGAATAGGTGGTAATCCGAAGGAGCTATGTCTGGTGAATATGGCGGGTGGGGTAACACTTCCCAGTCCTGTCCCTCTAAATATCTTTTTACGACTTCTGCGGTATGCGGTTTGGCATTGTCATGCTGAAGAACTAATTTGTTATGTCTATTCACCCATTCTGGTCGTTTTTCTTCTATGGCTCGCTTCAAACGCATTAGTTGTCGTCGGTAAACTTCTCCATTAATAGTTTCAGAGGGTTTGAGCAACTCATAATATACAATACCTTTCTGATCCCACCAAATACAGAGCATGACCTTGGCACAGTGAATATTTATTTTTGGCTGTGATGGGCCTGGTTCGCCTGGTTTCACCCAAGCTTTTTTGCGTTTAGGATTTTCGTAGTGTATCCATTTTTCGTCTCCTGTGACTATCCGATGCAAAAATCCTTTTCTTTGCTGTCTTTGAAGCAGCATTTCACAAATGGTTTTCCGACGTTCCATGTCTCTTTCTTTTAAATCATGTGGAACCCAGTAACCGGCTTTTTGAATCATTCCCATCATTTGTAAACGCTTTGCAACAGTTGAACGATCAACATTTAATGCTGCAGCTAATTCTGATTGAGTTTGGCAAGAATCTTCCGCCAATAATGCTTCCAATTCAGCATCTTCAAATTTTTTTGGTGGTTTTCCATGTTCTTTATCCTCAGTACTAAAATCGTTATTTTGAAATCGTCGAAACCATTCCTTGCAAGTTGTATTAGACGGAGCATGCTCACCATAAATCTCCACAAGCAAACGATAAGTTTCCGCTGCAGTTTTCTTCGCAATAAAATAATGTAATAACACTTCCCGCAAATGACGTTTATTTGGAATAAAAACCGACATTTTCGAAAAGGTGAAAACAATTGTTGCTTACACTTCAACCAAATATCATAAAATGCGTTAGATAGCTGACATTCAGTACTATCGAATACAAGTATGGTCATTTATTAGTACACGTAAACAATACTAAAAACGACATCTGTTGAGAAAGGGCGGAGTCATATTCACACACCCAATATTTGCGTTATCGTGACATTTGGCAATCAAAATAATGTTATCAGAATTTATTAACCTAATTTTAATGACATTATCCTACGTATTACTTTTATTCGAAGATAAGGACCCAATAACCAATTTTATTGTGGACAACATTATTATTTACGGGCCTATACTCGTATAAGTTTTTTAACGTGAAACATGGCATGACGGTAAACGACATGACGCTCTCCTATGCCATCACGTTTCACATCTGTTAAACGTCCCGTGATTGCTAACTTTTTTTTAAATATCTGAATATCTTACGTGCCTATTTTTATACGAGTACATGTTAATGCGAGTTACTTTGTTATTTATGCTTTCACGCCATAATCACATAACTGATCATCATGAAATTTAGCATACAAGTTGTCAAGGGTACAGAAAAGGATATAGAGTACCTATAATCTAGATATAAAACATTAATGTAAGCGAAACCGTAAGTTAAAGCTACCGAATCAATAAAAAACATTTTATTCCAATTTTATAATCACATTCTATACACATATTTTGTTTACGTGGTTCAAAGTAATCTCAATTTTAATATAAAGCTATGGAAATATAAGATGGAGCACCGTGCCAGCAGATCTCATAAAACAAACAAATACGGTTGGAAGATATCTTCAGACGAGTGAGAACAGCTTGGTCACAATAACAGACCAAATAATATTAAAAAAAAAACTATCCGATCCTAAAAGGGCACCTGACGTAGGAAATATGAAACAAAGTGTTCATTTATTTTTTTACTTATATAAATAGTTACATCAACAAAGTGAACATTAACACAATGCTTAAAAACTATACACAAACATTAAGACAATGCTTAAAAACTAATATACACACAATTATACATGCCAAGTGTCACATCACTTACAAATGTAAATCTTTTACAATTATTCAACAGTGTTTACATGACATGAAAATAAACGCATTAATTTCAATAAAAAGGTTCAATTATGTTCCCGAAAATTTTCCAAAAATATACAGGTTTTTTTAATGTGGCAGACCATTATTGGCTTTTTTGCGTTTTATTGACGATGCATCGCGCTGTCAAAAAAAAAAAACATTATGACGTCACTATCGGAGATACACTTGATATAATAATATTAAAAAAACTTTAACGTTAATAACATTTAAGAAATAGAAGCATAATATTACTTATTAGCTGTTACCCGCGGTTTTCCGGGATCAAAAGTATCTTAAGTGCTACCAAATTTCATCCAAATCCATTGAGCCGTTTGAGCGGGAAGGAGTAAAGTAAAAGTCAAAATACTGTATTTCCGTTGAATTCTTTAAAAATACTTGGAAACGTTCCTTTTTTAAATAAATATGTACCTACAAGCATATGTACATCAAAAAATATACGCACTCACCTACATGCAAACTTCGTCTTTATAATATTAGTGTGATAATTGAAAGTTCAGTGATGACAGTTCTGTCCTGAAATTGGCGGTATTATCCCTGAAGGGATTTTTTCCAGACAACCATATGAAGTATCATAATGATCCACATCATACATTATATCGTATATTAGGGACACGTTTGTTACTAAGGACCAATTATGAGCTAATTACCGTGTTCTAATAGACCATCACTAAATTCCTCGAAGACTCACGATACTTATACTATTATGGCAACAAACAAGCATACGGCCTTGTGGTAAGCAGTACTTAAATATGTTGCCATACCAGAGGTATTGGTGTTGCCAACTTAATGTATTAAATTTCATACACCCTCCACAACACTCGTGAAGTTGCTCTAAGTTAATCGAAGTTAGCAGTGTAGACGGTCAATACTAGCAGTGTAATGTGGTTTTATGTCATTACTTTGACTTTGACAAAACAATTCAATATTGGACAAAAGCGCTGTGCTCTACCTTCTGGTGAGTATAATATTCTAGAAAACCATAGTATATCATATTTAGTAACCACCGCTAAAAATTTAATTTCTTCTTTTTTTTCAGATGACTGCTCAAGTGGCTAACTCTGGTGTCGGAATTTTTAAGCCACTGGAAGACTTCCGACATGGCTTATCTAGAAATAGCTGGGACCAACATCTAATAAATGAGTAAGATACTCTACAAATCAATTGACACATCTTTGATATGTTTCGGGTGATGGATGCAGCAGGATGAATGCGACTCAGTAAAGATTTGGATCTCATACTGAGTCGCGCGCATTACTGTTGTCATGGGCGATGGTCACCACTTACCATCAGGTGGGCCCTCAGCTCGTTCCGACACCCAATAAAAAAAAAAAATCTTTCGTCTTATTAAGTCTTCACTTTAAGTATATGTAGCCTTCAACGCGACAACATCTCGAGTCAACGCTCCTGAGATGCCTCGTGGAGAGGCAACACGTATCAATTCTATTATAGAGTATGTTACTCATTTTATTACAAGTTTATCGGAGTTGTACAAAATATTATCGCCTTTTCAGATTAATGTAGAAAATAATGTATAAAAGGGTTTCTAATAAGTTCTAAAAGGGGGGTCCGTCGTTTCTGTACCCTTGGACCCCCTACACGTGCCCTCTGGGTGGTGTTACTGCCTCCACACCTAGTAATCTGTCGCCAAGCAGTGGTGCACTCGCGTCGCTGTGTTCCGGTAGAAGGGTGTGGGCGCTGGTGATATTACAGATACTTGAGGCATAACATCCCCGTGTCAAATGCGGTGCTACTTGGGTCTTCATAGTTTACTAGGGAAGCATATTAGCATGAGTACCATACTTTATAGTTGATGGGCGACGGTAACCACATAACATGAGGTGGGCCGTCTGCTCGGCCGCTTTAATCAACTAAAAAAATAAAAATAGGAAATATATAATCATAATGTATGTTTGCGAAAATAGAACCAGCGCATCTAATATAAGCTGGCAACATACAAAGCGGTAAAATTCAATTTCCTGAATAAAATCCTTCACGATAGACCGAACGGATATTATTACCCGCGCAGAACAGAATAGCCAACGTATTGACCAAGCGTTTTACATGGAAACATAGAGAGAGGTCTCAATTTTGTTGAAACGATAAAAAAAGCTGAACACTTTCCAGTACATAGTGGCCCACCTGGTGGTAAGTGGTTACCTCCGCCCGTAACAACAGGAATACGACTTAGGTTTTCCCCGACAGAAGCATAAGAAGATCCAAGTCTCACCCCGGTGCGCCCGTCACCATCGCGCGAAGAAACATTGCTTTGCAACTATCAGACTGAGATGTGGTTAAAACCTTGTCAGGCTGCCCGAATTCAGAAGGCCTAGAGTAAATTTTGTAAACACTGGAATAATAAATACTATATAATTAGGCATATAATTTACTAGAAAAAAAAAACAGTTTTCGGTTGCCAGTTTTCAAAGCTTGCTGGAGGTAATATCACGGGAAAATAATTGTCTGATGTGTAAACAATCCGACATAGTACAATTTAATACTGCTTGTATCATTAACCAGCGGGGAAATAATCTCGTTCTCTTAATTTCCCTCGGAGTGTCTTACTGGACACATGGGTATTACAAAGTAAACAAATTAAAAGTTGTTTTCGGTTAGATGGTGCTAGCTTCGTTAGATAATCAGAATTAAAGGCTTAAATGGCTAATTGGTAGGAACTTCAAAGTATCCGGGGTTAACATAAAACTAGTTTATACCTTTTTATATCTCAAAAGTAACGGAACGAGCTAAAGGCCCACCTTATGTTAAGAGGTTATCTCCGTCTATAACAGCAATACGGCTTACATCCTCCCTGACCCAGGTATAAGAAAACTCAAGTCAAATTGCGTTGCGCCCGTCACTCAACATCTCATTCGCATACCTTACCATATACAGGTAAAATTTACGATGTTCAAAACAATTAATTCGATCACTTTATATCAATCGACCAAAATTTAAATTCACTATGCGGTTGGTTCGCTACGATCAAACATCGATATCCGTCATTCAAGTTTCAGCATCATTACAAAAACATGGAACGTAAATCAAGTAATACGCGGTGGCTTTATTAATGTGTGTGCGTTACCAACACATCAAAGTTTTACGATCGCGTCTAGCTATTTTATACTGTACACACTATTATATAAATTGGATCCGTGATCAGTTTTTTCATGGGATGCGTTGGTTTTAAGGCTGTACTGGGATCTCTTTGGAATCATTTAAGTTAGTAAAGGCTGATTTTTGACTAACCGTTAGCCTTTTTTGAGAGTTCTGTAACCAAATAACTAAGCCACGTATGTCTGTCTGTGTGTCATAACTATTACTACGAGCGTAACTATTATTATTTATTAATACAAGTTTTATAAAGAGAAAATATAAACTAAAAATAACAACGGATTTAAAAATTCGTTTACCTATAGAAATATAATTATCAGCGAGTATAAAATATGGCTGCATTTTATAAACAAAAAATAGAGATCCTATATGGAACTGTAATAATATAACCTAAGGTATTAAAAATTTGTCTATAAAACGCTTTGGCGTGCGCTGCGATGAAATAATGCACTTTATGTTTAAAGTACTCATCATTAGGTACCCATAAAAAAGACTAAGAAGCTACATGACATACCTACTATTATAGTAGAGTCAAATTAACCGCTTTTTGTTCAAATTAAGAAAACAGAGCTAGAATCAACATAGGTACCATGATATTAATCCTTATCCAACTAAATAGGTTTATAATCACGGTTGTGCGAAGCCGGGTGATAGAGATGTATATTTTTTTTTAACGTTTACATACTCATACCTCTACATTAGGATTCCCTGTGAGGATGGCATGGACAAACACAGAAACACGAGGTTAATTTTGTTCGTATTCTAATATAACGCTTTTACAGTGGGGAACAAAATAAACAATTGAGTATTAAGCGTTGAGTAACTTTGATACTGCAGTATTTTGAATTTTTATTGAATAATTTATTATGATTATGAAATCTTTTCAACGTTTATAGCTAGAAACTTGTCCTGGAAATCTTGAAGCGCTCAGTCTTCAGTTCTGAATACTTTATTTAAAGTTGAAACTTCTGTTATACTTCTCGTATTGTGAGACTTAAAATACTTTAGCACCGGATAAATGACGCTTTTATACAAAACTAACAAAACTGCGTTTAAATGCACACTTTGTCAAGAAAATTAATTAAAGGTGATTATTAATGCCAAGTTCGTCCGGAGAGGTACTGCCACCACATCTGGAATCTGCCGCCAAGCAGTAGTGATTGCATTACTGTGTTCCGGTGGAAGGATATGGCTGCCGGTGAAATCACGTGCGCATGAGACGTATCATCCCCGTCTCGGGTGATGGACGCAGCAGGATGAATGCGACTCAGTAAAGATTTGGATCTCATACTGAGTTGCGCGCATTACTGTTGTCATGGGCGAGGGTCACCACTTACCATCAGGTGGGCCCTCAGCTCGTTCCGTCACGAATTCACATAAAAAAAAAAAAATAATAATTTCCATAACGCAACTAATTCATCGCCAATAACCAGTACGATTTTTATTTACCGCATCTATTCTAACTAGCATAGTAGCCTGCCTTTTGTGCTGTAGGTATTGGGTTTGATCCCCAACCAGCACCATCATTTTATGTGACGAACATATACAATTTAACAATGTATTTGTTCTGTGCCTGGTTTTAAATGTGTTTCATAATATGTATATAACAAACAAAATACTATTTAAGAATACTATCAGTTATCTAGTTCCCATAGTACAAGCTATGCCTAGTTTGGGGCTAGATGGCACTGTGGGAAATGTCCATTAACATTTATTTACTAAGTGTATTAGTACCCATTCTATATGAAATAGGCTATACTAGTTGTAAGCGTTATGAAAAACTAATCATGTTGAAAATAAAACGGAAACGCGAATCATATATTTACAGTTATTTTCATAAGCACGTACGATCATGACCCGTTTCCTTCCAGTATAAATATCTTCGTTACATTCTATTTATCGATTTTCAGTCTTTCACGTTTTAGTGACATCAAATTATTCTTCGCAATAAAATAATGTAATAACACTTCCCGCAAATGACGTTTATTTGGAATAAAAACCGACATTTTCGAAAAGGTGAAAACAATTGTTGCTTACACTTCAACCAAATATCATAAAATGCGTTAGATAGCTGACATTCAGTACTATCGAATACAAGTATGGTCATTTATTAGTACACGTAAACAATACTAAAAACGACATCTGTTGAGAAAGGGCGGAGTCATATTCACACACCCAATATAATACAATCTTATCTGTTTTGTGAGTATTTTTCTAACCTACTCTCCTGATTCCTGTGACATGTTATGAGCTCCTGTGACACGTTATACGCTCATGAATATGTTTACTGGTGTGTGTAAAATTTGACGTGTCGAAACGATACTTGAGATCTAAAGGAATAAATGAGTTTGAGTTTTAACCTATTTAGATACTGTTTTTTACGTATCATTATATTTTATTAAGAAAATAATAATAATTTTATTTTTAAACCAATACCTACATTATAAACACATTTATAAATTTACAATAGATAATTTTTACATAAGGATGTGTTGCTATGTGCTGATGGCGCGCAGGGCCTGCACTAAGTTCTAGACTTGTGTTGCAGGCAAAGCGTTACCTTCCATGATTAAATTCCGTTAATTCCGTTAATTCAACTACTGAATTATATGGCCAGGACTGAGGTTTTTTGAGCATTATAAATACCAGCTAAATGTTATACAAAAGTTAATAAAACTTCTTCTTCTGACAAATGGCCATACCCATAAAAAATAAAAAAAAACTGTATGCGGCCAAACTGAAGGTTCATTGTTTATGTCTTAAACCCTTTATTTTCCTTCTCACACTTGACATTTTGACAAGTTTCCCAACTTCGGTTGGAGAACTTTTAATACCTATAAAAAACATCATCCAACTTTGAGATTCGATTCCCAACAGCTGGGTTTGCCTCAAACTCCAATAACAAAGTTTTGATCATATCAATTCGCATCAATCAATATGATGGTAGATTGTTTTATGGGTCCCGTGGGTGTTACGATTGCAAAACCTTCCCGAACTGAGAAGTTTGGGGATGTGAGGATTGTTTGTATGTACAGATTGAGATGTAAAGTAAATGTAAAGGTCGTGCCTACGATTATAATCGTACGAAAACGAATATTTGAGAATTTCATTTTGCGTAAATTACTAACACTCAAGTAAGACTTTTTAGCTTGGTAGCTTACCCGAAATCTTCTGACATAATTTATCGACAAATATCATGTCTGGGTGTAAACAAATATGTAGGTATGTATTTACAAAAAAGTACTACGAGTACATAAGTATTTTAACAGTTATCGAGTTACCATTATACAAGCTTTTTTTATGTGACTGGATGAGGCTGACCTGATGTAAAGCACAGCAATACGAATAGGTCCTCCCCGACCGAAGTATAAGAAGAACCAAGTCTCATCTCGTTGCGCTCTTCACCCAAGGCGGGGATATTACGTGTCATGGGCATGTGATTTCACCGGCATGCAAACCCTTCCACTGGAATACAGCAGTGCGAGTGCACTACTGCTCGGCGGTACCAGGGTGGAGGCAGTACATCTCCGGGCGAACTTTGCATTACTTCTACTGATACATTTTTTTGCTCGTTTAGCAATACCCAGGGGGTATGTGTAGGGACTTGGAGGGTAGTCACCTACGGACGCAAGCACTGGGTTTTAAGAGCATAAGAGGATTTTTAAATGACTAAAGTAGCTGTATATTACTTGAGTCATATAAAAAAGCCAATGTTAAGAGGTTACCAACGCTCGTAAACATTAACAATACGACTTAAGTCTCACCTTTACTGAAGTATGAGAAGACGCAATTCACATTGTGCTCAACAACCTTAGCTACGAAACCATCCGATAAGAGCCCACCTCCCATTTTGTATCTGATAAATGTAATGTTCTATCCATTCCGAAACTCCATAAAATACTCGTAAAACAAAAATAATCAAAAATCAACCGTTAACAAAGTTTTAACACCGATTCCATTAATCCTTGGGGCCACAAAATTATACGCTTACTGTGTTTAATTTGAAATCAATAGACACCAACAAGTGTATCTAATTGTAGCACCAATTTTTTATACATCTAAAGTATATTTTCCACCACGCGGCACCTATGCAGACGCAACTATCTCTTTCTGCTGCCAACCACCATCGAGGAAACATTTTACTGCCAGATTGTGTTTGACAGTTTTCAGTGTTATTGTTATATTGATCACTAAGTATTCGATTTTCTTTTTGATTTTAAATATTTTTTTACACACACTCTGCACTAGGATCCCCTGTGTCGCAGATGGCATGGATAAACAGAAACACAAGACAAACACCAAAGACCCGAGAACAAACTTCATTGGGTTCGAATCGAATATTATATCAAGTGCACGCCATACTCTGAAAATTCTTTTAAAATAATCTCGCTGGCGATGTATAAATTTGTTTCAAATTGTCCCAACTGCATTATTTGTTTCTATATATCAATTAATAACTAAACAGCTCTGTCAGTAGTGACGTAAGCTTGCAATATCTAAGGTGGTGGGTTCGAATCTTATAATGAGCTTAAGCTTTCGGTGAAAGTATACATATAAGGAGGTAAATAGCGTGATGATGTTGCAAATGTCTTTAAGTAGTAAGCTGGCTAGCTACCATTTTCAATACTCTTTAATACTTTGACAGCCAAGACATTATACCAATGGTAATTAACAACAAGCGCAGATACTAAAAGACATTTTTAATGCAAAGAATAATGCAATATAAAAATGCAATGTGCCTGGAGATGGTTTGCGCAGAGGCGAAATACGTGTCGATTCAGTGGTAGAAAGAAAAGTACTCCGAAAAGTATTTTTGGAAAACTCATTTTATACAAATTCAGCGTTTATTAAGATCACTTTGATACGACCGCAAATAATAATGCCTTGTGAGTGTAAGAAATATATATTGTTATTTAAATTGAAGGACCAATAAATATTATAACGACCGAATAACACAATGCATAACGTTTCCTTTACCTAAATGGATAACACAATAAGTTACAATAGCAAACTTAACTCATTATGTTCGAGTTTCATCTATTGTTATACCCAGTTGAGTCCTTATCAGCCGATATCCCATTGAGGGAAGTTTGATCGAATTCGAGTTAAATATAACGCGTGTAATAATTGAATGATTGGTAAAATTACTTTCTACGTAATTGATTTTGACGGCTTCGTACCTAAGTTGGTATTGAGCCCTTGAAAGTTTTTACCTGGCATCATCATTTGTGTGACCAATGTTTAAAGGATTCCGTACCCAAAATGTAAAGTAAACTAAACTATATTATTAAGTCCGTCTGTCGTATCCTTAAAAGGTTATATTGTATCTTTGCACCAAAAGCCGCAGCGTGCTGAAATCTTCAGAGAATAGGAGACTATAGAAATTATTCATCAAGTATTAATAAAATACTATAGGTAGTACAACACTTAGGAACAGGTAGACCAATAAAATTGTAGATGGATTGCGTGAAAAAAGTGTAAGTACTTCACTTCTATTAGCCGGCGTTTCAGCCGGCTAATAGAAGTGAACAGAACATGTTGCCTTTACCCCACTCTAGGTGGGATAAAATATTATTATCCGATCACTAGACGTATGTAGCCGATTTTTCAACGTCGGGGTAATAATTTTTATCATTATATAATCTTTAATTCACGACCAATTCACTAAACAAACATCGAGACGAAAAATATCCTTCTTTTTTTTAAAATCACTCAATGTATAATATTATTTGTCTTTCGTGATCAAATCAGGTGTCAATTTCAGCCGCCAAAACATGTGCGACAGCACGACGCGCTCAATTAAAATACCAAACGGTTACCAATCTAAATATTGACCGCGGCGTTGCTTAACTCAGATGAAAGTTAAAAAGTAATTAGATACAACTGACAAATGTGCCTACGAATAGACACAAGTGCATTTGAATATCATTAACATTCTGGGACAGTCGGGTAAAGCCAAACCTCGATCAGGTTTACATGTAAATTATTATCGTGTTTTGTTGTCCGTTAATCCCACTGCTCCCTTGGAGTTGTGTTTCATCTGATTGGTATGTATTAAAACAACTCGGAACAGATTACTGTACTAATCCCATCTACGGATGTATGGCTGGGGTTTTTAATGCGTCCAACCCGATGTGCATATGTGTTTTAGCATTTAGCCAATGTAAAGACGCCAGGCTGCTACATGTCTGAGAATGAAATCAAATTACGTAATTGAAAATAAAAATTATGACAAAAGAGCTAGAAGTAAATTATACAATTAATTAATTTTATCAAATCTTTTTCATATTCAAGTTATGTAATTTTATTAATTGAAAAGAAAGGAATTTTAAGTGGACAGTAAAACGTGTTTTCGTATTGACAGTCATATATTTTTGAGAGTTTCTTGCAGACCGAAGTCCATCGACAAATAAAATGTTGAAAATTAGAATATATTATTATTTTAATTACTTAATTTATGTATAATTGCGTTTTAAAAAAAATACAATAAACCGCAAGACACAACACAAAATGTCATGCGAATCGTTAAGGCCGTTTCCGAGAAACGCGAAATAAATAGATATATATATATATATATAATGTACAAGAATTACTCGTTAATTAAATAAGATTACTTTACTCTGACTATATGAACAATACTTTATCTTACTATTATTGACGATAAAATTTGTCATTACATGTATTATTGTATATTATTGCTTATTGCTTACAGCGTACGACAACGCTGTAACATTTCAAAGTGCGATTAGACATAACAAAATAAATTCAAAACTATTCATGATAGAAAAATAATAAACCTGTAATTTATGTAACTATCTTGGCCTCCAACACGTTTGAGTTTCGAAAGAATTTATTACGTAAAGCCATTTTTAATTCATCAAGAAAGTCGAATAACTTAATCCATGATAGAAAAGTTATGAAAAATCTTTGTCGTATCGTATTTTGTGGAGATGAGTTTTCATAGCCGCAAACATTACAGCCTTGCTTATAGCGCCGCTAATAACATTGTGCGCGCAAGTCGCTTTATGTTCTCAACTAATCCAACTGAGTCATGTTTTTGATGGTCCGGAACCTCTCAAGAGATAATCATAGGTTATTTCTGTACTAAAATGTGGACACGACAGTTATTGACAGTAACAAGATTATGAGAAACAGTAATAGGCTGCGAAAACTCCTAGAAATTGCAAAGATTTTTACGTGAGATATATTTCATAAAAAAGAGATTCATCATAAATTCATGTGTTAAGAAATAGACACAACTATAACTTTTTTCAGTCATGGTCAAAATACATACCACCGTAGAAATAAAAAAAACTGTCAATTCTTTTTTAATACATTGGCACTATTTCTACTGCAACTTAAAGTTGCAGTAAAACTTGTGTCCGTGAATTTGAGGCAGGAATATAACGTCCAAATTAATAGAAGCTTCAAATTGAAAAAAAGCCCGAACTCATACTTATTTAATTAAAAGCGGAACCTTAACTACTGAAGTCGAGTTTTGTAATACATAATTATTTATTGTACACAATCATTTAAAGTCAATCCGAGCTATCAGTAGCCTTTCAAAACAGACAGGCATATTATATTAAGTACAGTTTTTAGTAATTATTACAAATACCAGTAGATATTACCGTAATTATTTATTTATGTAAATAAAAACGACAAAAAAATATTATGTAGTAGGGGTGCCAAGATTACTGGCTGCATTATCACGCTGAATATCTAAAAATAATCTCTATAAATATAAAAATGTAGAATCTTTAGGTCACCTTGTACCATCACTTACCATCAGATGAGATATAATCTACAATATATAAAAAAAATATTACGGATGTTTCTAAATATATCACCAAGAAATTCGCAAAGTCCGATCGTCACCGACGCGCCATCAATTACGACCGTTCTGCGAACTGCAGATACAGCCTTAAATTATAGCTACGTGCCAGAAGATAAAACGGAATAAAGTAATTTCCGTGCCTGCAATCCAAATTAAACTGAAACGTTAAGGCAACCACGAAACGTGGCGAACGGGAAAAACGCTAAGCTCGCGTAAAAAGTGCATACGTAACGCTTTTTTCTCGTATAAAATCGATTGAATTGACACCATTAGGTCTCGATAATGTCGTATAATGTCTTTTACGGTGCTGGTATCTCAAAGTACCTACATTTCGAGTGCCTTTTAAATGAGTTTGAAGTACTTACCTGTGTGAATGTGGAAGATAAGGCCGTCGTGAATTGTAGCTAACAGAGAAGAACTTAATGTGCTATAGTGCATACGTTACTTTTTTTGTCGACCGAGTTGAAACGATTCAATTGACACCGTTCGTTGCCGTTAATTTGGTTTGTGGCATCGACGTTGGTCGGGACTTTCTTTAGAATTATCAACAAAGACTGAGTTGCGTTTGTGCAATTAAAGTGGAATTAATGGTTTTCGGAATAAATGAAAAAAAATTTATTATTCCACTGTATTTTTAATTTATATATAATTTGTTATGTGTACAAAAAAGTTAAAAGTAGATATACTTATATAAAATCACTTTTAGTGGTTGTTTTGTTGCTTATAGGTAAAGTATTAAATGTTTAAAGAGAAAAACTTTTACGGCGTGAACTTAAGCATGTTCAATATTCTGCCGCAGAAATCTTACGCGATTTATTTTTAGAATTTATTTATTTTTAGATTAAAAAAAAAACCCGACTTCAATACTTTCAAAGTAGCAAAATACGCAATTTAGTTCACTTGGATGACATTATTTTGACTTAACAACCAAACTATTGAACCGATTCTAATAAAAATTCTAGGGGACTTGCCTGTAAGCAAATCTTTTCAAATCGAATGATAAATGGCAGAGAAATAGGTGAACATAAATAATATATATTATACAGTGGAACATCCTACTTTTTTGCGGTACGGTGCATACCGTATGCAACATAATGAATTAGGGTCAGGATACATTTTTCCAGCATTATTACATTTCTTCCAGCAACGTCTGAGGCTAGCCTCAGACGCCAATGCTCTTGTTAGGATTAAGCTCGCCTACGTACATACTTTTATATCAGAAATTATATTATTCTTATTTTTGTGTACAATAAAGAATAACATAATGACAAAGTGTGTTCTTTTACACCCTTATAGCAATAAATAAAATAATGATTTCATTATTTTAATGAATTTCCATATAAAATTATATGTGTAATTTGATTTGTTATTTAAATTTAGCAAGTTTGACAGTTTAACGTACATGACCCTTATTTCGCCTATAAAAGAAAGACAAGGAATGAGTTAGGTAATGTTATATTGCGCTCTAAATACACGGAGGAAGAATTTTATAATATCTGTAGTTCACCAGTACTAAAGTTTAAACTTCAATCTTTTAAAAAATTCTTTAATAAAAAATACTGTGATGAATTTTACGAAGCCTAAACCTTAAAGGCTAAAACCTAATTTTCCGCATTCTAATATCCGTAGCGCTCCGTAGCATCTCGTAGAGGCCCGTAGCCTCGTAGCACGCTACAAGAGCGTTTCAAGAGACACTCGAGTAAAATTTGTTACTGTGAGATGCTTATAATATCATATTTGGACGTGAGCTACACTTTTGTTGATGTTTCTTTTAAATAAATATTACTTCTTATTCTACTAACATAAATCTTAAAGTCTGGGTGTTACCTACTTGATCTCGACAAAATTACCATACCGATTTGAATAAAATATTATAGGTACATTAGTGATTATGAAATGTTTGTCCCACGTGGGTAAAGCCACGGGAAAACGCTACTATGATTGTAGATATAAATTTTGAATAGGTATGATTTAAAGGCATTGACCCTGCCTTGGTTAAAACGCAATTATTTAAATGGAAAAGTTTTGTTTCTTTAAGGTATAAAAAAACTTTTTAAGAAACCGACGAACCTTGAAAGACAAAGAAATACAAACCTTCTCACAAGTCCTCAGATCAACGAAACACTTATACAAAAACAGTACGATCACATAAATTGAACGACACTCATATCACAAACGAACGTACACAGTAGAGCGACCGAACGACACGTCTACCCGCGGATACAGTCGAAGGCAAACTGCGCTCCTTCACCGAACAATGTTCGGTGAACATTCTAAGTTTGAAAATTCGCTCGGCAAACTTCGGTCACCGTCGGGCCGATGCAACGTTATTAATCAGTAGTTTCTATAGCTTCTATATCTATATCTATATCTATATATTTCTATATCTCCCGACATGAAGCATTTTCTTTATGCATGGGAGTTCGAGCTACGCGATCGCCGATAGACAGCCACCCCAATATTTTGTTATAGATCAGCGCAATAGGTTAGTCCGATGAAAAATAATCATATTCCGAATTGAATCCGCCTGAATGTTCTCGTATCGTTATCATGTATGGGTGTATTTTGGCAGGCTTGTGAATTGGCTCTTAAGTTTTCTTTCTTTCAGATACTCGCAGACTATCATGGTAGGACTTATCTGTTGAGGTTTTAAAATAATTATTGTAGAAGTTTTTCTAAAATCACTACAGGTTATGGACATTAGTCGGAGTACACACACTGCATCACACTAAGATGAGATTGAAGTGTGTTGGGGATTGAAAGTTAGTGTTTTGTGATTGTGTTTCCGTCAATACCACCTGTGATACAGAGAATCCTAGTGTAGGGGTACAAGGTGCGTTATTTATTATTATATACCACTAGTTTTGTTACGGTTCTTACGCTAGGCTTTGCTCGTGCTAACTTAGTTTTTTTTTTTGAATTTCACTGCTGGGCAAAAGTCTCCCGCATGTTCTTCCATCTCCTGCGTTATATTGCCTCCTCCGGCCACTAGGTATAGAATGCGTCCAGGCCGTCGCACCATCGTTTCTTCGACCTGCCCCGCCTGATATAGATATTGTCTATTATTTCTGGATTTAGGTACCTTATCTTCTTTTCTATACTGTATTCCTCACAACGTGTACGCACAATGCACAATTTCCATAATAACGTAACAGAAAAACAAACTCACATTTGCATTTTTAATATTAGTGAGGATTTAATATATGTACCTATATAATATATTACTTCTAGAACATACTCTTAGCCAACAAGAGAAGCAATTTATATTTGCAATATATTCCTCAATCCTTTATTGTTGCAATATGGAAGATTTTGTTTTGACGTAACCTAAGAATAGTCTAAGCTCCGTGCAATATTGGATACGATACGACACAACAATGTAGTCTTGGAAAAAATAAATATATTCATCTTTCAAATAAAGGTTTTATTGCATACTTAGAGGCACCCGTGCTTTTTGTATACCGCTATATTGTATTGATTATAAATTTATGTATGAATCTCAGTTATTCCAAGCAACATCTTCTTCGATTTCCGAAACTTGAATTAATTGTGACATATGTAATTTAGATGGCATGAATTATTAAATTATTACATTTATTACAATTTATTTAAGGCTTTGCTTCTTGAGATAATGTAATTTGTTTCAGATTACAATATTATAATATGATTCTGTTTATTATTTAGGTTCCAAAGATTATGTTTTGTTGCGAATGGAATTGTATTTCGAAATACGAGTTATCTTGTCTTTAGAAAAAATAAATGAATAAAAGGTGATTGAAAACTTGACTTCTTGACTGATATACCCTGTGCCTTGAATGTAAATTTTCTTTATGGTAAAATGCTCGACACACTAAACACTGAACTTCAATTGTATATGTGCAACTGATGACTAATCTCAAAGCTGACTTTGTAGTAGCACTGCCTAATTAAATCCGTGTAATGAAAACTAGATCTTTAATTATATTTAAGACGATATAATGTTATGAAATTGATTGCTTTGTGAATTAATAATTAAAATAAATAAACATCAAAGACTGGTATAGTAATACGTTTAATATAAGCTTGACTGGATCAAGCTTAATTATCACATATAATTGATGTTTATGTATGTCTGCTTCTATTATATATACAAACAAGTAAGTAAGTAAGGAAGTAGGCAAACGTACGCCTAATATATATATTTTTTTAATAATTATGGGTACTTCAAACATTGTTATCTAAGCTAGCCGAACTAAGCATGGCTTGCACTATGGTAACTAGATGAAACGCTCGTGGCGAAGCTTGCATAGCTGTTCTTTACAAATTATAATATCAAAGTCAAGCAACTCTTGGGCCAGTCAGAAGTTGGATGGGCCATTTGAACAGAGCGCTTCCGTGCGTCGGTGGGCCCGTTCAGATATCGGTCTCAGCTATAATATCCGATAAGCAAACCAAACTTCGACACCAGAGTTGACCACTTATAAATTAGTATTTGTAAATACATTAACTTGATTCCCGATTGTAATTTTCTTTTTAATGTACAACTGTTTGATACCTCTAAAAAATAAATAAAAAATACATCATAGCACCTAGATACAGAACAAACATCTATTTTCGTCACACAATTTTCTGTCTAGTATTGAACCCACGACCTACATTGCAGAAGGAAATGCTTAGTTGGTAGTACCAACTAAGCTGCGAGACCAAGTGATTGTTACACTAGGGCAGAAGTCAGTCTAGCAAAAATGGCACAAGCGCCAAACATCCTCTGCAACTCGTATATAATTTATACAAGTCCGAGTGAGTGCCCGTTTAACAGGGCAGGGTAGAACTTTTAAAAAGTTTCACTCTTTCCTAAATGCTCTGGCATTTATTGGGCTTGGAAACCTTCCGTTTGTTTTCTCATTGAATTAAAACTTTTTAAGGTTTTAAAATATTCATGGACAAATTTCACACAGCGCCATCTAGCCCCAAACTAAACATAGCTTGTAATAGGGGAACTAAATAACTGATAGAATACATTTTTTGTAAATACATACTTATAATACATATTAACACCCAAACAGAACAAACATTTATGTTCGCACACAAATGGTAGTCCTGGGTGAGAACCGAATCCATGACCTGCAGAAGGCACAGCTACTACCAATTAGGCTTCGCCATTAGGTATTCCCTCGTGACGTTTTTTTCAGTTATTTTAATACAAAAACCAAAGTATGAAATCTGTTTTGAAATATCGATGGGGCCAATTTTAAAAAATAATCTTTAAATTAAAGAAGAATTGTCCAAATCGCTTAATATACGACGGAGTTCAGAGATAACAAATATATATTTAATACAGTACAATTGATAACCTCCTTTGGAAGTCGGTTAATAACATTACTTATTTTCCCAGAGTGCATTACTCTTGTCCGTACTATACGGCATCGTCACGGTATAGAAGATAAATCTATGCTACTTCATTAATCTGAGCAAACGTCCACTCACGCGGCCTTTTCATCATTCCTTAATGGACCATTTATATAATTACTGTTTGCTTTATGGCCTCCATGATATTTATAGACGCGGTGCCTGTGACAGTTTTGGTAAATTTTGCAAATTCCGGTCATTGAATTTTTCAATTTGAATTTCTTCTTATGTTTACTCATTGACTTATTTCTATGAGTCATTCGGCTTCAGTAAATTCGTTACGGCTGTATGTGTGAAGCAATATCCTCGCTATTGAACCTATTTGATGAATGAACACTTTAACGATTAAAAACCTGCTTAGACCCAGTACCATAAGCGGTCTTATCACTGACAGTGATTTTTTCCATAAAACCTTTTAATGAAGTTTAAATATGTGATTTTATATTAATGAGATCTTTATTTTTTTACTAAAGTTGCTTGTACTTGTCACAAATTTCACCCTTAGAGGCCACAAACTATTGAAATCATCTTCTTGGTCAAAATAGTAAAAATATATTTTTATATCTCCGAGAGAATCTGACTCACGATCCAGTAAACTGAGCCAGTTTTGTTTGAGAAAAAGTTCTAGTGACTTGTGAATCGTGCCAGATTTGTCCGTGGAAGAAGTCCTATTGACCCGTGCTGTATTTGTCTGAGAAAGAAACCCTTGTGAACTTTTCCATCTATTGTGAATACTACTTTAAATTTAGATTTTAGTCTTTCTGATATAAATTGCTATTTAATTAAATAATTATTGATGTTAATTAGACTGCAAGCTCCTTGTCTAAAACTCATGAGTTAAGGAGGGAGTGCCTTTGATTAGTTGTATCGTAATACTAATATTAACAAAAATAATATGAGGTAACAGCAATAGTTGGCAGATTACCAATATTTGATCAAATGTTTGTGGAGAAGGATTTATATTAGCGTCACATGAATCATGAAAGAACCTTTGTTAAGAATTGTTAAATACACCAGACCATCATTTATACATATGAGTTTCGGATAACAGTTTTTTTATAACTTATGTTTGTCCTATTTTTTTGTGTACAATAATGAATTATTACATGATATATGTGTTGTGGGAGACATAGCGTTGACTCAACATAATCCTTTTTATGGTAATCAAATTTGTTCTTAGTTGTAATTCATTAACGCGTTGTCCGATTTATTATAATTTATTCTTTTTTTGTTAGAAGTTCCTCCTACTTTAAAAATTCTTCGGTAAATATTTCAAGGTCATCAGTTTCGTAGTTCAGAAATTACAGACATCACAACCCTCAGTCTTGACCGCGCATCACGCCGAAACTACTGAATGAATTCAAATGAAACTTGGCATGAATTGAATTTATACCACGGGATAGGACACGGATACTTTTTATCCTGAAATACGTGCCAGGATAAAAAGTATCTATATATATTTTCGTTCTCTCAGGAGAGGCGATAAAAGTCTCCGAAACGGCTGAATCAATTTTGACAGGAGTTTCACTGTCATACAGGTGATGTTATAAGGAGTAAATTAAAACATATAGGGATACGCGCAAAAAAAAAAAATATTCCACGCGAACGAAGGCGCGGGGATCCGCTAGTTCATATAATATATTGGATGAACACGACGTAGGACTTTTGAGTAAAAAACGCTAATAAATTTTTTTTTTTTTTTGTATATTAGAAAACCAAACAATATGAAATATTGCTAGGTTTTTTTGTAATGCAATAATAAACTGTAAAATTTACAAATACGGAGTTAAGTGCTATGTTAATGGATATATAAAAACCTGTTTTATATGACAAAACGGGCTCGCGGTTTAACTTACTAATCTGGAGTGATTACCGTATTCAACCAACAACATTCAACAAGACAGTCCACCATCTCCAGAAGAATGAAACGGCTCAAGTCGCGTCTCGTTGCACCCGTCACTTGAGACCGGGATGTAACGTCTTATAACGCTTGTAATTTCACTGGCATCCACATCACACTAGAACACAGCGACTGTATTGTACTGTGAGTAATCCATCGGGGTTGCCAGGTACTGTGGTAGTGCCACTCCAGACGAACTTTTTAAAATTTCAAAAAACTTTTTTTCCTTCTTTAAACTTTTGAACGCGAGCAACATTGTAACAAAAGATAAAGATTTCACAAATGGAATAAAAGTTTTAAAAAGGTTGAGTATGTTGTGTCCTACTATATAAGTCTATCTAATATTGTGACTTGTTAGGTATCTGTACCTATTAACCCTTGTTAGGATTCCCTGTGTCGCAGATGGCATGGACAAACACAGAAACACAAGACAAACACCCAAGACCCGAGAACAAACTTCATGCTCACTACACAAAGTGTGCCCCGGCCGGGAATCGAACCCGGAACCCCTCGCTTCGTAGGCAGGGCTACTACCAACTAAGCCACGGAGCCGTCTAAATTAATAATAAATTATTGATAAGCACAATTTCAGCTCATCTTCTGAAAGCTATCTGGGGAAGCTAGTGATCGAACATTTCACCCTACGATTTGAAGGCTTCGTGGCTTAGTTGGTTAAAGCGCCTGTCTAACAAACAGGAGATCGCGAGTTCAAATCTCGCCGAAGCCTCAGTTGATCATTTGAGCCACATTCTTTTTTTAATATTTACTATAGTTTCTTGATTAGTCTATATTTACGGTTCAATACTTGTAGCTTATTTTTAATCGAGTTCGTTGACATTTTTCCTCCGATTTTTATGTTTTTTTTTTTTTTTTACTTTTAAATGGTAGGATGTATGAGAGTGAAATAAGTATTGAAATTGGTTTTTGCAAAAGCATTTGTTTACATCGTTTAGCTGAAATTTAACATGCTTAACTTTATTGAAAATAATGTAAAAATTCTTCTGAAGTTTACAACCAAGTTTTATTGTTGAGTCAGATTTTTTGATAAGTTTTTTTATTGCGTTTTACTACCATATAGCAAACGGTGGAATCATAGAATAGTATTTAGGGGTCCATATTGCTTCCTCCCGTAGGAGTACCCTTAGACATGTCCACCGGGTGTTTCTTTTCCACTTTTTACTCCACCAGGTTGAAAAGGTTCAAGTGAAAAACGGATGATTCGATGTGAATTTACGTATAAAATTTGGAAATATGTTTTACAATA
Organism: Aplocera efformata; assembly: GCA_921293045.1. Lineage (NCBI taxonomy): Eukaryota > Metazoa > Arthropoda > Insecta > Lepidoptera > Geometridae > Aplocera > Aplocera efformata. Next base: position 2,536,843 of record OV121045.1, read on the forward strand.
CGACGTTTTGCAAAGAATTTTAATTTTACTAATTTTACTAGTTGAGTTTTCTTTTCGGCAATAATGTATTTTCGTGTAGTAACTAACGGTGTCCAGAACACTATCTACACTTTACCCTGGGTAATAGCAACACAAAATTTCTTTATTTATTTATTTATTTAGGCCTTATCGCTTAAAAAAGCGATAAGGCCGCCCATTGTATATGATTATGATTATGATTGTATATGATTTTAGATTCTTTGTACATTTATTTATATTAGTGTGCAATAAAGTATGGTTGTATTGTATTGTATTGTCCTTACTAGTAGGGATGACATAATCTACACTTGCGTGCATAAGGTCTAAGCTGTCACTCAGTTCAAAAAAAAATTCACTACACGGTCACCCATTAAAATTATAACGGGCGGAGATTTGCTTAACTGAAATGATCTGTTAGCTTAGAAAGCTCCAGCTTAGCTTACAAAAGTTATTCAAGTTGCATTTTAAGACTTAGTATATTCCAACAAACTAAAACAGATCTTGACTGCTTACATTTTAAGACACAATACCTACGAAGATGCTAAACTTGCTGAGAGCGACCTCGTATCGACTTTTCTGCTTTACATAAATTTGCATGACAAGGTATTAAACGTACGTACAGCTCTTGTTTATGCGAAAACCTATACCCGCCATAAATTTAACAGGATATAAAATTACAGTATGTTCTACGTTTTGATGTCTACGCAGGGTTGTGTTTGACTGGTGTTGGATAAGCAAGCTCAAACGTAATGCCAAAAGCATTTCCAAAATTCTCAACATCCTTACAGTAATCAGTTAAACTGTTATAACCTAGGAACGATCTGCCACACTCATGGCACACGTGATGCGTTTGTTGTTTCGTTTATATTGTCATTCTTTTACACCAGCAGCCTATGGGTAAGATACCCAAACGGCCTTTAGTGCCCTACCGGTCGCTTACAATAACACGTTCCATGTTTTGTTGGGGTTACCAAGAATCTACAGTGCCCTAGGCATGTTTACTGACGCACGAGTGAATGGTTACCATGCGATAATCTCTATCTCTATCCTAAGATATAAAACACAAAAATTGTTTTTGCCTATGTCCGTTATAAATTTTAAAACCATTTAACCGATGTGTCCCAAACCGGTTTCATTATATAAGCAATAATGGGAAGATGGGGGTCCAGTTGGTCGCGTCCGTAGGTGTGTACCCTTTGATTCCCTACACGTACCCCCTGGGTGGTGCTAAAGGAGCAACCAAAAGTAGCAGTAGAACTTGTTCTAAGTTCGTCCGGAGAGGTACTGCCACCACATCTGGAATCTGTCGCCAAGCAGTAGTGGTTGCATTACTGTGTTCCGGTGGAAGGGTGTGGCTGCCGGTGAAATCACATGCGCATGAGACATATCATCCCTGTCTCGAGCGATGGACGCAGCAGGATGAATGCGACTCAGTAAAGATTTGAATATCATACTGAGTCGCACGCATTACTGTTGTCATGGGGGTCACCACTTACCATCAGGTGGGCACTCAGCTCGTTCCGTCACTTATTCACATAAAAAAAAAAAAACTGTGACGGCCATTAGGTTAAACCTACAGCAATAAATAACTTTGAATCAGCGGCATGTGGGTCTTATTTGATTTTGAAATATTGGCTGTTACAGCAGCAATTTGGGTGAGTCGTTTGCGGTGACACGCAAGAGGCTAGTATAAACCCCATCACACACGTAGCTATAATATATATTAATATACCGTACTATAATACGAGGTAAGGGAAGACTTGAGACATATTTTTGTTGTTTATGGAAGCGACCACTTGATACCTGGTGGGCCAATTGCTCGTTCCGTCACTTTAACCGCATATTTTCTTTGTTTACTCACTCATACTGTGCACTAGGATTACCTGTGTCGCAGATGGCATGGACAAACATAGAACCACTAGGCAAACACCCGAGACCCGAGAACAAACTTCATGCTCACCACAAATAAAGTGTCTGGGAATCGAACCCGGAACCCATCGCTTCGAAGGCAGATCTACTAACTAAGCCGCATTGCGGTCTATCTTTCTGAAGATCCAGCCAAGCACTTCTAACGGTGTGTTGTATCAGCTTCATGTGATATAATAGTGTTGTATCATCACTGTAAGAGTTCCTAGAACGTTATCGATATATTCGGAACGATATCGGTGAATATCGAAGTTGAATTAAATCGTGCCGTGTTCCATTAGTGATCTAGCTAAGTCTGGACCATGGTACCAATTAACAGACTCTAAATTTGTACGCCGGCTTTTTTTTCTTTTTTTCTCCAATATTATAACTAAAATAATTTATTATTAAAATAAACTTCTCTTTATTTATAGATTCGGTTATATTTTTTTGTTGTTGTTAAAAGAGTGACCAGTGATAGCGCGATATAATAACCCCAAAACTTTTCTAAGTCAGTTCTTCTATTGCGCCTTCATCACGCGAAACACTATTTTTAGCAAAATAAATTTTTTATTTACACAATTTGTACTTTATAGTTTAGTAGTTGACACGCAGACCGTAACTAGCGCCTTAACGCTAATATTAACAGCCAATATTACAGCCTTAATCGGCTGTCAAATTATCGGCTTTTGTCATCGTTATAGTAACTTGGTTGTACCAAGTTACTATAACGATACTCACTCTAAGTTATATATGCATCACGGATTATTCGATTTTTAAATGAGTCAATTATCGCGTTCAAACTCTTTGCTTCTGACATTTACGTGACATAATTACTAAACGTCAACCAATCATCAAAGCAACAACAAAAAATGAACGATCCCAAAACCATATCAGAAAAGGAACTGCTGAACGCCATAAGAGATCTACTCAGGAGAAATGGGTACCTGAACAAACTCACGGCGGAGGTAAAGATTGCTTTATTGTTTAAGTTTTGACGAATTTATATGTTCAAACTTCTGTATGTGTTGACTTGAAATATTATGGACCAGCGATCGAAGTCGGCAACATTACTTTAGAAAATCATTTCGCTCGCTTACGTGACTAAATGACAAATCAAGCTAAGGACTAACCTATTAAGTAACTGCCACCGCCCATAAAACAGCGATACTAATTAGGTCCTCCTTGACCGAAGTATAAGAATACCCAAGCCACATTCCGTTGCGCCCATAACCCGGGACGGGAAGACTCATGCGCCTGTGATTACACCGGCACTCACACACTTTCGCCAGAACAGCAGCGATGCGCGTGCACTGCCGGGTGAGATGACCAGGTGCAGTGGCAGCACTCCGGACGAACTTGGCACAAGTTCTTCTGCTACTGTTCTCTGCCTATCAGATGGGCCTTCATATCATATCCCCGCTTACGTTGCATAAAAAAGTATATATCTACTAACCGTTTACTGCGACTTCGTCTACGTGGAATTTAAGATTTTTTGGAGGAATACTAATACTTTTTAGCTTTCTAAAATAAATGTAGCCTATGTTTTTTTTATAAGATATAATATATCTGGCAGTGAAAGTCACAGACAATTTTTTTTTTTTAAATCCGTATTTACTTTGAAATACATTTAGTAAAAAGCTGTTATTTTGATATAACAAACTGACACTTCAGTTTAATTTATTTATATAGATTAAAAACACTGAAATGGTACATAGTTTCAAAGTTTCGAGAAATCCTCATTTATTTACCATGATTTGTGAGTTTTGTTGACTCCCGACATTTCGACGCAGTTACATGCGTCATGGTCCCGGGCAACCATGACGCATGTAACTGCGTCGAAATATCGGGTGTCAACAAAACTCACAAATCATGGTAAATATCTCGGTAACACGAATAATAATGTTCATAACCATGATATAATAGTTTTAAAATTTATATCCTCGTTTAGTTGTACAAGAGCTCACCACCTATTATCCTGCAGATAGAAGAGTAGATGAAACCGATATTGCAAAACTTCACCCACACATAATCGGAGCACCTTTTAAACTATTCACTAAAATACTTAGTTATACGGCAAACTCTTTTAGATGCGGGCACAAGTGACAGAACTTTTGCGAGACCGACAAACGGCGGCCGGCGACAAAATCTCCGAGCCGCCGCCACCAACGAATGAAGTGCTTTTAATCAATGAGCTGGTGAGATGTTTTTTATTAAACTATCTTTTTTATGCTTCTCGTGACAGGATGAGCTGAAGGCCCACCTGATGGTAAGTGATTACCTCCGCCCATAACAACAGAAATTCGACTAGGAACCCAAGTCAGATCCCGTTGCGCCCGTCACCCGAGACGAGGATCACGTCTCATGCTGTGTTTTCTACTGCTAAATTTAGTTGCTCCTTTGGCACCACCCACAGGGTACGTAATAATTGGTAACAAGATAATATTTGACGGCTCTGTGGATTAGTTGTTGCTACCCAGCGTTTCAAAGTGATGGCTGGTTTGATTTCCGGACGGGGCAAAGTTTGTGGGACGAGCGTAAAGTTTGTTATCGGGTCTTGGGTCTTTTCATACTTTAGTACGAGACTGAACAATTCGGATGTATATTTTTCTGTTTGTGACCTCAGTTCACCGTCATTTATCAACCGATTTAGATATTACTTGTTTTATTTCAAGGGTTATTAATTTCATATTGCCAATATGATATTGGTCTCATCGAAATTTTATCAAAACCAATTTTTCAATAGTTCAATAGTTTGGTTGTTGTTAACTCATTCAAGTAAACGAAATTGCGTATTTTACTTACTTGTGACTTTTTTCATTTGTAGGTAATTGATTTGGATGTTTCTTTTATTAAATGGTAGGGTGTACTCCCTATGGGCGAGATATTTTTAATGTTTTTTTTAAACACTTACTTGTTAATTTACAGATCAGGGAGTACTTGGAGTGGAACGGGTACCTGTACACCGCGTCCGTGATGTCTTCGGAAGCGGCTCTGCCCAAGGAAAAGAAGAGTAGATCTGCTCTATGCACGGAAGTTGGAGTGAAAGATGATGAGAAATCGTCCTCTCTCCCTCTTTTGTCGAACATCGTAGCTGCGTACACGGAGAGAATCCGGCGCAAAATTAACAAGAGCAGAAAGGAAAATGCTTAGATTTCTATGTATACGTTTTTTTTGACTTCACTGAAATAAATATTATATATTACTTGTTTCTTGTTATAAATATTACTTGTAGTGACAAGTACAGGAGTTCTGTACAGGATTTTATTTGGTTATTGCATAGGTGTAAGCAGGGAATTTTCGTTGTAAATGAATAGCCATATTTGTTAGGCAGCGTTAATCCTGTACAGAAAGAAACAAGTAATATAGAAGACAGTTTACTAATTATTTACAACAAAGTAACCCTGCTTATACAATACCTATGCTAGACAAATCTTAAAAATATGTAAGTAACGAATTAATATTTATAGAAGAATAATAATTAAGTAAATAGTTAAGAAAAGGACTTTTTATCCGAATTTATATTTTGACTGACAATAGGCCTATCCATTAAGCCTATACGATAGAGTACATACGCCAGCTAAAGCTGAGCCGTACGTTCAAAGATTCCTGTACATTCCGTGGTTCAAGTTATTTGGACTAAATACTGAGGGTTGTGATTTCTGTAATTTCTGAACTACAAAATGACGGAAATATCTCCTTGCTTAACAAAAAAGAATGAATGAAATCGTACTACGTATTAATGATATACAATAAAGAACACATTATGAATTTCATCCCCTCTCCCAAGGGAACCGTACTCAATTTTGGGACAATAAGTATCCAGTGTCCCACCCCATAGAATAAAATCAAATCATCCAAGTTTAATTTGAATTAATTCAATAGTTTCGGCGTGATGCGGCCAAGATAGAAACAAATGGATAAATATGAATAAAAATACAGTTTTGGCTTCAGTATCAATTAGGTATAGATTGTCCTCCAAAAAAAGATTCCTTTAATGTACAGAATTGGACCCGTTACAATATAATTATAGGTATAGATTAATTACGCCTGGTTAGTTTAATTTCGTAGCTTCGTATCACTCTTGAGCTGAGTTTAGCGGTTGGTCGGGTAAGTCTTAGAAACCGCAGGCGCTGTACGGTAATTAACTGAAACTGTGCTTGGTCTTTAATCTGCATAATCACACCACAGATTAATTAATTGACCTGTAGACCTTCGATTAGGTACATATTGGTTTTGAAGTGTTTCATATAGTATTACTTCTGATTTCATTACGACAATTTCAACAACAAGTCATATGCCTAGATATGACATATACATATAACCATTTTTGTTTTACATATAATCAGTTTTGGCTCACTCACTCATTGTTATGTCTTCTTCCGATAAATGGTAAAAAAAATGGTATACTGCATTAGAAAAAATTACCACAAAATTGAAAAATACCGAAATTGTATTGATTTACTGAATTAAAATCTGTGGCTTAGATTTTTGGATTGGGAAGAACGGAGCATATGTTGGAAATAATATTGGGTAGAAAAATTGTGGGTTGAACGGAGAAGTGGATAAGGAGAGCCGAAGATCGGGCTCAGTGGCGCTTACTAGGAGAAGCCTATGTCCAGCAGTGAACTTGTATAGGCTGATGATGATGATGAACGGAGAAGCACTCAATATTTCGTATTAGTAGAAAGTATGATTATAGTTAGGATTATTACACTTCAATCGAACTTCCTTATATCGTCTTCTTCATCCACACCCCCATAGTGTTCCCATGATGGATGTACTCGATACAAATTAACGAGTTTTCTAAGGTCAGCGGCGAGTCGATACAATCGCTTCCAATTCATTCTCAGCCATTCAACGAACGTAATCAGTCTTTGGAGTGTTTGTTGCTTTCACGTTTGCTTGTAAGATTAAGAGACTTTGTACAGCATGATTTTTTTTTTATGTGAATGACACCTGATGGTAAGTGGTGACCCTCGCCCATGACAACAGTAATGTGTGCGACTCAGTATGAGATCCAAATCTTTACTGAGTCGCATTCATCCCGCTGCGTCCATCACCTGAGACGGGGATGATACGTCTCATGCGCATGCGATTTCACCGGCAGCCACACCCTTCCACCGGAACACAGTAATGCAAACACTACTGCTTGGCGGCAGATTCCAGATGTGGTGGCAGTACCTCTCCGGATGAACTTGGCACAAGTTCTACTGCTACTTTTGGTTGCTCCTTTAGCACCACCCAGGGGGTACGTGTAGGGAATCAAAGGGTACACACCTACGGACGCGAGCAACTGGACCCCCATGGATTGTAAAATTACAAATATTATGAACAGGCCGGTAGTTTTGTACTATATTCAACTAGAAGATAACTTCAGATTTAGACTAAAGCAACATTGTTTACTTGCCAAAAATGAATGTTTTTCGTGACTGCGAATTAGCTGGAATCTGATGATAAGTGGTTACCCCCTTCCCTCATTTCCTGTACATATAGTCCCTTATCGACCGTCCGTTGCTGGGGCTACGGGAACGCCCTACAATTTTCACCGGCTGTATTTTATACCCTTACGAAGAAAAAAGAATAGGTATTTTTCGATTTTTAAATCAGTCACTTGTTTATTTTCTGTGCATATCCGCAGCTGAAGTTTTCACAGAATGTGATGTGAAACTTATAAAAAATTAACAATGTGAGCAATGGTACGGAACACTCGTATGTGAGACCAAATCGCAATTAGCTGTTTTTTTATGTGATGCACCGTAGATGTGAAACATGACGGCATAAGATAGCAGCATCGTTTGCCGTCACTGCATATAATCAGTTATACTTCCAAGGTGCGCCAATATGTTTTCCAATGTCTGGTCCTATGACCAGGTTACCTATGACTAATATATTAATATCTGTATGTTAATAAATTATTACGGATTTTCAGTCAACATTATATCAAAATAGCGAACCAATCAAGTTTCATCTCGAATCGGTCGGAATGATGAATGAGCTCATTGAAATAATAAATTCCTTTTTAAAAACATTGTATTTCGTAGCGTATGTCAGTTTCAATATCTCCTTAATTATTATCGGAGGCCACAGCACACTCGCTACTTAAAGTAGCGATTATCGGCGATTTGCAGTGACGTCGTATCTGATTTGGGTGCAAAAGCCACCAGAGCATTTGGTGGCTCTATTTTACAAAAAAAATGCTCTAAAAACCTACTACGATTCCCTAAATCGCAGATAGCATGGACATACATAACACAGCGCTAACACCCAAGATCTGAAAACATTTTGTCATGCTCAACACACAAAGTATTTGCCCGCGCAGATTAAAACTGAAATTACTTGGGTAAGGAGCCGTCACATTAACACGATTATAACCCAGTTCCTATATTAAACTAAAGAGGTTTCGAGCCAAAAATGACGATGTAGGGAAAACATAATTAATCGGCTCCGTGGCTTAGTTGGTAGTAGCCTTGCCTTCGAAGCGAAGGGTCCCGGCCGGGGCACACTTTGTAGTGTGGTGAGCTTGAAGTTTGTTGTTCTCTTGGGTGTTTGTCTTGTGTTTCTGTCCATGCCATCTCCGACACAGGGAATCCTAGTGCAGAGGTATGAGTGTGTTAACGTTGTTTTTTTTTTAATAATTATTGATACAGAAAGTATCAGGTAGACTTAGGCCTTAAAATACACAGGGCTGCTTCCGTCATTCGGAATTGTGATAAAACAATTTGACTGTGATAAATTTGTACTCAGATTTTTACATCGCCCTATAAATGGAACGGTAATCCAATAGGCGAATGTTATCGCGTTATAAATGATCAGTCTCGGGGTAATGGGTTCGAATGAGACCAGGCACCTATTACAGCTAATAGATAGAATTTATTGTACACCACATTGATATAAAAAACATAATTACTTAGAATACTACCAATAAATGTGAAATACAATGGGCGGCCTTATTGCTTAAAGCAATCTCTTCCAGGCAACCTAATCTGCCTAACCAGGCAAGCTAATGTACCTCACGTGATATGGGCTAGGTGTTATATTTTATTTCTGTAATTATTTCTAATTAATAATTGTTTGGTACAAACAATTTGTTCATAACCGTGATTAATAAACGCGCTTGCTTATTTTATCATATAACTCGATAAATGAACTCTTTATTGTACATAACACCAATATTATCTTATAAATTTAAACGAGCAGCTCTTGTATAGTATTTATATAAATGAATATATAATATTTATTATTTCGCGTATCTCGGAAACGGCCCTAACGTTTTGCTTGAAATTTTGTATTTAGATAGGGTTTTGCTTTTAACGTGCGTCCTGAGTGACGGCGCACCGGTTATGGCGGATTGCCATACCGATGATATACTTTTTTGTGAAAAAAAGCGGTGAGTAAATCTATATATATATATATTATATAAAAGAAAGTCGTGTTTGTTACAACACTTATAACTCGAGAACGGCTGGACCGATTGCCATGGTTTTTGATTTGTTGGATTTATTTACGTCCCGAATAGCAGAATAACTATTAAAAACATTGGAAAATTAACGAAAAAATAAAATCAATTTATCCCCGTATTCTCCACGGGAACGGGAACTATGCGGGTGAAACCGCGGGGCGCAGCTAGTTATACATAAATAGATAAATTAGACTTAAATTATATTTTAATAAATTAGACTTGAATAGATAAATTAGACTTAAATTATTGTATATTTTAATAATAGACTTAAATTATACTTATTATAATTTGATAAATTAGAGAATTAATTATATGAAGACGATACCCAGATAATTTTTCCAATGACCATTAACACAAATGTGTTATTCGACTACATTTGAATAGATTTTGAACAAGATGTCTTGAGAGCTGAAACAAACTTTCATAGATAATTAATAAGTCCTTCTAGATAATAGTTCCTAACTTTAAGTTAAGGTAAGGTTCCATCACTGATGTAATAAAATCTTCAGCAGGAAAGTCTTTATTCAAATAAATTTTGCGATTTTTCACTTCACTTTTAAATTATTGTTTTCCTCATCCAATTTATATATCTGTGATTTATATATTGAGGTATTATAAAGAGTTTTCTATCTATATAAATACAAATCTACCGTGTAATTTGGATGGTTTTTAGTGTTTGCACCCATTAAAAGCCAGGGCGCATAGCTAATAAATATTCATTTTCATGCTAGACGCTAGCAACAGTTGTGTATTTTTCAATTGACGTAGATGTCGGTCTACGAAAGTCGTAAAGCCATGTTACCCGCACAATGTGATCGTAGGGTTGGCCATACGAAAAAAAAAATGAGAACAAGGTTCTCAACTTGTACTTTTGTACTTGTGTAATTTTTTTTCTTCTTTCTTCTTCTTCTTCTTCTTACTTTTAATACGAGAAAAGTGTTGCGACGGTCTCAATGCCCACTAGAGGTTAAGTGGTTATCTCCACCCATAAAAATGCAATACGATGGGAAGTAGTGCCCGTCACCCGAGACCGGGATGTAATGCTTTAGGTTATACAGCATCTAAGTACTCTATAAGATAGCAAAATAACTGAACGCTATGAGTGGAAAGTTCAACGTCCCCACGTTCCCGAGCATCAAGAGCTTACCGAGTATAGATAGTAATTTAATAATATCAACCAAAAGCTTTCACGAGAGCTGAGTGACGCTCATGAGATGAAAACCACTGCACAAATGATGTCTAGTTATGATTAATTCAAATCGTACATACGTTGCAGCATTAAGCTTGTTCTACGGTTATTGGTATCTTATTAAAGTCATAGTCAAAAATACTTTACAGATACGGAACCTTTCGTGCGTGAGTCCGACTCGCACTTGGCCGGTTTTTTTATCTTCGTTACCTCTGAACTTCATCATTAATCAAGCCAATTTAAATATGCTTTTAGAAAGCTCCCATAGAAATTTTATCAAAACCGATTCAACAGTTTGGCTGTTAAATCAAAATAACTGGAAAAAATAAGTCATCCAAATAAGCGAAATTACGTATTTTGCTTTCCTGAGACTATTTTCTTCGCTCGTTATATACCAAATTGGGAGTTTCTTTTTTAAACCTTACCTTATCCTTGGGTTTTCGGATGAAAATGCTTTCGGCTGGGCTGTTCTATGGATTTCCGATAGCTACCAACCGGGCCGTACAATATGGCCATAAGGTATTCAGTAGCCGTCCAGACTTACAGCTCATTTCTGATTAGTTGAAGCTTGATCGTCCATCCGTGTCTCTGTCCGACGCTGAGCAATTTCCGCTATGTGCTGGCCGAACTGGCAAATACTATTTTGGATCTAGAAAGTAAAAATAGTTTTAGGTAGAATGGTTAGGTGTAAAAGTATTGGATGGTTAAAGTTATAAACGGCTCCGTAGCCTAATTGGTGACTATAAACGAGGGGTCCTGGATTCGATTCTCGGCTGGGCAAACTTTATGTTAAAAGTAATGTCTTGATTTTCACGTCTAGGATGCATGAATTATTAGAATTATGGATATTTAACTCAACAAATAGTTTTTTTTTCTTTTAAGCACCGATTATTACAAAAAAGCTGACGAATATCAACAATAAGACTTGGATCTTTAATATGGAAATCAGATAACTGATAGAATACTTATGTATCTCTAGATCTTTTATGCCTAAATTATACACAGAACAAACAGAACAATTTCAGAGCTACTAGCAACTAAGCTGTGTCTTTTTATGTATAGTACTAGCAGAAAATCCTGTGTCTATAGGTATGTCAGCGTTTGTTAATTTATTAAACTCTTTTATCAACAAAAATAAAATATAAAGACATTTTAAAAACAATAAAGAGCTATTTCAGACGCATCAACCAGTCCAGTCGAACTAGCTAATAAAATATTGAAGCTAAAAATATTGAATATTATATCTGGACCGATTAGTCTCATTTCTATTTCGCAGTGTTTGTAATAGTCAGGAAAAGGTTAGTATAATAATGTCTGAGGAAAATTCACTGGAAATGTCGGGAAAAACTGAGTGTACTACCATATGGGGGGTCCAGTTGCTCGCGTCCTTTGATTCACTACGTGGGGTACGTGGTGGTGCTAAAGGAACAACCAAAAGTCCGGAGAGGTACTGCCACCACACCTGGAATCTGCCGCCAAGCAGTAATGCTGGCATTACTGAGTTCCGGTGGAAGGATATGGGTGCCGGTGAAATCACATGCGCATGAGACATATCATCCCCGTCTCGGGTAATGGACGCGGCAGGATGAATGCAACTCAGTGTATCCAAACCTTATACTGAGTCGCATTACTGTTGTCATGGGTCGGGGTTGCCACTTACCTCTATCCGTCACTTATTCACATAAAAAAAAAAATCGACTGACGAAGTACTACCACCACATGTGGTTATATTCCACCGTTCATAAATATTTATTATTTAAGTATTTATTTAATTATATGACATAAAAATCATTTGCTGCAGTGTATAAGTTGATAACGATAACAAAGGATAAACGATAACAAATAGTCATAATAGTAATATTTATTGGTAAATTAGATATTACAGGTCAACATTTTATAATTAATAAAAAATAATAATAATAATTACTAAATTACAAATAATAGTTCATATGTCAAAGAAATTTAATTAAAATTAATATGCTGCATACACTAAAGGTAAGTCAGACAAAAACACAAATAAAAATAAAAATTGTAGTCATTCAATACAGTAGGTACCTACAAGCATTTTTTTTGGATTTTACTACCCATGAATTCATCATAGGCATAAAAGGCTTGCTCAGAAAGCCATTTTTTGAGGCGCGATTTAAATATCGAAATATTTAGATACAACTAACCATAGTAATACCAACACGTGCCACGTATTTCGTATTTGTCCAGACATACCTTTCTACCCTTTTAAATTTTCCGTATAGATCTCATTCTAGGAGCCATTTTTGAAATGGGCCGATCCAGATCATTGTCCGTAGACTTTACGGGTACAATTTATCTTGTGAATCTGTTCCCCATTGAACGTCAAAGGGCCATTGTGTCTATCTGATTACTGCAGGTAATAGATGTGAGATCGGAGTGTTCATTGTGCTCGGTTAAATGTGGAAAACACAGCTCAAACGTACGTGGAATAAGTTATGATATCGTATGAACGTGAACCTTGTTAGGGACCGCGCATTATCGTACACCTTCCGGTGGAAGGGTGTAGGTGACGGTGAAATCATACTGTGACATGTAACGGGTGACGGATACAATAGGATGCGACTTGGGTATTATCATACTTCGGTCGGGGAGGACCTTAGTCGTATTGCTGTTTTATGGAAGAAGGTGGTACAAAAAAACTTTTTATGATTGATATTGATGATTGAAAAATATATTTTTTAATTTTTGTAGCTTTTCTTTCAAAGTTAGTAAATTAGTATTTTTTTTAAACACTGGAATTTTTAAATTGAATGCCTAAACAGGGAAAAGTCTGTCGGATCAACTAGGTATTAATACTTTTTAGTCAAAACGACATATTTGTAACATGTTCAAACACGGTCCAAACGATATTTGGAGATCTAAAAGAATAAATATTAGAGTCGTATTGAATCAAAATCGGCAATCTGCTCTTGGATATTATTTGAGTATTTTATTTAGTTTAGGAAGTATTATTTACTATTAAAATTCTGAGCATTTTAACAGGATGTATTGAAGTGTTACAGAAACAAAATAATAACAACGTTTTTGCCTTATTAGACCTCTTTTGATAGAATGAACCAGATAACTGTACTATTTTCTCTTTGCAAAATTACGTATTATTTGACTCGCAAAATAAATCAGGTATTTGTACATAATTTTCCGTTTCGAAGAAATTTGTTGGGCAAGAAATTGGTCTAACGATTATTCCGTATGTAGTCCTCGCAGCACCCTTTCGCAAGATCTGAGTGGCTCCGTAAAACGGAGCGCGGTTCGGGCAGAGCCGATTAAATTTTCCTTCAGAATAGTGGATGGCCTATGTTAACCCACATTGAACACAAAGAAACAGGAATCAGATAGTCAAGTAGAGACTAAATGACATCAACGCGTCTTTTATATAGAAAAGTTGAACAAAACATTTGAATAAAAAAGTTCTTACTTTACTAGCTGCGCCCCGCGGTTATCAGCGATTTGCCGGGATCAAAAGTAGCATATGTGTTAATTCAGGCTATCCTGGTACTAAATTTCATCCAAATCCGTTGAGCCGTTTGATCGTGAAGAAGTAACAAACATACAGAGAGACAGACACGCTTAGATACAAGCTTTCGACTTTATAATATAAGTGTGAATTTGATTGTACCTATTCCTGTTCCTGATGTTGACAAAAGAGGCTATCTGCCCACAACATAGGTTTTAACCTAGGGGGGGGGAGAGTGACTCTTGCATCGATCTGTTTAACGAACTCAAAAATGTTGGGCACATTGCACACATAATGTCAAATTACAGACAGTTTTCGTGTTTTAACTGGTCTTAATTGTTAAGTTAGTGTTCAGTTCCAATTTTAACCAACCAACCCGAGGGAAAGAAAGAGAAAAAAAACCCTCAAAGACATATTCGCCAAGATGGTCCTACGTCAAGACACTCGAAATGCAAGTTCAAAACAATTTTTTATGTGTAAGCATGTAATTTGTTCTTGGTCCTTAAATGTGTTTGTTTCAACTGTTTATCTCCTTGCCACCTGCAATAATGGGGAAACTTGTGTGGATGCCATTCATGACAGCCATCACAGCTCAGTTGGTAGTAACTCTGCCTTCTGTAGGTCGAAGGTTTGATTCCCACCCAGGATAGTATTTGAGTGATATAAAAATTATTTGTTTATAGGTTAGCAATATCTACATTGATCAGAAATTTATCATAATCTACTCTCAAATATATGTTATAATACAATACAATTTGTTTATTTTATTAAAAAAATATTATATTTAGTCGAGTACGTGTTCCAAAGACCATAAATGCTTTCACACAAAAAAGATAACTAGTTTTTATGTCATCGTAAGCTTTTTTTTTTTAACATCTATCTATTGAATTGAGATACTGATTCATCGAGTTCACTATGGAAACGCTAAACGACCTGTGAAATAGGTTATATCGTCCTTTTAGAGGATTGAAGGCACACTTTCTTTAGATCCCAGGAATTAAATCTTAGAGCCCATTCAAAGCTAAGGATCTGTTGTAGATTGTTCAAAATAGTTATTGCTCGTTGCCTTTCATGGGACAGTTATAAAAAACTCTCTGACATGTCTCTCGAATCATTTTTGAGGGGTCCTTAGGTGAGCACCCTTTCATAACCTCTGGGTGGTGCTATAGGAGCAACAAAAAAGCAGTAGAACTTTTACAAATTTTGCGAAGGAAGTACATTGTGGAGGCAGTACATCGGGTACTGCCTCCACAAATCTGTTGAGCCGTTTCAGCGCGTTGAAGTAAAAATATACACACAGATACATGTATACAAATATTCAGTTTATCAGTGTGATTGTTAAGACACAGATCCTATTTTGAGAACCGATGTACAAAGAAATCTATGTAACTGTTTCTTTATCAACAAACACTATAATGAATACAGGTATTATGATTTGTCACTACTGCATATTTCCAGTTTCTGTTTCTTGTATATACTCGTTTCCGTAGATAGTGCCAAAATGACGTCTATCAATTAGCGATCACGACAATTTATATCCTAGCATCAAAAAATCAGTGGGCAAACTTTATATGAAATGGGAAGAATAAAAATGACTGCGGACTAAAAATAAAAATGTGTATGTTTGCAGCTTAAAAATGGTATATTAATTAATGGTATACTTCTATTATAAGTATATAAAAAAAAAAAAAAATCATTACTAACTATAAACGCGATAAATTTTGTCGGTATGTTTGTTACTCCTCTACGGTCCTACGGCTGAGCGGATATGGAAGAAATTTGTTACAAAGGTAAATCTAACTCTGGAATCTTATCCCGAAAAGTTTTTTTTATGTTGGTTTTCCGTAATTTTTGTATGAAAAGCTAATATTATTTCCTAGTTGACCTTTTGACCGTACTTCAGATTCCTTTGATGTAACTACTAAGGGGTAAATTAACATTCAAGGAACCAATAGTCGATGTTCGATGAGGCTGCAGTTCGGAAACCCGAATCAATTGATTGAACGTATTTGCTGAGGTTTTCTAAATGCTATAGCCGATTTGTTGATTTGTTCACTGAACTCACCATATAACCGGCACAAACGTCGGTTTAAGAAAACCAACCTTGTCCAAAAACTGTTTTTTTTTTATACGTACAATCATCAATACAGCTTTTTATACTTCTATTATCGAGCTGAACGCCAATATATTTATTATTATTTAATATTAAATAAATAAATTTACATGAACGTTATACAAAGCGCCATCTAGCCTAAGCAACTAACAAACTAAGCAAAGCTAGTACTATGGGAACTAGATAACTGATATAATACCTACACTTTTTTTTGTAAATACATACATGATATAAAACATATTATATACCCAGACTCACAACAAACATTATCGATGTCGACCAAAATAAGTTGTCTAACTTTAGACTAGGTTTAAACCACCAATATTACATGGATATTTGTGGTTTAAACCTAGTATTAGAGTAAGTACACGTTTTGTAATAAGACGGCGTATGTTCAACACCCAAATGCTTGTCCCGAGTGGAAGACAAAACCACAACGCAAAAGGCAGAGTTACAAACAACTGAAACTTTAGTTTACGAAAAATTCTTGATTCCAATAAAAGTAAATAAATTCTCCTGCCAAGGAACAGGCAGCCGTTAGCAGACCAAATCTCCAGTTATTTCTGCACTGAACATTTGTCAGAGCCGTCTGTACCAAAACAATACATGCCTTCAAATTCCTATACTCGTATATAACCGAGGCATTGCTTCTGGCTTACAGAAGTGCAATTAATTGTGTAACGTCGTACCGCGTGCGTCGAGTCACCAATTTTCTTATTTATCGGCGCCGATTGCCCTCAATTAGCTGGGCCGTGTTATTAGATCTGTACGCGACTGAGACAAATTGTTTTCATTGCAATAGTCTGTGTGTTTTTACCGTTAATTGGATGAGTGGGTTTCGGTTCGGTGACTTTGATTTGGAGCCTGTTGCAAGTGATGGCAGTATTTATATTGATACTACCTATATATTGATCTATGGAAATACTTTCGCTTAAATAAAAACAGAAAAAAGTGAAAAAAACCCTATCTATTCCAACTTATTTATGCTTACAAATTTCTTCTTTCGTGTGAGTAACCATACCAGATGTAGGTAACAATATAGGCAAACCAGATATTTCCCGCGACTTTCGAATAAAATTTTCGTATATTTAATTCGTAAGACTGACTGTTGAAGTTGAGTATGACTGTTTTGAGCGAGAAAGACAGTAGTTACTCATAACTTGAATAGATACGATGTAGAAGCGTTTAATAAACCCTTGCCTGACCGAACATCTGACGTGGCCAAGGATCTGTTCAAGGCTGTGAGTCACCTAAATAGTTAAGTAGTGGTATTGTTACCATACCACTACTTAACTATACTGTAAGAACGACGGGACTGGCATGTAATCCCAAAATAATATGACTGAAAGGAAAAAAAATAACGTAACCTTAATTATTTTATGTAATTTTTAATAATATCAACTACCTATGGTGAAAGTCCCAATAAAATTGAAAGTTTTCCGAAATTAGTCGAAACAGATAAACTGATTCAAAAAAATTCAAATTTCTTTAGAAAAGGACTGTTTTTTTTGACATTACAAACAGACACTGCAATTTTATTTATTATATTTGTATAGATAAAGTGACCTCCGTAGGCAGAAAAAAAATACTAAGAAGCGCACATATGTAGATTCTCACCCAATAATCTAAAAATACATGAATTTTGATTTTCATTAGTAAACGTGAATATGTGACAACACTGACGTTGAAAAAAAAATGCTAGGCAGCAAACATATGTACATTCCCCCAATAGTCGATTTATTCGATCTCAAGTCGGGACGAGAGCCAACCGGCCCGATAAATTAGGCAATTTGCGGCGTCCACGTCCCAGGGCCCTAATTAATTATCCGCATGCCTACAGAGTGCCGTTACTTAATCAACCATCACATTGTAACTATTTGTATTGATTCACTCTACTTTTAGCGACTTATGGACTTTATTGGAACACGATACCAATTAAAAGCTCTAGTAGTAAACAATTAATATCTACCTTTTTGGGATTTCAAGTTCTGTGTCTATTCTACCTTAATATTAAAATATTATGGACTAACTTTTGACTGGTTATACTTTGGTTCTTCAGTTAAGTTGTTTCTGGCTCTGCCATTCTGCCATTCTGCTTCTACCATTTTGTCTGGCGGTTGAGCATCCAAATGAACAGCTGAATGAGTTTCCAACAAACTAAGAACCATCTAGGATAAATGTAAATTAAAAAAACCTTAGTAATTTTGGTCCATCTGTCTAGGAGCTGCGATGACTTGTACATATACATCTACAAAGATAAGCGTGGGCTCATAACTTACAAGTTAATATCTTCTACTCTTAGAGTTACACCGACTCGGGGGAAAATCTTCCCCGACTCGGTGTAATTTTAATAAGCTGATGACCTTGAAACGGCTGAACCGATTTTGATAAAACATGTCTAAGAACCACAGCTAGAAAACCTGCGTTAAATAAAAAAAAATTAAAAGTGCCACATGCGGACAGACTCCCCTCTTTTTGCGTCGGGGTTTAAAAAACAATGACAACAAAAACATTATATTACGTAGTAATACGCAGTGTTGTGGTGCGCACCTGAAAAGTTGGCATCGAGTGTTACGAAGCGACTCGAACTCAACAGAATTTTCCACCCTATTATTGGAATAGTGTTGTATTTTTAAATACATCGAGCATTCAAAAACATCGATTAAACAAATAACCATCGCATCAATGTTTGCCAAGCCTCCAATACAGTGAAATCGAGAAAAAGAAACTTAATATTTTACTATACACATTTTACCATTTTACTCAAAATAGTGAGAAAATAACTATTATTTCTTTCTTTATACTCGATTTTCTTCAAATTGTATTAGAGTAGTATTATTTTTGTTTAATAAAACAAAATTGTATATGAGTAATTTGTGTCTTGAGTAATACCTATAGAATGACTAGTCCCGGTATGATCAACCCAGAATTATTATGCTATTAAATTAATTCGGATGCCATCTTTCTTAATTAAGACCAATCTAGTAAAGCTGATAATGTATTTTATCTGTATAAGCATAACATCAGTCTACTCAGCATCAGCATAGCATCAGTCTACTCAACTGCTTGAAAACTCAAATTGGATATTTTTGTGTGAAACTTTATGTCGTGTACCAACTTTTTATTGTATATTATTGGGTCATCGATATTACTCCGTAACATAACTTTCCCATTCCCATAGTCCTGAAAATGATCAAAGTGAAACTCGGCACTTATTACCGCACTTTGTGTTTGTTCCGTGCCGTACAATTTTGAACCTTTGCGCTTTCGAATTAAAGAAAAATGATACAAGTGTTGCGCTTGTTAATGTATAACGATGTGGCGGGACGATCGTGAGACTGTTGTGTAATCGGAGAAGCCAGCTATTAACAGCTAAGGGGTCGGTGCTCAATTAATCGTAGCTTCTTGTTGTTTCTATATAGATAGGTAAGTCTGTAGGAGTCTGTAGACTGTAGGATATGGCAAAGCTTTCCTGGATGTTCTTTACAGATCATTTGAGTTAAGCCTAATATTCGGGTGACCTTTAAGTGGCATTCAAACTTGTGCTTCCATGCTTCAGAGGGCACGCTGAGATGTCGGCGCCGTCAAGTAGATAAGCTATGTCGGAGGCTTTCGGGCTCCTTCAAAAAGGAAGTTATCAATTCGTGATAATCTCCTTTTTGAAGTCTGTTATAAATGGTTTCCAATAATTCTCAACAAAATTACATTAATAAGCTTTATAATAGTTACATTTTTTTTTCTTTTTTTGTAAATGAAGACTAAAAATAAGCTATAGTTTTGGTCTTAATTTTTATTATTACATCAATTATTTATTGGTGTACATGAGACCATTTCCTTACTTTGGTATTATGTGTAGGAAATATTTCAATTTTATACAAATAACTCTAATCGAGAGAGACCTTTAATAGGCTGTAATTATTTTGTAAGAAGTTTATTGTTGATTTCCTTCAGATGTGTAGCTCTATGCCTTTTCAATGAAGAAAAATAAAATGGATAAAAATCAGTTACACTTCAGTGTGAATACGTCTTACTTGTGCAAGACCGCGAAGTTACGAATAAAATGGAGCATGAGCACTTAGATCTCTGTTTACCTTTCACCACAGAACACGAGTTGGCGAGTGCCCGTTTTTGTTAGGTTCGGACCGAACGAGGTATTAACGGTGTGAGTGCCTGCCTTCACTCCACTCGAGTGTGGTTTCAGTTTGCAGTGTTTCGGAGTAGTTGCGCTGCCATTTTTGTAGCGACAATGCATTTTGTGCAGTTAATCTTTGTGAGGTGCTATTTATTTACAGTACACAATGTTTCCGTACCCTTTTCAGTAGTGCCAAACAATGGAAACATAGAAAGTTTGTCCTTTAAGTTAAATTCAAGTAAATATAGACTCAGTGAATGCAAGAAAACTTTATTAAGACTTGTACCCAGGGGATGGAGTCTCACAATTCATTTGGCCTTCTTCGGTAACGAGCATAAATGTTTGCTTTATCTGGGTGTTATATGTATTATGTAGTAGTATTTACAAAAAAGTAATAAGTGTGCTATCAGTAATCTGGTTCCTATAGTATGATAAAATATATATTTCTGGTATCGTTTTAATATAACGTTATTAAACATACATTCAACAATATTTTCTTTATCCAACCGAGTAAAAAAAGCTTCTCCATTTCAAAGTCTTCGTATAGAGCTGTCTTGCCACACCCTATAGGATCTTAATATTATTGTGTAACACTAAACCGCCCGTGGCGCTCAATTCCTGGTACGAAGCAATAATCTCATGAAACACGCCTTTGAATCAATATACTCTTACTCTGAATTACTTCCCTCTCTTGGTACATGGGAGTTTGAATAATTGCTTCTGCATGAAAACTCAACGCTTGATGGCCAAAAAATCTTTTTTGAAGCTAGTCTTCAAAAGCACGGCCTTGTAGTATCCAAACTGGCGCCCATATGAGCGTCCGCAACGGGTTACGCTGCCATGCACGCAGTATTGCAGCGTAACCCGGTGCGGACGCTAAGAAACCGCGTGCAGATCCAAGAACTTTGAAATGCTTTCATAGTAACGCTGACACACGCTCTTCTTTTGCTCGGATGTAATACTCAATGCTGTGGTAAACGTTATAATATGGTTTCGAATAGTTATTTTTATAAAACATTGTCCGCAATAATCCGTATGCATCAGCGGTGAGATACTCGTCTAGGCGTTCTGTACTCCTTCTCTCATTGCGGGTAAGCGAATGTCCAGGATTTGTTTGACAGAATTTCGTCAGCAGGAAAAGTAACTGACTACTTCGTGCTACATCTCCGCTCAGATATCAGGATTAAGACACAGGTTCTTCTTGGTCATGTTCTTAATCCATACAGAGTTTCACGTCGTTCACTGTCGTGGCTTTACTAGCGTTGCTTATCTCTTTTGCAGATGCCCTGATGATTCTGCGACAACGACTTCGTCTTATCTTCTGTTATCAGCCAATATGTCTCACGAGAGTTTTTCGCGTCGAATCGAAACTTCGCATAACAACAAAACGAATCCCCTCCGCTTGTTTTGAACAATCATCATTATTTCCCCGTAACAATACAATCCAACAAATCCTTCAGATTTCAACATTAACGCGAAAAAAGAAAGAAATTTGTTACCAGAAACAGATATTTTATCGCGGAAGAATCTCGCGTGACTTTGTTCCTTCAATTCAGAATGGAGGGAATGAATTAAAGAATTTTGAACCACTCGACTCGACAATTGGACGCGGGGAAATATATTGTTCCGCGGTACAATGGCTGATGAAATTTGGTACAATACTTACTAACAGGCTTCCAAAAAGGAAATGAGGTAGATTGCCTCAACGCCCATGTTGGTGTCTTGGAACCCTAAGTAATTACAGTATTGGTTTTGGATGTTGTAAATAATTGAAGTAACTTGCCGAACTAAATAGTTTAAGTTAGGCATTTAAAAACGGTTATGTGTGTGGCTAAAATTACTGCACATGAGACATTTCATCTGTTTAAGGTCAGTTAATGTGACCTGATTTCTAAAAGTCAGGAAATGTCTTTCGACCTGATTTATAAAGAAAAAAAGATGGATGTACCTAGATCCCTTAATTGTAGAACGACAGAATTATGCAAAACCATTTGGGAGGAGAAGGCAATATTGCATCAGTAAGTAGTTTTTTATGTTATCTTGGCTTCACGAGAGAACGAAATTGTTGGCAGATGAGCTGAAAAGTTTTTAGCTTAGGAAGTGAGTGAGGAACGGCAAGTCATCGATGTAAATTAAGCTATTGAAGTATACTGCATGAGTTTTTACTATGCGGCTGACGAGCCGTGTGTGAGCACAAAACTATGGAAACTTTAGTTCGTAAATTTGTTTAGTGTCAGTGTTCTAGACGCTTACAAACGCTTGCATATACTCATACCTTTGTACTAAGATTCCCTGTATTGCAGATGACATGGATAAACACAGAATCACAAGACAAACACTCAAGAGACAAGAACAAACTTGATGCTCACCACACATAGTGCGTCCCGGCCGGATGTCAAACCCCGATATCCCTGCAAAGCCACGAAACTTGTCTAAGACAATGTGAAATGTATCATCTAAAACAATATTTTATAATATCACAGATTAAATAATGCTCCTTTCCGTTCTTCGTTACTTCACCCATTGTGCAAGAAAGCGTTCGCACAAAAAATCTAAATTCCAAAAGGAATAAACTTTGTAAAAAATGTCTTTTGTGATAAATCAGCCAAGCAGACACTTTGGAAGGAACGCTTAAAAATCGGCAAAACAAAAACTCTCTCTAAAACAAATTATCTTTCAAGTCGATTCGGCCTTGGTTGCTTAATTTGATAGAGGCTTTTTTACTTAGACATGGCCAAAGTACAGGGTCAAAGTTTCGACGTTAAGTATTTATCTAAGTTTTTACTTTGTGCGTAATGAATTTCGTGATCGTGCAGACGCGGAACATTTTTAATGATAATAATATTATATGATACCTACTGACCGTTCAATTAATTAATTAATTAATCGTAAATCGTAATCGTAATCGTAATGAATTAATTGAATTAATTAATTATTTGTTTCAATTTTATTTCGCTTACACAGTTTGTTTGAATTGGTCATCTTATTCAGAAATATTCTATGTCAAAAACTGTATTTATATTGAATTCCAATATATTACTTTAAACGTCACTTAAAAATAGATATGTACCTACGAGATCACGCGTTCTTATCACGAAATTCCGCGCTTGTTTATACCCCATCAGAACCTCAATGGTGAATAATCAGCAAGAAAGAGGTTTCTTGCAGGTTCTGTACTGTAATTTTATATACGGAAACATACGGACTAAATTAAGAGTATTTACTGTTACTGTTTACTGTTCACAAATTTATAATTGTGTCAACTATTTAACCAAAACTAAATAGATACATACAGATTTAAAATAAAGCTGTTTTTGTTATGAATCGATACTTTTATTTCTTATGTAGTAATTTGTTTTTTTCAATAGGGAATCGGCGTGGTAGCCATATATATAACTATATATAACATCACCCTGTATACAAAGGAATTTCTATCTGGTATATTAGATTTCCTTGTAACGGTCTCCACCTGGTTTATTTAATTAAGGAATGTTTTCGTCAGTTACGGCGCCGAGACAGGGGATTCGACCCAAATATTGTATTTTGTTATAACACTGAGGCTATTTTTGTTGAGTTTGGATTATTTATAAATAGTATATAAGGTAGAAAACTGTTATCTCCATTTGCTGATTCTGTTTTTTACTATAAGGCGTTGTCGATTGCTTGTGTCGTTTCATATTTGGTAGCGGAGGTGCTGTGAAATTTGAATAAAAAAATCCACATCGTGGTGGATAGTAGGAAGTTGTTGTTGTGGTTGCACAATTAAACTTCGAAATGTATATTTATCTAAAGTAATAATAAGTAATAATAATAATAATAAGTTAAAAATAAATATAAAGTAATTCAGTTGAAAAACTTGATAATTTACTATCTAATTTACGTACTCTTGACAAGTGAGAGTTAATGAGCATTTATCTACCACGTAAGCGTCATCTAGATTGTGAAATGACACATACTTTAACTCTCTCTGAGAATTGTGTAGTGCATATAAATACATATTTCAAACAAAAACGACACAAGATTCGTCTGGATTTGAAAGAGCGACCGTCAGATTGAAAGCCTTCCTCTGTACCACGCTCTCAACTCTACATTCGTACAAAATAAATAAAATTAAATAAACACGCACGAGTCCTTCATTTAATTTAATGGTAACTAATGAAAATGAAAATGTTTGTGGTCAGCAACCCAGACTACAGATTGTATCTAGAAAATCCAATATTTTACAACAACATAAAGCTATGAAATGAAACAGTAGACTTTACGAATGTGAGAAGCTAACTACTGAAATAGCAATACGATTTAGATCCTTACCTAGGTTTGGGAAGACCCTACACACCGTGTAACGGCCACCACTCTGGGGCAAACCTAACTCAGTTTTACAGTGCCTTTTGTATAACAATTTCTTGTGATAAATACATTTTAATAGAAGACACTATGAAAAATTTCCAACAGAACACAACAACGCGAGTGCGCTACTGCTTGGCGGCAGAATAAAAGGTGGCAGATAGTCTCTCAACAAACTTGACTCAAGTTCTGCAAATTATCGTATCTCCTTTTCCACCACTCTTGGGATACCTTTAAGGACAGAGGGGACTCAGATAAACATGCCGGTAAGATGAACCTCCAAAAATGTTACAAATTTTTCAACTAATAAAAAAGTTTTGTTTGTTTTAATCTTACTACATTATTTTAACGTTCTCAACATACCCAAAGATTCCCTGTATCTCAGGTGGCAGGGTCAAAGAGAAACAAAAGACTAACACCCAAGAACCGATTACAAACTTCTCACTCATCATACAAAGTCTGCTCCGGCTGGGAATCGAACCCGGGTTTCCTCGCTTTGATGGCAGGGCTACAACCAACAAAGCTACAGAGCTGTCATTTATCCGTTAGTTACGTTGAGTTTAGATAGGAGGTTGCTCAAGTTGCAAATTTGCTTGCAAAAATGCTCAGCTCAGTTACCTACCCACTGAACATAATTAATTTAATAAAACCAGGTGATTAATCTTCATTTACTATTTCAGACCGGTGAAACCTGTTTTATTTCAATAAAATAAGGGTATGATAATAATGAATTATTCATATCAGACCAATAAGCTAGTACTTAATACAATGGCGTAATAAATGTATTTTTCTTATATCAGCTTATATTCACGCGCGATCCGCGCCAGGAATGGATTCAGTAAAAGTCAAAATACTTTATTCACATTGAATTCTTAAAAAAAAAATGATTCTCAGTGACTGAAGGTTCACCTACGGACGCGAGCAACATGATACCCTAATGTCATAAATTGGTAGTAGTATATATAGTATAAATTTTGAGCATAACTACTTCCGAAAACAAATGGCAAAGAATTGTGTAACAAACATACACAATAAAAACACTTTTTTTTATAGAATTGGGGGGCAGACGAGCAGACAGGCCTCCTGATAGAAAGCGGTCACCGTCGCCCATAGACATCTGCAACACCAGAGGCAATGCTGATGCGCTGCCGGCCTTTCATAAATAGAATTACGTGCCGAAGTAATGTTTCCAAGATATTTTTATAAATATTTTAAATTGGAGTAAGTGACGGAATGAGCTAGCCCACCTGGTGGTAAGTGGTTACCTCCGCTTATAACAACAGCAATCCAATTCAGAATAACACTTGGATCTTAACTGAGTTGTATTTCTCCTGCTGCGTCCATCACCAAAGACGGGAACGTAACGTCACATGCGCCTATGATTTCATAGGCACCCAAATCCTTCCACCGGAACACAGTAGCACGAGCACTAGGTGCGGTAGATTTCAGAAGTGGTGGCAATAACTCTCCGTACAAGCTTGGCACAAGTTCTACTGCTACTTTTGGTTGCTCCCTTCGCATTCGCATTCGCACATGGGATACGTGATTCTTTCGTGAAGGGTATACTCCTCCGGCTGCAGGCAACGTGGTCCCCATATATTCGATACAAATAAAGATTTTTGAATTGAAGTACTGGTTCGCGTTAGAAGTCTCTTACCCAGTTTCAGGATAGAGTTCTTATTCGGGGAAGCTTCGCATTTGATTTAGAAGACTGATATTGACGCATAAAATCTCGAGGCCGCAATCCCGGCGATCTCTATCTCCAATGAATTCTACAAGTTCATAGACGCTTGGCATTGTTCCAACGCGACACTGATTGTACTATTGCAACTATAATTCTTTTAATATTAAACTTTCTGTGACATTAATGTGTAGGTGCATTATTTATGAGTACCTAGATAGTCTTCTAAGTAAAAAAGTCCACTTTTTCTTTTATATCAGAAGAACTTACTTGTATTACTCGCTAGAAAATCTTATTACTTTAAACGAGCAATTCTTCTATTTATTGTTGTTTTATTTTAGGACTGGAGTCGTTTTGCTTTTCTTCAGATGGGCTGTATGCAAGTCCCATCACTTTAGCGACATAAGAAGCTCCAGTGGTTTTAAAACGAATTGATGCATCGGTTTGAATAATCTTTATTTCCCATAAAAAAATAACAATTAAGTTACAAGAGTAACAAATTTACTAAAATAACAAATTCACGCAGTGAGCAAAAATAACACAACCGTTAACATAAAAACAAACACAGCAAATAACGGTAATTATAATTTATAAAAACAAAAAAGAGAGGCGTTCAAAAACATTATTATATAAACAGTTCCGATGAAGTCAGACTCTGATCCTGCTACATAACATTGAAGTATCGAATCTAGTTAAGAAAGTGCGACTCAGCATCTGTTAAGAACTCAGCAAAAGAAATCACAACACTGTTAATCAGAAATGAGTTTGGTTTTACTAGTCATACTGCAGACATAAATCAAAACTACTTTACCAGTAAGTGGGCAAAGGAAGTTGCCCTCTTTGCTGTGTAGGCAAGAATACAATTTTTGTATGTATAGTGGACATATTTCAATGAACAAACAATATATTATTATATGTTGTCTTTCTTTCATTTTTTCCGGATTTCCCAGCATAGCGCGATATCGTGTAGCCAGTCTTATGCTAAAACATGACGGCTCAGTGGATTGATTGATAGTAGTCCTGCCTTCGAAGCGAGGGTCCCGGGTTCGATTCCCGGCCGAGACAGACTTTTTGTGATGAACGTTAAATTTGTTATCGGGTCTTGAATGTTTGTCTTTCGTTTCTGTTTGTCTATGCCACCTGTGACATAAGAAATGCAAGTGCAGGGTTTATACCCCGGCACTTGGATAAAAATATGTTTTTTTTTTCTTCTGCCAGGTGATCAACTAACCAGGTAACATAAAAATATTTGCTTTCAACTATATAAAATTATATGTGGGTATTATATTATAATAACCAATTTGTAGCAATTCACCGTTTGAATTTTAAACATGCCATATTCACAATTTCACAGGTGCAGTAGGACATAAAAACTGTGCCTAGGTACCTATGAAGTAATAGGCTAAAAGCCATCCAACCGAAAAGATAATTTGTATGTACATAGTTGGTAAATGTTCAGTAGAACGGAATGAAATTGGCTTGAAATATTACCCCTACGAATCCTCATACCGCGTAGCCTACGAGCCCTTATACGATGTTCATTTACTTATGTAGATTATATTGTAACAGTCAGCTAGCCTTCTAATAATAGTTATATCTAGTCGTACTATTATATTGTAATATTATTAATGCGAAATTTTTAAAAGACTTTAAAAAAGGAGGTTCAATGTTTCACTGTATTTTTTATCAAAATCGGTTCAAAAGTTTGGTTGTTAAAACAAAATAACTGGAAAAAATATGTTATCCAAGAAAACAATATTTCCAATTTTGTTCGATTTTGTAATCGTTTATTTCTGTAAATATGTTTGTTACTCCTACACGCCTCAACGGCTAAACATATTTTGATGAAATGTAATATGAAGGTATCTCATATCACATTGGTTCTTATCCCGAAAAAGTTTTATTTAGTGACTTATTATACATAAACAACTTTTGTCAGTTTTTCCCATAAACTCATGAAGACTTTTTAACCGTGGGTAGCACCGCGAGCGCAGCAAGCAGGAATACATAATTTTAAGATTAAATGTCTTCAAAACAAAGACCCAACTCAGAAACGAAAAAACTTTAAAGTAGCTCTTTTAATCAGTGTACGACCTCAATTCTACAATAAAAAGATCTAAAGCTCTCTTTGTGATCTCAATATTTCAAGACTGAAGAAAGTACAAGTTTTCTTTGCGGCGCTCGAATCAAGAGTGACAACAAATAACTAACGTTGTCCAAGTTCTGCCTCCAATAAATTCAGTGCCGGAATAGTTCGGACTTGGCCATCGATTTTGCACCGTCGAGACCGCAAATCGTGAAACTTGCCCCTATTGTGATTTAGATAGGTGCAATATGGACCTAGGAGATTGCAATGACTGTAACTTTTGTTGCGACAATGGGAGCTGCAATGTCGGAATCTTGAATGGCATTCCGTTGCAGATTCGCAGCTGCATTCCATATTCAGCATTCAGAAGTTCGGCATGAATTGAACCATGAGTTTGCTTGATAACTATTGTTTTCTTTGAGTGTCATTTCAATCAGTATATACTATAATAGTTTATTTTCAGAGTACTAGTAAAATGAATTATGTAACTAACAAGATATTTAATGTTGCTATGTTGCACGCGTCTGTAGGTTTATATCCTTCAGACGCGAGCAGCATGGTCTGTTGTGTCCCCCGGGTGGTGCGAAAAAAGTAACCCAATTCAGCTGTAGAACTTATGCCGAGTTCATCCGGAGAAGTACTGCCACCACACCTGGTAATCCGCCGCCAAGCAGTAGTTTACTCGTGTTGTTGTGTTCTGGTGAATAATTATAGGTGCCGGTAAAATTACAGGCACAAGAGACATCCTCTCACATTTCGGTAAGGAAGGATCTGAGTTATACTACTGTTGTATTCGATTAGTAGATTATAGGCGGCTGTGACCACTTATCTGATGAGCTAGATCCATCACTTCTATACTATAAAAAAAGATCTGGTGTATCGGACAAATTAGCATTTAAAGTTCCTAAAAGAAGATAAATAACAATGTACTAATTGGATTTAATTAACTTTTGTATGTATAAAACATTAGAAACTACTTTACTAGCTCATGTGGATGGCATGTTTTATAGATGTCTATTTAGTGAGATACGAGATCAAAATGAAATAAGAAGCTATGCACCCCTGGGTGATAAAACTGCGAAATACTGCGCAACCCATATCCCGATTTTATTCAGCGCTTATTCAAAACTCGTAAAGACTTCCAATAAGTCTCACCAAAATGCAATTGCTACCAGCATGCCTCCGACTCATTAAAGATCCTCCTAAAGTATGGCACCAGTAGTTACAGTGGTAAATAAATAGCTATCGCACTACACTCATATCCTTCCTAACGAAAACCTTTCAACCGGTTTATTGGATCCATTCACTGCGCTATTGCCTGATCCAGATGATTGTTTATTGCTTTAAACTAAGGCACTTAAAATATTACATACGTTCTATTAACATTTATTATTCAGATATCCTTCAGTTCAGTGCAAGTAGAGCAAAATAAAAATATCAGGTTTAAAAAATATGTTGAAAAATATTTAGTTACTTAATTGTAACCACTGTCACACTACTGAATTTTATTCAATACCTTTATGTGTTTGTGGAAAAATACCTCTGTTTTTTAATTATTTGGAAATTTGTAAGGTGTAATTTTTAAATGTATTTAAATAAATATCAAAAACTTTATACTATGAGTTCCATACACTTAAATTCAACAACCTAGAAATGGTAATAAAATCGGAACAATTCTAAAGTTCTGGAACATCTGGAACAAACTTTTATTTAATAAGATTTAAGGCGTCGTAGTAATGATTAGAAGCATTATAACAATGTGAAATTTCGTAGATATTTTGGATGCTTTATAATCAACCGTTAACTGAGACCACTATAGAAACTCCATGAATATTTTCATGTCCCTAAGTGTTCGTTGAATCCACAGACATCACCAGGAAATTCACTTTCTTAAATACGTTACTATAACTATCAATTATGTTCAATGTCATTAGCAGAATTAGTAATAGAATTTTGAAAAGCACAATGCTAATTCCGTGGGTATTTTCCGAAATAATTTCCCTCGCATGGTTAACCGTTTACTGTGACCACTAAAGAGTTTTATATCTATAATTTTTTTTTATGTCTTTATGTGATGATGGAACGTGCTTGAGGTCCCACCTGGTGGTAAGTGGCGACCCCCACCCATGACAATAGTAATGCCACTCAGCATAAGATATGAATCTTACACTGAGTCGCATTCATCCTTAGTGATCCTTGAAGCTATAGGCACTACCAAGACATCCACTCTTGTAAATACTATTGATTATACTCAATGTCACTGGCAGAATTTGCAATAGAATTTTGATAAGCACAAAGTCAACTGATACGTATACTGACTGATGATTTATCCCCTGAATTCGTAATGGTAATGAGCTCCGACCATGACTGATGTTTATGTATGAACTGTCGCATATTTGGTATGAATAATTTTCATATGCGTGCTTTCATATAAAGTAGCGGTTTTACTTGCAGTGGTGGCTGCGTTCCGATTGGTTACGACGGCTCCGTGCCTTAGTTAGGAGTAACACTGCCTTTTAATTAATATATTGTGTTAGGAGTAACAAAATATAATTTAAAAAAAGTGACGATTCCAAGTAACTTTTAAAGAATTCAATGGAAGTAAAGTATTTTTGACTTTGACTTTGACTTCGAAGGGAGGGGAAAACTTTGTAGCTTGAACGTAAACCTTTGTACTTCTGTTTGTCCATACCACCTGTGACAGGAAACCCTAGTGCCTATGAGTGTGCTAACGTTTTTGAACTGACTTCCAGAGGAGGTTTGTTATTTCAGTTCTCCGTCATTTATGAACCGATTTTGAAAATTCTTTGTTTATTTGAATGAATATGGTTTGTTTATTTGAATAGATATGGTTTGTTTATTTGAATGGATATGGATATGGTTTATACACTAGGATTCCCTGTGTCGCAGATGGCATGGACAAACTCAGAAACCCAAGACAAAGAACTATGGCCTGAGAACAAACTTCATACTCACCACACAAGGTGTGCCCCGGCCGGGAATCGAACCCGGGACCCCTCACTTCGAAGGCAGGGCTACTACCAACTAAGCCACAGAGCCGTCAATGCACTCACCCGTATATGCATGTTTTATGAAGTAAACCAGCTATCCTCAGGAGACAAAGACACCAGTTTGTGCACCTATTAATTCCGAACTAAACAGCAAGAACTAAAGACGGCTCCAATTTGCTCGGTAAACACGAAACCAACTGCGCCTCAGTGCAAGATAGCTCACAAAAGCGGACATTAGTTCGCCAACTATTGGCGGGAGACACAATTTATGCTCACTCCGCAGCTTCGTGAATAGTTTAGTGGTAGGGCTGGGACTTCAAAGTTGCACGGATTCGGATCGCAGTCGATAATGCAATCGACTATGATATGGTGGACTACAACAGATCGTAGGTCTCTCCTCGTCTGGGAGCGAGGCGCCTCCTGTAATCCGGCTACTTGGAGGTCGGGATGGGAGATGGTTAAGGCTGGTTTTAGTGTCACGCTAACTTGGCACTAAGTCCTCGGCGCCTAGCTGTCAGTGCAAGTCTTTAGTGTCGTGTTGACTGTCCCGAAGTACAGAAAACCGCGACTAGACAAGATACCTCGCCGGCGACACTGAAACGCTCACAGAAGACAGAAGCGCGGTCCGCGCTGATCCCTCAGCGGCGCTGACACGCGGCGCGGATCAGCGCTGATGCTCGTCTTCGCTGAACGGTAGGCGTTGTTCTAAAACGATTCATAGCAACCATACACATTGGCCTATCAGTACCGATGTTCAGGGTCCCACTAAACTAGCCTTAAGGTCGAGAACCACTGGTGTTTCGCGTTCCATGTTGACTGGACGTCCACACCTGGTGTTAACATGCCTGGAGGTGTCTAGGCAGTTCAGGTTAACTAGAGGTGCTAACCCGGGGGTGCCAGGAAACAGTGCCAAAAGTGCCCGCATCAGGCAGTAGTGGAATAGCGGTCGGGTGTGGGAACTCAGGTCTCACCTCTCTGCCACCTGCTTTTATACTCAGCTATTGTTATTTTAGGGACAACTGATAAAACAAAACTAGTAGAGATCTATTATGTAGATACTTGGTTGGGAAGAATAAGGATAATACAAAGCCCGGAGTTGTGGGTTAATTAAATTAGAACAAGTTTTGCCCTGGTTGTGGAATTTTATGCATTGATTTGTTGTGATAGTTTTAGCGGTGTTTATCGAGAAAATATAATAATTTCAGTGATAAGCTCGCTACTTGTCCCGTTAATGTTCCCATGATAAATTGGCTAATTGATAATATGCCAAACTCTTCCAAGAAAGAGGCATGAGTGTAAGTAAATCTTTTAACATTTACATAAATCAAGATTAAAACTAAGGTTAAGCTAAAAATAAACAAAGAATAATCCCCCAATAAGAAGTCCGCCAAATAGTAACGAAAAGATGTATAAAAAATGTCATATTTGTAAACCACTACATATCATGCCATGATAATAGCCATATTTATGAAAACGAATAGTTTGGCTACACAATCAAGAGATCGGTATGCCGATATGCTCATGTCTATAAAAGTCGGATAACTTACACCCCTAGTCTAAGATTATGCTGGAGGTCGCCTTAGACCGTACGGGAAATTGGGACTCATTGTTTATGTGTTTCGGATACCAAACGGTTCCTAACTTCAGCTAATAACGTCTACCTTTGAAATGAGATTTGGTTATTGCATATTAAACTGGACCGATTTTATCTCTATGGGAAAGGAACTGCAATTTGTTTGTTGTGAATTAATTAATGAATGTTATCTTGTTTGTTGTTATGTTACGAATACATTATTGGCATTCATTAAATTTTGATAAATTCTTCTTTACATGTCCGTCGTGGTGCGCAAAATCATCATATCCCGTAGGAGTCATATCCCATTGAAAGGGATCTAATGAGTAATGAGTAAGGACAGCATGTTAGTTTTTTTTCGATATAGGGAGATGATATGACGCGTCTAGATTAGCACGGGTCCATAGAGATGTTGAAGCTAAAAGAAAGATCTTAAAGATCGGGCGCTTTCGTGTTTACTAGAGGCGTATGTCCAACTCTGATCCTAGATAAGTTGAGGTCTAGGAAAGATTGGCATAATTAAGAAGAGGTTTAGAGATAGTTATTGAACGAAATTAAGATGATAGAGAGTATGATAGGGGAGTAGCTGAGTATTTTTATTTACATGCAAGGTTAAGCCAGAATCCATTTTAATTTTTTATCTTTCATGAAACCATTATTTTTAACGAAATAATCTGAAATTAACGACCTAGCTATCAGCCCGTGTTAAGTTTGTTTAAATAAGACTAATCTCTAACAAACTCAAAATTTTTAACCTTTGATTAATTTTCTCAAGAAGCTACTAAAAATTCTTCTAAACCAAACCTGTGTTCTAGATAAATGTTCAAATGAAATCGAAGTAAATGAACGTCTCGTATAAAAAGCCTGACCTAATGCCTTTAAATAGCCATCCCAATTTACAATAACAGTACAGACAGCTAATCCCGAGCCCTGAGAAGGGACAATCGAATCAGTCGGACATTACGCGCACAAATCCAAAATCGAACAGAAATAAATCAAATTTTGATTGGAATCGCCAGAGTACGTAACAATCGCATCACGTACCAGCCGCGCTTTGAATAAACAATCACGGGACAAAGTTTGGCGACCCGGGAACTACTAGGATCGACAATGTCGAGTCGAATTCACATTGGTCTGTGCTTTGGTGAGTTACTGATTAGATCGTGATGCGTTGAACTACTTTGTAACCGACTTAAGAAAGGGGGAGGTTGTTAGTCAAAGTCAAACTCATTTATTCTTTTAGATCTCAAGTATCATTTGGACACGTCAAATTTTACACATATTCTTGAGCATATAACGTGTCACAGGTTAATTAGGTACGTTATTTTTGGTATGTTTGTTACGCAATTTTGCGTTTAGATAGGGTTTCACTGGATTCTGTGGATTCTCTAATTCTCTTCCCACAGAAATTTTATGAAGACGTTATTTTTACACCTATTTTACGCCACGATTTACGGCAAAACGTCACCGGTATCGACTCTCTTGCATATTATGTTTAACATTTTTTTTTTAGTTAACCTTACCCGTACTTTACCGAAAAACACCGCTGTGATATAGACAGACCGACAGACATATGCAAGCTTAGTAAAACATTTCTTATATATTTAGGGTTTCGTTAGGTACGAAACTCTAAAATATCCCAATCACAACTTAATACACAATTTGTGCAAATGTGATATTGCAAACTTTAGTAGGTACCTCGCTCTCAATTTGCGTCTGAAATGTCGGATGGCGACTTCGATTGACAGTGCTCGGAAGACCCGGCCCGGGTTTGAGTCCCGGTCAATTCTACTTTGTTTGAGTCGGTGCCACGATGTGTATATAGATTTCGAAACGTAACCGAATGTTGGCTTGCACAAACGCACGCCAAATCAAGTCAATTTAATTTCCAAATTGAATTTGATAGAGGTTCAAGATGGGGTGTGATTCTGGAAACTGATAGGGAGTTCAATTTGTTGAGATGTCATTTTGAAAATTTATATAAATAATAAGCGGCTCGAGCTATAAGCAGTTTTTTTTTGTTGTTTCGTCAGGGCAAGGTTAGTGCGAAAGAAAATAAACTTTTTGGAAAATCCACGGAAAACGTCGGAAGCTTGGATAGTATTAAAACGGTGTTTAATGCTTAGTAATTTACCACTCCTAATATAATATGTATTTTTGCGACACAATTGTTCAAAATACCTAGGAATTCTAACTTCTAAATCTAAAACAAACCAGATTTTTGAAAGAAAGATAATAAAAATATTTTGATGATTAAAATAACGTAATGAGTTATTAAATAACTTAAAAACCCGTATAACCGTATAACCGATTCATCAGAGACCACGAATATGGGAAAGTTTGTAAAGGGTCCCTGAATATTTCAGATCCAGGGAACACTAAATAACCCACATTTGACACTCACAGCACACTTAGTTGAAAGTTGGGGAAACCCCGATTTCTATTCGCATACTTCCATAAAGTAAGCATTATCTTTCCATCGTATCTTCCTCCAGAAATGTTTCAGAAGATTTTATAAGACAGTATTCCCATAAATATTCAAGTTACAACACAAAATTCACTAACATTTTTCCTCCGCAAGCGCCTTACGAGTCTGTGATAGAAAAGGAACTTTCTAGGAGTTGGTGTCACAAGTTTTATAACGAAATTTATGAACTTCCAAGTTACGGACATTGACATTTCGACGGTAGTTTAACTCTTAAGATTTCATTTTGAAAGTTTCTAGTTTAAGTGGACGGCCGCCGGACTTTATTAGGGTTTTGAGTCAATTTTAAATTTTTTGTTTTGGTTTTAGGTTTGGTTGGCGGGAGTTTTGGTTACTTGGTTTGGTGAAATTCAAATGGATAACTTATTATAAATTTTTGTTTCCCTTTGCAATCATCATTAGTCATTCGAAATAGGGCTCTTCCAATAAACGCCATAGAGCCAGATCTTGTTCTGCTAGCGACCTTTCCAATATCATAGCTTCAATACTTAATATCTATACTGATATAATCAAGCTGAAAAGTTTGTTTGAACGTGCTAATCCCTGAAACTACCAGTCGGATTTATGATAGCGACATTCATGAGGAAGGCTATTACGCTAAAGTTATTGGTTAGCTTTAAATATTGATATTTGTAAACTAATTTGGAAGAAAAAGCGCTGTCGAACTGCTTTATCCGCGTGCGCTGGGGTAATGGCTATACGTAAGTACCATGCACTACAAAGATATTGGTTTGTTGTATATATCTTTTTAAATAAGCCTCATTATTAGGCATTTATAGTCAAATAATTTATTGAAAATAAAATGTGATTTTTGATTATTATTATATTATTTTCAGAATCTCCACACGTGTCCCTTGGGTAGTGCGAAGGGAGCAACCCAAAGTAGCATTAGAACTTCTGCCAAATTCGTCCAGAAAAGTACTGCCACCAAGTAATCTACCGCCAAGCAGTGGTGCACTCGCATTGCTGGGTTCCGGTGGAAGGGTGTGGGTGCTGGTGAAATTACAAGCGCATGAGCCGTTACATCTTCGTCTCAACGTAATGGACGGAACGAGATCCGACTTGGATTTTCTCATACTTCAGTAGGCGGAGTGGTGTCGATGTCGTCTGTGGGCGGCAGTAACTACTTAAGATCAAGTGGGCTTTCAGCTAGTCCCTTCATTATAGTCACATAAATAATATAAAAAAACAGTTTTATTGAATTTGTTAACTTGTATATAACAACAAGTGCATTTTACAATACGAAAATGGAAAAAACCCCCTTGATGACTTGACCTTGAAACGACTAAACTAATTTTTTAAGAACCACCGCCAGAAAACCTTCTTTTAAATATAAACCGCATCCAAAACGGTTTACCCGTTTAAGAGCTACGGTGCCACAGACAGAAACAGACACATTTAAGGAAAAGTTTTACTAACAATTTTATGGATTTATTTGCAGTTTGAAATAAAAATTATTCTATTCTAATAGCGATCAAACTTTTAACACCACCCCTCATTTTACGTTTAGGGTTAAAAAAATATAGAACAGGTTGCTTTAACGAATTAAAACAAACAAGTACAGCAGCTTTAGAGTTACGCTAACTGAAAAAGGCTGTATGAACTAATATTAAAGTATCTACATACTTGCCTATATATATTAATTGGCACCTTTTTGTATTGATAGGGTATTGATGTATCGATAGGGTACCTGCAAGGTGGTCTATTATAAATTTTAAGAGAAATCTATCCCCATTATCGATAAAAGTAGTCGGATAAAATCGGGATTGTTCGAATTGTTAATTATAATAATATCAATAGGTTACTTGTGTACCCAACCCATACTTCGGGCAATTGTGGATTTTTTTTTACACACATTTCTAACATACCTAAAGTTGTTATTTTCTCGACAGGCAGTTACCGAGGTATCCAGAAAATAACGAGTGCCGTGTAAACAATAGAAAAGATAATAAATCTACTAAGTTTGGGACATTTTAGTAATTATTTCTTTTCTTTTCTTGAAATGTAGCCCATTATGGCTATGCCTAACCCTTTTGAAGAATAAGGGTGTGAGTTTATGTGAGTAAGAATAAAGCTGTATTGAATATATTGTTTTAGTCACAAAATAAATAAATAAACGTTTACACACGCATACCTCCGCACTAGGATTCTCTGTATCGCAGATGGAATGGGCAAACAGAGAAACACAAGACAAACCCGAGAATAAACTTCATGCTCACCACAGTGTGCCCCGGCCGGGAATCGAACCCGCGACCCCTCGCTTCGAAGGCAGGGCTACTACCAACTAACTCACGGAGCCGTTGTGTTGTTCTAAAACTCTTTTGTTTCGGGGACAATGTGTGTATAACCAGCGCTTATGTTGAACTAACGGACGGTCTTAGGTTGATTAGGTTTTTTTACATTAATATTGGCTTTGTCTCCAGAATAGAAGATAATTTCGCATTACACGCATATCCCGTAGTTCGGAAGTAACAACCCAATGTAGCAGTAGAACTTGTGCCAAGCTCGTCCGGAGAATTCCTCCCATAACTGGTAATCTGCCGCCAAGCAGTGGCGCTCGCTTCCGTCCCGGTAGGGAGTGGGTGCCGGTGAAATTACATTATGAGAGTGACGATCGCAACGCGATGGTTATTTACTTCTCATACGTCTTTAGGGGAGGACCTAAGTTGTATTTTAATCGTTTATGGCGGTAACCATACATCAGTTTACATAAAACAAACATAAAGGTGCATAATTTGTGACAAAAATAAAATATTTGTTGGTTTTGTATATTTATTAATTAAAAAACATATTTCAAGAAATAGGCTATTAGCATTCAATAAGGTAACAACAATGAAATTGTAGCTAATGTGCATTCAAAAACAGAACACAAAAATACAAATCCTTACATAGAATAAAACAAAGTCGCTCCCGCTGTTTGTACACTTATATTTTTAAACTACGCAACGTATTGTAATGCAGTTTTCAGCAATAGATAGAGTGACACAAAACGAAGATTTATATACATACTTATACTTAGTGGAGAAAAGCCGAGCGCCCGTGCAAACCCGGGGCGGGTCGCTAGTATTAAATATAAAGTATATATTTTTATGTTTTGTACATTTAACAGATATGTGTTTTGGGTTGCTTTCAAGTTCATTTCAAGGCTTACAAAGATTTTGATCTTTAATTTATTCACAACAAAGTTGGTTTTTGTTTGTCAAATACCAAATCAGGTACCAGGAACTACGCGGTATACAAAATTACTCACTCTTTACTGTTTTGAACGCTAACTGATTCACATAACGTATGTTTTCGCTTAACGAAGCCAGTTCTATAGCGCTACAAGCGCTCTTTGCTGTTTAGATTTCTAACAAGTTTACAATAAGGTTGATTTTGCTTAATCCAATAGTTTATAGAGCACCGCACAGCTCACTCCACTCCACTCACTTGCTGTTTTGAACTACAAATTGTATACAATAAGGTATGTTTTTCTTGACGAAGAGTTTAAAGATTGTCCCTTTGCACAACTGCACACTCAAGAGTCAGCTTACAGATTTAGCTCTAACTAGATAACATTAAGGTATGTTTTTCCTTGTCGAAGAGTTTTAAGACTGTCCCTTTGCACATCTGCACACTCAAGAGTCAGCTTACAGCTTTAACTCTAACCAGATAACAATAAGGTACGTTTTTGCTTGACGAAGAGAGTTTGAAGACTGTCCCGTTGCACATCAGACGCTCACCACCACTTACAGCTTTAACTCTAACCAGTTTACAATAAGGCACGTTTTTGCTTGACGAAGAGAGTTTGAAGACTGTCCCCTTGCACATCAGCACACTCAAGAGTCAGCCATATCTTTAACTGCAACCAATTTACAATATGGTGTGTTTTTGCTTTACGAAGAGCGTTTGGAGTCCGTCTCGTTGCGCATGCGCCCTGGCTCCAGCCCGGCCCCACCAGATCGCACAGCGTCTCACCAGAGCGCTCCACGGAGTCACCCACTCTTTACGGAGAAACTGGAAATAAAAAAATGCTTGAACTTTTTTGATCGCGTAACTGTATCGCGTAAGGAGGTGGACACGAATGGGTCGCTGATTCAGGCAAAAATCTTAAGTTGCGACACCTACCAATCTGAATAGGACTACCGCGGAAAATTAGAGTTTTGTCTGTCTGTCTGAATGTCTGTTTGTTGCGGGTAATCTGTGAAACGGCTGGACCGATTACGACCGGACTTTCACTAGCAGATACCTAATGTTATAGGGCGTAACTTAGCTTAATACTTCCATATTAGAAAAAAAGGATTAGGGTTCCGCGCGAAATTAAATTTCATTCCCACGCCGACAAACTCGTGGGAAACAGCTACTTTGTGAGGACTCACCTGATCAAAAGGCCGCCTCCCTATATGAAACATGGTGTACAGAAGTGGGGCTTTGTCCAAGGGCACGTCGACATCGCGAGATTCGTGAATGCACAACTCTCTGTAAATGTACTCCGCGTGCAATTTAATATGCTCATACATTACCTGAAAAAATAAAATTTGTCAACGAAATGGAAAAATTTAAAATTAAACGTTTCCATTGTTATAAACATTATTATTATTATATTTTTAAGTGACGGGAGCTAAAGGCCCACCTGTTGTTAAGCGGTTACCTCCGCCGATAAAAACAACAATACTAAGTCCTCCCCGACAGAAGCATGGGAAAACCCAAGTCCCATCCAGTTACGCCCGTCACCCGAGATGCGCTTACGTCTCATGCGCTTATGATTTCACCAGCACCCACACCCTTCGACCGGAACACAGCAATGAAGCGGTGTCAGAGCGACTCGCATTGCTGTGCCAGCGCTGCTTGGCGGCAGATTACCAGGTGTGGAGGCAGTACTTTTCCAGGCGGACGTTGCAAAAATTTTACTGTTACTTTTTGTCTCCTTCAGCACCATCCAGGGGGTACGTATAGGGTTTCATAGGGTAAAGTAAAAAGTCTTCTCATGCTTCGTTAGAGTAGGATCGTAGTCGTTTTGCTGTTGTTTATGAGGAGTACCACATTAATACCCAGCTGTCAGTTTTTCTCATTCGTTAGTCATATAAAAACTTTTTTTTTTTATGTGAATGAGTTACGGAACGAGCTGAGGGCCCACCTGATGGTAAGTGGTAACCCCCGCCCATGACAACAATAATGCATGCGACTCAGTATGAGTCCAAATCTTTACTGAGTCGCATTCATCCTGCTGAGTCCATCACCCGAGACGGGGATGATACGTCTCACGCGCATGTGATTTCACCGGCAGCCACACCCTTACACTGGAACACTTACTCTTAAGGAATCCCTCCCCGCTGACGTCATCAATATCTGGCTGGTGGAGACGGCGGCGTCGCCCGAACGTTCAGCATTCGATCCAGGGACATCACCCTAAAACCATTGGGAATTGACTGAAAACTTGTGTTATATTGGTGTGGGAATTTCGTAGTATTAATGATCCTAGATCCTACTAGTATTATAAACGCGAAAGTTTGTAAGTATGGATGGATATTTGTTACTCAATCACGCCTGAACGGCTGAACGGACCTGGGTGAAATTTGGCACAGAGATAGATTATAGTCTGGAATTGCACATAGGCTACTTTTTATCCCGGAAAAATGTACGGTTCCCGTAGGAAGTCCAAACGCGGGTAACGGGCTAAATTGGCTTCAGAACCATAATTTAATTCAGTGACAACGACACTGTCGTTGTTTCAGATTGCAGCACCATCTACTATGCTCAGTGAGGCAGTGTAAAGTAGTTTTAAGGCATTTACCCGGACCACAAAAGTACTGTCCAATATAAAATAAATTAAGGCTTTCTTCTATATCTGGTGCAAAAAGAAATATTACAAAAGTTACCAACTGATTTTCTCCATACACTTTAATATCAAATCAATTATTTATAAATAGTTTCGCAAGAAATAAATATATTCATCTCTTACCTCTTCATATAGTTCGGCAAACTCTGGAAAGTCCTCTAGCCCAAATTTGTTTGACAACTTGAAACTCTTGTTGGATTGCGCGACAATTCTCTCGATCTGCTGCGTGTGCTTGTCGTCCTCGTCGATAGAGCACAACGCTTCCGCTATCGCTAAAGCTATGGACGATGGTGAGCTGAGCGACCCATCGAAACTAAGCGATGCTGATGTTGCTGCAATAAATGTGTACTTATTTTTGGCAAATAAGACGTGACTAGCTGGAGGAGTGGTTACCTGCTATGGGTCAGGTCATGCCGTCACTTTTATTAAATAAACTAGTTGTGTTCCGCGGTTTCACCCGCGTTTTTCTCGTTTCCGTGGAAACAGCGTACGCAAAAATAGGTTTTCGATTTTACACCTTGTTTTAAAAAATAGCAATTTTATTACGGATCCCTAATTTTGAAAAAAAAAAAATAACATATCCTATAAGCCTTCCTCAATAAATGGACTACCCAACACTGAAAGAATCATTCAAATCGGACCAGTAGTTCTAGAGATTAGCGCGTTCAAACAAACAAACAAACACTGCAGCTTTATAATATTAGTATATGGAACGAAAACTTACTCGTATTTCCCATACTGACAATTCTAACTTGCTTTTTAGTATTCTGCCTATTGTTTCCTCTGTTCATCGTGTGCGCGTCTCCGTTTCCCGCAGACGCTTCTAGAATAAAATCATATAACTGTCAAGTACATACTTTAAAATCATAAGCTGAAACGATTATACTGATGTATTAAACGATAGTTACCAAGCTCGTGTGAATCCTACCTCGCCCAGGTACTCAAGATAAAGCGAGACAAATATATCAGATAGCATAAGAGTGACAGAAACGCTAGATGTCTCACCTGCCTTCTCTTTCGCGCCTTCTTTATGCGCCCATTTCAGTATCTCCTCGTAGGTGACAGTAGTAAGCAATTGCAGTAGTACGGACCCGCCAACAGGCCGCGTGTGCGTCGGCAGAGTGCATTGTATGATAGAGCACGCATTGAAGAACGATCGAGGCACGCAGTCCAGTGTTCGGGAAATGCACGTGAGGCAGAGGGACATGGTCTGATACAATGAAAATGTTGCTTATAACAATGCTATTATATTATAAATGTACAGCAACATAACAATATTGCTGTACATTTATAATATAATAGCGCGTTTTTCCCGTTCCCGCGGGAATACGGGGATAAAAACAGCCTTCACTTTTGTAAAATAATGTGCTTTAGAAGCTCCTGTGACACGTTTTACGCACACACGAATGTTTACTGATGAGTGTAAATTTTAACGCGTCCAAATGAACTCGAGAACTCATTTTAAGTTTGAGTTTAGAGCAGGAGTAAAATGTATGCTTATGTACCATTTTCAAAAAAAGGCGATTTAAGGTACCAAAAATTCCATTAAATGACACAAATTAGTCACCAAATAAAAAGTAAATTTATATTAAATAAGTCAAATCAAAAGTAAAGTTAGTTAAATCTTAAGTTAGTAAAAAATAGGGTGATATAGGTTTGATGACTGTCTGTCTGTGAGAATGTGTTTATTTTCTTTATTTTTATTTTTAAAGATGGCACCACGAAAACATGGCAAACAACATAAACATCACTTTGAAATCGGATCATACCTCTTGGCGATATGACGCAAAGGACATTACAAACAGTCATGTTTGACTGTCTGTAATGTCCTTTGCGTCATAATCCCAAGAGTTATGGTCCTCGTCTGTCTGTGTGTCTTGCGTAAGACTATCCTTTTTAGACGAATAAGTATATAGCCAGTACTAACCTGATACATAGAAGCCCCAGTTTGGATAGCGTTCACTAGAATTGGCGGTACGAATTGCAACGACGTTCCAATTATCGCTAGTATTCCGGCCAGCCAGGGAGGTCTTCGATCACACCACACCTTAAATGAGTAATCAATAACATGTATAAAAATGGTTTACAACCGATAAATGACAAAAATTTTAAGTAGTTGTATAGTTAAGTTTAAGTAGTAAATATGAAGATGGAGCTATGCTCACGTGATGGAGGTAAGTAAAACCGACCCCGCCTAAATTTGAACTATGACATAGTTCAAATTTACTCCTCATAAAATCTTTTATTAAAACTTAAGTAAACATACACTTCTTGTATAGGTACCTAATACTATTTACTATCATCTAATATGTTGTGTTCGCAACTTTTTAATATTTGCATTGACGAGTTGTAGTAAGCTGCGCTAAACAGCATTTCAATTTAATAATTGTTCCTATATGATGCACTATTGCAAAGACAATAAAAATTAGATTCTATTGATACATAACTCGAGGGGGATTTAACGTATCATACATGGTGAAAGTTCTTCTCTGGACAAATTTAGAAGGTCTACTAGAGTAGCAGTAGACTTGCTTGACCAACTTGTTTCTTTAGCGCCACCCAGAGCGAACGTGTGGACTCTCAACATGGAGCCTTTACATTCATCATACATGCAAACACGTCTCGGGTGATGGACGCAGCAGGATAAATGCGACTCAGTAAAGATTTGGATCTCATACTGAGTCGCGCGCATTATTGTTGTCATGGGCGAGGGTCACCACTTACCATCAGGTGGGCCCTCAGCTCGTTCCGTCAATTATCACTCTGTTCCATGATTCAAGTTCATTGCCACGTTAGTCAGATACTGATTTTTTCCCTCAACTGCGTCTTCGTAGTACTACCAAGATATACCAAGAAAAATTCTTATGGTTACCTGCCGTTTGTCCAAGCACGCAGCCCAGTCTCTCC
Source organism: Aplocera efformata (assembly GCA_921293045.1). Lineage (NCBI taxonomy): Eukaryota > Metazoa > Arthropoda > Insecta > Lepidoptera > Geometridae > Aplocera > Aplocera efformata. The sequence goes on from OV121045.1 coordinate 2,581,051, forward strand.
CCGAAATTTCGAGCGCGTAGCACAGGGTGGATTTCAACTCGGCCTTACTGCCGATTGTGGCGAGTAAGAACGTAAGAGCCCCAGCGGCTCTTGCGTATTCTTGACCAGCTGAAATACAATGCGAATAAATATATAACTGTATCTGGATAATGGCTACTATAATATGACATTTTCTGTGATAATGATAAGGAATAAATAATAATAATAATAATCTTTATTAATTGACTTAGTGCTAAGATTAACATAGTAAAATAACATCTAATTAAAGGTAAGAATACACTATGCCTGAACTAGGAAATCCTGTGTCTCTAGGAATGAGTTGTTTGTGTCCGTAGGTGAGTATCCTTTAAAGTATTACCGTACCCGGGTTGTGCTAAAGGAGAGAGTACAAGTAGAAGTTTGGACAGATGTAAAAAAAGGAAAAAGACGGTATCATTATTACAGTAAACTTTGCAATGTTTTGTAGTAATGCAAGGTCTAAAACTGGTGATAAAACTCCGAGAAAAAGGGTGTGTTATTTGTATTCTTACCCTCAGAATCGCCTTTGAACTTGCAATACCCATCGGCAGTGCAGAGGAATCCATCACATTTCCTGTCTCTCTCCACCGAGTACCAAAGTCCGTTTGCGGCCCACTTGGAATTGTCCTTGGACATGTTGCGAGTGGCTCTGATTAGCAGCATTCGGGACAGATGGCAGTTACGCATCATGAGGACCTGGGGGAAAATTGCATCTTTATTTAATTGTTTGCAATTCCACCAGCTCCAATGTCATTCAAACCAGAAGCAATGCTAAACTGCTTTAAGTCGCTCCAGTGACACCACTCAGGGGATACGTGTAGGAGCTCCGAGGGTGACAACATGGACCCCCCAGAAAAACCCTTTACCTTTACGAGCAAATGCCAAGACGGCTGCGGTTGCGCCAACAACACAATCAGCTCCAAGCCGAGAGCAGTCTTCAGCTCCAAGTCTTGCGTGCTCTTAGCGGTGACGTCATCGATGCCGGCGTCGAACAGTTTTGGACTCACGAATGTAAACCAAGGTTGGGGCGAGTCTTCCACTGTGTGTGAGGGCTCTTCGATTTCATTGAACGCCTTAAAGTCATAAACAAACGGTTGGTATACTGTGCCACCTGCGATACAAGGAATTCCTTCGCAGGTAGTATGACAACCGCTGGGAAAAGAAAAGAAAAATGACGCAAGAACGGGTACGGAACTCTAAAAAGTGACGTTACCAAATATTTTTACGATTTTTGTCTTTGAATTTGAGTAGGATTTTGACCCAGAACATCAGTATCCATCAGCCATGCCTAGTTGCAGATAAATTATAAAACTAATTTCCAGAATGCAATCACACTTTCGTTAAATCAAAAACTAGCCTAAAGTAAAAGAGTAACTTCATTCTTGGTGCAGTTTATCTACAAAGCAATTAAACAGCTGGTTTTCTTTTTAATTAAGTGACGGGACGACCTAAAAGTAACCTCCACCCATAACAACAGCATAACAATCTGTCTTCCGCATCACCAGAGACGGGGATGTTACGTTTCATGCACCTGTGATTTCACCGGCGCCCAAAACCTTCCATCAGAACAGCAATACGAGTGCATAACTGCTTGACAGCCACCAGGTGTGGAGGCAGTACTTCTCTGAACGAACTTTTCACAAGTTTTATTGCTATTTTGGGTGGCTCCTTTGGCACCAGAGGGTACATGTAGGGACACGAGGGTTTTCACTAACGAACGCGAGCAACTGGACCTCCCCCCCTTTTTACAAAAAAAGTAACAGTCTCAAATATTATTACCTGTACAATAAAATGCGGCTCGGCGCCTCTATATACAAAACACTGGAACAGCTGGTTGCATTTACAGTGCACGTCGCGGACGTCGCGCGTCGCACTTTGCAAGGTCAAGCCGGCTAGTTCGGAGCCGCTAGTGGCTATACACGGAAGTAACTCCGCTACGCATAGGAGGATGTTTAGTATGTCGTTTAGAAGGACCGGTGTACTCGCGTCTGTTGTTTTTGTCTGTAAATGAAACAAATTATATGGTAAACATTAGTGTTTCATTTTTTTCTGTTATCATGTTTATCTGAGCAATTAAGTGTAATCTACACATTTGCGCGGATTGCCAAGTGTGGAGGCAGTACTTCCCCAGAAGAATTTGGCACAAGTACTACTGCTATTTGAGAGTGGATTTTTGAGACGGTATATAGTTACAGTAAAACGTTCCTAGCAGACCTTCCACAACTCTTTGAGATATAATATATTCTATACTGTTTTCACAAATTTTGGAAAAAACTTGCTATAATACCAAAAAAATATATTTTTTGTCAAACGATTTTGTTTCATGTAAGGATCAAAAGAATCTATGGGACTATTTTTAGTACTAGAAATGACTGAAATCATCAAAAACTTTACTCATACATTTAACGGTAAGGAGTCGTGTTGCGAGACAGGTTACGAAACATGTTGCGAGACAAACTTATATAATAACATAAAAATATCATATATCATTTACAAGGTATTCAAACTTTACCTGACAATATCTGACGGTCAAAATAGTGAGAGTTTCGTTGAGCATTCCAGCGAATATTCTCTGTGCCATTCGCGGTGGCACCGTGTCCCAAAGATCTTTTCGGCTACCTGTAAAAAGCCAACGTATTTGTTATTTCTTAAAATACCCCCTTTTTTCAATGACTTTAGTGTTGAAACAAACTCATTAAGCTATAAGATTTCGATTTTACACTGAGTTGCACTCATCCTGCTGCGTCCACCACCCGAGACGGGAATGATACGTCTCATGCGCATGTGATTTCACCCTTCCACCGGAACACAGTAATGCGAGCACAATAGCTTGGCGACAGATTTCAGGTGTGGAGGAAGTACCTCTCCGGACGAACTTGGCACAAGTTCTACTGCTACCTTTGGTTGCTCCTTTAGCACCACTCAGGGAGTACGTGTAGGGTACCTTTGACTCTAACATACTCATTTATAATAAAACGTAGGAACCTTAGGGCACACTTGGCTAAATCTTAGTCTAAACACAAGTTTTTCTTACCAAGATTAAGTAAACGTAGGCCTTTCTAAACAGACAAGCACTCACCATTCATATAAAGCCACCAGCCGTGGACCGACGGAGTCGCCTCATGCGCTGCCCTGCCCTCGTCGATAGGCCGGCCGCCCGAGTCCTGCAGTATGTACAGCGAGAGAACGCGGTTGTGCAGATCCAGGACCCTCTCTCCAACAGCTTCCGACATCGTGACGTAGCGTTTGTACACGGACTAAAAGGATTGAAACAACTGTATGATCAACCGATGACTGGAAAGATGATAGGTACCTTGCACCACCCAGGGGGCACGTGTAGGGAACACATGAGCCCTGAGAGGTGCTAATGAGAACCAAAAAGTAAAGAATTAGGTCTTCTCATACTTCGGTCAGACCTAAGTCATATTGCTGTTGTTATGGACGGAGGTAACCACTTCACATCAGGTGGGCCTACAGCTCGCCCTGTCACTTTTGTAACATAAAATAAACAGAAGCAGTCATAAGGACTGCCCATAGAAGAAAAACCTCGCTGGTCTGGCGCAAGCGCAATACGTCACGAGCATGTCGAGGTCATCGGTGACGCGAACCCATAAGTTTTTCCCCTAGCAAAAATCGCTCAACGCGGCAATGAAGTAAAGGCAGTACTACCAACTATACTTATTTACTCACTTGAAGTAATGAATGTCTGTCAGCATTCCCCATGTCCTCAATGTGATGCACGAAGCAGTACAGGCTGTTCTTCAGCAAAGCTGCAGCGCCGAGGGTAGCGGTCAGCACGGGCAGGTCGGCGTGGTCCAGGGCTTCTTGCGCCAGCACGTGGAGATGTTCTGGAAATTTAAACTAGCTATTTTAAGTTTGGACAAAATTGAAGTGGGTACTGCATACTGCATGCAAATTTTCATACATGTTTTTCTTCCCCTTGGATTCGTTGGATAGGGTTGGACAATCCTATGTTTTATGGGGGGCACCGCAACTGAGGCGGACTATGGTATCGTATGGCCGCACCGCAGCTGGGGTTTAGGGGCCGCGGCGGGAGTGCCTGTATTGCGGTATTCCGCTCTATCTGCCTTCCTTTAAATAGATAACATTACTTACCTAGTAGAGAATCACTGGATTTTATGGCTAACTGGACAAACTTATCGGGATCTGACGTTTTGGCCACGCCTACATCATCATTATCATCATCTTCTGTCATTACAAACATTCCAGAACCCTGTCTGAAAGAGAGAAACAATATTTTCTTATATATTATATATGTATAAATACTATGTAAAAATTGGCGAGCTAAGGTCCCACCTGATGTTAACAACCGCAATATGGCTCAGATTTTGTACAGCTGAAGTATGAGAAAACCAAATATTTGCCCTATGTACAAACATTGTTATGAGCATAGCTTATTGGTTTTGTCTTGTTTCCGTGTGTCCATACCACCTGCAACACAGGGATTCCTAGTGCAAGGGTATGAGTTTATAACTTTTTTTTACTTGTCATTCATTATCAGCAAATAATCTTAAGTTATGTATGAGTGCTCTTATTTTAAAGCTAAATGTGAACCAACCATGTGAAATGTCCACACCTATTTAATATTTACTTGTGAGAAATAAAATATAAACATTTTGGAGGGAAATGTTGGCAATTATTTAATTATTAATGGTAACTTTACATACTGGAAAGCTATAGAGAATTCTTCCTCAAGCCATAGTACAATTTTCACAGCAGCAAATGAAGCATTCCGTGGAAAATCTAATCTACCACCGACAACGCCACGGCATATTGTCTCAGTGAGTACTATTTGATTTTTCTGAAACAGGCCAAATTTTTATGCATCATAAATTAGTATTCCGTTTCAAATAATGATAATTAAAATACTTTATCCTACATACCTGGTAATACTCCAAGTCCCGTTGTAAAAGGATAGGGATCCTGTCCATAATATTCCCATCTTCAATTACCTCCATTTTGGTCCCAAATAAAAGTCAAATTAAATAAATCTATTTACTTCCAAATAAAAGTGAATAACCTATACAGAACTGTGTGAACACTTTTTAAATTCTACTTTTGACACTATCTTTGATATTTCTTCTTGTAATAGTTGATGTAATGTTTTGCCATCGCGTTTGTAAGTCCAATGACCACCATTTTTTAGCACAAGGTCGTATCTCTTTGGTCCAGATACAGGAGAGCTTAGCCAAATTTGCTTGTTCGGAGTTTGTCTATTTATCACATAGGTACCATACCTAGGACCCAGGGATACTGTTAATACTCCATCCTGGAAAAAAAGTATAATATTTTATTAATTTAAATTAATTTTAATGTGTAGCTATACCAACGTACGTATAGCTACACAAAGTCAAAGTCAAGTCAAGAAGCTTTATTTTCAAAATTCTGAAATTTTACCACATTTCAATTTATTTTTATACATATATATTCCTACAAAGTCATGTCAAAGTCATTAGTAAAAATAAGTTCAGCACTTTATTAAACTCTATTCAACCTTTCATGGGGAAAAACAAGCAAGGAAGGATTAATTTGTTTTTGTGAGATTGATCAGATATTACAAAATATTTTGCTTATTGTGGAGCAGAGTAATATCACATGGAGATTTATAATTAATACAATAATTACTTGAGTAATGCACTTTCTTTATTAAATAAAATTAATTTCAAGCCAGAAAATCTACCACTGAATCTAGTTCTATTTCAATCGGAATTATATTGATTATCACTTGCTATCACAGGATGCTTAAATTATTAAGGAACTAGTGATAAAAGGTTAATCTAATCTAAATACAAATTCAAATCTCCTGCATGGTAGGCCAATTGAACAGCTCACCACAAAAAAGACACGCTCTGAAGTCATTAATAATAAAGAAGTTGGAGCAAATACATGAACTTATTCTAACACTTTTTACTCAACTCAGTTGTGCATGATCAATGCGAGTAGGGATCGCATTGATCATGCACAACTCGACGAGCCTTGCTTGCTCGACAAATGTGACCAAACCGCTGTCCACACTTTATAACTTAAATTTGTCGATGTCCTGGAGCTTTTCATATTTTAAGTAGAATTATGGCCGATAACAAAGCTTTCAAACTCTACTTCGTGATAAAATGATTATTTACCTATTAAGTAATACTTACAGCTTTTCCAGAAATTAAACACTGTTTTAGTTCCAGAATGGCTCGAGAAACCGAAACTTGGGAATGGTTTTGTAAACTAAAGGTACCCAATTGAAAACATTTTGTAGGGGAACACTTACGCTATAAGTTACATCAGCGCCCTTCAATTTAGGCGCATTATCTACCAGTTCTTCGAAATAGTCAGTCAGCGACTCCAGGGTCTCATTGCAGATTTCTTCGAAGACGGCAGGATCTATGATTTCCTGATGAGGGTTATCAGAAGTACTGGTTGAAAATTCGCATCTACTTTGCCAAATATCACAGGGTGTCAGCGATTCAAGCCGTGGTAACTGCCGCAAGACAGCAGGAGTAAAACTATTGATTTGTCTTCGCACCAGGCAGCGGCTGGTACGGAGAATATTTCGTAACATTTTATCAAATCGGGTGTAAACACGAAAAATTTAACGAAGAATTTTTAGGTTTGGATTTTGTTTTCAAATTGATATAATATTACTTTTAATTCGATCTGGTTGTTTTGTATCGGTGATGGCATCTTTGGCCAGAATCGAGAAATTGCCACTGACACTTCTCGATTCAGGCCAAACCACCTTGTTGTAGAATGTTGTTAGTGCATTCCACTTAATCGCTTATCACTTTCACAAATCGAATCGAGTCATGTCTTTGTAATGTCTTCCCTCCCTTTTTCTATTTTAAAATAAATCAGCCATATTTTACTGAAACTTGCGAAACTACGGAAATCTTGTGACATCGGACACTGGCAGAATTTGTGTGACTCGAAACAAGATGTCCCAAAGACAAGCCCCAGATTTTTTTTCAACGAAATTTTGTAATTTACATTAACATTATATATTTACATCCTTGTTAACAGTAATCGATTTAATAATCGAAAATTCAACTTCAATACTTTTATCCCGTATTTCTCGCACTAACATTTTGGAAAATGTTACGACGAAAGAGGTGCCCAAATTTTTTTTTTTTCTACAAAAGTTATAGTAAGCCAAAATAGATAGATAGAGAAAATTATTTAATGCAACATGATTATATAAACCTACAGTAGTCACACAGGTGAACTTAATGCTAAGAAGCATTCTCTCCCAGTTAAACCTTTGGGTATTAGAAAAGTTATTTCGCAATACTACAAACATAAATACATTTTCTACTATAATAATTGATTATAAATATAATTTATATTTCATAGATTAATTTAAAACAGATATTTAGCACATTACCTACTAATAGATGAATAAAGATATAGTACCTACCTAGAATGTATGCATTTACAAACGTACGTAAAGAAACGTAGGAAAGAATTTATTTTACTAGAATCAATCTTTTTTTTTGACATTGATCTTTATTTGGGTAAGTAGGTTACTTAACTCAACCTGCGAACTGACAAAGGCAATTTATTTTTACTGTGTAAAAAGAACGAGACCCATTTTGTCCTATTTAACCGCGTTCGCCCAAACCTAGTGACAACAGTAATTTACGGGCCGACTTACATTGCTTTTTGCATCAGGAAGTGGTCGGAAATGTAGGTAATTACGTTGTTACCTACATTACCCAGGATGGGAAAATATGTACCCACACGAACAATGATTAACTGCTAAATGCAGGTATAAATATGTACTTAGGTAATCCTTGATCGTGAAATTACTTTAATAAATTGCATTTGGGAGTCGGTATTTTCGTATTAGTATTTTACTATTAATCGTAAAGTTAGTCTTTCTGTGTTCTTGTATGTAAAAAATATTATGTAGATAGGTATAATGATTTTCCTTGTCAAATACTATTCTAAAACCGCTGACACCATTTTTTTTGCGTATACCAACGATGTGACACTAATTGATGAGCGACTTAATGAATTGGTAGATAGGTACATACATAATCTTATTCAATCGTTTTCAATCTCGCCCTCTTCAGGTAGCATGTAAGCGTTTTGCGGTGGCAGCATCCACAAGTTAGCTCCATACGCTGGTGACAGAATAGATATCGACGGCTCGGGCAGGCGAGGTATCGGCAGCAAGGAATTGTACTGGCTCCAATGCGGGTTTATAAAGAGCATGTGCCTATCTTCACGCTTTTGAAGAGTTCTGAAGTTGCGAAGGTTGGGTTCGTCCCAAGGATCACCCAATTTGCGAAACTGTTTCATCTAGATGAACATAAAATCGAGGTAATGTAATTTAAGTAAGTAAAGCTAACTAATAGTTTAGTATTATTAGATAAACTTTATGTTATGAGGTATCTTGGTTGTTGACGGGAAGGTACCTGGTCCAAAGACGCAAACAGAGTGATCCTCGGTACAAGCCACCTGACGACGTGGCTCTCTCTCCTCTTAGTGACCAGGCTGCCCCAGTATAGAAAGTAATCTTCGTAAAACATTGGCAGAAGACGGGACATCGGGTATGGACCGATGCGTGTAAACGTTTGTGCCTCTATAATCCTCTTGAACCCTTCGATTACCCAGCTGAGGCGGTCATCCGGATTTACGCCATACTGCAATGATCAGAAAACTCCTTAGCCTTCTCTAGCTACTAAACTATAGGAAGCAACCTTACTCAGAACCCAGTTCTTGATAGGTCAGGATATCAAGTACCTACCCACCAAGTTTATCGCTTAAAAACAGTAATTTTCGCCACTGAAACTTTTCTTAACAATACTTTCTAAGACACGCAAGAACGGAAGATACATAGGATACTGAACGATACTCGGTCGTAATAGGAATTTACCCTGCGGTAGGTTCTGGTAGCTGCACATGCGTCTATCATGTAGCAACGACGAAATAAGTTGGGACACAGTGGTGGATGCCCACAATCAACCCTGAGTTCAACGCGCTGACATACATAAAAAAATGTGTCATCCATGTAAACAAATTTGCGTATTTCGCTTTCCTGTGATTTTTTCATCGCCGGTTCTATGCCGTATCGGATGTTTCTTTGTAAAAATAGTAGGGAGAACCCCCATTGGGGTGAGATGTATGTCAACTCAGATCGGGCTTGAAAGTAGGCCGATGTCTCTAATTCCCAATGGGAGCATTATAGGCTGAATCGTTACGCTAGTTGCCTATAATAATTATGAATTATATATTAAACGTGCTCGTTCCACATTAGTATTGATTCATTTAGTTTAAGGCCATGTCCTTCAGTTTTTAGGTTAGTAGGTATAATGTAGCAGGTATTTTTAAAGCAGCTTCTTTGAAATGGCCAAGTTTGATGTTGAAGTTTCAGCTCATCCGAAGGCTTTTGCGTATCGACTAGTGTAGTCGGAGCCAACATCATAACATACTTACCGACGCCCGGCGCTCAATTCTAATGCCAAGAAAAGGTCACCCATCCAAGTAATGATCGGGTAGAGTTACTAACTTTTATTATCTACGGTTAATTTCAAGGCAAGCTACGCTGCGCTTTGCGACAGTAGAATATACTTTTACCGATTGGCTTACCTTTATAAGATAGCACACTACCACCACTCCATCAGGGTGCTTTATTGCTTCTTCTTGTGTCAAGTATTCTGAACGGAAAAAGGTGACCTGCAAGAAAATGCTCTTTAAAATTGACTCATGTTCTGCCTCTTTTCTTATCTGTTATATAAAGTTTTATTAAAATTCCCGGGTAAACTGAAGTCTTTGCGAGGTGAGATGTCGACGTAGGAAAGCATATTTGCTGTAAGTAGACAAAATACCTAAAGTGACTTTTTACTATCATTAGAATCAGAAAAAAAAGCCGCATCGAATGATCCGGGTCCTGTATCTCTACGATGAAAAAAAAATTACAAACGCCCTTGAAAACGCCCGTACTTATATTTTTTTTAGCAAGATTAAATGCTGTATGTAGACCAAAATCTAGTCATTTTAGACATTTTGTACTTACAGCAAAAGAAAGACTGCATTTTTTGCTTAACGAATAGTTACTTCTTCCCATTTAAAAACTTAACGCTACTTACAGCATTTCTGCGGCTTGTAATTTTTACATTCGTTTACTTACAGCCAGTTTCCCTAACTTTTTTACCCAACTATTACAGCGTGTTACTTTCATAAACTGTGAAGTTCACGCAGGTAGGGCTCTGTCCCCCCCGCGGGTTCCCGCCTTGTCGGGGCGGGGGGGCTTAGTAACCGTGGTTGGGCTGCCCACGGTGAAGCCAAGAGGAACCCGGGAGGGGCTGCTCCTTTAGGCTTTGCCTCCAAGCCGACTAGGAGCGGCCACAGTAGGTGGCGGTGCCTTATGGGGGGCACCGCAACTGAGGCGGGCTGCGGTGTCGTATGGGCGGCACCGCAGCTGAGGGTTAGGGGCCGCGGCGGGAGAGGAGTGCCGGTATAGCGGTGCGCCGCTCTCCCTACCTTCCGCGGCCACGGCGGGGTCGCCACCGTTTGATGGCGGACGCGGTGGGGCCGCAGGGGAAGAGGAGTGTTGGTATTGAGAGGCGCCACTCTCCCTATCCTCTGCGGCCGTAGTGGCAGGCGACGGGGCCACATATCTGACCCGTCGCATGGGGACCTAGGGCGTCTGACACGGGGTAGTCTGACGTCCTATCGCTGGCATGGTCCCCGAGGTGGTTGCGACGCGCCTCGTGTCCTGGCGTGTCGTGGCGAGGGAGGATGGTGGCATTGCCATCCCAAGGAGGGTCCGGAAACGGGCAGCTGCGGCGGGATCGCGGATGTGTGTATTAACGTTCCCGTGTTCCCGCCACTAAGCGGCAGAGGAGGACACCGTGGAGTTTTAGTGGGTAGTCCCACATAACCGCTCTGTCTCCCCGTGGCAGGGCGGTATGCTAAGACATTTCTCCACGGAAAAAAAAAAAAAAAAAAAAAAAAAGGGCTCTGTAATATATGGAATGAAACAGATGGCCATCGTGGAGCAAATGAGATTTCGACATGTTTATTACTAAATTATATAATGGAAGTTGATTCTCAAGCGAAAGTTAAGACCTTATTATTTTATTCCGATTCCTGCTACGGACAAAACAAAAATAAGACCGTTTTATCCATGCTTTGCATTATCTATAATAGGTGTATTAATCTTGAAATTATTCAGATGAACTACTTGATCCCTGGCCATACATAAATGCCTGTAGGCATGCATTCTGTGATAGAACGAGCAGTGAAGAAAACAATAGTATGGGCTCCATCCCAATGGCCTACTATTGTAGGAATAGCCAGGAAGAACCCCTTTCCTTACAAAGTAACCACACTTGAAGGAACAAATTTTATGGGATTTGAAGAAATAACAAATAATATTTTTAAGAAAAACCAAATAATTAATATTTCAAAGATGCATGTGGTTACATTTAAAAGGTGTATACCACATGTGATGTATGTGAAAAACTCAACTCACACTGAAACAATTGAAGTTCAATTGAGCAGCCTCAATAGTGCAATGCCGAAATAAAATTTATATACGACTAAGTTACAAACATCCCAACAAAAATATAATGACTTAAAAAAATTAGTGGAGAAAAAAGTGATTCCAAATATGTACGCCAAAGAATATTTAGGTTTTAAGTACAGCTGTAAAACAAATGACTATTTACCTGAAACCGATGAAGATGACTGAAAAAAAAAATGTGAATGATTCTCGATAGCATAATTTTAATTTCATTGGTTTATTTACTTTTTCTTAAATATGTTTTTGATTGGACACAATGTCTTCATGTTAAGTTTCAATTATAATTGTATTTTGTTACATCTTTCGTTCTAAAATAAGGCAAATTGCCACTAAGTTTCTGTTTTTTACTTTTAATTAATATTTTTTGATTGGATACAATGTTTTTATTTACATCTTGCGTTCCTAACTAGTTTTAGGGCCTTAGTTTTTATTTTGTATATTTAATTTTTTTATGTTTTATCTCTTATATATAATATAAGAGAAAAACACTTTATTAATTCATTGTATTGTTGATACGAAGTTCTGGCAGTATAATTAGAGCTTCAAAACTTGTTTCAACAATTTCAAAGACCATATTTTTTTTTTTACCCTTTACGGCATTTTATCGTTACATTACCAACTGACCCACTGCATTTCTAGATCTAATCATAATTATAAATTTAATCTTACATCTTGAATTGCAGTACCCAAATAAATAAATTTACTACATACAGCCTATTTACCGCCTGTAAATTGATAATATTTCCACCTACGCGTACATTTTTCTTCCTTAGTTACAGCGTTTTAAAGGTATGTGATTTAAAAAACTGTTTGCTGTAAGTAGCCAAACACGTACTTATAGTAACTTTGGATAAAAAGTTTACATTCCAAATGGTGACTGGCAGTTAAATAAACCTATGTTCCAAAAATGGTAGCACTATCATGGATAGGTCAGACACAATTAATTTTTTTCCGAAATTAATAAAGTTTTTTGGCTCTGGTGAACAATTGCAATATGTCTACTTACAGCAAATATGCTTTCCTACGTCGATGTGCACATCATTGGCAGGCATATTGGTCTACCCTCTTGCGCACTTGTTTTTATGTTCGACCGCGAAGCTACTACCACCGGTTTCATGACGCATGAAACTACGTCAAAATATCAGGAGTCAACAAAATTTACGAATCATATATTATTAAATCATATATTATTAATTTATTATAGAGGTAGTGTATTTAACTGTAGTAAAAAGTAACTTCTAATCAAAAGTTCTTGAATAAAAGTTTGTTCGAAATGGTGACATGCGATTTCATTGATTCTGATTTTCGTAGAAATGGCTTGGCGATAATATTTATTGTTTGAATAGTTTTTCAGCGATTGGCTTCGATAAAATGTCTTTCGATATAGAATACGAATGGCGAAATTTATTTGGCCACATGCTGTGGAGAACCAATAAAAAAGAATCACGGTTTTATATTCATTATTTTAGAATCGTTTACTCGGATTGTGAAAGTTATAGCTTCATATTGAAGATCGGAAAACAAATAGTTCAGTGCATTTAGAAGCCTTTTGGGGGACCAAGTTGCCCGCGTACCTAGGAGAGTACCCTTAGAATCTTTACACGTATCCATACACGGTGGTGCAAAGGGAGCAACCAAAAGTAGCATTAGAACTTGTGCCAAGGCCGTCACACCGTCAGTAGCCCGCAGCCAAGCAGTGGTGCACTCGCGTTGCTGTGTTCTGGCAGAAGTGTGGTGAAATTACAGGCGCTTGAGACGTAACATCCTCGTCTCAGAGTGACGGGCGCAGCACGATAAGACTCACGTCTTCTCATACTTTAGTCGGGAAGATTTCAGTGACTAGACTTGTATGTATTTTTTCAGTTTATGGCAGTTCATGGGTAACCAATTAATATCAGGTGGGCTGACCTATCCTTCCGATGCATTAGTCGAAGAAAAAGCAAAACAAGTAGTATATAACCATGCCGGTTGGTATCACTGCATGACCCATTCACTCAACCTTGACAAAACTCACAAAACACGGTAGAAATATATATTTAACTCTAAGAATTACTCACGTCACTTAGTTCCCAGTGAACTGGCACCGCACATCGGCAGTCTTGGGCAAATAGTTCACGAAGCTGCACTGCACGGTTCGAGGAATTACCACCAAGCAAGGCTTTATTAAGGCTATACATATGTAGCTTTGGCTAATTCATACCTGCATTTCACCAGGATACCTCATCTTATCCACCGTGTGGTCACTACCTTCATACATGTCAGCGCCCCAGTGGAAATGGATCTGTGACAGCACATGTTTCATCAGAAACGGACCACCTTCCAAATATGGCCGCTCTGTTTTCCATTTTGCTCCCAGAACCACTACAATAATACCGAGATATTTCAATTCAAATTTATGAATATTGCTATCTAAAGTGAATCAGTCCCATTTGGAAAATTAATTCCTGCTAATTAATAAGATAATTTCTTTCTTGCAAATTGGGTCAGTGGCTACTTGTCCTTCCGAGTTTCTACCAAGGTAGACTTTGTCTTAAATATACTTAGTATACCTTTAATCTAATTCTGTAACTCTGTGTCCACTTCAACTTTCTTGGAGGATAATGTCGGTACATAATTAGTTACGAAATACAAACAGATTGGTCATCGTAATTGCTGTACGCAAACGTGTAAGTTAACTTGCAGAGTGTTATTATTTTAAATACGTAATTATTATTGGAAGGACCATGTTGCTTGCGTAAGTAGGTGTACACGTCCTTGCACGTACCCCTGGGAGGTGCTAAAGGGGAAACCTAAAGTAGCAGTAGAACTTAAATCGAGTTCGTCCGGAGAGGTACTGCCACTACACTTGGTAGTCTGCTAACCAAGCGGCTGTTTACTCGCTGTGTGTACATCGCACAGTAAAAATGTTTGCCTGTTACATGATTTTTTTGCTAATAAATTGACTTGCATGATTTTTTTTAATGGAAACGTGTACAGTCTTTGGTTGACTTGTAATACATCCCTCGATACGCTGCTAAGCACATCCCTTGGTGGAAAGACAACCATATTACTAATTAAAGAATTGTGTAGTAGCACAAGCCTTGTCTTCTTAAGGGCACAATCCAGTTAGCGAAAAAGCAACATGGATGGAAGCAATTAACAGGAAAAGCTTTGCTGTATGTAAACATTAACTTTTACGGGCGAACTTTGTTGCTCTGAAATTAGCTTCTTAACATTCGCAGTTAACTGCTTTAATTGCAATGGATTAAATTTAGATTTGCGGTAGATAAATGGTACAGATAAGGCGATTTAAACTCGAAAATTTGAGCCAAGAGTGTTTTTAATTATTTGTTAGAAGAACTACTAATTTCTATCATATCATTATCATTCATACAGTTTAGTGGCATTTGAACAGAGCGCTTCCGTGCACCTTAAGATTTCGATCCCGGCTATAATATTATAGTTAAAACGCCATGTTGAAGGCCTTCGGGCGGCTTGAAAACTCCGACACCAGAGTTGATTATAGAGAAAAAAAATCTAGAATTGCGAAAGCTTGCCTATATATATGTTTGTGATTCCTCAACAGCTGAACAGATTTGGATGAACTGAATTGATTTGATGATTTAACTTTTGAAAACTTAACCCGAAAATGTATTTTATTTTTAGTTACCTGCAATTAACGAATTAGACAACTTTTGGCAGTTTTTGCCATCGTCTCGTGTTGAATTTTTAACTGCGGGGCTTGACAAGAACATTGTTTAAAATTAGGTAACAAAAATGTCAGTCGAACATTTGGGACACAAAATTGTCCGGTGTAATTTTATTTTATTTACGCAAAATCTACTTAGCTGTTATCATGAAATTTGATAGGTGATATACAGTCAGCTTAAAATTCATCTTTACTATGCAAATTCGCAGTAATCCCATGAGAGAGTCGCGAGCTTTTCGCTTAAATAATAGCAGGTATTATGAGAATTTATACGCGCTTTGGTCAATTTTGAAAGAAAGCAAATCCCTGTTGTTGATTTGATTTCATTTGCTTTGTTGTATGCCAACAGTGGGTATCTATAAAAAGTTTTCAATACTCGATCTACTGATCTCCATATATACTTGTGTTGCTTACAAGGTTGCTCCGGGAAATATTTTGCGGATAGTATGGGGGCTTATAATATAGAAAGGCTACGCCGTAGTATGAATAAGTTGCCGTAGCAAT
Source organism: Aplocera efformata (assembly GCA_921293045.1). Classification (NCBI taxonomy): domain Eukaryota; kingdom Metazoa; phylum Arthropoda; class Insecta; order Lepidoptera; family Geometridae; genus Aplocera; species Aplocera efformata. The sequence goes on from OV121045.1 coordinate 2,596,800, forward strand.
TAAACAAGCATCCGCAGGCTACGTCGTAGCGCTGCTTACCATCATGTGGGTCGTAAACTTGATGAGAAACTTCTAATACAGAATATTTAATGATATTATTATTATATTGTATTATTTTCATACAAAATTTTTTTGGAAGATCTCGTTGCTCGCCTCCGTAGGTGAGGACCCTATAGTTCTAAAGGAGCACCAAGAAGTAGCTGTAGAAAATATGCAGATTGCCCGGCGAAGTACTGCTTCCACACCTGGTAATCGGCCGCCAAACAGTAGTGCCGCCGGCAGTGGTGCCGGTGAAATCACATGCGCATGAGACGTAAGATCCCCGTCCCGACTAACAGGCGCAACGGGGTCATCGGGAGGACCTATGTCGTATTGCTGTTGTTGAGGATGGAGGTAACCAACAGGTGGGCCTTCAGCTCGTACCGTCACACCTTCACATAAAAAAATATACTGGAAAATATAATTTCGATTTTTTTTTTAAGTTTATAGACCAAATGATTTGTTTACTGGCCTTTCAAAAAGCCATTAAATAAATATCACCCAAGTGATTCTTTATTTCACTAAAGTAGGTTAGTTTTAATAGGTAAATCCCTTGTAACGCTATTACTGTACTAAAATCTCTGTAGCTAAAATCTGGGAGATTTTCTGGGACCTTCCAGGAAAGACGTAAGGATTAGCAAGGTCAATTATGATAAACTTCGCTGTAATTGGTCTAACCCCGGGCATCGTGAGCAAACAGAAGAATAGCTTCCTAAAATATAACGGTATTACTACGTTCGCAAAAATACTACGCTTTCGCAATAGACATAATATTCAATGAAATCTATTGTTAATAAGAATAGTATTTTTTTTTTATTGAAACTGACTTGTCCGTGACGAATTTCTTTGAGTCTCTCTGTATTTCTCTGAATTTATATAACTTGCTGGACATAAGTCAAGGATAACACTTTCATCTGCTGGAATCCACCTGAAGGGGAAACGGTGAAAGTCTCTTGCAGATAAAGTAAGAGTGCATATTCTCACTCCATAAAAGTTCTAAATCCACAAGCACCCATTAATGGTGTTACTATTGATCCCCCCCCCCCTATTATATCATTGAATTCTAAAACGATCATTAGAAACCTAAAACTTACATGTGTATCCAGTATTCGTCAATTTCACTTTATGAGGGTAGACATCGAAGTTATACCATTTGAGTTCAGGGCACCAGTAGGCCGTTGATCCTGTGATGGACACGTCAATCGGTGTTGGGAGGTGCCCTTCAATCTCACTCAAGTAGTGGATCCATTCCCTTGTCCCAAACGGTGGTATGATCCTGGTGACTTCTTCTGTTACGCCAGGTTCTGCTTCCTCTATAAATAATTATATATAACTTGCTTTATAACAAATTTATTCAAAAATTTATCGTGTAGATTATCAAAATTACAGGTTAACCTACCTATAACTTAATGTTTACATGTAATTTGGAATTTTTCACGCAGTCGATTTTTTTAACTACTCAATAATTTCTTCTTTATCTAACAGAAGTGACTGGACGACTTGAAGGTCCACCTGATGTTAAGTGGTTACCTTCGCCCATAACAACAACTATACTACTTAGGTCGACCCCGACTGAAGTAATATACTTCAGTCGTGGCGGCAGATTACCAAGTGTGAAGGTACTATTTCTCCGGGCAAACTTTGGAGAAGTTCTACTTATATTTTGTTACTTCTTTACCACTACCCAGGGGGTACGTGTAGAGATACAAAAGGTAAAACCACCTACGGCCAACAAAGGGTAAATCACCTGCAAACGCGAGTAGCGTGTGAACCTAAAATATTTCTTCTTACCAGTTGAAACAAAATTAAGTATTGGTGCCTTCGTTTTATCAATGAGTACCTACCTAAAATTTAATGGATAAAATTGAAAATTAACCTTACTTTTCTTCTAAAGATACATAAAATTATATTGTAACCAGCTTACTAACCTGTTTGTGTCGGGGCTGAGGCAAGGGGCATAATGATAAAACACAAAAATTTTGAACATAAAATATATTTTTTTCCTAATAGGCTTTGCCAATTATTTTGTTTGTTTACATTGTTTGCGTGGTATTTTTAAATTGTCATGTTAATCAATATCATTATAGTGCAGATGCTAATGTCATTATGCCAATGTATAATGCCTCTATTATATTTATAACTATTCGCCCCGAACTGGACCTTGCGGGAACTCGACAAGCAACTGTCAAATTTCATGACTATGATAAACGGTTCTCAAGTTATCTTCGGACAAACATTACAATAGAAACGTAGGCACTTCGGTACTACATAGGTCTAATCACAGAAATGTGAACCGATTTGTGCATGGTACTAAATTATCTCTAAAATATTTCTGCAGTCACTTTACTACCTATTGAATTGTGCATTCATCAATATTTTTGTCATTACACTTCACATTACACTAATGTAATAAATGTGTATGTTTGTTAATCCTTCACGCTAACCGGCCGAGTCAATTGGGATGTTTACAATGGAGATACCTTTTTTTAATATAATTCCGCAAATTCCAATGACGTTGCCAGCAACGTTGTTTGGGCTAAGTTTTTTTTTGTATTTTCTGTATGTAAATTTCTATGTACAATATTATATATTTAGTTAAAACAGTGATAGCGATAAACCTAGATCAACAGACATGCTATTTTTGATTCCGAGCAAACGTGGGTGTCAACGTGGAGCGCAGCTAGTCACATCCATAAATCTATAAACAAATATCAATTCTGATCTCTTTTACATATTAACACATTCTCCCATAGATTAGAGATTAATTCTCTTTGCATTCACTGACCATATTGATTAGTGTTGTCAGGGATTAGTGTTGTAGTGTCAAAATTATTCGTTTTAGAAGCTTAGATATTGTGTGGCTAAAGACACAAAAAGCCTTAACGAAGAAGTCAAGTCAAGTCAAGCTCCAGATACATTAGATTCCGGAGTAATATGAGAATTTATTGGTGAGTTCTAAAGAAACAATAATTAAGACATGCAACGGCGAAAGAAACACGATATCACTATAAAAGAAGTAGAACCTGATCCTGAACTATTACTTTGGGAAAAATGGATACAGATAAGGAAAAGCGAAACCACTCGCCTTGGTCTCAAAGTCAATCGTCCACCCGCAGATCTTGCAATGAATTTGTTGGAAAAAGTTCGCGAAGAGAAAGAATGGAAGACAGTATTAGAACACGCTCAAATAAATAAGAAACCATGTATTCGTGGAGGTTTATGGGAGCAACCGCTCCGACTCAGACAGGAGTGTTACCAAGAACCAGTTTACGAAATCCATAGAACTTCAGTCGAAATGGGAAAGCCAGCAGTAATTGAACATGTTATTGTGCCTAAACTAATTCAAGTTGAGGAAAAAGGATTGATCGGAGATCAACAAAGATATAAATGCGAAGAGTTAGATGCTGCATTCTTGAACTACAGATTTAAACGTGAGGATGAATTAAAAGAAAAAATAATTAAAATTGATCCATTCAGGTGAGTTATTTTCAGAGTGTATTAAAATTAGGAAATCTATTGTTATTAAAATAATTTGGTTTTCATCATACTTATTACGACAGGCCCAGCGGTTCTGAGTTGATCATCAAGGGCAGTAAACCAAAAACACCGCCAAAGAAAATGCCTCCACTACCCCAGATCAAAATAATCGCACCTGTGGGACTCTCTGAAGAACAACTCTGCAACGTGTATGCTATTAGAATCAATAATACAGTAATTTGTAAAAGTATACCAGGCCAAACATTGGACATTTTTTCAAAGATGAAGAAAGAGAAATGGCACGAGAATTGCACTTCATGGTCTTATTACTTCAACGCTCCTGTGAAACGCGCCGGTAGATGCAAAATTTTTCTCCAAAATTTAGGAACTGTTACTTTGAGGTACTGCTGGAAAAAAATAAAGAAACCGATACCTTTTATACCCGAGGACATTTATGAGCAAGTTTTTTTCTTTAACAAAAATGAAGATGTTATATCTCCAGGTCAAAGCAAATACATACAGTTCACATTTATTTCTGATAAACTTGGAATTTATAATGAATTCTGGGAGCTTAGTTTTTGCAATATTTGCTTCTTTGATACGCTCTCTGATAAAATTTCCGTGAGTTTGAACGCCGATTCCCTTGAAAAAGTTGAATCCATACAGAGAAAAGTGGATATTTTAAAAGAGAGAATCGATATGAAATCTTTAACCAATTTTGTAACTGATTTATTAAAAGATATCGTAATTAAAGCTATTACAATTGAACCGCAACAATATCCTTACAAGAAACTGTTTTTAGAAGCAGAACTATTTCTCATGAAAAATCCTGTTTGCTACTATCATCAGACCGAGGTCATGGAAATGAAAAAGCTTTATACTGAAATGGTGCCTGGAGCGCTGTGGGATTTATCAATTACTAGTTGGAGAGCTGCAATGATGGAGAAGGAGTACGATGAAAGAATGAGATATTACGAGCTTCTGAGGAAATCTCATCGAGATTTTTTGAATCCTTGGTACGAAGGCGAAGATTTACTAAAACAGAAATACCGTGCCGTAAAGTTACTATTAACCCAAATGTCAAATAAATTCGATGAGGAATATGACAAATTAGTTGACATTTACTGTCCTCTTGATGAAGAAGATATTGAATCAGCAGTTCCCACACGAGAGTCTGCTTTGCTAGTGGATCCTATCGTTACGCAGCAAATTCACAATTTATTCTATATTCATGCTTCTGAGTATGTGGCTACCACCATTGAGCTCTGTGCTGGTGTTCTCAGCAGTTTGGATTTGAATAGGTGGATTAAATTTGATTTTTGTCAAACGTAGTTGCTGAGGAGATAACTATAGTTTTTGTTGTTCTAAATAATACATCTTTAATAGCAATAAAATCATCAACATTGCTTATATTTTTAGTAAATACTTTGAGATACTTAGTTCGCAATTTATATACAATATATACTATAAACACGTTACCATGTGTGTGGAGATACACATAATCACTACATAGTATAAAACAAAGTCGCTTTCTCTGTCCCTATATCCCTATGTATGCTTAAATCTTTAAAACTCCGCAACGGATTTTGATGCGGTTTTTTTTAATGGACAGAGTGATTCAAGAGGAAGGTTTATATGTATAATACACTAGCATGTCACCCCGGCTTCGCACGGGTAGTTTCTGATACGACACTGATGCTTTACTAACCGTGCGAAGCCGGAGCGGGTCGCTAGTATATTAATATAGGTACAAAACATAAACCGAATTCTGAATGTGATGAAGTGAAAGATTTAGGGTTTTCGAGAACGTTATTGTACTAAATTGAATATCATGAATGAATTAATCGGCATCAACAACTCCTCTTGTCATCTGAGTACCTACACGTCCCCCCGGGTACCGATGCGAAAGGAGCAACCAAAAGTAGCTGTAAAACTTGTGCCAAGTTCGTCCACAGAAGTACTGCCACCAGATACTCGCATTGCTGTGTTATGGTGGAACGGTGTGGGTGCAGATGCCTGTAATTGACAGGCGCATTAGACTTTACATCCCCTGCTCAGTGTCAGGCGCAGTGGGATTCGACTTGGGTCATAGACCTCGAGAGTCTCGAGAGGACCAGAGTCGTATCGCTGTTGTCTATGGGCGGTAGTAACCACATAAGATCAGGTGGGCTGTCAGTTCGTCCTGTCACGTAAGAAACTTTATCTTGAAATTATGTGTAACGGCACTCTTCTCCCAAAATATGTTTCATTTTCACACAATTATTAAGTCTTAAGCATATAATATCAGTTATATCAACACAAAGACCCGATAACAATCTTCAGGATGAGCATGAAGCGAAAATCTCCCCCAGCCGGGAATTGAACTTGCTTTAAAAGCAGCTACTACTAATTGTGGAACTAAAAAGCGACATCTAAATGAAAGTGTTGCAATCAATTTATATTGTTTATTAATAAATTAAAATATCTATTTCTATTCAATTACAACTTAGAAAATTATCGCCATATTGTCATTATCACTAGAATGTCTTAATTTGACGCATACATAAATATTAAGCATCATATATTTTTGGACCAGTTCAACAATTGAATCAAAGTTTTTTAATGAGGTAGGTATTCTTTGTTACATGTGCATGTTTTTTTTTTTAAATATGGATATTTCACACAGCTTTGTCTAGCCACAAAATAAGCATAGCTTGTTAATGAGAACTAGATAATGGATAGAATACATATACCTTAAGAAAATGTTTTCTTTGTAATACCTACCTACATAATAATACATATTAACATCCAGAATAAACATTCATGTTCGTCATACAAAAGCTTGTTCTTGGTGGGAATCGAACATACGACCTACAGTGCAGAAGGCAGAGCTATTACTAACTGAGCTACGAGCCAATTGTTAAGTTTTCACCTTTATTTGAGATTGAGAATGTTTTAGTTGAAAACGGTTGTTTCTGCAAATATGAAACACCAAGTGACCTATCTGGGCCAAGGAAATAACAATATTATTTAATCTGTGGCGTAGTTGTAATCACGTAGTATCTCAAAATGTAAAGTCACTGTGATCACTCGGTACCCGTTAGAATAACTTCACTCAAAGTCTGGATTTCACTTGATTGACGTAGATGACGGAGTGACCTGGTGGATGTCTTTGTGTAGGTCTGACGTTCCTCTCGATTGGGATGTCTTCTGGACCCTCAAGTTCACGGAGCAAGCTCAGCTGTGAGGAAAAAATGAAATATATTTATGGAGAAATCACGCAGCACAATCTAGTCAAACTAAGCATATAGTTAACAAGTATATTATACAAGTAAATAATTGTATAATTATTTATTTCGCGTATCTTTAGGGGCTGATGTTGTTAGCGCCCGTAGGTGCGTACCTCAGAATCCACTTACTTATGATAAGTACACTTACAGTGACCACTTAACATCAGATGAGGAGACAGCTAGTTCCGTCACTAACATCGCATAAAAAAACGGCTCAAACGAGTTGGATAAAATTTTGTGTTTAAATAAGGTTTTGCTGTTTATGTTTACCTGTATGTATTTCCTGAAAAAAGCAATTTTTTACAGAAAAAAAAAAAACAGTTTACACAATAAAACCGAGTGAAGCTCGGACACCCAGGTACTGTTAATTAAAATTGTTACCTACCTATAGTTCTAATTTCAAAGCGCACGAGGAAGGGAATTATTGAATACAATTAAATATTATGATGATAAATGAAGAAAAACATCTGGATAGCGATTTCCCCTCACGACACGAACTAACTATAAATCCGAATGCTGGACCGTTTTTTTAGTTTAAAACGAATGAGAAAATCTGATAGATTTCTTCACGTATTCCCATTACCAAGTTCGCAAATGTCATTTTTCAGCTGATTGTCAAATTGTGAATCAAGACAAGACAACATCTGGAAGGTCGGCTAGTAACAAAAATGCTATCGGTGTTACGGACCCTAAGTGAGACAGAGTACAAATAGCACTTAGCCAGTTTATCGCACGTTCGTTTGACTTTGAAAGTTACTGAGATGATAAGAATATTTCTGAAAATCAACTCAGTCCTTTTAAACCAAGATAAGCTATCGTTTGAAAATGAACTAAAAATTATATAAACTAAAAAATAAATAAGTTTATTGTACTCTATGCCTTGATTTTACAAGGACGCAACTGAATTCGTTTTTACACAAATAAACATCGCGTCTGATTGGGATAATATTGATATCAAAGTAATTTGTAAACCAAATAAATATCGCTGTGATACAATAGAAATTGTTACTAAGGTTTCGATGTTGGAGTTTGAATTGCATCTGAGTGGATAATGAAAACAATTCCACTCACAGCTTGGTGAAATTAATTTTCAACTTGTTGTTTTTTCTTGTGACAATGTTGATTTAAAAATAATATTGGCTTTAGTGCTAATGAACTTGATAATATATATGTTTAATTTTGACTTTAGCCAAGTTTAGTTTCATGAGTATGTCTTGTATTTTGCAGCATAGTATTATAATATTTGTATTCTCTAACCATCAACGCCTCTTATCTATAACAAAAATCCTTTCAAGTATCCCCTGGCGGGGCAAAAAGAGCAAGAGCTAGTACCAAGTTTATCCGGAGAAGAACTTCTATCACATTTTATAATTTGCCAAGCAGTAGCGTACGTGCGTTGCTGTGTTCCGGTAGAAGGGTTTAGGTGTTGGTGACAAAACAGGCAAATGGGGCGTTACATCCCCATCTCAGTGTGAGTGCAACGCAATGTAACTAGGGTCTTCTAATACTTCAGTATGGAGGACCTGAATCGCATGAGTCATCTATGGGCCTAACAAAAGAAAAATATTTCTAAATATGTATGAAATAATTAATAAAAATCTAATATTTATTATTATAATTATCGGCGAAGACGTAGCGTAATATTGGGGATAACTTATGAAATTGCCGTTTAATTTCTTTTATGCTTGCCTCGTTTGCCTGGCCCTTTGAAGTGTAATATAATTTGTAAAATGTAATGACTTGGTTTGACTTATTTAAATGGTAAAAATATTTAAAAAAGCGCTACGGTCGAAGAGTCGGTGAAATTAAAATACCTGTTCAAAGCCGATTTGAACTGGTTTCTCGTAGATGATCCACGTCACACACTCGGTGTACGGAGGTGTCGTCAGAGATCCCTTGTACGTTACGTAGCTGCCTTCGTGGAGGTCCTCTCTGTTCATCCACGACAGTGAATCTGTAATTTTAAATTGAAATTTCTAAGATTCGTCAAAAACATTGTTTTCGTCTGTCTGTTTCTTCGCTTACTGCTTGTAAACCATGCAACAAATTTTTATACGGTTTTCAATTTTATTCAGAGAATTTTTTTCGGATGTTATGTACATGCATATTATATTAGAAACAGGTGACTGAAAAAGAATAAAAAAATACTTCTGTATACTTAAACTGGCTAAACCTTCGATAAAAAACAAAATTATGTACCTATTATGTACCTATTTACTATGGAATTGTAATACGAACTACGTCACACACACTATACAAGGGAAGCCGAGCTGGGTCACTAGTAGTGTATAGACAGACCTTAATGTTTATTTAGGGCTGTGAGAGAAACGACGAGATGATGAAAAAATTTGAATTTCTTAGTTTTTACTTCTATAGTTTATCGAAAAGGGTACAATCGCAATTTCATCTCATGCCGAAAAACCACCAACCTCAGCTCGTCCAATTATTTTTCAACTGGGTTTTCATTTATAATCATTGTAGAGCTATATTCATCCCTGTTTTTCTCCGGGCCGAAATTCATACTTTGGGCCTCAAAGTATCCTTAATTTATATTCAATAAAAATAATCATTTTAATTGATTCACAATCAGTAAAGATCGCATAACAATTAACAATAGAAAAGAGATAGAATCGAATGAAGAATCTCCTCATTTTTGTACCAGCGGTTTAACGCCATCGTGTTTGGTTAATAGCTTAGATATACAATAATAAACAAATCAACTGGCTTATACCAGCTTGTAACCATGCGTGTCCACATAGTAATTGTATCTGCGGTCGTGTCATTCAACATCACGAAATTGCCGCACCCAAGACGAAACAAAAATGAAGTAAGTTTTTCCATAGACTAAATACGTTTCTTCCAACAAATTTTTTTGGTATCGTGACTGACTTTTTTGCCAACTTCTGCCGACGACAAAACAGAGTCATTTATCGAATCACTCTGAACTATTTTTTTCTTTTGAAATCGTAAATGAAGTGCCTGTTGAATAAGTGACCAGGCACATAGCCGCTTCAACAAATATTATATAAACTATATTGAATGTTCAATCAAGAATTAATTATTAATGCATTGATTTTCACCAGAATAATGAATTTTGTTGTTGTCTTGGGTATTTGTCTTGTGTTTCTGTGTTTGTCCATGCCATCTGCGACACAGGGAATCCTATTGCTGAGGTATGAGTGTGTTAACGTTCTTTTTAACTTATTGTTTCACTGTGATCTTTACTTTTTTTCTTATTTCGCGTGAGTCGGGCCATTACGGAGCTTTCTACCATAGTTTCCTTACCTGAAGAAACTGGAACAGATGACTCCCTCTTCTTGATCCCTTCCAACCCATGCACGAGCTTATCAAACCGTGGGTTTGGTGCATCGACAGTTTCGAATAGGAAACCGACCACGGCCAAGCCGTCTGGATAACCAACTGCCATCTCCATTGATTCATACTTGCTATTATAGTGGACGAAGTGACACTCGGCCGCGTAGCTGAAAGATATTATTCATAAGTTTTGTAGGTAGTGGGTAGTGACTGGCATTTCGGAATTATCCGGTACAGTTCTGAACAAATTCAATTTTCAATGAAAAAAATGTATATTGGCATTACGGCGTTTTTATAGCGGTAAATAAAAATAATGTAAAAAATGGCGCAGTAGTACTAAATGGCGACAATTAAGTTCGCTTACGTTTGTTCGTTTAAATTCATACACTTTCATACACTTATACCTCTGTACTAGGATTCCCCGTGCCAAAAGTAGTATGAAAAAATAAAGACACAAGGCAAACACTCAAGACCCGAGGGCAAACTTTACGCTCATCACCGGAAGGGAATCGAACTCGGAACCATTCGCTTCAAAGGCTAATCTGGGAGCCGTCAATATATCATCTGGTACTTTGTCAAGGTACCAAATGACAAATTTGTACAAAAGGTTGCCTGGAAGAAATCGTTCTTAGCGATAATTAGTTCGGTTTTAGTTATATGCATTTTTTATACGGTGTACTATAAAGAAATAATCTATCTTGTCCTTGGTAGCAATATTTTTAAACAATTCTTTGATTTCGAGTCTAAACTTTCGAAAGATAATCTTAGAACTACAGTTATCCACATTATTTGAATTGACGCAAGGGACCAGCGCCACCAAGCAATCTGATCAAAATATATTCTAATCCAAAACCTTTTTCATCGAATACTGACCCAGTGTCCTGTACGACCTACAACAGTAACTGCACATCTGCTAGTGAGATATAGAGCTCTGCAACGATTTGTCTCACACAGCTTCATATTCAAACCTTTATTTGAAAATTGATTGCTCTAAAAACTCTTGATATGTTCAAGTGTTATTGTTTTCGTTGGCTCTGCAGCCGATGTTACCATTTGACTGCGCCTACCATTACCCCTGTGTCATTAGTGCTAAAACTGCGTATAACGTTCTATAACGTTAAGTATTAACGTAATACGTTAAGTACGTTACGTTCAGCCAAATGTTCTTCTTTGGGCTTATTTTTACCCTCGAAGCCTAAAATAATGGAAGAATGAGATTTTAAATCCAAACGTCTCATAATCCTCCTTAAGAGGAAATCTTTTTTATTTCAGGACAATTGAATCAAATATCTCATAATCCCCTTTATAGCCTTATTATTTTGATAAAACATTTTTTCTTCCGTAAATATTTCTAAGAACTATTGTCTGTCACACATATTTAAGAAGAAACATATTCTTGCGCATATAATGGTGTCACAGGAGCTCCCTAGGCATATTACATGCACACAGAAATGAAAAGAAATGAAATTTATTTATTTGCTACAATTATGTTTTTTAGACGTCTTTAAAGTACTTATACAAGATGTATATACAAATGTAATGTTACTAATATAACCAGGTTAATGATAGAATATTTATATTAGTTTTTTGTTAATACATACATAAAATGCATATTAAAACCTACACACGGAATAAACATCAATGTTCGTCTCACAAATGGTTGTCCTGGGTCAACCGAACATCGAACCCATGTTCTACTACGCAGAAGGCAGAGCTACTACCAACTGTTAGGCCAGTCTATGTAAACGGTACAGATGATTTTTTTTATGCGAATTATTCACGAAAGTGTCCGAGTGATTACTTGGTAAGTGGCAACCCGCGCCCATGACAACAGTAATGCGACTCAGTATAAGATTTGGATCTTACACTGAGCTGCATTCATCCTGCTGCGTCCATCACCCGAGACGAGGATGATACGTCTTATGCGCATGTATTATTATTATTAAGTACGCGAAAGTATAATCGAGTGTAGGTGGAAAGTTATAAGGATCGAGTATTTTTAGACTTTAAAGACTTTTTACAACCCATGTCTAGTAATCGGATTATAGACTTACCCGTGTCCGTCTAGTACGTGCTCGCATCCAGTGAAGTCATCGACAGACCAGTGGAAATGCATTTGCTCGAAGATGTACTCTCCAATTAGGGGCCCGCCTTTCAGAGTGGGTTTGACTGGAGTCTCAAACGCGAAGTATGCTGGAACCAATACAGATTTTTTTTTCATTGCTATAGTAATAAGTACGATTTCAAAATAAAATATATCAATGTGTATTATTTTGTATGTGTATGTACCATTCCAGCCTCTGATTAACTCTCTGTGTATTTTCCGATTCTCGGTAAGGTAGAGTCGATGGCTTGCATCTGCCTTAAGAGTACATTTCAAAGTCAAAAAACTTAATTTCCATTGAACTTTTAAAAATAACTTGTAATGCGAACAAAATGGTTTCAAGCGAATCATCTATATTTACGCATACGTTTTTACGAGATTTTCAATACATATTCGTAGTAAATTAGATATGGCCAGCTGTATTACATGCTAATCAGTCAAGATCAATAAATGAATGGTTGAAATGTGTATTTTTGTCGAGGGAATCGTGGTTATCTTATCATGCGCCAAATTGGATATCAGAATCCATTTGTACAGATTTATTACGTGTTTCTTACAGGTAATTTACTTGTTTATGAACATATTTTCTATCTTGATATCACATTAAATATTAAATTGTATATTATATACAAAAAATAGGTTTCGATCTTGCAACCGGGTCGTCGTCTTCTACACCGTTAATTATGAAAACTTACCCGTGGAACCATTATTGAGCAAGATGCCCTTCGCCTCGTTGTCCCAATACCCGTGGAACCTGAGGGGATCCAGTGACGACCACTTGGGACACCGGTTCAATGATATAGCGATCGGGGACTGTGAAGATCTGAGTTTTGAAATCCGTTCAGCTGGAATAAAAAAAAACACTTATTTTAATCTGTAAAACGGTATGGTGCTCAATAATCAACAAGAATTTTTACAAATATACTTTATATTCGACTGTATGTCGGAGACATTTCGGTGGCATGAAAACTCCTATATGAAAGTTGGTCACATACACACGAAAGTATTAATATTATAATCATAAAAATACAAAAGTGGCAAAATATCCTAATTCTAACTAATATTTATATATGCGTGACTTTATTTGTATATTTGATACACTTTCACGCCTTAACTGCTCAATCGATCATCATGAAATTTTGCATACACGTTGTCACGTAGAGAAAAGGTAGGTTGTTTTATAAAATCTACATTAAAAAAGTGAAGCCGTGGGTCAAATTATCTTCATCAGCAAGTAATTTTAATAGTTCTAAAATGCCGTAACAATTTGGTAATTAAACACCTAAATGAGAAAAAATACGATAAAGCATCAGTTCACGAAATTGTTTTTGAAGGTATTGATGAATAAAACATTAAACGAAACTGAAAGCGAAGGGAACCGGTAGTATTACCCAAAAAGACTTTGTCATTGGAAACCATTTTGAAAGAAATACTGCATGTCACGGGACCCGACCACGTTCAATCAAATTGCCGAAATACGATTTGCATGCTAAGCAGGTCACCTTTCCTACAGACCGTGCCCGCTGTCACATCCTATGAATGTCGCAGAGAAAACCGTTAACAATTCACTAGTGTGCTTCCAACACTTGAAATATATATGGCTTTCTCCCAGCGAGAGGTCAAGAAGAATTATAATGTTTGTTCTTTTGCGTTTGTTTTGTGTTTTCGTGTTTGTCAATGCCACCTGCAATACAGGGAATCTTAGCGCGGCGATAATTATGAGTGTGTAAACAAAAAAATAAATGCTAGACGTTTATTTTGGCATCAAAATAACGTTAAACGTTCATTGTCAAGAAAACTTGAAACGGTTAAGTTATGCAACGTCACAACATTATTTTGGGTTAGTTACGAAAACAATTAAATTATCATCAACTTTTCTCAAAAATATTTTCAAATTAGACTAAAGATTAATTTTATGTTAATCTAGACGTTTTGTTTTTAAATCCTGTACTTTTGACATACTTGATAGCAGACTATTTTATTCACACTTCCGTGGTTCTGTAGACTCATTAAATCAGTATATCTGTCAGATAAGTAGTTCATTAAATTGACAAAAAATCCTTGGTAGCCGAAATGTACCTCGAGGCAATAATTAAAATTTTCCCTGTCCTGATGTCAAAATTTTGCATATTTCTTATGTCATTTTCAGTCTACAGATATAAAACTTTTTAATTATTTTCCTGTTTTGTACATTTTTGAATTGAATTTCAAACGTTAAGTTATACAAACAAAAAAATAGCATTATAAAATGAAAAAAAAAGAAAGCCTCAAAAAGTAATGCAGAAACTCATAAAACTGCTTTTAAATTAAAATAAAATGACGTGACATTTCGTCGGCGACACTACGATACTAAGCTTTGTGGATTAGTTGGAACCTACCCTGACATGAAACCGAGGGGTCACGGGTTCGTTTCCCGGCCGGGTAAACGTTGTATGTCCACTGTAAAGTTCTCGGGTCTTGAGTGTTTGCCTCGAGTTTTTGTGTTTGTCCATGCCTACGACACAGGTAATCCTTAGATACGACTGTGTTAGTAACTGTCTCCCTGTTTATTTTCATCCCGGGGGCCACGTGTGATTCTGAGCGTACTTACCTACGGAAGCGAGCAACGTGGGCCCTCTCGATCGATCTGGCATTCACAATCCCGCCCCAACGATATAAACAAAGATGGTGTTGTACCTACCTATCTGAACATTGACGATTGATTGTTCGGGCCCCTATATAAATGGCAATTAATGTCACTCAACATATGATTATTGTCGACAGTAAAAGTGCGTGAGTCTGAATAATTTATCGCCTGTCTGTCATATCTCCTAAACTAGGAAATGTTGTGCTATGGATAACGGTTTATTATTACGTTGTTTTTGCTATCAATTTTGTAACATACTCACGATATCAATGATAGTATCAAGTTTAAGGTTTTCTTATCTATAAATAAGATCTAAGCGGTATAATATTTTATTTGCACCTCCGTGTTTTCACTCAAATATGTGGCGCCTTTTTGTGGCTGGTTGCTTTGGAGCACAATTAAGATGTCTAATTTTTTTTTATTTCCTGTTTATTATAAAATAATTTGTATTAGGATATCTTTTGTCTGTTCTTGTATGTTGTCTTTGTCATAAATAAATGCATTTTTGTTACCTTATTTTAATAATATTTATTCACTGTTTGGAAACTCTCTGCACAAGAAGTGCGACATGTTGCTTGTTTACAAAACATCTAGTTCCACCCGGTCAGTATGTGGATGGGTGACCGTATAGGAAATTTTAATGAAATGAATGTGAATAAAAAATTACACAATGCAGATTGTGTAGTTTTTTAGTATCTAATCAGACTTTTTAGCTATAATTACTATAGTCTAAAAATGTCTGATTAGATTAGAATAGATCTAATCCTGCGCTAATATTTCTTTTTTATTATCAAAATTATTTCCAAATAATGGCCGTTTTTATATGTATTATTATAAAAACCGGCCGTCTGCATTTGGAACGACTATAAAATTAAATAAAAATTAACTTTTACACTCTCGTATCGCAGATGGCACGGACAAACACAGAAAAACCAGACAACCACCCAAGAACCCAGAACAAACATCATGATCACCAAACTATAATACACCACGGCCAACCTGGGTTCGAAGTCGGTGCTACCTAGGTACCTAGGTGACGATATATTCCTCTTCTTATTTACTTATTGCATAATTATATAAAAGATTTCCTTCTTTAGTGATTATTAAATTATATAATAAGCTTTTCTGACAGTTAATCTTCAGAATACGATATTCAATTTAAAATCACGAAATAGAGATTTTATAAGCTCTTAATATGATGATAAAATATGAAGAAGAATAATTAGTCGCCTTCAAATAATTTTGAGGAAAGGGTTTGCGGTTTGAACTCGTAAAACAAGTGGCAACAAACGAAGCTTAGAAACAAAATTTAGCAAAACATTCTTATGTTTCACGTTATGATACCAACAAGGATAGATTTCGAAAGATTTGAAAAAGGGCCCAGGCTTTTATCTAAGAACTTCTTGAAAATTATATACATTTACAAATAAATTATGAATAGAATATTTACAAAACTACTCCTGCTACATCTTGCTGGAACATCTGGGCCAGCTGTTATTAATAATAATAATTTCATAAATTTTTTTTTTTTCAACATAGGATCATAACCATTTGTATTTATAGTTTATAACGATCTTATTGTATTTTATTTTGCTTCATTCGGGGAACAAACAGTGCTTAATTAAATTAATAAACTCAAACTCATTTAATCTTTTAGATCTCTAGTATCGTTTGGACACGTCAAATTATCCATGCACAAGTAATTATTGTTTGTGCGCATATAACGTGTCATAGGAGCTCTTAAGGCACATTACTGACATACATTATCTATTTATTATGTTACTGGCAAAACCCTTTCACATCTGAAATTATCTGAATAGTGGAAATTTTAAGGTTTTCATGCTTATTTTTCTTTGATAGATTACCGACGTAGCCCTTAGAGAGTTGAAATTATTATCCATTCTCGATCCTTCAACTCTTATTTCATTATAGCATTATATATAGTATCTTGTCTGTTTCTATCTCTGCCTTGTGATTACTTGGACTATAACTTTAGGCTTTTGACGTAACAAAGTGTTCCTTAGTGTACCAGTTTGTTGCGATAAATTAAATGAAAATTAAATGTTTCTTTACTATGAAACTAAGCTTGATAACTTTATGAGTTCTTTTGTAATGTTTTAAGAATAATATTGTGAATGTAGATCTTCTTAGTAGGTAGTAGGTATGCGATAAAATCTAAATTAAATAATCGCAAGTCACATTATTGAAGTGATCTACGAGTATGTAGACGCAAAGATTGTTGAGAATTTACAATAGGTATTTAGCATTAAATCATGAATCAAAGAACATTGTTCAATTACTTCTAGCAATTGATTATAAAATATATTAATAAAGCTACTTAATTCAACTGATATCAAATAGTATCGAGGTTTTTAATTCGGCTGTATAGTTTTTTGCATGTTTATTCCGCGATTATAATGCCTATGATCGCGCCTGTAACTGACAAATACTTTGCAGAAAAAACTATTGTTCCATTTAAGTTTAGTGTCAATCATGTATTGTTGGTGTGTCGAAATAAACAAATAAATAAATTATTTCGCCAATATCAGACCGACTCAAGTGATTCTTTATTTACAAGTCTCAATGAAATTTCATGAAGTAATTGTACCCATATGGGCATGATCGTATTTAAGTCTGTTTTTATCTTTAAATGATGGCATCGACAAATACAGAAACCTAAGATCCGAGAACCAACTTCATGCTCACACACAAAGTGCACCCAGCCGTGAATCGAACCCGGGACCCCTCGCGTCTACCAACTAAGCCGTCAGGGGAATAAAACAGGGATGAATATAGCTGTACAATGATCATCATTTAAATAAGGTTACGAGAAATCAAAACGGCACTTACAAAAATATTGAGTATGAGTTAAAAATTTACTGCCTTACTTATAAAAAAATCGTTGATCATTACTTAGCCACCTCTCAACTGAATCACTCTCAACCCGTTAAATACCGTTTAACTTTTCTTTACCTATAAACCTTATTTAGCTGTTGATCAGTTGAGCTAGGTACAGATAAACTAAATTTGAACGGTCGACCATAAGGTTTGCCGCTGACGAAAAATTTCTAATAAAATAATCGATTATAGAACGATTACAGAAGTCAAAACTAAAATTTTTGCATCTTTGGTGACAAGGTAGTGTCATATCTTTCAAATTTCAATGTCCATCAAAATCAAAAGATTTCAAAAATCAAATCATCACTAAAAAGTTGTGAAAAAAAGAAGAAAAAAAGTTGTGATCTAGTCATTCGACAAAAGAAGTTGTGATTAAACATGCAAGGAATGAAAAGAACACGCTCCATCAATTGCAGTGAACAGAAGGTATTTATTTATTCTTATATATCGCCTAGCGCTGCGTTAGTGGATAAGTTGTCTAAAATAGTATAAAAAATGTGAATCCTTAGGATCATCCATCGTGATGATTATTTTCTTTTTTTACAGATCCAAGTCCGAATGCTGTAGCGAGAGCCATGAGCACCAGTTGTTCGTCCTCGCTAGCCAATCAAGAAAAGAGGCCATATTACGAGAAAAAGAAGCGCATGATTGTAAGATGAAGAATGAAAGAGAGATGCATGAGAGAAGAATGAGGATAATGTCAATGGAGGAAGAATATTGGAAATTGAAAATAAAAAATATGAAAAATTAATTTATATTTTTTTTGTTTGTGTATATTATTATTCGACAAGCGCGACAGAGACTGCTGGCTCATGCCGTGTATGTCAGCGCAGTCTTCTTGAATCTCATGTCGGCCCCAATATCTGATGACTGCCATTACTTGTAACTCTACAGGGATGCTGCCTCGGGTATCAAAATGCAGATCAAGTCTCACTATTTCGATGATGCGGCACATATTTTCTTTGCTAAAACGGTATCTTAGCCTAAATTCTTTATCTGGCAAATCGTGTAGCGGATTTATACGAGCTCTGTATTCTTCCTGTGCCTAGCCGTAGGCGCTCTAAAATTACCTAACTCTTCTACGTCGTTTTGGAAATCCCGAAAGAGATCGTCGAAATCCATTTTTCAATAATATTACAAATCATAAACAACAACTTTTTTGTGACGTTTCGATCAACTGATTCAAATAAAACCCGCCATCTTGTATCTCATCAAGCGCTTATCTAGGTCGCGGTGGTGTTTAATTTTGACATTTACTTAGCCGTTACTCAAATTTGAGACGGGTTTATAGGTGTGTATTTTGCTGATCATTTGCTGAAACGCTTCTCAACTTTTGAGAGATGTTTGAGAGGCGTTTATAAGTAACAGCGTTAAGCCTCGAACAAAACAGGATCACTTAAAATCTTGAAAACCATTTATCACATACAAATCAAATAATCGCTTGAATATTAATTGCAGCCGTGATAGTTCCTCATCGCTAATCTCTCGCTCCGTCCATTATAACTTTAGCCACTCGTAAACATTCTAACGTACCTAAAGGCAATCGTTTTAACCTAAGTTGAAGTCGGTACTAAACGTACCGTTATGGTTTGAAGTGCTAAAAATAAATAAATATTGGTTTATTGCCATGGCAACTAAGAGTTAAATAAAAGAATTAAAAGAGAATTAGATGTTTGTTTTTGACCTTTAATTAACTGACCTGTATGATGGTATCCTGCCTTGTTAAATTTGACAATCCGCTGTCAAACATTAAAAGAATATTTTATGCAAACCTACAACTACGAAAACAAGGAAATGAAAATCAGTCAAATCAAAAATGGGTACGTTTGCGAAACTAACGCACCACAATTGATTTTTAACGGGTTTTTTATTGACTATAAGTGAAAAAATTACCATCAGATGAAGTTTTCTTCTGCTTTACAGCCACCGATTTTGGATTAAGCATCACAATTCTGTTCTCCATTTTATTCACCAGATAAAAAAATACTGCCACACCAGATACGTCCAGATACGATTAGGTTTGGTCCAAAAACAATTTGCTTCGATGTCTTGCCGAATGCAGATTAGATAATAACCAATATTTTATCATATTTTTGTTTCGCGAAGTTACGTAAAACAATGGAAAGATTAGTTTATTTCGGTCTGATCAATGCGGCTTAGGCACACAAGTTCTTCGCATGAACACAAAAAAATTCAAGGAAATTTCGACCGCGTAAATATGGTCTTTTATATTTTATTATGCAATGTAAAATAGAGATCACTGAGCAATTTTTTATTCTATTAGTTTTTGTTGAATATTGCTATTTCGATGAATTATTCAACGTTGGGACTGATGTTAAAACCGAATTCAAAAATGTAGATATTACTCGTTTTGGCTTCTTTTTTTATTTTGTTGCGTTATATTTTTGTCAATTGGACGCCGATTGTGACTATTCTTTTCATTGAATAAACTTCAGAGGTAACACAGAAAAACAAAAAGATGATATTTTTAAAATTTTTACATCAATTTCGTTCTCAAATGTTAAAATTTTTATAAATTAAATGGCCTATTTATCAAAACAAATAACACTTAATCGCACTACTGTTTCCTGATCTATCATTGTTATCGAAAGAGATTAACTATTCATATCGATTTTGGGGGCGCCAAATTTTTGACATTTATAATCGATAGATGTGACACAGCATAAAACGCATTAGAACTGATTCCAAGACAACGTGATTGTTCTTTATTGACGTAT
Source organism: Aplocera efformata (assembly GCA_921293045.1). Classification (NCBI taxonomy): domain Eukaryota; kingdom Metazoa; phylum Arthropoda; class Insecta; order Lepidoptera; family Geometridae; genus Aplocera; species Aplocera efformata. Next base: position 2,617,266 of record OV121045.1, read on the forward strand.
AATTGTTTAGTGCACTGTTTCAATGACGCGAATCTGTTGATAGTTTTATGCGTCAATGTTCACTCGTAGGTAGATATATCAGTTTAAATTGAAGTAATTAGAGTATAAAAAATGGTATACCTACTGCCATACCATTTAAATAGAAGGTTGTATGGATATTTTTAAATAGTGTGTTTTTATAATGTAATAAGTTTCTTTGTTTTTCTTCTGTTTTTTTTTTCTTTTCTCTTGTTATACTTATCCTAACTCATCACTCTTGTGAGTGATTATTTTTGTATATTCTTTCTTTACCAATATTTTTAGTGTATTCTAAAAAAAATATTCTGATGCGACTTGTTCTCATACTTGAGGAGGACCCGAGTCGTTTTTCTGTTATTAACGGGCGTCGGTAACCATTCAACAACAGATGAGCAAGGCTATAAGTACCAACACTAGCATCAAATAAAAATGTCGATAAGCGTATTCTGAAACATTTTTATTAACTCATATTTATTTGAAAGCAATACCAGAGTATATAAAATTTCAATATTAAATAATTTTACGCTGCAACGAATATCAATTATCAGACAAATCCAAAAGTTATGTAATCACCTACAAATGACACGTACTAATTGAAAGCAGTAATTATACAATATAAAAAGTTCAACGCGTAAATGACTGTTACTCCCACATAGCAGTTACACAAAACCATTATTTAATTAAAATTGAATTAATTCAATCAATTTGTTTGACTCAGCCATGGCATGGGCAGTAGTGTTTGCTGTAATTAACGAGCCGTGCTTTTGCTACTGTCAAATTGTGTTTATATTTATAACAGAAAAAAAAAGGAGGATTCGGCTATTTTTTTTTTCTTTTATACTATGTTTGTATTGCGATTTATACGCCCATTTGGATAAATCTTTTTATACTGGGTCTTATTTCGAGGTGGTGTCGTAGAAAGTTCATGAAGAAATTCCTACCGGTTTATAAAATTTTGAAATCATTCCAATTATATATTGCTCGTTTTTGCGAGACCGCACATTAACAGTCGGTGGGGCGTTGTATGCACAAACAGCGGAAAATAAAACCTTAAACTTAGTTAATAAGTAATAACATTGATAACAAGTGACAGACCAAAATAAAATCACATAATATAAAAAAATCCACGTGTAACTTGTAGGGATAAGTTACGTGTTTGTGTTGTAAGGAACCCTCGGTGCACGAGTCCGACTCATACTTGGCCGGGTTGAGTTATTTGGCCGGGTTATAGTATTGTTAATCTCAGATGGCCTTGACAAGTTTATTCGGGCCGATGGCTCTCGACCGACTTAAAAACTAATTACGCTCAAGAAGCGATAGTGAAAGGCTATTATTTACCACGAGTCCGTCTCTTCATTGTTCGTCTCTTCGTCTCTTTCGTTCGTCTCTTCATTCGTAGGGCTCCTATTTGGTCATAAGTCACCGGTGACTTCGTGAGTCTAATGATTCACTAACTAGTGCGCTTCAAAAAAAACATCGCCAGACTATGTAGACGTAAATAAAAAAAATAACTCTTTAAGCGAATATTTATTTATTTATAAGATCACCAACATAGTGTACATTAATACAACAAATTAATAGATTATTCATTTGCATTGTACAATTCGAATGCGACTACATTTACAGGTGACGACTACAAGTAATGGAACATAAGCGAGTAACAGAAAAAATTATGAATTATGTTAAAAAAAGCAATATCAAAATTATTAAAAACAATATAAGAAAATAAAATATTTATATTATTTATTACTATTTATTTTTATACTACTGCAGTGACCCGAGGAGCTGAGTGAGAACCGAATCTTAAGTGGTTATCTCCGCCCATAATAACACAAATCCTATCTAGGTCCTCATACCCCACTTGCATCCCGTTGCGCCCGTCACTCGAAATGAGGTATGTTACGTGTCATGCACCTGTGATTTCACCCGCACCCACACCCTTTTACTTAAAAGGAACAGCAGGTTACCAGGTGTGGTAGTACTTCTCCGGACGAACTTGGCACAAGTTCTACTGCTGCTTTTAGTTGCTCCTTGGGGTTAATACTAAGGAGTTCGTACCTACAGACGAGAGCAACTGTGGCCCCCATAAAATATAAGGCCAATACAATTTTAGTTTGTTTTCGATAAAAATCTCTGTAATGGAATTGGTTCAATCACATTTCAGACCACCCACTGACTTACTAAACTCAATTTCGACATAAATAAGGGTAAGAAAATACCGATGTTGTTGAGATATTCAACATTCAAATTTCAATTGGACTACCGGAATACCGATTAAGCTTTGATCTCGTTGAGATAAAATATTCGGTCACTGATACTGTTCCTGATTCGGACACGGACTTTTGAAATAATGTAACTTACTTAATAGCATTTGCGACATTTATGAGATGATATAACCTGGTTCAATATAGAAACTAAAAACGGCGGCTTTTGCGTTTACAGATAGTACGATTAGCAAAAACAATTTCGTGTATAAATTTTTTCTTCTTCAAATTCATTTAAAAACACATAATTAAATAAAGTGTCAGGTTTAAAAATTATCTTTTAATCTATAATAACAGATTTTATGCGGTTTTCACCATCCGTTAGTTAACTTTACACAGAAGATTTAAATATACAAATATAATATAATATATATAAATAGTAGCTACTCACCTTGTCTTCGCAGGGGTTGTTTCTGATACGACACTGATGCTCTAAACGTGGGAAGCCGGAGCGGGTCGCTATTGTAAAATATACGCGATATTCATAATTTTATTTCCACCAACATACTAATTAGCTCAAATATGAAAAGACAACATCAGACCCTCATTGGCAGAAGAAGCAGAAACCGAAGGATTTCTTCCTTTTCGGGAGCTTAATCCATTTTGTAATGTAAGTACATAAATTTAATTACATTTTTTAATTACGTGTTTATTACCGCAGAAACGTGAGAGGTAGAAATTTGTACGGTGTGATTTAGGTTTCACAATTATTCATTTCTATTCTAGAGTAACATGCGTGATGTGGGTTTTGTTGTGGTCAAATGTTGTGTTTTTAAGGATTAACGTTAAGTATTTTAATTAACTAAATTATTTTAGAAGGCTTATGAAAAGGTCGCCTTAAGTGGGATTCATTTGTAAATTAACAACGAGTAATTAGTTCATTATTTTTGTGATTTAATTTTAATTACATGAATATATCATACTAATTAACAGATTTAGTAACTGACAATTATTTTTTTAATGTTTTTAGTATAGGTTTCCGGCCATTAAGTTTAAGCGGTTCATCTTTTCTTTTTCAAGCAACCTTGGAAAAGAAGGAGAAATAAGAGCTCTTCGTATAAAAACCTTCATTAGGATGTGGTTGAGGATCCTGACGATGTCACAAAATGACGAAAATTAAGTAACAATGACAGAATGACTTGTAAGACGGCCCCGTGGCTTAGTTGGTAGTAGCCCTGCCTTCGAAGCGAAGGTTCCCGGGTTCAATTCCCGGCCGGGGCACACTTTGTGTGGTGAGCATGAAGTTAGGTCTTGTGTTTCTTTGTTTTTCCATGCCATCTGCGACACAGAGAATCCTAGTGCGGAAGTATGAGTTTGTGTTGTACCAATCGTCCGCTCAATACGAACACGTCCAAAAAGAATCGAACTATCGCTAATAAAGTCCGCTTATTATGCATATATATAAGCATAATAAGCGCTTATTATAGGCGGCTCAACAAATTGTACACTTGGAATTTCCTATTTATTATTTAACGGAATCGATATCACAAGGCTAGTGCAAAAGCGAATCAGCTGTTGTGTTCACAAACTTTTTTTTTCATAGGGAAGGAAACCGGCAGATTAGCAGGTGTGGAGGCATCCAAAGGTTGTCTGTAAGAGATCGCTTTATAGCAATAAGACCGCCCAGTGTGTCACCTTTTTATTATATATAATAAGATTTCTAGTTTTAAGCTATTGTTATCTATTGGTGTGTAATAAGTGTTATCTATCTATCTACTTTTTGAACTTGGTACATGTTACTTTTAGTTACTATTTCGGCACCACTCAGGGGTACTTGTAGGATACTAGAAGGTTCTCACTTACGGACGCGAGCAAATAGACCCCCAATAATAATATTTGACTAAAGTAAAAACTAAACAGTACAAAAACCAGTTATTTCTGTTGGTTTGAAATTTGGCGCCTTTACCTCTAGGCCAGCTATTAAAACTCTTCAGAAGTCTGAGGCCTTATCTTAATGGGATAGCTTACGTCACATCAGACAAAAGAGCTTATTCTTAGATCAAGTTTGCTCGCTATTGGAAGAGGAAAACATTAAGGGGCTCCCAATTCCCTATCGCACCAATTAGAAGTAATTAATTGTGCCTAACATTCCGTAAGTTTGCCTATTTAACGAAGAAATCCTATAAGGGTTCTATTTTTTTTTACTTTTGAGGTACGGGCCCTTAAGTAAGCCCCTCCCTTTTTCTGGGTGCCTGTGACACGTTATACGCTCACGAATATGTGTACATGCATGTGTAAAATTTAACGTGTCCAAATGATACTTGAGATCTAAAGGAATAAATGCGTTTGACTTTGACTTTGAATTTGACTTTAAACAGTAAGTAGCACTCATTGTAATAATTAATATTATTTATTTTATATAGAGCACATATTCTGAGAGAGTTTTTGTTTATCATCATCAATCATTTGTAATCTTCGTTTGTCCTCGCCACGTGCGACACAGGGAATCCCAGTGCAAGGGAATGTGTTAGCGTAATTTTGTTTATGTATAAATAGCTGTTCCCTGCGACTTCGTCGGAGTGGAGTTTACCCTTTTGTTTTCTAATTCTCTTTACTCTACCTAAAATCTCGTAAAAATAAGTCCATCCATTTCGATGATTAGCCACAACAAACAGACAGATAGACAGACAAAAAATTTAAATACAAATTTGTTATTTTGACATTTATCAACAGACACTACAATTTTATTTATTTGTATAGATGTATTACAATCTGTATTTATATCTGCATATAAGAAAAGTACTTATATATAATATATGCTCAACGAGAAGCAGAATATTCTGTAATATTTGCTTACAGAGTAATAAGAAAAACGTTGTATAGATTTAAGTACTTATTTTAAATTATGCAAAAGGGATCATGATCGCGAAAAGAAAGTGAGCCTTCAATTAGGGGTTTCTTGGTTATTCTTCCCCATGGAGGGTCGGATAGGGTTTGAACAAGCGCTAAACTTAGTTTTAAGAGCGCATGATCTCGTAGATGCATATTTATTTTTAGATAACTTTTCTAAGTAATTTTTAATGTAATTTATAAATGTATAATTGAATACCTATAAATAAGAAATTAGAACATAATACATAGATTATAATAGTACGTTTTATTTTCCCTATAATAATAATAAATCTTTATTTCAGGCAATTAAAATTTTTTGCATACATACAAAAACATAAGCCCATGGAACAAATACCTTACAGACTAACATACATAATACGCTTTCTCGCTGAAGACGCGTTTTTGGTTGGGTCCCTGTAATATCGTCTTAAACGGGTTATACTGTATTTACAATCTACCTCTCATAGTAGATGTTTAGGGCTAGATGGCGCTGTGAAAATGGCCATGAATATACATTATTATTTATTTAAGGAAAAATATTTGTTTAGTCACATTTAACGTGTTCATTACACATACACGTAAAGGCTTATTAATTTATTTATTTTATTAATAGGCTCACACATTGTATTAACTTGCTCACTGCTTAGTGGAATAAGTATAGTTTCCGATCGTTTAATGGCTTCGTCGCTCGCACAGTTAATTTCTGCGGCTCCCCGTTTGTTGAAGTTTCTTGTAAAGCTTCTATTAAATCCTGAAAAACAAAATACTTTAGTTAATATAAAGAATTATATTAACAATCAATATAACTCAATCCTAACGTTGCGTCACACCACCATTCAAACAAGTCCAAGTTCGCAGTTTAAAGTTCAACGTTCAAAGTTTAAAGTTCTATATTCAAAGGTCAAGGTTCAAGGTTCAATGTTCAAATTTCAAAGTTCAGAGTTTAAAGTTCTATATTCAAAGTTCAAGGTTCAATGTTAAATGTTCAATATTCAAAGTTCAATGTTCAAAATTAAAAGTTCCATAACATTGATGTTCAATGCTAAATGCTCAATTCTCAAACCTCGTAAAAAAAGTTTTTTTTTTTACGAGGTTTGAGAATTGAGCATTAATAACAAAAAAGCCGAGTGAAACTCGATCGCCTAGGTACTCTTATTACTTTAAACGAGCAATTATTGTACATTTATTTCACATATCTCGAAAACGGCTGTAACAATTTCGCTCAAATTTTGATAAAGTTAGGGTTTTAAGTTGAACTATTAAGGTGTCAGCCCTAAAAACGTGTTAAAAATACAGCTGAGGGTAGCTCGGTCGCCCAAGTACTTTGTTAATAAAATTGAATTGACCTAGTCTAGCCACAAAAAGCACAAAGGCCGGTACGCATAAAAAAAAATTGCGTAAGTTGATTTAATAAATTGGAGGCATGTGTTAACTCCGAAGCTCCAGTGAGTAATAAACGACCAAAGTATTTTAATCCACTTTAGGAAAGGCAAGTAAATTGTAGTTTACTGTAACTCAAGGTGTTATAGTTTCTTCCCCTCTTCTCATCCAAACTTAGAATTTGTCTAATTGAATTGAGGAAAGAGAAAGTTGAGTAGTCTGATTCTAAATCGAATTCTGATAATAACATAACTTAGCTTCACGCTGAGCTACATAAAAAATTCAGCTGTGTTTTCTTTTTGTTACGCAGTTTCGGAAGTGTGGGCTGATTTGTATATTTCATCTTTTTATTGAAAGGGAGTAGGTGTAAAATTTTTAATAGGTTATTTGATATTGTAATGAGTTCTTTGTTCGTTTCAAAACTCTCATAATAGTCCAAAATAGGTTTATATGAAAAGAAAAATTGTAACATTCAATTCATGAAAGAAAGAAGAAAGAAAAAAAAATTTATTGACTACATGGCCATAAAATTTATACACATTAATACACATCTACAGAACCTCAACTAAACATTAAAAAATAAGAAAGGATGATAATATAAGATAAATATGATATAGATTCAAATAGTCTCTTTCGCCTGTAATTTCCCCGACACACACACACTTCCTCTAAAACTCAGCACCGTGATTGCACCTACTGCATAGACCCTTTGGGCCCGGGAGACAGGTACAGGAGCTTCAAAGGGTACTCACATACGGCTGAAAGCAACCTGGACGCTAAAAATATGGAGGTAGGAGCCAAATTACATCGCCTTGAAATACGAAACATAATTTGTTTTATGTATTTTTTTAAGTCCGAGTGGGATTGGATTTCTTTTGTTCACAAATCCCTTGTTAAAAATGCTCTCTAAGTAAGTAATTAACTGTTTTGTTCTACAAAATAGTTATCTACCAGAGTAACAAAAACTTAATATTTATCTTGCACAGCTGACGTCTGGAAATAAAGGTTTTTGCACTGCATGTCTGCGATTTCACTAACATCCATATTGCATGTGTTCTTTACCATTCTGTGCAAATTTTACCCTGTTATATCTGTTATAATTTTTTGTGTATGAACAAAGGCAGAGACAAGCTAATCCCTCGCCTTGTCTACGCTCTCATGATTGTGTAACCACAAGTTACTCGTACACAGGTGAAATGGTGCTTTTGACGCTTTGCCTAACCCTTTGAGGATAATTACGTGAATTCATACTATGTGTCCATGTATGTAATTGTAGGTATTACTGTTTAGCAGCAACACTAGGTACAGCAACTGCACCCGTAACTGTTTTGATGTTGTGATTTGTGTACGTCAAATATAGATTTAGATTTAAGCTTTAAAGCATTTGGTACTATAGGTAGGACTTAACAAAATCCACCGGCATTCACACTTCGAATGCGAAGACGTCATGAGTTTTTTGTTTCTACCCGCAAATGCTGCAATTCGGCAGTTTTTGGTGAACCTCTGTCCGAAGGGTTTTTTATCTGCTTCTTATCCTTGGGTTGGTTGGTTGGGGTATATTTAACAAAACAAATTAGAACAAACATGAAAACTGACTGTAATTTGACATATTAGTATCTGTGTGCATATAATGTGTTAAGACACTCCTGTGAAAAGTCTTAAGTGCACAAATATGTTTACTTGGGCGTGTAAAATTTGACGTGTATAAACGTTACTTGAGATCTAAACGAATAAAGTAGTGTTTGAATATATGCAAGTATTCTGCTGAGCTCACAACCATCCATCACGATCTTGGAATATTTTTGGTACTCCCGTGAAGTTTTTAATGCCATTAGTAATTATACTACAACGAAGGTCCATTAATATGATTTATTCCTAGTTCAAATAACTGTAAAAAGAAGCTTCTATCTATTTTTGATCAAGCAAGGTTCCAATTTACAAGTGGGAACGTCAACTTTGAACAATTCAATTCCTGTAATGCTGCAACATTTTACCTGAGTTTTCTAGTTAAAACTTCTTACTACGCTTTGCAGGTCGCTACTATTTAGAGCGCATACCTTCTTTGTTACTATCTCCAAAAAATTTTGCATCCAAATGGAGCTGCAATGGAGTAATATGAAGAAGTAATATGAGCAGATTTTGGCTGCAAAAAAACGAGTTATTCTCATAACTATGCCCTATATTGTTTTGTGTTTTGTAGTTTTCATCGAATGCCGTGATATTTGAGTATAAATATTGCGTTATGCCTAACAACGCGGTGGTAGTAGACGCCGTAGTTTCAATACCAGGGTGTACCTACGGTTCAAATCCAGTTGTAATTTTTTACTAGAAATGTATGGTCTCAAAACGGCGAAGGAAAGAGAACTAAAATATCAAAATGGCCTCTACTAATTTCGATTGGGCACCCATGGTAGATCAAAGGCTGTACACTATCACTTGTCAGAGTAGGCGGGTTTCTCTGCACTTAGAAAAATAGAGGCTCGTACGGATACCCCTGTTTCTACTATTTCTGTTCAGATACCGTCCATAAAGAAATCATCACAATATATTATCGCATATTTTGCTTTATATATCATATCATATATCATTTTAAATCATTTCCCTATAACTCAAGGGGCACTTGGCTAAGTTAAATCTACGCATATATAAAATATCGTTACATTTTTTTTTTTAAGTATATGCCGTTATTTGTAGACAAGAGCAGAACAGTCAATAAAATATCTTTCTGAAAATAAAAATCCATACATAACGGGTCTAACGAGCCCGCGGTAGTCAGGTACGGATAAAATAAACGCTTACACACTCATACTCCTGGACTAGGATTCCCTGTGAAAAAACTTCATGCTCACCACTCAAAGTGTGTCCCGGCCGGGAATCAAACCCGGGACCCCTGGCTTTGAAGGCAGGGCTACTACCAAGCCACGGAGCCGTCTGATTTCTACATGAAGATATATTGGTACTGCATATAAATCTCGAAATTATAAGTTATATTTATTTCTCAAAGCTTGGAACGTTTCATTTTATAAAAATACAATGCAGGGTTGCATTGGAGGCGAAGAGCATACACTTCAACCCTCCCATAGGCAACATAAAAGTGAATTGTTAAACATGACGATGCTGGGAACTACAAGTTTTGTCCACTCTCCGCTACAACTCCTGAGAGAGCGACATATCACGCCATATCTGTTGCCACATTCTTAACGTATTTATCTAGCCCAAAGTTTCTGCATCTTTAGTTACCAAAGGTGATACTGTGTTCAAATGCAAATGGTTTGTTAACTAATTTTATAAATGCGATAGTGAGTTTGTTTATTACGCTTTCACGCCTAAACACCTCAACCGATTTTAAAAATTCGTTCACTAATTGATAATGTAGCTAAACCGGAGTGAGCTGCTAGTACTACATATAAACCTTCCTGTTGAATCACTCTATCTATTGCTGAAAACTACGTTTAAATACGTTGCGTAGTTTAAAAGATGTAAGATAAACAGCGGGAGCAACTTTGTTTTATACTATGTAAGGATTACATGTAATACATATGAACACCCAGACACAGGACAAACATTTATGTTTCTCATACAAATGCTTGTGAATCAAACCTACGACCAAAGCGTAGAAGGCTACTACGGAGCCACTACCGACTGAGCTATGAGGCCAGTCAAAATACATAGCAATAGTAAAACTACTCTCATTAGGAAAACGTTTGGTTGAAACTGACAATTAGATAACATCCGTTGTAAGCAGGCTCTCGTTGCTAATTGGGAACTAATTGGGACGAGCTGGCAACCGCCTACTTTCCAACCAAATGTCAAGAACTGGCGAATTGTTTCCAGAATCTAATCGTGCAGATACGATGTAGCAGATGCACGCGTTAATGATTATGATGCAGCTTGAGTTGCTTCATATCCTGAATTAACACATATCGACGTAGGAAAGCATATTTGCTGTAAGTAGACAAAATACCTAAAGTGACTTTTTACTATCATTAGAATCAGAAAAAAAAGCCGCATCGAATGATCCGGGTCCTGTGTCTCTACGATGAAAAAAAAATTACATACGCCCTTGAAAACGCCCGTACTTATATTTTTTTTAGCAAGATTAAATGCTGTATGTGGACCAAAATCTAGTCATTTTAGACATTTTGTACTTACAGCAAAAGAAAGACTGCATTTTTTGCTTAACGAATAGTTACTTCTTCCCATTTAAAAACTTATCGCTACTTACAGCATTTTTGCGGCTTGTGATTTTTACATTCGTTTACTTACAGCCAGTTTCCCTAACTTTTTTACCTAACTATTACAGCGTGTTTCTTTCATAAACTTCACAGTTTATGAAAGTAACACGCAGGTAGGGCTCTGTAATATATGGAATGAAACAGATGCCCATCGTGGAGCAAATGAGATTTCGACATGTTTACTAAATTATACAATGGAAGTTGATTCACAAGCTAAAGTTAAGACCTTATTATTTTATTCCGATTCCTGCTACGGACAAAACAAAAATAAGACCGTTTTATCCATGCTTTGCATTATCTAGGTGTATTAATCTTGAAATTATTCAGATGAACTACTTGATCCCTGGCCATATTCTGTGATAGAACGAGCAGTGAAGAAAACAATAGTATGGGCTCCATCCCAATGGCCTACTATTGTAGGAATAGCCAGGAAGAACCCCTTTCCTTACAAAGTAACCACACTTGAAGGAACAAATTTTATAGGATTTGAAGAAATAACAAATAATTCTTTTAAGAAAAACCAAATAATTAATATTTCAAAGATGCATGTGGTTACATTTAAAAGGTGTAAACCACATGTGATGTATGTGAAAAACTCAACTCACACTGAAACAATTGAAGTTCAATTAAGCAGCCTCAATAGTGCAATGCCGAAATAAAATTTATATACGACTAAGTTACCAACATCCCAACAAAAATATAATGACTTAAAAAATTTGTGGAGAAAAAAGTGATTCCAAATATGTACGCTAAAGAATATTTAGGTTTTAAGTACAGCTGTAAAACAAATGACTGTTTACCTGAAACCGATGAAGATGACTGAAAAAAAAATGTGAATGATTCTCGATAGCATAATTTTAATATCATTGGTTTATTTACTTTTTCTTAAATATGTTTTTGATCGGACACAATTTCTTCATGTTAAGTTTCAATTATAATTGTATTTTGTTACATCTTTCGTTCTTTTAAAATAAGGCAAATTGCCACTAAGTTTCTGTTTTTTACTTTTAAATAAATATTTTTTGATTGGATACAATGTTTTTATTTACATCTTGCTTTCCTAACTAGTTTTAGGGCCTTAGTTTTTATTTTGTATATTTAATTTTTTTATGTTTTATCTCTTATACATAAGAGAAAAATACTTTATTAATTCATTGTATTGTTGATACGAAGTTCTGGCAGTATAATTAGAGCTTCAAATCTTGTTTCAACAATTTCAAAGACCATAATTTTTTTTTTACCATTTACGACATTTTATCCTTACATTACCAACTGACCCACTGCATTTCTAGATCCAATCATAATTATAAATTTAATCTTACATCTTGAATTGCAGTACCCAAATAAATAAATTTACTACATACAGCCTATTTACCGCCTGTAAATTGATAATATTTCCACCTACGCGTACATTTTTCTTCCTTAGTTACAGCGTTTTAAAGGTATGTGATTTAAAAAACTGTTTGCTGTAACTAGCCAAACACGTACTTATAGTAACTTTGGATAAAAAGTTTACATTCCAAATGGTGACTGGCAGTTAAATAAACCTATGTTCCAAAAATGGTAGCACTATCATGGATAGGTCAGACACAATTAATTTTTTTCCGAAATTAATAAAGTTTTTTGGCTCTGGTGAACAATTGCAATATGTCTACTTACAGCAAATATGCTTTCCTACGTCGATATGCTACTTATAATTCCGGAAAACCACGGGTAACACCGCGGAAAGCAGATAATGCCTAAATAATCTGATAGCCTGGGCACAAGCCAAAACTAATATCTACAATGATCGCGTCACCAAGTCAAACTATGTGACAGCGTAAAAGCATCGTTTCTAAAATAAACACAGTGGGTACAGCTTGATAATATTAGGTAACTAGCGACCCTCCCCGGCTTCACACAGCTGTATAGTGTGTGACGACGTAATACACTTCCGTAGTACATCATTTCGATATATCTCGTATGGGGTTAGCATTAGCAATGTAAGCGCCTAAAAATATGTTTTACGGCATCATTACAAATCATCGAAATTCTTGGTTTTTCTCTACTATAATATATAGGTACATATAAATCTTCCGAAAAAAAAAAATAGTATATAGGCTTTATATAAGTCAGTTCCGTGGCTTAGAAGAAGTAATCGGAGAAACAGACAGACGCCTTATTTCTCACCCTTATGGGTTATAAACTTCTATTTAAAAATAAAAACCAGTTTTTTGATTGAACTACCAAACCTTTAAACGGATTTTAATAAAATTTCCATGTGACCAATCCTAAAACAAAACCTTTTAAATAAAAAAAAAAAAATTTCAAATCAGTTGATAAATGATGGAGAATTGAGGTAACATAGAAAATACAACCTAAATTATAACCTCCTGAAACGCAGCAGTTAAAATTAACTTTGCTCTATCTCTAAATAGTATAAAGCAAAGTATAATTATAATTTAAACGTGACATTATGATTCATAGAAATTTTCGACGCAGGCATTCAACAACAACGGCAGCCACAATAATGTTATTAATGTTTCGCGTGTACATATTTAGCGTTGGTTTAAATTTTCATTTGCTTTGCACAGAATTTCATGTTTTGGGACGTGAATTCATTTGTTATTGGATTGGGACATTTCCAGCATTGCAGGTCTCATCTGCATGTAACAAGTAGCAGTAGAACTTGCGTCAAGTTCGTCCGGAAAAGTACTTCTTCCACTCTGGTAATCTGAGGTGCACGTGCATTACTATGTTCCGGTGTAAGGGTGCGTAAGCCGATAATTATTACGCATAAGACGTTATATCCGCGTCTCGGGTGACGGGTGCAATGACATGCGACTACTTGTACTGGTCGCGGAGGACCTGAGTCGTTGTTCCTGTGGGCAGAGGTGACCACTTTACATCAGGGTCTTCAGCATATCCTGTCAACATTTTTACATAAAAAAAAAAAACAAGAAAAACGAAAGAAGGTCAAAAAGAAAATCGTAATACCGGCTTCAAATTTATTTATATGTTTGTTACAATATTTAATTAGAATGTTTATTTTTCTTCCCTTTGTATATTCTCGCCAATTGTGAAACCTTTTCCATTGCCACCACTGGCGGCGGCTGAGATTTTTTTTTCTCAATTGCCACCAGTGGTGGCGGTGATGGTGGCAACTGGGAATAGACCTTTTGAGATGATTCTTTTTTTTAATTTAATATCTCCGAGATAATTTCGTGAACGAATTGTGCCTCAAAGACAAAAATACACAAGTTCAGAGTATAAATTCAATTTTTAAATGTCACTTAAAGTTTGAAATCTATCACTGTTGTATAATGACCAGTTCAAAGTATGAATCCAAATTTTTAAATCTCACTTAAAGTTTTTAATAAGTCACTGTTTTATAATCACTAGTTCAGAGTTTGAATTTAATTTTTAAATATCACTTAATATCTGAAATCAGTCACTGCTGTAAAATCACTAGTTCAAAGTCTGAATTAAATTTTTAAATGTCGCTTGAAGTTTAAAAAATGACACTGTTGTATAATCATTAGTTCAGAGTATGATCGCACTACCTTTAATTTACCTTTACCTAGTAAATGTCTCAATCAATAAATAAAAGAAATAAAAAGCCGTGTTGGTTGCTTACCCTGGTTACAGGAAGCGATTTCGCTCTCACAAACCACAGCACTGACTCGGTGCAAGGCGGGGTAGTAAGAGAACCGTGGTAGCAAACGTATTCTTTGAAAGGCGGGTTAAATTTGCTCAAAGGATCTAGACTGATGAAAACGGATCTGTATCTTTTCGTGAGAGCCGCTTCAAGCAGCTGTTTTATACCTTTATGTGTGCTGTTGGAAAACTGAAACAATATTACAAGATAATGTTCACTAATTTATTCAGGGGGTCCAGTTGGTCACGTCCGTACCTAAACGTACCTCCTGGGTGGTAACAAGGGACCAACTAAAAGTATCAGTAGAACTTGTTGACAAGTTCGGAGAAGTCCTGCCTTAACTCCTAGTAATCTGCCGTCAAGCAGTGATGCACTCATATTGCTGTGTTCCGGTGTAAGAGTGTGGGCGCCGGTGAAATCACGAATGCGTGGGACGTAATATCCCCGTCTCGGGTGACAGGCGCAACGGGCTGCGATTTGGGTAGGAGGACCTAGGATGATTTTTTGTTGTTATAGGCGAAGGAAACCACTTACTATCAGGTAGGCCTTCAGGTCGTCCTCTCATTACAAAAGTAGATTTTTTTTTAATAATTTTTTGAATAAACAAAAGTAATGGTAGCTCCAAGAATTCTAAACAAGGAATATGTTGCTCAGGTTCAGAGCCGACTGCCGTTATGCTTTATTGAAAAGTCGCATAAGTAACAAGCAAACATCAGAACCATCCATAACAGAAGCATTTCAATACAAGTTTATTTGTTAAGTCTGAGAAAGTCCCTAACGACAGGCCTCACATCTCACTTAGCCCACCATTCCGCGCTGTAGGTCGTAGGTTATATGACAAACATTTTGTATAACTATTTTTATTCTTTGATGGAGTGAAAATATGTATTAATTTAGAAGCTATGCTGAGCAGCGCCATCTAGTCCAAAACTGTGTGAAATGTTAAATGCATTTACTTCTTTATTTGCAAGGTCACTGAACTAATTTAAATTATAATTTACGTAACTTGTAAAGCATCTATAAACGCTATTTGTTCAGGGAATGTAATTAAACTAAATAAATTGGACAGAACCAATCATTGACATCTGAAAGTTGATGAGAACCAGTATAATTTGACAAGTCTATGGGGGATAATCCGTTTGTATAAGTAGCAACCAAAAACGATGCAAATATGTTTTATATTTTAATTAAAAAGATTGTTCGTGCATTTTGGTAGGTGTAGTTAAATAAAATAAATAATATAATAACTAAAACATTTCCAAACATTTCACAGAGAGCCATCTATCCCCAAACTAAGTATACCTTTTAATATGGAAACCAGGTCACTGATATACTAATTATATCTATATTATTTTATTGTAGTAATCATATTAATACACAGGACCAAGAAACAGGACCAATATCTATGTACGTCACAGAAATGCTTGACCTGGGTGGAACTCGAATCCACGACCCACAGCGCAGAAGGTATAGCTAATTCCAATTGAAGCCAGTTATGTATACGTCGGCTGAAAAGAAGCAAAACAAGAAAAAACAAAAGCAGCACGAAACATTTACCACTAGTATATCATAATAGTTTGTTCAAAAGAATAAGTAACTCTCGTTTCTGTGCAGATTACGATATCATGAACAATATTAACCTAACATCAAATTGTCGCAAAGAGTTTATCAGCTTTTGTGCGCTTATATTTGAGTAAACCTGTTTAGTCTCACACCTGATCTAGTGCTCTTACAACTAATCTTCATCATTCAACAGGATGAAATAATATTTCGTACCGATAGAGTAGAATTCGCTTACTTATTGTTAAAAAGAATTCAACTCTTATTCTTTCTAACTATAAGTAAGCGAATTCTACTCTATCGGTACGAAATATTATCTTTTTTTATGATAAAAATCAGTTGTTCACTCTTCTAGAAATAGCCAATAGCTGCCCAATAAGTAAAACAGTGAATATCGCTGAGTGTATAGAATATCGTCATTCGAATACTATAATATAATAAACTAAAGATTTTTTATATAAAAATTAATTCTAAACACCTGTAGAAGTCTCAATTACTGTTGAAAAGTTCCCTTCTTGTGACTTTGATTTAATTTTAAACCCCTTGATTACTTGTCAAGATACAAAAACCTGAAAGCCATTTAATTAAAATAAAGACATTGATAAGTAAAGCAAGCTCAAAGTCTTCTTCAGGGACAAGATTTAGATGTCAAGCAAAAAATTACAATTATCTGAATAGAAAAATATCACAGGCAGAAAGCTTAACTCGTAAACCAAGTGACATTGCGATTATATTCAGCCAAGGCTCGCTACTGAAAAACTGGTGATACGCAGTTTCTAAAAAAAGGATTTTATGGTATATAGGTATTTGTACACATAGGCCTACGGACTCTGTTTAGGCCTTGGTGTATAAATAAACGAGTTCGGAAAATTCAACAATTCTCACATATCAATTTAACAAACTACGTTCTGTAATTATATGCTTTTCAAATACATTCTTCATTATACGTCGAGTATAATACTTTCACGTGTTTACCCTGTTACATAATTCTTCTATGGAAATAACACGTGCACATGTAAAAGGCCTTCGTGAGGTCGATGAACTATTCGGTATACTCATTAAATACGATACAAAGACAACATAATCACAAAATGTGGCTTCTGAGACGAATGCCCAAATTGAGTTGTATTCGCGTGACGATTTTACTTATTGCAAAGCATATTAGGCAAACTCTAAAGAAACTAGATTCTTAGAATCCTGAACAACTTAGGTTTTTAAAGTGAAATCCATTTTTTAGGCACATTAATATCCATTTTATGTTTTCATTTCACGCCAAAATTGCAAGATGAAAACGTTTTCTCTATTTATCAACGTCTGTCCATCGGATTCTGCAGAAGATAATTGCTATGAAATATTTGTGTGTCTTGAAAACATAGAGGTCTTTTTAAGACTGCCCGTTTTATCGATGTCTGCTTTTAAATTATCTTATTTATGGGGTATTATGTGATGCTGTCGCTCAGTTTATTTTTACAAAAACATATTCACAAAACGACATTGCATCTTTCAGATAAGATATCAGAGATTACGGCCTGTGTTATTTTTCTGATAAAATACGTAATACGTAAGGTACATTACATTACCTTATACAAATTGGCTACGGACAGCAATGCCATCTTATCATCGGTCGTGCGTAATGCACTATCCAACGATCCGTACTCAGCCGAAACGTACAAAACCTGGCTCTCCAGAGGGTACTGTAGCCCGCCTATCATGTGCTCAGATGGCCAGTGTAGGCTGATTGAATCGAAGACGTAGCGACGGCAGTGCGCCGCACCACCGTAAATGATGGGGCGCCTTGACGCTGGCCAGGATCCAGACATTTTAACTGCAACCAAAATATTAAATTTATTGTTCTTTACACATGGATAAGTCAATTTTAGGGAGACCATATTGTTCCCATCTAAAGGTGTTTTTTTATGTATGTAACGATGGCGAATTCCAGCACATATCAAATAATGTAACTTCGGTTCAAGTTTTTAACATCATTATGTCTGTCGCATTCGTTTGTTTTGGACAAAAATAAATCACATTTATAAATAGCTGACTGTATATAATAAATAAATAACAAGCCAGTTTAAATATCATCCTCGAAAATAAACTGGTAATCGTTAGTCAAATGTCACACACTAGAGATGTAAGATTTTTACTAGATACTTACTATTTGGGTTATCATATTGCTCGCGTCCGTAGAGTATTGTACTCTTCTGGGAAGTGCAAAAGGAGCAACCCAAAGTAGCAGTAGAACATATGCCAAGTTCGTCCGACGAAGTACTCCCGCCACACCTGGTAATCCGTCAACAAGAAGTGGTGCACTGGTATTATTGTGTTCCGGTGGAAGTAGGTGCGTGCCGGTGTAATTACAGGAGCCGCTACATAGACTGCGGCTTGCAGTGCATGCGACTTGGGTCTTGGTAAGAGAAGATAGGAGTCGTTTTGCTGTTGTTTATAGGCAGCAGTAACCGCTTAACATCAAGTGAGCTGCCAACTGGCCCCGTCATTTAATAATAGAGAAAATTGCCGTAATTAATCCGAACTGCAAAGGAGTGGAATTCGCTGAATGCGTGTCTTTTTCCCGAGCAATACAATTTGGGTATGTTCAAGAAAAGAGTGAATAGGTATTATCTAGGCCAGCGTGTTACATCTTCGACCGCATCATCACTTACCATCAGGTGAGACAGCGGCGAAACGATGGCCTATAATGAATTAAAAAAAAAAAAACTCAGTAAATTTGTATTTCTGAGAACCTAAAATTCGAAGACATTGACATCTACCATTCCAGATTACACCCTTCAAGGTTTACTCTCATCAAACGAGTGTGAAATGCTCTCGTTTGTTGAGAGTAGGCCCTGATGTGAAAATATAAGAGATAAACTGAATACTACTGAAATGAAATATTAGAGAATAATTTGTCAACCCCAAACGAATAGCTAGCAAAGAGCTGAAATTGAGGTAGGATTATCCAGTGCGCCGAAAATTTGTGGAATTCCAAAAAATGAAATAGCGGCAACCTGAAAAGAACGCGAAATAAGAAATTTTGCCAAAGTATTTCATTTTACAGCGAGAAGGAAAGTTTTAATGAAAAATAATTTTGAAAAATATACCTATTCACGCTGTAATCATGATACAGACAAATTGTAAAGATTATATTATATTCTGCAATACCATAAAAATTGAAAAATAAAACAACAGAAAACGATAATGCAATTAGTATTTAGTAATGTATTACAAACCTTTAACTATTCATGAGGAATATTGATCAAAAACACTAAAATAACGTTTTACGACTCACCTCCTTTGTCATTGTGGACGACTTCCAAACTCCTCGGTAGGACATTGTGATTCTTAAAGAGTATCTTCCTCGCTCCTTTCGCTTTCACGAATCCTTCATGAGGAAGGTCCACTGGTGATTGATATCTTCCCATACAATCTGGGTAGATTTCACCCCACTTCTCCTGATCTAAAACCAGATATAATTGCAGGGTCCAGTTGCGCGCGTGCGTAGTCCACTTTAAATCCCTAAACAAACCCCTGGTGCTAAAGGAGCAACAAAAAGTAGCAGTAGAACTTGTGCAAAATTCGCCCGAAGAAGTACTGCCTACACACAGTGCTGCACTCGCATTGCTATTTTCCGTGGAAGGGTGTAAGTGCCGGTAAAATGACATGCGCATGCGCATGAGACGTAACATCCTCGTCTCGGGTGATGGGCGCAACCGGGTGCGACTTGGCTCTTCTCATATTTCGGTCGGGGATGACCTAAGACGTATGGCTGTTGTTATTGGCGAAGGTAACCACTTAGCATAATGAATGCCCACTTGATGTTAAGTAGTTGTTCTGTAAACAAAAGGCATAACCACATACAAAGAAATATAAGATCTTTTTATTAATTTATTTTAATATCCCAATAAACACACCAGAAACATTATTAGCAATATTTTACAGAAGCCACGGACGTGGTCGAAAAATTTTTGCTACTTTTTTGGTTCCTGCTAAATGCTGCCATTTTTCTATTTATTTACTTATGCTTAAAATAACCTCGTTTTTAAAACGGTAAAGCAAAAACATGTTAGAAAATATACAGTGGTTGGACTCTTAAGTTAAAGAAATTGGTAATTTGTACTCGTATGTGCTATTATTATATTCTGATCAATATACAAAAGTCAAAAGTTTCTTACACAAACCAAAATTTCTACTCTCTATTCTCAGTACTCTACTCTCAGTTACAAATTAACAACTTTATGAAATTTCAAATAGAAACTTTTCACCAAAATTATCCAATCATTATCCCGTGATTATGATTTACACGTAGCAACCGACTCAAGCACAATCCTTCATCACGGGACCGTGAATTTCAAGCCCCTTTGTTGCCACAAATTATGGTACATTTGGAATTATCAGGTAAATAGCTTCATGCACCCACAGAATACTAATAAAGGGATAAATGGGTTCCTGATTCCAAATTGCCTAATTAACAGCATTACGATGAAAATAAATTGTATTCCAACTTACCCGTATAATCCCAACAGTTTGCATCTACACCTGGAACTAATAATATTGCAATATTTAATAATAGGTAGTCACAAGTATTTAATCTTTCCACCAATTAATCTACTATGAAATTAATACTAATATATTATTATACCTTAATTTTCGAAAATAAAGTTATTGGGTAAATAAAAAGATCACAAGAACATGATATCCGCGATAACAGATTTTAGTAAACAAGTTAAAGCTGTAATTTAATTTTTTTTAAATATTCATGTATTTAAAAAAAAACAGAATCTTGTTTATCTATGTCAATATTCTTCTCCTTCAAGGGTTCAAAATAAATATTCTTTAAAGTAAAGATAGACGTAGTAGGCTCATTACTTCTCCTTGACCTTATACTACAATTTTAATTTCCATCCCAAAGAATAATATTTCTAGGGATGGAATTAGGAACTTCTCCTAGACAGACTTATTTCTTGTTTTATCAAGAAACGTGCTAGTAACACGATAAGTAATACAACTTTGTTGTGATGATAAGATTAACAAAATACTACACCAGGAGCGAAGTAAGTAATAGGATTTATTAAATTTTCTTCTTTGTTCGTATGGGTAAGTTGCCATGGTCTCCAAGTTTTCAAGCCACCTTCGGGCGACATGGGTTATCGACTAGTATAGCCGGGACCGACATCTTAACGTGGCCTCCGAAGCATGGAAGCCACTAAACGGTCACCTATCCAACTTTAGAGTAAAACAGCATGGCTTGGCTTTCATGGCTATGCAAGCACCGCCACGAGCGCTTCATCAGAGTAAGTAAAGTTACTAGAGTTATGAGCATTATTTAATAATCTTTCTGCTTTTATAAGTTTCAAATAGTTTTTTTTTCGCGAACTACAAGTATAATTTGGAAAATAGAGTGTAGAATCGAACCCACAAACTATAGCGCATAAAGCAGAGCTACTACTAGGCCAGTCAAACGTCGAGCTGAAGAATCAATTGTAAAATAGAAGCTTATACTCAGCTCGGGCGAATCACTAGTTTTTATTCAAGTCGTGTAGAGGCGCTACGAAATTTAAACAGTAATTTATTCGGTAAATGAGTTTCATTTTACCGCCAACTGGGACAAATTCTACAGGTCACTGCTTCACGTTCAACCAAATGATACTTTGTTCCTACATATTGATATTGTGTTGCCTATAATAAATCTTTTTACATATTATATTACGTATAATAAATAGTATTATTTATGTTGCTAACCATGGGAAACACGGCGGGGCGCATAATAAAAAGAAGGAGTTGTTTCACACAGCCACTGAAATATTGTTAACTAGCGACCCGCGATCAAAAGTAGATATTTTTTTGTATTTGGATTGGATGAATATTGGTACCACCAAAAGTTAGTACCAATATTAATTCAAATCTGTTAAGCCATTTGAGCGTGGAGTAAGAAACATACACACCACACGTATAAACTTTCGCCTATATCATATTAGTGTGAGTAATAATAATTGTATTCATTCGCTTGATAACACATTTATTTAATGAAGAGGCATTATGTTGTGTGGTACTTCAAATAACGCCATTGAGACTGGTTACCCGCAGTGCAGGTAATAAGCACAGGATCCATGTGTGTTTTGAGGAACACAGCACAGATAAATGTTGCTGGTTCAAACCCAAACGTGCACCAATAAATGTTTCGCTTGAAAAAATTATG
Organism: Aplocera efformata; assembly: GCA_921293045.1. Taxonomy (NCBI): domain Eukaryota; kingdom Metazoa; phylum Arthropoda; class Insecta; order Lepidoptera; family Geometridae; genus Aplocera; species Aplocera efformata. The sequence goes on from OV121045.1 coordinate 2,639,388, forward strand.
TGCGCAATACCACGTTCTTGAAACGGTAAAGTAAAACACCGTAAGGAAACCGGTATGTCTGAGATTCAAAAAATCGAAGACATGTGACATCTACTATTCTGGATTGGGCCCTCTCATTCACTCTCAACTATCGAGAGAAGGCCAGTTTCCCTGAAGTGGGATCATTAGAGGCTGATACGGAATGTCTGTAATCCGGATTGGGATCGATAGGTGTGCAGATAAATTGATCGCATCGCATAAAAAATGGTGTAAATTAATCATTGCTCAGGCTAAGTCCCTTCGTTAATTTGCTTTTCGGAAATGTTTATATCCCTTTAAATGTAGGAAATTTTGAAATTAGCGTCTAAAATATAATACAATATACTTGATACTAACCCGAAGTAGTCGATACATTGTCATTGGAAGAGTTTGCGTCCATTACACCTCCTCTTAATAAATTCTGGAAAAAAAATATTTATTATATCATCTGACATGTTAATAACCTATCAAAAGTTTAAATATACTTTTGACTCTAGGGGATTATAACAAAATCGCAATCAAAGCGTTGTTTTTTTTTTTTTAAATTTATGGAGGAATTGCACTAAATCTTTTTATACACGTGGCTATAAAATATTATCACGATTCTCGTAAATTATAGCTATCACAACATTATTTTACGCGTCACGGTTTTACTTTTTTTTCTTTGAGTGTTCATTCTCAGTTAAGTTTTTTTTAAACGTTGATTTTTTAAACGGCTGAACTGATTTTGATGGGGCTTGCACTGGCAGATAGCTAATGGTATATGGAGTAATATAGACTACTTTTATTTAAGATAAAGAATTAGGGACTCGAGAGTAAAAAAAAAAATTGTTCCACGCGGGCAAAGTCGCGGGAGGCAGCTAGTTTCAAATAGGTAACAAATCAAGTTACCCTATCCAATAACTGTCTTTTTTATCTAACGGGACGGACTGAATGCCCACCTAATGTTCAGAGGTTACCTCCACCCATAACAACAGCAATACAACTTAGGTCCTGCCCGACCGAAATATGAGAAATATGATGTTACGTCTCATGCGCAAGTGATTTCACCGGCACCAACACCCTTCCACCGGATCATAGCAACCCGAGTGTGCCACTGCTTGGCGGCAGATTCCAGGTGTGGAGGCAATACGTCTCCGGGCAAACTTTGCACAAGTTCTACTGCTACTCTTCGTAGCGCCTTTAGCACCACCCAGGGGGTACGTGCAGGGACTATGGGGCTATTTACCTACGGGCGCGATAAATCAAAATTGTTTCTAAAAATTATAGAGTAACAAATTGTTCTAATTTGTTACTCAGATAACATTCATTAAAATCATAACAAGCTCCAGAAGTATTTATCACTTTCCGGAATCGTTAGAAATAATTACAGGTTCCTTGTTTACAACTTTAAGTATTATTTTTTGGACTCAAATTTTATTGGAATATAAAAATACTAAACTTGCATTTGCCCGTGGCTTTGCACGACGTACATAAGACGGCTCCGTGGCTTAGTTGGTAGTAGCCTTGCCTTCGAAGCGAGGGATCCCGGGTTCGATTCCCAGCCGGGACACACTATGTGGTGAGCATGAAGTTTTTTCTCGGGTCTTGGTTGCTTGTCTCGTATTCCTATATTTATCCATGCCATCTGCGGAACAGGGAATCTTAGAACAGAGGCATGAGTGTGCAAACGTTTAGCGATATTTTGTTACCCAAATAGCTTGAGTAGATTAAGAGTGATTTAGTTTTATTGGCTAAGTTCCCACTGCAGGAATACAAACCTCTCGATAAATTAAAGTGGTTGGGCCTTAATCTACCACGGATGACCATGAAATGTCAGCTGGTACCGTAACATATAAAATAGGCACAAGATTATGATGATCATTATCTTTGGATCACAAGGTACAAGGAAATCAACTGCATGAAAACACTACACGATATAAATACACGTTAGAAAACAAACACTCTGATGTAGGCGTAATTTGATGAGTAAAAAGTTAGTTTTTACTTACAAAGCCTCGAGGACGTCGATACCTTTCTGTGCTCACTCCCGGAAATTGGGTCGGCAGATGAAATACCCAGATAGTTTTCAACTGCTACAAAATGAAATTTGCACAAGTCATTACGAGAGTTTCGCCCACTTTAAAGTAAAAAAAATATGTAAAGTACGGTTATGTCCGTAATCTACTAGCTCATATCCGCATATTATTTATTATTCATGGAAATTAATAATAAATGCCATCTGGCCCCAAATTAAACATAGCTTGTACAATAGGGACTAGATAACTCGTGAAGATACATGTATAATACATTTTTCTTTTGTAAATGTATAAAATAATCTCTCAGACACAGTACAAACATTTATGTTCGACACACAAATATTTGCCTTGGATGGAAATCAAATCCACGGCCAACGGCACAGGAGGCAGAGGATTCCGTATAGGCTGCTTAACTTATATGATCTGTAAAGAATAGCTAAGAAAGTTTCACTATGAGCGTTACAGAAATCCCCCCACTAAAATACCCACTATAAAAGTCTAATAGACAAATACCTCTTACTTACGAGTAAAGTCGTTTTTAGAATAGATGGAATGAAAAAAAAAACCTAACCTTGCCATACTTAATTCTATCCTTGGCCTCGTTTTCCAGCTGCTTCTGAATGTCATCAGCATCGTCAAATAGTGTATTGGCTCTGTGAGTGGTCTGATCTTGTGGGGCATCTGAAAAGTACACAGCAAATAATAAGGTAGTCTTCTACCATTGAGAGTTGTAATCAAATCGACATTTTGTCTCTTTGTAACGTTTCAAAATAGTGGACAGAGAGATATAAATTGTCGATTTGATTCGAATCTCGTCTAAACCAAACCACTGTGAGTGGTTTCAGAGTAGCGGCATGCAGCCGCGGGCCAACCGCACGGGGCTCCAGAGTAAATATCCGGATATACGTTTGAAAATCTCCTTTTATCTACAGTGTTGATTTTGCAGTAATGTTGAAACGCACTGCGGAAAACGAGGATTCTGCAAATGGAACCCGTTCTGTTAAAGTCTGGAATCCCACGTTAATTTATCCAGGCGTTAATTTATTAATTAATTTATTTCGCGTTCTGCTTCTTAGTAAGATTATTTAATTGGATAATTCCGCTGTTGGTTTCTCTAATCTTAACTAATATTGTAAATGCGAATATTATATTTATTTGTTACACTTTCACGATTAAATCATTAAACCGATTTAATTTTTTTAATTAAACATTCTTTCACCAATGGAAAGTTAGTAATCAGCGAGTAACGTAGGCTATATTTTATCCCTGTATTACCATGGGAACCAGAACTACGCGGGTGACCACGGGAACGGGAACTAGGCTTTATTAATACAAATATTTGAATCTTTAATCTGTATATATTATGTATCTTAAATTATTCAAACTGGACCACAACTTGTCACGGTTCCGGTGGGCGAGTTCCAGAACCAAAATTTGCTTTTTATTCCTTCCATAAATATAACTAGTTATCAAAATAAAATTACAGGGCAATTTTTGGTAACAAAGTTTATTACCAATAACCACCAGTTATTATAAGGCTGTACTGATAATTATTGGTTCGTACATTACTTGGTCGAACAATATAGGAACATACGTATTTGCTATATAAAGCCTCTCATGTATCCGCGTAATTTTTTATTTTTCTTATTATCTCAATCTTCGAATCTACTTTAGGAGTATTTAAGTAATGTTTTACGGATAATTATTGTATGTTTTTTGTCAAACATAATAATTATTTCCTATATAACAAAACTAGCAACGCTTCATGCACGTAATTTTGAGTAAAACCCATAAAAATAACTGCTTTTTAAGTATGCTATACCATTTTCTGACACGTTCCCTTGAGTTCTAAGCGACGCTGACTAATATAATTGTCTTCTTTCCATTAGGTATATTGGTCAATTCTGTTAACGGAGTTTTTCAATTTCAATTTCAATTTCAATTTATTTATTTCAGACTTATGTCCATATTGATATACATATTACATTCGGAAGAAAACTAAATAAATAAATTATCAAATTAAATTACAATTAAACATATTATAAATTATTATAAGAATTAAATATATTATAAGAATTAAAAAAAATAAAATGCCTTGGGCGTTTTTAAGACGCCCAAGGCCTCCAACATCCCTTATCATCTTGTACAGCCGAGACCATCATCTAAACGCGCCCTCCGAAGCATAGAAGCACTCTGTTCAATTGTCAAAAAATGGTCACCCATCCGAATACTGACCGGGCGGATACTTGCTTAACTTAGATGATCTGTAAAATGTTCAGCTAGCAACCTGAACAAGGTTCGCCATACCCGCTTGTCTATTATTAATCGATTGTATTTAATGACCTGGCTAATTCTAGAACACGTTAGAGTCTTACCAACTGAATAATTACTTACGGATCTATTGAGTATTGGGAAAAACATAAGTTGGAGAGAAGATAATATTGCTGGTGGTTATTATCTTTTCTCTATTATCGGGTTAGTAGCTCGCAGACATTCGTCTACCCTAATATTATAAAGAGAAAATATTTGTATTTTTGTATGTTTGTAACGAATAAACTCAAAAACTACAGGACTGATTTTAAAAATTCTTTCACCATTACAATGTTACATTATCTTTGAGTAAAATAGTCTATATTTATTACTAGATTAAATTAATATTAAATTAGATATCCCTAAAACATCGCTAGTGATTCATAAAACAAAAGGCTTCGTGTTTTCACTTTACCAAAAATATTTATAATATCTATTGCCACTTACCTAAGTTTGTTTAAGGTCAAAACTGTAGCTTTTGCATTTTTTGTTATTTGTGTTATTCATACGCTTTATATTATTATTTTAAAGGTTTTGAATGGGTTATAATAAATAAATTATTATTCGTGTTACCGAGATATTTACCATGGACCATGACGCATGTAACTGCGTCGAAATTATCGGGAGTCAAACTCACAAATCATGGTAAATATCTCGGTAACACGAATGATAATGTTCATAACCAAGATATTTAAAAAAAAAATAATAATAATAAAAATAATTGAAACAAATAACCATTTTTATAATTCCACTTAAATTTTTCGAGGTAATCACAATTGCAATTTCTGCAAATCGTATGTGCAATTTCTCATGAAAACGTATATTGAATCATGTTGGCTAATTAATTTTTGTTTCTTTGCATCGAACGATTAACATTATTGCCAACTTGATCTGAGAAATTGATTGTAGATCAAAGAGAAGCGTAGTAAATTATTATGAAATATAATTTTCACCAAATCACAACGTTTATTTCATGTAAATGAATTTCCATTACATTATTTTCCCCCTCGGAACTTTCCGATATATATAAAACCAAGTCACAATCAGAATTGAGGCTTTTACGCAAATCGCGCGGTTAGAAATCCGGTCACGCAAAGCTTGATTACTCCCGCGCATATTTCTGGTTCCTTTGAGCAGAATCCATCAGTGAGAATAATTAGAACGGTTATTTGCAAACTGTATGCCTACTATTAAGCTTGTAGCAGACAGCAGGCGAGGTTGGGCGTGAATACATTGCGAGCTCACTATATCCTAACTATATTTATTTATTATTATACATGCGTAATTGAGTTTGTTTGTTACGCTTCCACGCCTATACCACTAAACTGATTTTAAAAATTATTTCACTAATGGAAAGCTACATTAACACCGAGTAACATAAGCTATATTTTATCTCCGTATTCATACAGGTAGTAATAAATAATTGGCTTATTTCAAAATCAAATAAACCGACTTTATTATTTTTATCACTTATGGGTACTAAAATTCTGGGTTCTGGATACTAAAATAAGTAATGAAATTTCTTCATAAAATTTATATGGGAACACCTCGGAAGCAAACCCTTTAAGAAGAAACCGGATAAAAAAACATCAAAAAAAAACTTACAGACACTTGCAATTGAGTACATACTTCTTTTTTAAAGTTGGTTAACAAGACGCCGCATTCTCAGCCTGGTAGAGCTTTCCACCCGTAGCCTGTAACTAGCCGAGCCACTAACAGGTCTCTGACTCCACTAGTATAGCCGGGACCGACAAACCACGGAAGAAATTCTACTAAATAGTCACCCATCCAACTTGTATTTGATATTAGCACAGAGGGATATACAAACCTAATAGATCTGAGAGATCCGTCATGGGGCCATCTGTCTACAACAGACTGCCAGCTAATATTGTAGAGGCAGCTTCCACATCTATATATAAATGAAAGCTTAAAAAGTGGCTGCTGGAAAACGTTTTTACAGCATTGACGCAATCTTTAAACTGTCGGAACCTTAATTAAAATATTTAAATTATAATTATTTTAAATATATATATATATATATATCATAATTTATGTTTCACATGTAAAATTGATTTTGTAAAAAAGAACATTGCATTGTATTGATAGAAACAGGCCTATTAATGAACAATGAAGATATTTACTTCCTATATTACGTCCCTCGGTCAAGCAGAAACCCGGACTCGAAGCGATGAATAGCTTTTTTTAGAGAAATTGTATTTACTAGCTATTATAACGCTTATTCCAATAGTTGTTAATAGTTTGATAAATCGGCAAGCCCTAGTCTTTGCAAAGTTAGTGGATGAATATAAAAATACTTTTATTTGAAGCCTTTTTCAATCAAATTACGGATTTACCAGTCTTTACCTTTTAATCCAGAGGCTCGAACACACGCGAAGAATAAATTGCAAAACAAAATATTTTTGATATTTTTACCAAACATTATTCGAATCACGTTATATTCTAATTAAAAACACAGAAAAGCTTTTTCAATTTCTGTTGTTGTTTGTAAACAGTTTGTAATAATAAACATGTCAAATTTATGTCATTATGTCAAAACGTTTCTTATAAACCTTTTTGGTGAATTTACGAAAGAGTTTCTATTTATATTTCTGAAAGGCGTGTCAAACCGAATGAAAACCTTCGTGAAAACAAAACAAAGCGAACCCAAAAGAAAGAGCATGAAGGTACAATAACGTCATTTTACACCTGAGACATCTGCCCGCTAATAATTTACTTAAAGACACCACGCTTCGAAAGTTTGATTCTTAAATCAACAGGAATTGTCTTGTTGTTCGGATACCTTCGGATAGTTTGAAAGCTCAGCACTAGAGACTACTACGCATTTTGTTATTATTACTATTTTAATTTTCAAAGGCTACTACTTTACTTTAATTTTAGAAAAAGAAGAGGGAAAAGAAAAAAAAAATCCATGTGGACTAAGTCGTGGGCAACAGCTAGTTTTCTATATCTTAGCATGTGGAGCGAATAGGTTGCGAGGATCAAGCTCAATGATGGAAGATTGGCGTTTGTCAAGCAGTGGACTGATATACGCTAACGATGACGTCATCGTTAGCGTATTAAATTAAAACCAATTAAGTGCCACGTATTGAATAGATGCTAAAAATTTGATCTTAGAAAGCTACGTTTATTTGCTCTAAGCGTCGAAATTATTAGACAAATAATATTAATTCACATGCCGGGATAATGAGACTACAATGTCAAACAACACAAATACATTGTTTACATCTATATGATGCGGCAAATTGTACAAAGACAAATCTACAATCGGAAGTTCTTGTTTTAATGAAATTTTAAAACCTATCAGAGTAAATAATTAGTATATTTTCATCAATATTTTGTCCATGGTGGTCAAAATATGTAAATCTGTGGTCACAATGTTGATGACACTGTTAATTTATTCTGAGATACCTACATCGCAAGAACTCGAAAATAGTTCAATCAATTCGATTAATTCCCAACAGTGACTACACTGTTACAGTTAATTCTCAAGTAACAGTGTGACTGGATGAGGTGATACTGTTTGGGAAACCAATTTTATTTGCCTCAATATTTGCTTGGTTTAGGAAAAAATAAAATTAGGTAATACCCAAAGGAACAGTAGATAATTTTGTATGGAAATTGAGATTTTATATATTACTGACTGTGCTACGTTTGAATTGAACTTGAATGTTCATGGGCTGATTATATAACTTTTGACTAAAACAATTCTTATCGGTTTGAATGTCAGTTATAGAGTTTCGTTGCAAGAATAAGTCTCGAGGCGTTGGCGGCGCTAATTTCTACGGAAGGAAAAGGTAATTTCCAATGTAGTTTTTTTTTAACGTTATTGTTTTTTTTACTATATCATGGGCTTTCAGCTCGTCCACTGGTTACATAAATCACCATCTACGCTTTAGCATAGGTACTGGGAGATCATTACGCAATATTTATTTATTATGTACATGTTTCCAGGATAATAAGTAACTTATGTTCTATTTTAGACAATAATCTATCTCTGTACCTTTCATCCAAATCCGTTCAGCCGTTCTGGTATGATTAAGTAACAAACATCTATCCATCCAAACTTTCGCATTTATAATAGAAGCTTTCTAGAGGTGAAAGAATTTTTAAAATCGGTTTATTGGTTTTGACGTGAGAGCGTAGCAAACAAACAAACAAATAAATAAACTCACTTTCGCATTGATAATATTAAAGTTACTATGGAAAGATGGATTTGGTATTAACAGTTCATTCTTGTACGAGAAGATATTTTTCCATTATCGAAACTTGGAAGCATTGAGCTTATCGCAAAGGGTCTTGAACCCTTTCAATATTCTGTTTATATGGAGTTGGGTCCTGTTTATTAACTTAATATAAAAAGAGGGTAAACGATTCGAAACATAGTGTGATGTCGCAAATGCTTGTACAAAAATGTTTGCTTTCAGAGAAAAAATATTCCGTATTTTTTTTATTTAAGTATTTGTTGTCTGGAATTCTGTCTCTAAAGTATATAAAATGTAATTACTTTGTACACTTATAATTTTCATTCTGAAATTAACGATTATGTTCTCACGAGAGAACGCTATGATGTCGATCCAGTCGATAAGCTATTTCAGAGGCCTTCACGTAGCTTGAAAAATCCAACACCAGAGATGGATACTTATATGAAAAAAAAGGAATCATGATTCCAATGTAATAACGTTTCTCTTATGTGTGGTGGGTGACGTAGACAAACGATCATCGGGGGATTGCCCCGGCTGAGTCAAACTCAGCTCAGGGTTTGACTCAGCAACTGAAAACAAAGCCAGAAGTGCAATGACTAGACCCTTAGTATTAATTTGATCTAATAACCCAATTAAGAAGAATCTAACGACTTCTCTCAAAATCTATCAAGACGTTTAGGCTACACAGCGTGCCAAAGAAATTGGATCCAGAGGTCTGGTCTGAAATATCTGAAATTATCGAAGGATATGCTAAGTAAATGAGGTGCTTACATCTTCAGAAAAGTAACAAAATTGGCTTAACAAAACATTTATTATAAAAATCATACACAATATTTATAAAATAGATATTCGTGACAGAAGTTATGTACAGTTTAATAATATTCATAAATAAGTACATATTTGGACGCCATAGCTACTGATTTTTTTTATTTATTTTAATTTAAATAGGACTAGTTAACTATATTAGGTGTGAATTAGATCTTACACTACTTATAACTATTTCTATTACTGTATTTGTTCTTTCGCTATTAATTAATTTGAGACATAAGCATAGTTTAGTAATTTAAACATCATAATGATGAGGTTTTTCGATGTTTAGTAAGAAGTCGGTAAACTAACTCGAATAAATCGATGATCGAAATGACAGATAAATTATGTATCAATATAAACCGTCGTAATTTGACCTGCAATTGTCTCTGGAATATGATATTGCAAATGTGTGTTTTAATTCCTTGGACGCTTGTTTCTTTTACAGATAGCTTACATTACAGCGCCAGGATGACGCAAATCAATTAGGGACCAAGACACAACGACAGTCTATAGTGGTACTAGATAGATATGAGTGGTACAGCGAATCCATTTTTCTTTTTTTCTCCTCTATTGTTTGATTACAACTTCGTTTGAATGACATGGGATTCATTATCTCACAGTCGAAGCTCGTAAAATACTTAGATATTTTGTTTTGATTAACACAAATGCAGAAAAAGCTTGTGGAACTACATTAACTCGGACATTGTAAAAATTGTCAATCTAAAATCCTTTAAACTAAAAAATAATTTGACAAATCGGTTCATAGATTACGAAAGTAACGAAGACCAAACATAAAAAAAAAACAATTGGAAGAAGGGAAACAGTGGTTAATTGAAACTAAGCAGATATTAAAACGATCCTTCGTTTTAAAATCTGCGAAGAGGGTGCCAAGGAAGTTTTATCTGGAGGTTGTTACAGCACTTCGCATTAAAACTGCGTTCATCATTCTAGTAGATAGGATTAAACTAGTGATAAATTATCTTCTTGCAGTCACAATTGTACAAGGAAGCAAACCTCAAAATTTTAGTCTTAACTCCTCATAACTGTGTCCGCGTGTTATATTTATTTTTTTTGCGGAGACACATTTTTATTCTAAATTATAGGAGCTTATGTTACACGTTATAACATTAGCCAGTGAAAATCCCGTCATAACCAGTGTAACCGTTTCGGAGATTAGCCGGAACAAACAGACAGACGGACAGACAGACCAAAAATGTATAAATAGTTATTTGTTATAAGTATCGTGTAAACTTTCAAATGCATTTAATAGAAAAACTGTTATTTTGACATTACAACAGAAACTTCAATTTTACTTATTTGTATAGATAAAGATGAGCCCGTTCAAAACTAATTCAACCCAAGTAAGAAAATGGATGGATTATAATATGATAAAATGTTATTTTCTGGAAAATAACTGAGGTTCAAATGCTTTTCACCGTAACATTGAAGCTTTTTACTTTGAGTAAACAGGAGCTAAAGGAGATTTTATCTCAAAAATATAGATAACTTGGGTTTTTTTTCAAATGAAAGCTTGGATGTAATTACTCGCTATTAATTAACGTGCAGCGGTTAAAAATCATTATAATTTGCAAGTCGGATTACTGTATTACATTACTACTGTAATGTAATACAGTAATACTGTCTCTGAGGGGTTTCTTGTCTGTTTCTTCCCCTCGGGTTGGTCAGTTAGGTTTGGAACATACGTAAACTTGACAAATAAGATTAGTTAAAACATAAAAACGGGCTGTAATTTGACATATCACGAATATGTCATGTGTTTATAAAATTTGACATGTCCAAACGATACTTGAGATCTAAAGGAATAAACGAATTTGAGTTTGACTTTGAATGTTCGAAGTGTCGAAGCCTTCCTTTGACCAAAATTGAAATTGTCTTGCGGAACAAAGCTATAAAATATGTCTCAACAATGCAAACTGTGATAAAAAGAATTCTCTTAGAATACTTTATAAAGTTAATTTTCAAAAGCTCTTCACAGCTTTTCTCCTTCAACGTGTTGCAAGTTATAGTACGAGTGGTCGGGAAACCTCTCTAGTTCAATATAGTCCATCTCAGTGCACAAGAGTCTTTCCAACATAGAAACGACGTCTTTGAAGTCCGGCCTTGTGGTCGGGTCTGCTTCCCAGCAGTAGTACATTATGTTGTAAAGTTCGCGCCGGCAATGCTCCGGCTTTTCCAGTCGGTGACCTTCACGGACCTGTAAAAAAATAATTAGTATTAAAGGCCTTAAAAATATACATATATTAATCATATTATTTGTTATCTCTGTCTTAATGGACTGGATCAACAAAGTACGCAAACTTACAAAACTGTACTGCAATACAGTAATACAGTAAAATTTGTAAAATATTGTTTGAGTAGGTACTAAAATCACTACAAGTATAAAACAAAGTTGCTTTCTCTGTCCCTATATCCCTATGTATGCTTAAATCTTTAAAACTACGCAACGGATTTTGATGCGGTTTTTTTTAATAGATAGAGTGATTCAAGAGGAAGGTTTATATGTATAACACACTAGCAAGTCACCCCGGCTTCGCACGGGTATTTTCTGATGTGACACTGGTGCTTTAGTAACCATGCAAAGCCGGGGCGGGTCGCTAGTATAACATAAAACGAACAATATTTTTCTATCATTAATATATGAAAAATGCATAGTCTCGGCCTACGACGCGTTCGACCCCTGGCTGGAGACAAATTTTGTGTGATGAACATGTAGTTTGATCTTGGATCTCTAAGATATGTTCATGTTTCTATGCTTCTTGTGAAATAGGAACTAGACTTATTCTACTTGTGTAATTAAGTAAGTGCGTGCTACGCAGCCAAAGCCCCGCATTAGAATTAATTTATTAGAAAAGGAATGTTTTTAATTAATGGTAATTTACGTAAAGCTGGTATAAAGATAGAGTTAGAATTTATGAACGAATCGGCTATTTAAACGGTTCGACTGAACAAGTTTCGCCAGTTTTGGATTCGTTGAATTGATGAGTAATCCAGCTTACGTAAGCGTGCCCCTTTTAAAAGCTTACATCAAAAAATCTATTTAAAGAAAAATTTTGTTGTGGAAATAAAAGGTTTTTTCATAATTTTTCATACTAGGATTTCCTGTGTCGCAGGTTGCATGTAGAAACACAGAAACACAAAATATCCCGAAGACCCGAGAGAAAACATTTTGCTCATTACATAAAGTTTGCCTTGGTCGGGTATCAAACCTGCCCTCGTTTCGAAGGCAGGATATATCCAACTAAGCCACGGAGCCATCCCAATATGTATACTGGGACATTGGTAGTAAGCCTAAAGCGCTCATGGTTTGCTTAGGTTCTTTATCGATTACTTAAGTTAGGCAACTTTCCGCCCGGTCAGCACTTGGATGGGTGACCATTTTAGTGGCAATCGAACTGAGCGCTTTTGTGCTTCGGAGGGCACTTTAAGCTCAGTCCCGGCTATACTAGTCAATAAGCCATGTCGGAGGTCTTCAGGCGGCTAGAAAAGTCCGATACTAGAGTTGGCCACGAAAGAAGTAAGCTTACCTTCGACGCGTTCATTCCCTAAGATAAACTTCTTTTGAGTACATATTAAATGAATGTGGAATTTTACCTTTTTCATGACATCACCAGCAGATAACCCAGGATATGGTGTAGATCCAAGGGTTACAATTTCCCACAGCAATACTCCAAAGCTCCAAATATCCGACTTCACACTGAAAATGTCGTCATATAGGGATTCTGGTGCCATCCATCTGTAATTTAAAACGTACACAATTATTAATAAGTTAATGGTATTTTTTTTAATAACATACTCTGTTCTCCTTTGCCAGCCCTTTAATTTGATACCCATACTTAGCAATAAGACGTAGTAAACTTCTGTTTCGCATAGGTACGTGAAAATTCGATAAATCAATTCTTGTTGTATGGCTATGATCAGATTAGCCTATCCATTGTCACGTAAATTGTATACGCAGGCATTTTAAGCATTCTATGAAAACGCTTTTGACTTTGATGTACCATCGTAGTAATCTAATTTCAGATATCCTTACCAGCCTCTAATGTCCCCACTGCAGGGACACCGGCCTACTCTCGATAATTGAGAGTGAATGGGCTTTGATCTACCACGGGAGCCCAATCCGGATTGGTAGATGTTACATGTCGTCGAATTTATGGTTCTAAGACATGCCGGTTTCCTCACGATGTTTTCCGTCACCGTTTAGAGAACGTGGTATTGCGCACATAAATTTTTCCAGTGAAAAAACTCATTGGTGCATGTGTGGGTTTGAACCAGCGACCTTCAGATTGAAAGTCGGCGTCTATGCCCCTGGGCCACCACGCTCTCTATCACTTCCGTCAAAATTTAAACCATGAAAATATCCGCAAAAACGTGGAAACAATACATAATTCCCCTTGAGTAATGGTGAGGAGCACCTGATATCTCTTTACCTTATTGGTAGTCGTCCGTCGCTTTTCCTCTCATAGACGTGAGTACCAGCGATGTCCCGAGCGAATCCAAAGTCTGCTACTTTGCAGGTCCTCTCCTCAGTAATGAGAACATTCCGGGCTGCCAAGTCCCGGTGGATTATCTGGAATATAAAATCGGAAATGTTAAACAGAGGATTCCATTTCAAGTGATTGGAGATTTTCTTACAGGGCGTTTTACGTAGAACTCTGCCGCGAATATTTACGAAGCTTGGAGAATTTCAATCAGAAAATGATACGGTTTCGTACAGATTAAGATGTAATAATTTATTATTAATATATCACAAATACAAGTCACATAGTTACAATTCATATATAATAATATGAATACATTAAAGTATGCAGTCATGTATATAAATTACTAATAATTACGAGTATTATGGTACCTATGACTGGAATGGATTGGAATGCGTTGAAATAGTAATTTATTTTCAATGTGACTGATAAATTCTATAAGCAAAAGCCCAGAATGTTCCTTGAAAATTCAAATGTAAAAATATCAAGCATTTTTAAATTCTTAGTCGGGAGAGACTCAGTTTTTATCAAGATGTCAACCAAGATCGCCGAGAGATAAAGTTAAAGATAGTTACTTAGGTTTTAAGGTACTTATTCTGAAAGTTACTTAGTTGAAATATATATAGTTACTTAAATATCGTGCTTTATATTGCAAATGCAAAGGTTGCTGAGTTTAAGGTAAAGTATTACCGTACAATTAATAGCTTGGATACATTACCCCTTTAGAGCTCAAAAAGTCCATGCCCCTAGCGACTTGGAAGGCAAAATGCGTGAGGTCCCGTGAGGTCAGGAACTGGCTGCCACCGTGGGTGTTTCCGTAATGCCTCTCAGCACGCGAGTCCCGGAGGAATTGCTGCAGCTTCCCCAGGGTTACGAACTCCATGATAACTAGTGTTGGCTCCTGTTGAGAGTAAATAGAAAGTTCAATGAATGCCAAGATATATATATTTTTTTTATATTTGACAATTGTGACGAGACGAGTTTTCCGCTTTTAGATCGGATTGCAGATACAACCTACTAAATAAAGAAAAAAAATCGAACATAATTTTCATAATATCGATCAAATTTCCCGAATATTTAAAATATATATGTAAATGATTGTTGTTAAAATAAGTGTACACAATAGGATTAAATTACATTTCTGAGTTAGAAGACTTATATTTATATAGATGGAACATTTATTGTCCCTGAAGTCATAGGTTCAAATCAGTTTCATTTGTTTGTTTAACATTAACGGATCTCTTATCCGTCGTGGAATTATCCTAATTGTTATATTATCTGATACCAAAAATATATACATAATTATACAATACATATTTATTATGATACAATAGAGATATGGGCCTCAATAATCGTAGGCTGCATGTAATTGATTAAGGTAAAACTTAAACTCAAAAAACTTTGTCCGCATTTAATTTTTTAAAAATTACTTGGAAACGTCACTTTCTCAAATAAATATGTACTTACAGAATCATGCGTTCTTAATACTAAGTTTAGCACTTGTTCAAACTCTATACAAACCCTATCTATAATAATAGTTCCGAACTACGACAGATATTTTAAAACTTTGTTTTTTTTAACTGATTTCCCCTTACCAAGGCCTACCTTGGTACCCTAGTACCATGGTATTACTGGAGATGTGAGAAGGATTACTTTACATCCGACAGCACATCAGTAAATTTAATCACAAATCGCATAAAAACACTGACCTTTTCTGTGCAGCACGCAAGCAGCCGGACAACATTGGGATGGGGGCCCAAGCCCTTCATGACTGCCAACTCTTGAAGAAGATCAGCTTTCTCCTTCTCTGAAGCATTTTCTTTGAGCGTTTTCACAGCTACAGTCGCTTCTCCTTTTTTACCTGGAAAATAATTACAAAATTAGTAAGACTACGAACGTAATTAAAAGAATGTAGAAAATATAACTAGCTAACATGAAAGTCACATTTATATCTACACCTATAGCAACATACTAAATAACTAAACGTACTTAATATATTACTTCATCATCATCATCATTTCAGCCGACAGACGTCCACTGTTGGACATAGGCCTCCCCCATAGCTTTCCAGGTTAGACGGTCCTGAGCCACCTCCATCCACCGTCTACCCGCGACCTTTTTGATGTCATCGGTCCATCGGGTGGGGGGTCGTCCTACACTACGTCTGCCGGTTCGTGGTCGCCACTCGAGAACCGTTATTCCCCAGAGTATTATTATTATAACCTAAAATTGTGCATTCGTTTTATCATTACCTAGGATTGGTTTTTAAAACAAAGCCAAGTAGGTATTTATTGCTGCCCTTTTGAAAAGTACCCAAATGACGTAACGGAAACTTTAAGCTTTTCTGCTTTTATTTAATTGCCTAAACTGTCCAACATTCCAAAATAAGGATGTTCAACTGTGCCTAAATGCCATTAATGGTTAGCCATCAAAGCGATAAATTTTGTGAAAAATAATAAATCTTCTTGGAAACCAGTACCGAACAAGCGCCAAAATAATTAAAGAACATAGAATATAATTAAAAATGATTGCTTAATTTTCTTAAATATTTAGACAAAAACAAAACATATATTTTGAGAATGTTTTCATATTAAACATGTTCCTGGTAATTTTACTAATTCACGGAACATTTCCAATGCCCCATTGTACTGCAAGTTGCTGTGTAATTTATTTATTTTTTCTTAAGAGAAATAAAAAAAATATATATTATAGCTTAGGTCTTTAGGTGTAGGCTCTGACATGACAACATCTCGAGTCAACGCGCCTTAATAGTTATTTTAAGGAATCGAAACACGTGTCAATTCAGTTGTTGAGTTTTTTCGTTTCAATTAAAGTTCGTGCCCTTGTTTTTAAATTACAGGTAAAAAGACGGCGCAATGAGCGTGTTTTTAGGAAACTCATTTATGAAGAAGTTTAGACTGAAGTTCATCGTCTTGACATGACATCCGCAAAGTATAATGACCTGAACCCATCGACTATACAATCCATGTACAGAAGTATTAGACGCGCAATAACAATAACAATATATAAAACATTTTATTAACTTAATAGCGATTTCCCGCGTATCCGCATGGATTTTTTTCTGTCATTACAAACAGACACTTCAACTTTATTGATTTGTTTAGATATAGATTAAGTGGCTTGTTTAGATACAGATTGTTTAACGATGGCTCAGTGGTTAGCAATCGTTAAGCAATTAGGGAAGGATTACTATTATTTAACTTCAGAACCGAAATATTGACTCTAAATCGATATTTTCAATAATAAAAACAACTCACAATAAATTTTAAATAAAAACTTGAATACCACTGTAATTGCAACGTGAAGCACAGTCATGCGGTGACAGATAATTTCTAAACTGCGTGTCTACCATAAATAGTTTATGGTTATTACTCAGAATACGTACTAAGGTCAATATATTATTTGCTTGTTCAATGATTCTAAATCTCTCCTATGATTAAAGTGTCAATTCGCGTGAGAGCACGCGACTGATCTGAAAATTACTTCCTTATAGAGAACACGTCTTGCGTGACTAACTACTGTACTCCCTATAGGTACAATACGTACTATATGTACGTAAGACCTTTGTTTATGAACTGAGTTCAAGAAATTATCATTCGATTGTATGTTTATTGCAGAATTTGATAAACCATTTCAGAAAAAATATTTAGAATAGATGGGAAGAAGTAGACATTTGCAGAAAGTAGACTAGTTAAAAGAATTTAATAGGTTTCAAAATTTTCGCTATATTTGCACATTTGTTTGTATATTTGTTGTTTTTTCTATACTTAATAGCACGTTCAAGTGTTCTTTATATATCTAAGGTAAATAAAATTATATTTTGGTGAGACAAAGGCGAAATTATACACGGGTTTGAAATTGTATATAATAGTACTCGTAATACACAGCATTGAGCACAGCCATGCGTATGGCTGTGTGCATGGCTGCGTGGCACACTAGTCATGATGTGACCAGTATTATGTATAGATGAGCATGAGTGTATAGATGACATATGCTTACCATCAATATCTATAGCCTGTGCCCGCCACACCTGCCCGAAGGCACCTTCACCAACGATGTTGAAGATTCGGAGACGGTGCCTAGGGAACTCCCACTCGTCCTGTGCCTCTTCTTTTGTGATTGTTGTTTCTTCCGATAGCTGAAATGAAACGGAAGCTTATAATTTCTTGGCAGGAATAATTGGAATATTGAGCGTGGGGCGTAGATGCCGACTTTCAATCCGATGGTCGCTGGTGATCCGCACCAATGAGTTTTTCACTTGAAAAGTGTATTTGCGTAATACCGCGTTCTCGAAACGGTGAAGGAAAGCATCGTATGGTAATCGGGCATGTCTTAGAGCCAAAAGTTCGAAGACATGTGACATCTGCCAATTCGGATTAGGCTCCCGTGGTAGATCAAACCCCATTCTTTCTCAATTATCGAAAGTAGGGCGGTGCCCTTCCAGTGGGAACACGAGAGGCTGATATAGAATCATTGAAATGGTCACTAGTTATACGTATAAGTATATGAATTGGCAGGTATAATTAAAATGGTTCAGTTACATGATATAGGTATATGAATTTCCTAGCAACATTTCAGAAGCAACATTACGAAACGAAATTTTACGTAAGAGATGAATTTTGAAATATTGTGCAATATTTCATGCTGTTTATGCCACTGGCGTTGATATTCATTCAGACACCTACTACATTCTAACTAGATTCAAATTAAAAAGTTTTCAACTCTTACAATCATCTCATAACGAGTTTTCAAACTAAATAAATAATGAAATGCATTCATGAAAGTAATTTGGCTTAATTGTGTAGGGAACATTTTCATCTTCAAAATTACCTTTACAATTAATTGCCTAATTTCTTAGGTATATCGAATGACAGGAGAAGTCATATTTAATGAAAACAATTAATCATATTTAGCTAGTACTTAACTGGTAGACAGAAATTTGGAAAACGTATCGAAAGCTAATGAATTAATATTGATAGCAACAAGGCATGTCTAGGCTTGTTAGCAGTTTTTATTGGAACATTTTGGATATTTGAGACAAGTTTGAACAACTACAACGCAAGATTCATTTCACTCGACTGTTTCTAGTTAATTTATTATTTGATGAACTGTCGCGCTAAAGTTTTGTTTTGATAAATTGCTAGTAACGCAATACTAGCCAGATTATGTCTGACTCAAAATATTAAGTAAACTAATTTTGATAAAGTTTGCGTGACTAACGAACTTTCAGTATCAAACACAAGGTCGTTAAACAAAGTTGTAAAGTTAGTGGTGTTAACTTTCAGAGAGTCATGGTGGTAACGTTAATTAATAGAATAAACATAAATGTATAAAATAAATTATTTATAATCCTATATCTTTGTTCTGATTTTATAATTAAGAGAATAAGGACATTCTCAATTCTATTACCTAATATGACATGACATTATACATTTATTTTGTATCTTATATAACATGGAAATTAAACACACAGCGCCATTTAACCCCAAACTAAGCATAGATCTATGGGAACTAGATTACTGAAACAATGCTTTTATGTTTTTTTTTTTTGTAAATACAGACATACATTGTAAATATTATAATACATATTTAATCCCATACACAGGAGTTAATATCTATGGTCGTCACAAAAATACTTTTCCTAAGTAAGAATCGCACCCACGACCTAAAGCGCGGAAGGGAAAACTACTACCAACTGAGCTTTGAAGCTAGTCCTTATAAACAGAGAAGAAAAATTAATGCTTATATTAATAAGTACCTACACTGAATGAAATATAAACCAGAAAGAATACAACGGAAAAAATATATAATCAGAATTCCAAACAAAACTGGGAAGATTGAAATTTAGAGAAATTAATGAAAAAAGAACAATGGAAAGGCCAATAACTGACCTGCAAGTGATTGTTATCCCAGGACTCGTATCGATTGGAGTAAGCTCGCGGGCGCTCCCACATGTTCAGGGAAGCGTCTTGGAGGACGATACCACTTGAGTCTTTGCTCTGGGGACAATAGCATTAGATGTTATAGAGGTTAAATGGCATGAGGGCAAATTTCGCGATTTAATGATCTACGATTATCAGTGGTTAGAAATCTCTTTATTTTGACATATGATTTGCGATTCATCCAACCTAGCTATAGTTGGATTATCATTTATCTTATATCTTTGAATCTTTGTGAAGAAAGATGGTGGATTGACCTTAGATGATAGTTATTGAAAGGGGTTAAGAATCTTCTCTGGTGGAAACAAAAGCACAAGTAATGGAATAACTGTATTTTAGGCGGTTAAATGTAGTAATATTTTTGATGAAATGGTCGAAGAAATATAGCGAGCTATATCATTTTTTTAGTTTTCTAACATAGAGGACTCCAGTAACCAATAATACTACAATACTATAGTGTTTTGCTTTATACGAATATGTGGTATGTAAAATGAAGACTAAAAATTAAATATTTTATTCGCATAATTTAGCACAGGTTTATAACAAACATATCAAAATATTTAAACGTATACAACCTTACCATGATGTAAATAAATCAGAAGCAAGATAATAATTTTGATTTTTACCAAAAATATTATATTAATTTGATACCGTACCATAAGAAGACAAAGTTAAAAATCGTTATTTTGGTTGACGTCTTCAAAAAAATGATAGAAAAGTTTTTTTTTAAGTAAATGTTATCTTATTCATCATTTTGCGTATCTGATCTTGTACAGATCTAGAAGTAGTCTAAAGTACTAAAGAATAATAATGAAAACTTGTATGTCAAAAGTTACCTAATATAATACTCGTAAATTACTAAAATTAATAAACTATTAAATTTATAGAAGTTAGTAACTAAAAACTTATCTTTCAAAAAGAGAGTATTAAAATAGATCGCTTAGTAATATTCAGCAATGAAGCTTTTGTAAATAAATATCAAGCGATACTACAAGACTTTAAACAAAAGTAAATATTAGATAGTGAGCTTAAAGGTGAACCGACCCAACATATAATATTCATGTCCCAACCAAAATTACATTGATAAAAATAATGGCTATTGTTTAACATACCATATCTTCTTTCTTTGAGCTGGACTTTGGCGATTGATTTTTCTTATAAATCAGGAACATAACTGCAGCGGCAATTGTGACTAGTCCACTGATCGCTATGAGAGGTATCAGTGGCAATGCACCTTCCGTTGTACTCACTTCCTCATTCTTCACCACACTTGTATTCTTCTCTTCAACTTTAGAATCTACTTTAGGTATATCATCGGGTGGTTTCGGTGGACTTAAAGTGGTAGTTACTGTTGCATCAGGTACTGTTATATCAGTGTAATCTTCTGCTGCTTTGGTGGTGCTGGTAAGGTTTGGTGGCTCGGGGTAGATTGGAAACGTCATTGGCGGCCTGGAACCCTTTGGTCGAAGCGTGAAGGTTGGGAAGGAGATCGGTGGAGGGTGAGGTGGGTTCCTTCGCTGGCCAGATTTGTCCGTGACTGATGCGTAGACTTCTGTTCTCTGAGGTATTGAACCATCATACGCCGTCACCCAAAGAGAATATGAATGGTTCTCCTGAAAATAAAAATATCATGAATTATATAATGCAATTTTAGTTTCACGTTAGTTTTGTGTAATGAACAACATTAATATGACCACACAAAAGTTTTAACATTCTATATTTGAGTTGAATAAACTAAAATAAAGTAAATACTATTTTCAAATAGAAAACTCCAATACTGACTAATATTTGATTTCCTAACCAAGAATCAAATTTGAACACGTTTCATAAACTAACAAAGACTTTCAATTTCTCGCAAGATCAAGTTTTCAATTTACTTATGTAAAAATAGAATTCAATTGTTGGATTCAAGAGCTATTATGCGGATATTTTAAAGATAATCTGAAGAGGGTACATTTTTGTAAGTATTACGTCACTATTTAGGATGTACTAGATATTATTTAGTAACACCTTCCAGATCATCTTAGGCTACAATGTCTATAAAATAATTCGAAGATTTTTCGTCGAACTTGCATTTTGATTCTGCTGTAAATGTACTTTGAATCTTTTTCTCGCTTAGATTACTCTCTACATTTGACTTATTATGCCAACACCCGAGGTACATCATACCTCGATGCTATAGACTTCACACCCACAAACATTGTTTTGTAGCTTTGACTACTCAATTTTTTTTTCGACCACGTGCTATCCTTCTGTTCTTTTGAGTAAATACATATAAACCTTGGCATGTAAGTTGTGTATTCTACCAAAGACCAATAAGCCACTAGACAATTCTTATTTTGATTCAGTACACATTATGTCACCCTTTTTTTTTTTTTTTTTCCGTGGAGAAATGTCTTAGCATACCGCCCTGCCACGGGGAAACAGAGCGGTTATGTGGGACTACCCACTAAAACTCCACGGTGTCCTCCTCTGCCGCTTAGTGGCGGGAACACGGGAACGTTGTAACACACATCCGCGATCCCACCGCAGCTGTCCGTTTCCGGACCCTCCATGGGATGGCAATGTATGCCATCCTCCCTCGCCACGACACGCCAGGACACGAGGCGCGTCGCAACCACCTCGGGGACCATGCCAGCGATAGGACGTCAGACTACCCCGTGTCAGACGCCCTAGGTCCCCATGCGACGGGTCAGGTCTGTGGTCCCGTCGCCTACCACTACGGCCGCAGAGGATAGGGAGAGTGGCGCCTCTCAATACCAACACTCCTCTTCCCCTGCGGCCCCACCGCGTCCGCCATCAAACGGTGGCGACCCTGTTGTGGATGCGGAAGGTAGGGAGAGCGGCGCACCGCAATACCGTCACTCCTCTCCCGCCGCGGCCCCTAACCCTCAGCTGCGGTGCCTCCCATTCGACACCGCAGCCCGCCTCAGTTGCGGTGCCCCCCATAAGGCACCGCCACCTACAATGCCGCTCCTAGTCGGCTTGGAGGCAAAGCCTAAAGGAGCGGCCCTCCCGGGTTCCTCTTAGCTTCACCGTGGGTGACCAGGCCACGGTTACTAAGCCCCCCCGCCCCGACAAGGCGGGAACCCACGGGGGGGACACATTATGTCACCCTAAGAGCGAAAAATTATATATTGGGTCGCAATAACTACCTACGAGTTAATCAGATTTCAAGGAAAAAATAAGGTTGAGGTTAAGTTAAGATTTATTTTTAAGGAAGGGCGGAAGTTATTTTATTGACATTCCCATTTAGATTGGGATTGGGGACACATAACTTTCCAGGAAAAATTTTTGCATCTACTCTTAAAATTCGTCTAATTTTGCGCAACCTTCCACAATTTCAATTTGTGGATGTGAAAAAAATATTTATTACTACACTTTATTTGTAGTCAACCAGGGTTACTGACGATTTCAGGGTGTCAGCTGGGTCGATTGCCATTTGCCGTTGAAGGTATGCCGTTGCTATTTAATTTGTAACATAATACACATACTATCTGCGTAAAAGAAAATTCAACGGTGTCCTTTCTAATTAAAAGAACAAATAAAAATAGATAAATAAATATTCGTAGACATTTCACACAGTACCATCTACTCGTAATATCAAACTAAGCATGGTAATCAGATTAATAATAGAACTACATACAACACACAGTTAGATACAGAACAAACACCTGTTACTCATAAAAAGTTTGTCCAAGGTGGGAGTCGAACTCACGAACTATAGCGCAGAAGACAGAGCTATAAAGCAAGTCAATTCAAAATTCTAAGTTTTTAATCATATGGACATCAAGTTACCTTATCAGTGAGTGTATCATTGACAGTGACAACTCCAGTGTCAGGGTCGATCTGAAATGGCACCGGGGGTCCGGAGGTCTCCAACCCGAAGGACACGCGTTCGTTCCCGGTTCGCTCCCGGTACGCCTTCGTCACGAACGTCCCGACTGGTTCCGTGGACATGACGAACCAGTTGCGTTCGACGTGCATGATTGCTGGCAGGTGGAACCCTGGAGGGCCTTGGGTTGACACTGGAATAAAAGATACAAACATTTACGGCAACCTATTATTAACTAACACAAGAAAGCAAACTACGCAATTTCAAACTTGCATGACATCTTTTTACAGTTACTTTGATTCAAAGACCATTGAACCGATTTTGATGAAAATTTTGATCATACTGAAATTAAATCCATATAAAAATAATTTTCCTAATCAGTTGATAAATAACGGAGTTCTGAGGAAACACATATTGAAATACAATTGAATTGATAACCTCCTCTAAAAGCCGCAGTCGGTTAAAAATAAAATTGGTGATACTAGCTACTACTACTTACCCATACATACGTACATACTTTATCACACATATTTTTATTGCGTCGTAGGATTCCAGTACAAGTCTAGTTCTAAAGCAGACAATAGTTTAGTCTTAGTGATACAAAATCGCAGAATATTTGTATGAATGAAATTCTGTACCTACCTACGCAATATGTGCCCTCTACTATTTAAGTACACCTAATAATATTTCGTGGAAGGCCAGTTGTTTACAATATATCACCGAAATTACCTGTAGTACCTATTAGTCTGGTTTGCTTTCGTTATGTTTAATAACGAAAGCAACCCAGACCAATTTCACCTGAATTGATAACAAATAGATAAAACTAAATAATGTGACGGCTCCGTGGTTCAGTTGGTTGCCTTCAAAGCGCGGGGCCCTGGGTTTGATTCACCGGGGAAAACTTTGTGTTATAAACGTAGAGTTTGTTCTCGAGCCTCGGGTCTTGTGTTTCTGTGGTAACGTTATAAGTATGAATAGCAATTCTTTTACACCGCCTCACAAACTTCCCTGTGACGCAATTGACATGGACTTACACAATCACACAAAACAACTGCCTAAGACCCGGACATAAACTGCATGTTCATCACACAATGTCTGCCTCGGCCATCGAATGACCCCGGAATCTCTCGTGGGACAATTTACCATGAAAAGTTACTTAAATAACAATGAAGGCTAAATGCTTCGTTAAGCGCAAGACTCGAGAACAGCTGGGCCAATTCGGATATTTTTTTATTTTACAACGTCTAAAATACATTTATACGTAAAGAAAAAATAGGTAAATTTACCCGAAAAATTAGAAACGTCGGCGGAAACTGGCAGTATACTCTGTGGTATTTTTAATTATTCCGCACCTAAATTTTGTTTAACAGGATTGTCAAAGTCTGAATCAAGACAGGCCAAAAATAATAAGAGGAAGAAGACAAAGTTTTCTGTGTCAGCTAGTACCGAATAATAATGCTACTTTCAATGCGAGCGGTTCTACATTCTAAATCGAATCGCCTTATCGATTCGATTTAGAACTCCAAAACTCCAAAATGGTGTGCGAATTTGAGTTAAATTTTCAACATACAAATCTTCTCCGTAATCCTACAACTTAATTTGGAAGATTTCTAACTCTGAAACACGCTTGGGTCTCAACTTTAAATGAGCTCAAAGCTGAAATTACAATCGATAATTTACAACATCAGGCGGATCATGTTGCTAGCGTCCGTAGGTGAGTACCCCCAGAGTCCCTACACGTGCGAAAGGAGCAACCTAAAGTAGTAGTAGAGCTTATGATAAGTTAGTCTAGAGAAGTACTGCCATCAGCTGGTAATACACCGACAAGCAGTGGTCCACTCGCATGGTGTTCCGGTGGAAGGGTGTGAGTGCTGTTGAAACTACAAGCGTTACATACTCGTCTCATCATGATGTGAGCATCGCAATACAACTTGGGTATTCTCATACTTCAGTATAAGACAACCGGAGTCCTATAGCTCTTGTGTATGGGCGGCAGTAACCACTTAAAATCAGATGAGCTGTCAGCTGGTCCCGTCACTTTAGTCCCGGGTTCGATTCCCAACCGGGGCACAATTTAAGGTGCGCATGAAGTTTTTTCTCGGATGTGTGTGTTATGTAATTGTTTGTTTCCACGCCAGCTAGAATACAGGGAGTCTTAGTTTAGGGGTATGGAATAAAATAAGTCAAATAACACTATAAGCGTTATTTGACATACTATATTCGTAGTAATTTTCCCACTTAGTGAGGCATACTTTGAGTTCTGTTCTTGAAGGCTCGCTCCGGAATGTTAGTTTAATATATTTCTGTTTATATGTACTTACGTCAGACTCAGGAAATAGGAAGAAAACGCAAAAGTTTGAGTTTTAACATACCGTGATTCGAAGTAATGAAACAGAATTTACGAAATTCTATGTTAATCTACGAAACTTTTCGTCTGAAGTCCAGTTTTATTCAGTTGATTAACATTCTAATTACCTCCGTAATTATAAGAAGACGGTAATTCAGAAATCTGTTTTAATTTCACTACCACAAATTCATTTTATTTGGCTAGTATTTTCATTTGCCTTATGAGTTGTTTAAAAAATCTCATTAATTTCAAAGCTCGGTTGATTTATATTATTATGGCTGTACTGTAGAACTAAGCTGATATTCTAAATTAAATTACTGAATTTATAACTTAAATTCAAATTCTTCTGTGGCTTTACACCGTTGAGCAAGATCTTAGCTGCATTACATGAAAATCCTTTGAGCAGATGAGCTGGGGTCGATGACCGCGCTGTACACAACGGAATCCTGAGCTTTTTAATTTATTCTGCAAAATTTTAGAACCCAAACAGACTTGGCAATAATAATGGAAGGAATGCATTGAATTACTTTGAAACATATGGAATAAGTTTCAAAACTATTTCAAATGTCTACAATAGACGATTTAATATAGGATAAGCTGTACCTACATTTAGTTTTAACATGAATTATAAAATTTACAAGGCATATTAATTAGGGGCAGTACGCCATTATTATTCGTGTTACCGAAATATTTATAATGATTTGTGAGTTTTGTTGACTAACGATATTTCGAAGCAGTTACAAGCGTCACGACAGTTTAAAAAAAAAAAAATATCTCCAGTCACCAGTTTAATATAGGGTTTGGCTATCAAGTTGTCTGTCTGTCTGACTTAACTTTTACTATTATTATTTTGATGGAACAATTTAACGGCCATGTTAATCACGGTCCAATAATAGAGCGGCCAAAGTTCTGTAATTAAACTTCGTGGAATCGGCATTGTAAGTGAAAATTTGTAAATTTAACAACATGAAAATTTGCTTCTAAAATTATTCGAGAATCAACTCATTATTTTCTATCTATATAACAACAGCAATACGAAATAGGTCCTCCGACTCAAATCACATCCCGTTGAGATGAGACGGGGATCTCGGGTATGGGTGCACGAGACGTAACATCCCCATTTTACGTCTCATGCGCACGTGACTTCGCCGGCGCCCAAACCCTTCCAGAACAAAGAAACGCGAGCGCACCACTGCTTGGCGACGGATTACAACAGTAATGCGACTCAATATAAGATCTAGGTCTTGCACTGAGTCTCATTCCTCCTGCTGCGTCCATCACCCGAGAAGGGGATGATATGTCTCATGCGCATGTGATTTCACCGGCACCCACAGGCATCCACCGGAATACAATAATGCAAGCACTATTGCTTGGTGGTAGATTCCAGGTGTGGTGGCAGTACCTCTCCGGACGAACTTGGCACAAGTTCTACTGCTACTTTTGGTTGCTTCTTTAACACCACCCAAGGGGTACGTATAGGGAATCAAAGGGTTCACATCTACGGACGTCATATTCCTTGGATAGTCATTAGTTCTTGGATGTCGTATTCCTAACCATGTGACCTCTAGTATCCCTAACCACGTGACCTCTAGTGATAAGATCAGACCAGCTCAGTGCTCTCTGGAAAGCAATATATCTGCATTATTTTGTTTCGCAGATCCATTTATATGGAGATCAATGCGCAAACACAATTTTAACCTACAATTTCCGAAATAGAACTAGATTAATCTTCGCATGATTACTAGGGATAATCAAAATTGGAGTGTGGGAGCCTGTGAAATTACAGGCACGTGAGACGTAACATCCCCGTCTCGAGTGACGAGCGCAACGTGATGTGACTTGAGTCTCCTTTTCGGTTGAGAAGGGCCGGAGTCGTATTGCTGTTGTTTATAGATGACAGTACCCACTTAACCAGTCACTTATGGCTTAATTATATGTGTTAATCCAGGATATACCCTATTCTGGTACTAAATTGCGTCCAAATCCGTTGATTCGTTTGAGCGTGAAGGAGTAACAAACATACACACACAAACACACGCACAGACACATACAAACTTTCGCCTTTATAATATAAGTGTGATAAATTACCTATTTCAAAGCCAAATATGTAGCACTTTTGTGGTGTAACACACTGAGGCTTTAGTCTAAACAGTAGTTCATTAAAATCGGAAACCATAAAATCATCGGAAGTTTATATTTATCTGGATTTTATATCCACTACGGTGACAGAATAACATTTATTCATATAATCACGTACAGAATCAAGTTTTCCTCTCAGTAAGGTCGAATCATCTTGTCAATATTAACAATGGTATTTGTCTGAATCCTGATCAGGATCGCCGTGACAAGGCGTCTACAATTACCTGATCACCTTGGTATTTTCATACGTGGTTGAGGCAATGGAATATCTTGGAATAACTAAAGAGCGTGGCTTAGTGGTACGAGCGTAGATTTACTTAATCTGGTTAAAAGTCACCAGTATCAATGAGTAATTGAAAAAAATAATTTACGTTTACACACTCATACCTCTGCACTAGGATTCCCTGTGTCGCAGACGGCATGGACAAACACAGAAACATAATCCCCAAGACCCGAGAACAAACTTCATGCTCCCCACACAAAGTGTGCCCCGGCTGCGAATCAAATTAGGGACCTCTCGTTTCGAAGGCAAGGCTACTACCAACTAAGCCACGGAGCCGTCCAATAATGAAACAATGCCACGTTTCAAATCGGTGAAGTCAAACATCATGAAGAGACCAGAATATCCTATAGCCGGAAATTCAAAATGACTTTTCTTATGGTAGAATAAATCCAATTTTTCTCTTATTGCAGGGACAAACCTACTCTTTAGAGTAGGTTTGTGTCCAATATCACAGATATTACGGGTTTTTGTTTTTTGTTTAATGTTACCTAACTATAAGAGAAATGAGTAAGGGATGATTTGAGTCGTTATTCTAGTTTAAGTTCGAAATGAAAAGACCATTCCTTAAGACATAAGGCACATAAAAAAAACTTCTCCAAATTACAAATATAGATGTACCTACATCTACAAGTTACTGGTATACTAGCGGGCACCTTGCACCAAAAGTATTACAATTTGCTGAGTTCCACGCAATAACAGCAGGCTTTTGCATAGTAAAAGATAATAACTTTGTCTCAGTTTAGGCAGTTGTATGAATTCATTATTGAAAGAATTTCGGAAGATATTTTGGAGAACAAAGTAAGCGTTGAAATTAATTGTGAGTTTTATGTTTTGGTATTTTTGTTTGTCTTGAATCGGACCGGTATCTACATGGGACTGAATTTTTACCCGTTGTGTTTTTCGAGTGTGCGTAGATATTTATATTTTTTTGGTAAAATTTCAAAAATTTAATGTTCATAAATTAAATCATCAAGCAAAAACTCCGATGGAGCCAATCAGGATGAGCTTGCTTCAACCTTATAAGTCCATTTCACTGAGATTCAGCCATTTGTAATCGACAACTAACGTCATCAATACCATATCTCGACAAGGCTACATACCCCAAAACACAAGAACATAGTTTATTAAAATCTTTACGTAACTGGAAATACATTCATAAATGATGATGTTACGTAGCCGTGCGTAATCCAAGGTTATTGAGTGAAAGTGTCTGCGATCCTGCTTTCACCTCCGCCAAACGAATACTTGCCAAGCGGAGACTGTCCCATTCGAATGCTTAGAGAACAAGAACTGAATCAAAATGATAATTGGTAAATTATTTGGGCAAATAATGTCTAGACAATTGTAATGAAAAGACATACCATATGCAACGCGACATGCTAGTACCTACATCCAAAGATGACATAAATATTTCATATGACGAAAGTATGTTTTTCTTGAAACTAAAGAAACGAAGAAAATTAATAAATTGCATAGGCAAACATGCTACATCGTAGATTGGAAGTGAAGGGTAGAATATTGGATTCAAACAATTACTTAAATGTTATCGCATTTCATAACGATAGAGGTTTCCAAATTCACCGACTCATCGTTTTAAATTTTGTAATGGGAAATGCAATGAAACTCACGGAAACTGCCTATAAAGTCAATTTAATGGCTACAAATAGCGAATTCGTGATAATAACAGTAATGGCCATTTTGTTGGAATCTGTTATGGGCGCACAAAATGTTTCGCGGCCATTCAAAATCTTTACGCAGACTTTATTAAATTTTGTAGTAGTATTTTATATTATAGTATAAAATATAGCCTTATTTTTATCCATAGAACATTTATTTTGAATTATATAGCAAATAGGTATTATAAGATTTGATATTACTAATTCTTCTTTCTAGCGTACAATAAAAATTTGAACTTAATGGGTGTGGAATACTAAAATTTTTTTTTACTTTAATAATAATAAATAATCATGGTCATTTCACCATCTAGGCCAAAACTAAGTATAGTTTGATAACAAAAACTAGATCACTAATATGATTTATATAACAATTTTTTTTTTTTTTTTTTTTTTTTTTTTTTTTTTTTTTTTTTCTATAACGGGGCTGCGGGACCGTTGTAAACATTCTCCGCTGCCCCGTCAACGTCTTCGTCCGCGTCGGTCCGCGGACCCGCCTCGGGAGGGGAAAGCCCCCCCATTCGGCTCGAGTGATGCCCAGGAGCAAGCTGGGCATCAACTCCTCGAGGACCTTGTCCCTAGTGGGGGGTGCCGGATGCCCCCGCATCCGACGCCCCAGGTCCTCCAAGTGGAGACGGAGTGCGAACTCGTCGAGTTCGCCTCCGTGTCCTTATTCTCCGGAGAGGAAAAGAGAGAGGATTGGTCTCTCTCTCCCTCTCCTCGGCCTCCCTTTGCAAAATTACAGCTTCACAAAAGGAGACCACCGCCTCCCACGACCTCTCATCGTCAAGCATCTTTTTGAAGATGGTCGACAAAGAGAGGTCTGGCCCCACTACCGCGACTAGGGACTGTCGCGGTTCATCGTCTGCCGGGCATACCTCCAGCACGTGCTGTGCCGTCTCTTCCGCACAGCCGCATCGGTAGCATGCCGGCGTTGCCTCGCTCTGGGCGACGTTATGTAGGTACCTCCCGAAGCATCCATGCCCCGAGAGGACCTGCGTTAAGCGGAAGGTAACTCCACCATGTTTCCGTTGAACCCACTCAGAGAGTACGGGCTGAATCGCTTCTATAAGCCGGCGAGCTCCAGCCCCCCTCTGCGTGGGTCCGACAAGAATTCGGCTCTTCCATGTTTCCAGAGCCGTAATCCTGGCATTTTTGCGCCATTGAGCTACCTCCTCTGGGAGAGGGCGCAAATCCTGCTGTCGCGCTTGGACTCTGCGCGAGAATACCGCAGACAGCACCTCAGCCTCTAGGTCCCACGGTAAGGATCCAGCGAGGATGCATGCAACTTCGTGTGAGAGTGTGCGGTAGCCCCTACACACTCTCACAGCCATGACTCTTTGGGCCTTATTTAAAAGGGCAACCCTCTGCTGGTTCAGGGCCCCAGCCCATATTGGGGCTCCATACAACGCCATGGATCGGAGTACCGCCATGTAAAGGTGGCGGCAACTCCCATCTCCTCCTCCCAAATTAGGCAAAAGGCGGCTTAGTGAAGCAGCAGTCCCCATGAGTTTGGGGGACAGCTGCCTCAAATGCGCCTCAAATTTCCATCTACTATCGAGTACAATTCCGAGATATTTCAGCGTTGACCCGACAGCAATGGAAACTCCTCCTACCACAATGATGGAGCCTGCAGGCGGCGCTGCCCGAGGGCCGTGAAAGCAGACGGCTTCCGATTTCTGGAGTGCCACCTCCAGGCCCAAACGCCGTATTCTGGCGACTACCGCTGCGACATGATTTATATAACAATATATAGAAACTCATTTATCCTCAATTAGCTATTTTCACAAACTTATCAGAAGTCTTAACATTTTTCTAAACGAGGCATCTATTTATTATTAAATTTCCTATTTTCTTGAATGGTTACTTTGATAAATTATTACAGCCTTAACAATTTTTTACAACATCTCTAATTATTTCCGCCCCCAAACCTGTGAACAAAAGTAGAATTTGTAATAAAAGTGAATATTTTATTTCAATGGCCGTTCTGCCGCCATCTTGGGATGCGAGTGAAAGACATTCCTCTAACTTATGTGAAATAATGTATTTTTATATGACCCTCCTCTGCATTGCTGTTAATATTGAAATAGATATGTAGCAACAGGTTGATGAGAGAGTGGTGCGCGTGGGTATTACTATCATAATATGGCTCTTTAGTCAGCTCATCCCGCTCTAAACTCATCCCGCGGGATGAGTTGACTAAATAATTAATTTTATTATTTTTAATTTGAAAACTAATCCCACTTTAAAAAAAAAGATACATTGTATTGTATTACTTGAAATATATTCTTATTATGCTTATATTCTTATTCTGCTTCGAAGCCAATTATTGTTATGCCTTTTTTGAAATGGTGTGCCAAGCACTTTTGCAAACCTAGCGTTTTGTTTTTTTTTTATCTTTGTTCACTTACCTGTAACAAACGCCGAGAACTCTATTTTCAACCGACTTTGTCGAAAATGCGTGTTTTGCATTTTCGACAAAGTCAGAACACAGGAAATGTGACTTTTTTTTCTCCCAGTGTATACCGATTTCGATATTTCTTTTGTAAAATGGTAGATGGGCGAGAAATAAGAAATAAAAGGATTGAAGTCGTTTTTTTCGATATTTTCAAATCAGACTTTTGTTGGAGATATATATTTGAAAGTACCGCCCACTTTTGGTAAACTTAACCAAGCGATTTGTTGGAGCTGGCGTCTTTTTCTAACCTAAAAGTTTTCCTATAAAAAATATCTTCTTTTTAATAGGTCTTTTTCTGCATCAAAAAACGATTTGTGCCAACTATGGCTCACTTTATTCGAGGAGTGTAAGCGATAAGCGTCCGATCTAAGGCCAACTTAAAACTCTTGAATAAAACTAGCGAATAAAAACGTTTCTAACGTAGACACATGTTTTTATCATTAGTGATGTTTTTATTATGTACTTTTTTTTGGAATATTGTTAGCTTGTGTACTTGAACGTTTTTTACATTGACAGACTATTGTCAGACCGACAAAATGCTTTCGTCAAATCTGATTTCATCCGCACCCATACCCTTCCACTGGAACACAGCAACGCGAGTGCACCACCGTTTGGCAGCAAGTACGAGTAACCAGATGTAGAGGCAGTATTTCTTGAGGCAAACTTTGCACAAGTTCTACTGCTACCTTTTTTGCTATTCAAAGGGTACTCAGAAAGTTGCTAAGGGGAACAACTGGACCTATCAACTCTTTTTCTCAACGGGCGTTACTTACAAGGTAAGCGAGTTGTGTATGGGGAATGCTGACTTTATTTACGAAAGTACAAAAAGCTGACCTAGACAGAATCAGCGCACCGCAAAGCATGGTATAGCATGGCATAGCTCACACGCAGTTTTATGCTATGCCGTCTAAAATATAGTATATTTTAGTATAATGTATTAGTTATTATATCAATATACTATATTGATATAATAACTAATACATTAATATCTCGACTACTTTACCTGAAATAGAACCAAATATTTGTATAGCGTTAAACTCATATTTTGCTCTCCATTACATTTAGACATTGACTTGTCGGTGAATGCCTCCACTTAAAGAAATTGGCTCGCAGAAAATATGTGGTTTTAGCACAATTAAATCAATGTGAAACTCAACAGAATATCTAATCAAAATACACGTACTGGTCTGAACGAGATTTCGTGGGAGGAAATTGAAAAAAACCAATTTCAGTACTATTTCAAAATTGGGTTGGGATTGATGGTCTGTGTTCCTTGTTCTATTTGTCTGTACGAAGTTTGCGGAACTACAAATACTGGATCATGGGTTAAGGTTTTTTACAACTTTGGCTTGGCTTGGTTGAATATTTTGCATTTTATTTACCTCGCCATAAAAAAACAATTGGCGAGTCAAGTGTTGCCAATCAGAAATAAGTTAATATTTTCTTTTATACGTTTAAATTATAAATAATTTCATACCGACCAGCCAGGTACAGTGAACATAAAATGATATCTCGTAGTCGTAAAACCACGAACGATTTATTATGCATTAAGTTTTCTTAACTTTCATACTAAATTGAGGTTGAAAATTTCACTAGATTTGAGTAATGTTGGATAAGAAAAGATAGAAGTGCCGAAGTCCCAAAAGTCGGCCGTTTTTATATTACTAGCAACATTTTAGTGACGTTTGGGCATAATAAGTATGGTTTTTAAAAAACACAAGTGTTAATATGAGTTAAAATTTTAAATTCTTCTTTTATTGGTCGTTTTAAAATCTTAAAAAAAATTCGTGAAAAATAAAAACTTTTTTTTATGCAAATAGCAGATAAATATTGCTTTCCAAAAACGGTAATTGTACAAAGTGTCAGAATAAGAAGCAACCTCACACAACCCTAACGCCAGCTTCTGGGGAATCCTCTCTACAAGTCACCACCTATAAAATTTATTACATCTCTGTGGGAAATCCGCAATTTTGGCTTTTTGGATTTATTTAGCTCCGAGATATTTTCCGTCATGTTTGTTTGAAACTAACGTATCCAGCTGATTTATTTGCGGGACGCGATGAGCTGAATACTTTACATGTCCTTGTTTCCACGAGAATGTTATTTGTAGTGAAATGAAGGTTTTTATGTTATTTTAATGTCATATTATATATGTAAGTATAAAGAGTTTTCAAAAATATTTAATTTTTTGTGGTTGTTATTTTCTATAAATCTATAAGAAAGTGGATTTCCTTGAAAGAGAAACGAATCACGTCCTATATGATTCTCATCCCATTTTCACAACATCTTTACCTGACAAATTCTTGGAAAGCGGTGACCGCAAGAAAGTTTCACATCACATAGCTCCGTCTAGACGTAGGGCTAACACATACTACCTTACGGCAACGGCCGTGAGAAGGAAAGAGACGGAGGACGGCAGCTGCATGTGAGCTGGTGACCTTGATATATGGAACGAGAAACGCCGTGACGTGTGTGAGCCGCTTTGTACCAGGCTCTCAGAAACTAGCAAGAGGAATTTGGATTATGATACCAATGAGATATCTGTTTTATCCCGTAGCAACAGAGGTGATTTTAGATAATGAATAACTATCGAAACTGGAAGCGGGTTCTGCTCAAGGTCTACACAAGCAACACCGTTTAGCTATCGAGTTTGCAGTGTGCGTGTAAATTCACCTGTGTTGTTGACATGTTTCATTGTATGTAGACTACGTATCTATGCTATGACACGGACGACATTACTGAGGTTTTAGACCTGAGTGTACCTGTGTGTAGTAGACTGACCTGTACTTAAAAAAAAAATAAAAAAAACATTTTTATAAGCTTGTAATTGTAATAAGTACAATACCTTAATAAGTAAAGCTGAAGTGATTATTTTAAAGAAAATGTTATTTAAGAATGTTTAAGGAAGTAATTAAGCATTAAGAGAGCGCGGTGGCCCAGGGACACAGACGCCGACTTTCAATCTGAAGGTCGCTGGTTCAAACCCAAACGTGCACCAATGAGTTTTTTCACTTAAAAAATTTATGTGCGCAATACAACGTTCTCGAAACGTCACCGTTAAGGCATGTCTTAGAACCAAAAATTCCACGACATGTGACATCTACCTATCCGGGTTGGGCTTTAGTGGTATATCAGAGCCCATTCACTCTCAATTATCGAGAGTAGGCCGGTGTCCCTGCAGTGGGAACATTAGAGACTTACGGGTATAATTGGCATAATGGATAAGACATGGCTGATGGAAAACTATGTTTTTGCCGTGATTCAGGGTGACGTCATGGACGCCTACGTACCCTCAAAATTCTTGTTAATTTTGATAACTTGTTATTAGAACTTCAGTTGTTGGATTCGGGCTTTACGGAATTTCATTTTAACACGATCCCTGTTTTTATGAATCTCCATTATTATAAGTTACGCGTAGGTGTTTGCAGATCTTATATATCGTCAAATCTAAATATTCCGGGACATACGTGAAGAAGTAGTAAATTCAATATTATAAATGGGTAAGTTTGTATGTAAGTTTTTTTGTCACGCCTCAACAACTGAACGGATTTGATTTTGTTATGAATTTATATCAACACATAGCTTATCGCTGAAGAAATTGCTAATTGCTTGATTAAAATTAAAACATCACTTCTAATTAATCCCATTGTCTCGTGGCTGACTTTTTAACAACAGTCTTCATAATAAAACAATAATATCCAAACCATTTAGTAACATACAGTAACAGAATATGTTTTGAATATTATTCGATCGTCCTGACATAGTAAGTACCGCTAATATTATTCCATCTTAATATTCTTGTATACCGTACGTAGACATGATTGGAACAAATGTGATGGATGGGATTGCTGGTCATCCATCAATAAAGTTATAAGGCTTTATTCACAAATGAATTCATGTTTATATATAGTCTATCTATCTATCTATTCAGCCGGTAACACCCACTGCTGAGTATAGGCCTCTTCTCTAGCACGCCACTGTTGCCGGTCTTGTGCAAGGCGAACCCAGTTCATGCCCACTGCCTTTATTATGTCGTCCGACCATCGGGCTGGTGGTCTGCCTTGAGGTCGACGCATATCTCTTGGCCACCATTCGGTTACTGCTTTGGTCCATCGGAGATCTTCCCGCCTAGCCAAGTGTCCCGCCCATCTCCACTTAAGTTTTGCAATCCGTATGCCTACGTCCTCGACTCTGGTACGACGTCGAATCTCAACGTTCGGCACTCGGTCTACAAGGTGGATGCCTAGCATGGCTCGCTCCATGGCTCGCTGAGCAACTCTCATTGAGTACATGTTTTCATTTGTGAGCGGCCATGTTTCGGATCCGTAAGTTAATATGGGCAACACATATATAGTGCTCTGAAAAAATTAAATAGACCCTCTTCAACAATTTTTTGATATTCGTAATTGTTTGTGACAGTTTTATAATAATTAAACTAATTGGATTAGCTAAATCAATCAAGTTCTTCTCAGAAAAGGGATCATGCTTTAAATAATATATGAAGAATTTCATGCTAGTTGCTCGCCAGGGTTTAAATTAGTATTGAGAGTTTTCGATCTCGGTGCATATTTTATTTAAAAACTGGCGTTACGAAGTCTTTTTTTAAGAATGCAAAGCAAACCTTAGTTAACCTTAATGGGTATTTTTTCACCTTGTGGGCTACACAATGTGGAAATGTAGACGTGATAAGTGGTGAGTACATAGATAACTCAGCAACACTTTCGATAAGTAAAATTGTTCATTATTTAATTGTCCAATAACAACGAAAAATAGCGGGCTCGTAAAACTGGCGGCTTTAGTTTTAAAACTTACACTATGTATGAAGAAGATAATGATAAGAATAAAAATATAAATATTTTTTTTTATATTAAAAAAATATTTATTGTTATTTAACACTCATCATTTTACACCCATCGAGCCCCAAACTAAACATAGCTATGTCAACCAGATTACTGATAGAATATAAATACATTTTATTCTGTAATATATTATAAAATTCACTAGATACAGAACGAACACCGATGTTTGTCACACAATTGTATGTGTGGGAATTGAACCCACAAGCTACAGCGTGTAAGGTTGAACTACTACCGATCTAGCTGTATCCAGTTAATTACAGTTGTACCATGTAATAGCTTTCTGGTTCACTTTTTACAGCCTTGTGAAATTCGACGGCGAATTTATTAATATTGCCACGCAGCTCTGTTTTCGCTCACCCCTATTTGTCACTCTGGCAGTTTTAAATAACGTGCTTAATTTTCTTAAATTTTTTTTTTGATACTTTTTGCTGGGTTTGTTAATTGACTGACTTCAAAATAATTGACTGATTTAAAATTCGAATAAACTAACTTTGATACAATCGTTTATTTATTTTAAGCCCTTAGTTGAGGTTCTTCGGGAAACTTCTATGGGACAACTTATACCCTATTAAATTAAATATGAGTCTCATTTTTTTTAAGTCTTTTAAAAACGAGGATTCAGACTTTTTTAATGTTTGTTATGCGTTTTCTTCGCCAATTGTGGATCGATTTGGTTATTTTTGCAGACAAATGGTAAGAGGTATCTTTGAGATAGCTACCACTACCACTTATGATAGATATGTCACCACATAGGGCCAGAATTACCAGAGAGATAAAATATATTCGCAACAAAACAACTTGTCTTTGCACTTACGAGATTATGCTTAAGAAGTGTAATTATTAATTTTATCGTACCCAGAAATTCAAAGACGTTTAAAATAAACATTACATTACAAAAAACTGAAATTGAATTTTAAATTGAAATGAAAGAGCCTATTCTCTTTCATTTCAATTTAAAATTCAATTTCAGTTTTTTGTTATATTTGACATTACCTACGCTGAGTCCCAATGTCAATTTAATTTAAAATGAAATAAATTCATAGCCTGAATAGTTACGTAATATATTATTGAATAATGAAGTGAGTCTTATTAGAATATTCGTTATCTATATCGTTCAATAAAAATGATTGTATGTGGCAATTAAAAAACTATTTGTTGACTAAACTTTCATGTCATTTATCAATAATAATAGCTTTGACCCGCGGCCCCAAAGCTTTCATACAAAGATTACCACTCCCCTCACCCTATCCCCTATAAGTTTTTAGCAAAAAAAAAGTAGTACATAACCCTCTCCAGAGCACCATCTATCTCTATATCCAAATTTATCTTAATTGATTCAGCGGTTTAGGCGTAAAAGCGTAACAAACAAACTCACTTTCGCATTTATAATATTAAATATGTTAGGATACCTACTCATCTTTGAAATTGACATTGCATTTTTGAAGTCAGTTGGTCGTAGGTTCTTCATTTTAAATGTAATATTTTCTTAATTTTCTGTATGGACAAAATTATTTATCATATTAAAATTAACAGATAGACTGGCTTTGACTGAGTTAAAACAATTACATAGTTAAGTTATTCGTTTTCTAGACTAACATTAAAATTAAGTTTCAAATTATTTAAAAAACGCTTTTCTTTTTATGAGAATCAAATCGAGTCCTATCAATTTTCTGAGACAAAAGAAATAGCTCCTGAATTACAAGTATTTTTGTCGCCGCCATTAAGTAAAGATTAAGTTTGTGCCATTTGTAAACCTACTTAAATACTCGTATAAAGTGAAGATAAGTGATATCTAAGCTGTAATAATACTATTAAAAGTATTTATTTTGATATACGAACTACGAATTAACTTGTAAATTAGTTCTTTTACACTAGCTAACTCACCAGACTTGTCCTGTCTGGATTCTCAATTTGACAATCAGCTGCCAGGCGACATTTGCGATCGTAGTAACAAAAATCTCATAGAACTAATTTCTTTCAATTTTTCCAATTATATTTCAATATAAGGCTAATTAGGACGAAAATTGTACCGGATGCTAATTTTACACGAAACTGATGGGCAATCAGTCTAAAGAAACATTTAATGTTTTAGAAATTAAAACGAACTATATTGTAAGCAAATTAATAAAAACATAGATGGTAACTAAAAATAAAAGACTGAATAAACTAATAACGATTTTGAGTAAATAACTTGATGGGTCAATAGAAATAACATTGGTGATAAAAAGTGAGAGTGGACATTTTAATTCAAGCTTACCAGTTACAAGTCTACGTTCCCATTATAGTGTAAATGGGTGGCAAATTTATGCTCTGCCTAACCCCTGCGGGAAGACGTGATCCTACGAACATAAATTGAACTGTCATTTCAACTTAAAACTACGTGCTTCTTCATTTATTTTGAGCGCGTGATAAAAATCTAGAATTATTTTATTACATCGCCTAACAATGTTCTAGTGAACCAATTATTGCAGGTATTGAGTTACAACTGCGAATTAATTTTGTTGACTTTGACATTGACTTTAAAGACTAATAGATTACAACTTTATTAACTACTATCTGAAGAATAAAGTTTTAATTACTTTAATTGATTTTTTATCATTCAATACAATTATTATAATGATACAATTTACTGACTTAACTACTAGATTACTTAATTTCAAATATACAGAACAAAGATCAAGTCGAAAAAAAAAGCTTTTTGCTAAAGTATTTTAAAGCAATGGAAAATTTGAATGATAGAGAATAACAGAAAACAAATTGCAAGTACACAAAATAATAAATAAAACACCAATCGTCAACGGCATAGATTCGAACGCAAGCGTTCAGATGTACAGATGAACTGCGCATAGAAGAACCCATTTCCCATCTCTATCTAACACGTTGATTTAGCCACGTTAGAATGAAACAAGCATAGGGAACATAGAAAACACGTCTCGGTTTCATGTGTGCGTGGAAACGGGAATAATTTACACACATTTGTGTCATGTGGGAAAGCGTGGAACCTCCTAGTAGGTTATGAACACCTGGTAGTTTCTAAGAACGTCTAATGCTCTAAGGAATCTAATTCGCTTGAGATTGTGCTTAGCTTTTTGCGCTCCTGGTATTAGAGAGCTAAACCCGACAGGTTAGTCAGGTGATGTTGCATTTATATAGATTATAGATTTATATAGATTATAGATTCTATAATACCATATTATAATAAAGCAAATTATAAAATTATAATTAAGTAGATTTCAATAAGAAGGATATGAATAGAAAGAAGATAATCTAACAAATAAGTATAAAAACCGGCCAAGTGCGATTCGGACTCGCGCACGGACTTGTAGGTCAATGTGTAACTTATAGATTTTTTCATATAATATTATATTTAACAATTTTTATTTTTGTTTTGTTTGGTGATCAATAAAGAGTTATCTATCTATCTATCTATCTATGTTTTTTGTGATGTTACTACAAATTTACGGTTTTATGATTGATTCCTTTACTTGTTCAACCTGACATTGCTTCTTGCCAAATTTTATTGTTCTAAGTCAGTGGGAAGTACCCTAATAGGTTTTGATTTCCTTGCATAAACGCTTTTGATTACGTTGAATTAGAGGTTTGACTTTTCCACTACTCCTCGGGATTGCAGACCTGAGTATTTGATATTAGTTTCAACTTGATACCTTTATTTGTTCCTGAGAAAAAGAGTCTTGACAGATGGACAGGCGGACAAAGAAGTAATTCTACAAGGGATCCGTTTTTTACTTTTTATGTACGGAACCTAAAAACAAATAAATATTCACGGACATCATCCAAAGCTAAGATAACTAAATAACTGGTAGAATATTTATATAATACTGTTTTTTTGTAGATACATACATAATTATAATAACATCCATCTATCGTCACACAAATGCTTGCCTTGAGTGGGAATCGAACACACGACCATCATAGAAACCAGAGTCACTACCAAGTGAGCTGTGGACAGTCATGTTTTATTACTAGAAATAAAGACGGACAGTCTTAGTTTTGTTTTAAATTATTGTGGTATAAACTGATGACAACAGGTTTGTAGATAATGCATTAATCATTTAGTTGGACACGCAAACGTTATCTAAATATAGGTTATGAACTACAAACATTAACGGTTTAGATAACATTAATACGTAGCAATTATTACGGGCTTAATGTTTTTAGTTTTAATTTCTATTCATTTTAAATTCTATATTTATAGAAACTTTATTTATAAATTCTATATTTATTTAAACGTGTTTACGTTTGTCCCTCAAAAATATCATTAATATATATTTTTAAATACCGTTAGCAAAAAAAAACACTAATCTAACTATATTTTAACTATCATACTTAATATTATAGATGGAAAAGTTTGTCGGTATATCTGTTACTCCTTCACGCTTCAACGGCTCAACGGATTTGGATGAAAATTAAAGTGAAGGCCTCATATCCTGGATTAACACATAGGCTACTTTTATCCCGCAATATCGAAGTTTTTTTTTTTTGTGACGTCTAAAAATCATAGCTTGTGGTAGATTTATCCCATTTTGA
Source organism: Aplocera efformata (assembly GCA_921293045.1). Classification (NCBI taxonomy): domain Eukaryota; kingdom Metazoa; phylum Arthropoda; class Insecta; order Lepidoptera; family Geometridae; genus Aplocera; species Aplocera efformata. The sequence continues at coordinate 2,681,368 of OV121045.1, forward strand.
CTTTTAACTACAAGCACAGATATAATAATACTATACTAGTACTACAAGGCCTCAGCCAGTTTTGCTTTGACGACGGAAAATTTCCGAACAAAAATTTCATTAGTTTCAGAAAGTTTCGTTTTGTTGTCAATAAACCAATCAAAAACCTTCATCTTATCTTTATCCCAAAATCCAGGGTATCACGCCAGTAACTAGTATTGCCAATCCAAGGTATTTACGTTGGCGATTATCTCTCTCAGTTATTCGCTTGAAGCTAAATAACATGTGCTTGATGTTGTATGGGATAGGTATGTTTGATGAGCGTTTCACCGATTACTGGCTTATTAAGAAATGTTTGCAGAGTTATTCATTATATTAAGAAATGTTATATTAAGTTATATCGTTATATTAAGAAATGTTTATATCGTTATATTAAGAATATCGTTATATCGTTATATTAAGAAATGTTTGCAGAGTTATTCGTTGGAAAATAATGGCGGAGGACATTTTCTGACTCGTTACAGACTTCTCTAACGAATCAGAATACCTATTCTCGTTTCTATAATAGTGTAGAGCCTACAAGGAAAAAAAATATATTTAGAGATGGAACGGATATCTGTTTTGCCGGGTGCCGGATATTATTCTGAATATTGCCGTTGGGTGCATCGCAAGAAGTGAGCATGCGTAGGCGCTACTAGGTAGAATTTTGATCATGAGCAATTGATTCATTGACTTGTTGAAATGATTGAAAACACGATCGTATGAGGTGATTAAAATAATCTCATGCCTTTGTTATTTGAAATATTTTTATAATTCAATACAGATTAATGACACAGAAAAGATCGCCTTTATGGGAACATTTTGATGATAAACAGCTTGTTTATTACTTTTCATGAAATTGATTGATTAAATGGGGAAAATTTTATAATTTCTGATTATATTTGTTAAGTGACATAAATAAATTACCTAACTAAATTTGATATTTTGTATTTTTTTTAATTCGGCCTTAAATATATAAATTGTTATCCAGTATTCGACTGGATAGTAATTTAGGCTAGATAGGCCAAATACCGGATAGTTAACGGATATTCTTTTCATCTCTAATATTTTTATGTCTTCTAGATCCCGGCCGAAGTCAAAAGATTTTTTTTTAATTATAAGAAAAAGGTCATCAAACCCTTTCGTTGTAATTAAAACTTTTTACAAAGCAAAATCTTTGAAAAATGGAGCTTGTATCATGTAATTAAAAATTATTAAGTTTTCAAAGTTTTATAAGGATTAAAGGTAGGTAATTTAAGAACCAATAAACTATAATAATTTTAGTCCCTATAGAAAATAATTAATCCCGAGTGTCATAACTAGTTTTATGGAGTTAGTGTGAATGATTGACTGATCCTTAATATTTGTTGTGCGCCGCACAGAACAAGCAGGCCCACCTGATGTAAATCCTCAGACAGGACAACGGGATGCGACTTGGGTCTTTTTATACGGTTCGGTAGGGTTCGGCCCTTAAATCGTACCTATTGCAGCTGTTATGGACGGAGGTAATCAAAAAAAACAGGCGCGGCTATACTGACCAAAGGTTGAATCCTTAAAAAAATACTTGGAAGCGTCAATTTATTTTTTTATAAATAAATACCTACGAGTACCTACGAAAGCATGCGTTCTTAAAACTAAGTTTAGCGCTTCTTCTAACCCTATCCGACCCTCCATGTGGAAGAATAAGCAAGAAACCCCTAATGGAAGGCTTACTTTCTTTTCGCCTTCTAAACTTCAAGTTCCTAAGCGTTGCTCAATCCCTGCTTCAAAATTGGCTGCATATTTTACTACGTGGTTTATTATTAGTTTCTCAAACAAGAAGTTTCTCAACTTACCAATCGTTATGCATCCTGTCAATATAATCCAATAGATTGTTGCCAACATTGTGATCACTGCACGGGAGTATGGTCAAGCCACAGTCGGCGCCGCTTCATTTGTGACGTATTCACTTCACTTTTGAACATTACTTCCACATTAGCACTTTGCACTTCAAATCACTTTCACAAAAAACTCCGTCTTGATGTTCCTGTAACAATAAACAAGTATGAGAATGATATATTTCTTGCTTTTTGGATGCTTAGGTTGGTATTTCTTGCCTATTCTTTCCTAGATGATAGTGATAAGGTAATAGGTTCATTACTGTTTTGGAATTAAATCAGCTGCCATTTATTGAAATTTAGGTTTTTTATGGTCAGCGTTTATGTTCCCAATTGTTTTCGAGAGAAAATTGTCACAAGAAGCCAATGACCGTTCCAGAAGGAGGTTTTTGTTTTTCGAGCGTATGTATATGTATGTATGTACTGACACTGAAATTATAAAAATTAATATGGCCGGTTTTTGGCACCGTATGATGTCTTAAAAAGTATTTTTTTCCTGAAAACCTATCGAGTATATGTAGTATAAAAAAACGAGGTTTTATAAATGACTTACAAAAATATATACATATATGTTAAATTGTAATTTGCATTCACATTTGCAATCCGACTGTATTGATAAATATTTGTTGGAAGATTCGTCAGACATTAAATTATGTTTATGGCTAAAAAAATACAGCCGTTTATAGGACAAACAGATGTTGTAGGCTTTGGTTCCTCAATCCTTTGGATATGAACGTACATATGGACATGGGACTCAAAATTATATCGGAAGAATGTTTCGCAACACTTTGTTTGTTTCAACAAACACACTGTTTCAACATCAAAGATGTAATATATTTTATTATTAAGTCACGATCAATTCCATGACTCATTAGTGGATTCCGTAATGATCTGTGACGTCATACTTCAAAGTCAACGGCCTTGTGTAGGAGCCTGGGTATATTTAGGCAGAATTTGATCTGCATGAAAGTGTTAACAGACTAAGATTTCACTTCGTTACGAAACTGCGGTAGGTGTTGTAGCTCTGCTTTCTGCACTGTAGCTTGTGGGTTCGATTCCCGCTCAGTACAAGCATTTTTGTGGCTAACATTAAGTTTGTTCTGTGTCTGGGTATAAATATGTATCATATGTATGTATTTACAATATACTTATATCCTGTGTGTTCTATCAGTTATCTATTTCTCATAGTACAAGCCATGCTTAGTTTAGGGCTAGATGGAACTGTGTATAATGTCCACTAATTAAAAAAGTGTAATTATTTTACAAATCTAATTTATTTCCGTAACATTCCTTGATATACTTGGAAACGTCACATTTATTTTTAGCGTTCATTCAAATCCTATACGACCCTCCATACGGTACAAGCAAGAAACCCCTAATAGAAAGATTACCTTTGCTCTACTCTACATTGAGATTTTTATAAATTTCTGAGAGAGAAGGTTTATTTAAGAATTTGGATTCTTAATTCTTCGTTATAGAAGTCCCGTAATAATTTACACAGTCGAGGTTAGAAGGCTGCGAAAGTTGAGAACTAACCGCAAAATACCGATATAGACTCCTGAGGTTTGTCAACCGTGACATTTCGAGAACATTCCATAATTGTAAGTAGGCAAATTATTTATAAATAACTAGAGTATAATCCCACTTATAAATGACAATGGCAATTTGACATGTTGTTTCGTAAGCTTTTTCCTGTTTTTTCGATTACAATGGAATGATTGATGATATGATAATAAATGAAGGCAAAAAATCCCGAACTTATTTATAGCAAAACCATGACGATGAATGCACTGGAAATTTGATAAGTGGTTTGCAATTATTTTCCTGAACATTAAAAATAAATCATGAATATTTCACTGCACCAAATTAAGGATAGCTGACACAATGGAAACTAGATAACTGGTAGTATTGTTATACAAAACTGTTTTTAGTTTTTAAATAAATACATAAAATTCTTATTGACACCGAGACACACAACAACCATCTATATTTGTCATACAAAATGATTTTTCTGAGTGGGAATCTAAGCCACGACCGTCAATAAAAGAGGCTGGTTCGGGAAAGCCTATTTTGTAAGCATGTACGAGTAATTAATTAATTTTTCCGTTTTAGCCGCCGTCGTAAAAGTTGTTATGAGTTTGTAGTGTTTCTGCGTTTGTGTATTTGTGTGTCTGTTTGCATCACAGCTCCTGAACGGATGAACCGATTTTGATGAGATTTTCTGTTTGAAAGCTGACGCCATCAAGATAGTTCTCAGCTATCATTTATGAAGATTTGTTCAACCGACATTTTCGTAAAATGAACTTGTGGTTGTAGTGTGTTTTCTTTGTCTATAGATAGCGTTTATCCTGATGCTGGTATTAATGTAATTTTAATAAAACTGCGAAATGTGAAAATTGCACTTTGCATTATTGTTACATCTTATTCCCCTGTGTGCTTCGCAATATCGTATTAGTTAAATAAACATAAACTAAATTACTCTTTGTAATTAGTTTGTTCCATGGAAAGTTTGTAATTTTGTTTTAAAAAGTGTCGGTGCTATATAAATTAAATACATTGACCTTACAGTAGAAGTATGTATCATTATGAAATTATTTAGTGGTATGATTTTTATAATTTAATTTAAAAATGTGTTTTGTTAAGATTCATAGAATTTCATTAAAAAATCTGTTTGAATAACGCTATGAAGTACAGACAGGATAAAAATAATAGCAGAACAAATACAGACGCGGCGAGTTAGTTTTTAATAGTTGGGTATTTTTATTCTTGAAATTAAATTGTTTCAGAGAAACATGTGACTGATCATACAAAACGTACAAAATAACGTCTACAATCATAAATAAATTATAAACCTATACATAAATGCATAAATCTATATCATCATATCCCAATAACATAAAATGAATTTAAATTATTAAAAAATCTCATAAATTAACTTTAATACCCGAACACGCACCCTACCAAATAAAGTTTTTTTAACTTTAAATAAATAAAAATCTTGGACAATTCACACAGCGCCATCTATCCCCAAACTAATTTATTGTACTATGAAAACGATATAACTGATAGAATATAGTACTTTTTTGTTAATATATAATAATATATATAAATAAAAAAATATTCCCGACAGAACAAAAATCTTTGTTCGTCAAGCAAATGCATGTCCTGAGTGGGAATCGAACCGCACAGCGCAAAAGGCAGCGCCAGTACCAACTGAGCTGCGTTTGTTTTTCTCGCATGTATTAACCTATTTTTTCTTATATTCTTAACTTTTGATTGTTGTTTTGTTTTGTTTTTCTTTCGCATGCATTAACCTATTTTTCTTTCTTATATTTTGTACTTTTCTTTTTTAAATGTTGTCTGGTTGTTCTCCATTAACACGCTGTGACGCCCTATAATTGCGGGACCACTATTGTTTAAGACCTTTTATTATTTTAAATTGCATGTTCAGTGTATCTTGTGTTGGGAGTCCTAAATAAATAAATAAATAAATGCCACTAAATCATTTTAAACTTTTTATACTTCTGCAGGTAGCATCGTTTCCATTTTGTATTATAATGTGCCTTGTAACAGTTTCAAATAAACATTTATTATTATTATTATTATTATTAAATGCTTACGTAACACATTGAAATTGAGCTACGAGTATATTCTTCATTCTAACAGTTCTGAATTTAATCACATGACTTCATTGAGGACTAGTGAAACTTAATACAAAATTAATTAATTTTCCACAATGTCTGATAATTGCATTGCTATTTGTGAAACTAATCGTACCCAGTTTGGAATTAAAATTAAATAGCTTTAAAGAGGTATATGTTGCTGCGTTCGTAGGTCATTGCCCTCAGAGTCCCTACACGTATCCTAAGGGTGGTTCAAGTCCCCGTATCAGAGTAAAGGGCGCAACGAGATGCGACTTGGGTCTTCTCATTCTTCGGTGGACCGGACTCACATCACTTAACATCAGGTGGAAATACTCAAAGTTGTAACTGTTAATGACACCCTTTTGGGGGATCCAGTTGCTAAAACTTTTTTGGGGGACACGCATCCCCGGTGAAATCACAAATGCATGAGACGTAACGGAAGTCTCGAGTGATGGGCGCAACGAGATGCGACTTGGGTCAGAGGACCTAGATCGTATTGTTTTGCTTATTATGGGCGGAGGTAACCACTTACCATCAGGTGGGCTTTCAGCTCGTCCCGTCACATGAACAGTAAAAAAAGATCATGTTCATTAGAAGTACATTAGGCTCAATGATGTAAAAAGCTTTTGATGTCCATGAATTGCTTAGCTTGATGCTAATGATACAAACTGTACACTTACATTAAATATCTCACAGCTCAGATGGTACTCTCCCTTCTGCGCTGCAGTTCGTGGGTTCAATTCCCACCCAAGACAAGCATAATTATGTGTGTCGAACATGTTTGTTCGTTTCTGGGTGTATTAAATGTATGTATTTATAAAAATAAGTATCTACTGTTTAGGTATTGTATCAGTGATCGGGTTCCCATAGTACAAGTTTTTTTAAGCTTTGGGGTTCATTTCTTTAAACCATAAAGGCAACCATAAAGTTTTTTTATGTCAAATTTACATTTTATGTCAATTTCAAATAGACAAGAGAAAATATGAAAAAGACATAAATTAAAAATAGCAATTAAAAAAAGTACTGTATATGGGCATTGTTAAATGTTTGAACCATTCAAATGAATATAAATTCAATGTTAATTTAGGTGTTGTATAAGGACACATTGTAGATAAAATTATATTTCTACTACTAAATTAGTATAAATGTAATTTGAACCACATTTGCTGTATTAACGCAATGTCAAGGATCAAAAAAAAAAGTAAAATAGATTGTAAGTCAGAGAAAGAAGAGAAATCACAAAGAAATAATGATCAAAAATAAGTCTTTATAAAATATTAATTTGGAGGCGGCGCAATTAAAGGAATTATTCGAGTCGAAAGTTCTCCTTGGCAATGCGTTTCTCCTTCAAGGCTACTGCAAGTGTATAACAGCTTTTTTTTAAAAGCATTTTGCCTTTACTTTTCGCTTTAAAAATACAGAAATCAAATCATTAGTGTACAAAAAAATTACATGTAAATTGAGAACCACCTCATTAATTAATATCAGTTACTGGTCACCGATTATTATGAATAAATTAGAATTTAAAAATACTGTGAATCCAATTAATGAATTGCACATTACTTTTAAATCTTTATTGAAACTTTACATTTAATTGGTCAGCCAATCAAATCATTATTTTAGAAGACTTGATGAAGAAGCTTGACCATAAAATTCAAAACGGTAATAAATATGTAGGTAACTAATAACTTTTATTTGAAATTCAGATTAACCCGCATTATCCTCGGCGCCCCGTCAGATGACAAAATTATCAACAAAATTGGTCCACAATAAGCGATGATTCAACGTTACAAAAATTAAATAAAACACATTCAAATTGAGAACCGCTTCCTTTTTTAAAGACTGCTAAAATTAGCTATTTATATGGAAGCATGACCATCTTCTTTTTATATTTCAATTAAGTAGTTAATATTTAAGTAGGTGGCTTGCATTCGAAATGCATCGTCTTCAGAGCAGCCTTGTAATCCATCGGTCTACTTGGTCAGTGGTCGGCTAAGCGTACCATAACGTACAGCTTTCTCCGCAGTGTCTATTACTTGGCATTGAGTTTCATCGGCTTTCAATAATATCACGTGAACACCGAGAAAACTGCCTCTCGCCTTCGATTTAAGAAATAAAATATATATCAGCAAATTTTTTAATTTAAGTTTTGTAAACAATCACACGAATTACTGTTTATTTAATATAAAATAAAACTTGAAAATACAAGGTTAGGTATTTATTTTTACGGACTTATTCTTATATCGTTTTTGTCTACTTTATAATTATGAAAATGTTTAATAATATTCCATCTAAGAACACGCACATTGAAACAAACATGCCAGAAATACCGATAACCAGTATCATTAAGAACAAATTAAATACGCGTATTAGGGCTGCTACGCATGTGAGAAATAATTAAAATAATATATTTTAGTAAAAAACATTTTATGTGCATGTTTAGATGAAAAGGGGGTAATATTTATTAGTATTTAGTAGTTCCAAAAACACAGCTCCGTGAACAGTCTTTCTCTAACTGTAATTTAAGAATAGGCACGATCTATATGAATATACGAAAATACATACAAAGTAAATCGACATAGGTTACGCCTCTTCACGAGGCTTCGTCAGGAGCGTTTACGTTTAGTCAAGATTTTGCCTTACCCAAGGCTGTATGGAGAGACACATTTTCTTATTGTACGGAGTTTAGCGGAGGTGTATCTAATATAACTTTAGATCACCTTTAATGAAATTTTGACAAAATGATTATGCACTAGAACGACGCAAGTAGTTTATGAATGACTAGGACACATCGTAAAATATTCATAATCAATGTATGACAAACATATGTACTTTAAGTATGAGTAGGTATAACTATCATCATTAATATAAGACGATTAACATAAGAAGATTTTCTCCATCTAAAGGTTGTTTGGAAGAGATCGCTTTGAGCGATAAGACCACCATTGCAACCTTCATTAAGGTTTTAGTTTATATAATTTGTATTTATATTGCGTCTCTACTTTGAGATGTACAATAAAGTGTATCTATCTATCTTGTTATCAAAGAAGTTGATATCTATAGAAAGGTTGCAAGTTAATACTTGCAAACTGCTATGCAATTGCTAGGTGCATAAAAATATGTATGACGCAAAATGTGACAACCCTACAAATAGATCGAGTTTAATATGTTTTTTTTTCTTTAATGACGACAACAGGCAGGTTGTATGTCAGAATGATCGCAATTACGACGTTTACTTATGAAGTCACGCGCATGATTATACTGTTTCGATACGAATAAGTCCTTGGAATAATTACAAAAAACCTCATAAGAACGAATAATTGAGTTGTGAGTTCTCAAGATAAGTACTCTTGTCGTAGGTAGGTAATATTTATATTTTAATGACTACAGATACATAAATTATAATTAAATTATTCTTGGAAATTTTACACAGCGCCATCTAGTACCATAATAAGCATAGCTTGTACTAAGAGGTACATATAACAGGTAGAATTCTTGGAAGATATGTATAGTATTGGTACTGAAATATTTTCATCAATATTATTTTTATACATATTATACTCAAGAATTATCCCTCTAATGGTGAAGACCATTCATGGTTGAAATTAATTACAAATAGAATAATTATTACGTGGTATTATAACATATAATTAAATTACTAAGTATGTGTTAGAATATTAATTTTTTTAAGGATATAATAAGTAATTTATTTTCTATTTACAACCACCATTTTATCATGTTATCTTTACGAAATTAATCGAATAGTTTACTGAACGAATAGATATATTCAGACTTTGCTTTTTTTATTTATTTATTTTATTAAAAACGTTACGTCATGGAAAATGATAAAAAAATATATAAAAAAATACTGGTAAATAGCTAAAACTAATTTCTTCTAAGCAAATTTCGATGTTAATATTACGTCAAATTTGATGCTTAACTACTTTTCTATTAACCTCAATTATTAATCAACCGCCGCTTTGAAGTTCTTTCTACGAATTTATTACGCTTGAATTTATCTCATGAGTTTACTTTATAAATCAAGACAATTTTGGGAGTAAAACTTAGTTATTTTAAGTAATATATTATACGCCAAGATTGATTATGTATAAAATGTAAGTCTACTATATCAACGACAATTGTTGATATAGTGTGACTACTAATAGTTCAAACATGAAAGAACATGAAAGAACATGAACATGTAGGGTATATTTGTGATTCCTAATGTGGGTAGGCAACCTATATGAATAAATCAGTCAGCTTCCAACTCGCTGTTTCATTGTTTGTTCCACTGGCGACGAGGCGAATTTACGTGTGTAAAAATATATAAAGTGAATAGTTTTTCGAATTTATAATGCCAATCGGCAAACTAGAACCGTTCGACCTAAGTTCTAAACAGTGGCCCGCGTACGTTCGCCGTGTGAGACAATATATCCTGCTCAATGAGATCAAGACGGAATTGTGCGTGTCATTGTTAATAACCGTGGTCGGGGAAGCCACATATTCGTTAATGTGTGATTTGTGTTCCCCCGCGCACCCGGAATCGAAGACGTTTACTGAGTTGGTACAACTTGTAACGGATCATTTGGAACCTCAACGGTCGGAGATCGCCGAGCGCCACGTGTTCCGCTTACGTAGGCAACATGTCGGCGAGGCCCTAACGGAATACTTGCAACATCTCAAGCACCTTGCCACCACGTGCAATTTCGGGGCAACTTTAGAGGAGAATCTCCGCGATCAATTCGTATCGGGGTTAGCCAACGAGGCGATGCGGTCTCGAATTTTTGCCGAGAAAAACATTCGGTACAAGGAAGCGGTGGAGCTGGCTCTGGCGCTGGAGGCAGCCGAGCGTCACGCCGAGGTGAGCGGCGCCGTCACGGGCGCGACCTCAGGCGCGGGGCCTACGGGCGGCGGCGGCGCAGCGGCGGGCGAAGGCCTGCATCAAGCGAGCGCGAGGCGAGCGGGCGGCGGTGGTGGCCGCGGGCAGCGGGCGCTCAGCGGAGGCGGCGCGGGTGGCGGTGCGGCCGCGGCGGCGCCCCGCTACACCGGCGAGGAGACGGAAATGCGTTGTTGGCGATGCGGTAAGGCGCATCGGGCGGACCGGTGCCGGTTCACACAATATAATTGTGATGTGTGTGGTGTGCGAGGCCACTTAAAAGTGATGTGTAAACGGGGTCGTGCGGGGGCCCGACAAAATTATGTGAGCGACGAGGAGAGCCAGGACTTCTTCAACATCCGAGTGGACGGTACAGGTGATCGCCCTTATTTTATTAAGGTGCTGGTGGATCACCGGTCTTTTGAATTTGAAGTCGACACGGGTAGTAGGATTTCGACCATAAGTGAAGATTTTTATAGACGTTATTTTACAAACAAGGTGATCCAACCGGCCCAATTAAATATTAGAAGTTACGTCGGTTCAAAAATGGACTCGCTCGGTTTCATATGTGTCGAGGTGGATCTTGATCATGTTTCGGCTTCGGGACTTAAACTGCATATCATAAAAAACGGGGGACGCCCTCTTTTGGGAAGAGAGTGGATACGCGCTCTAGAGATAAAAAATATTTCAATCAATTTGCACGAAATGACCGATCAGGCGAGCGATCCATTTGTGAACCGGCTCATGGCGGAATTTCCGGAAGTGTTTACAGATAAATTAGGTACCTGTAAGAAAAACATTAGGTTGCAAGTAAGTGAGGACGTGGGGGTGTACGTGCGCGCGCGGCCGGTACCGCTGGCGCTGCGCGCGCGCGTCGAGCGCGAGCTCGAGCGGCTGGAGGCCGAGGGCACTATCTACCGTGTCGAGTCATCGGACTACGGGACGCCGATAGTTCCGGTCATAAAGGAATGCGGCGATATACGAATTTGCGGGGATTATAAGATAACTGTCAATCCTAAGCTGAAACGAGAACCGTATCCCCTTCCCCGGATAGAGGAGTTGTTCGCGACGCTCAGTGGGGGAGAGGAGTACTCGAAAATTGATTTAAAAAATAGTTACCAACAAATAATGCTTACAGATGACTCACAAAAGTATACTACGATAACCACACACGTAGGTAACTTCGCTTATCGCCGCACTCCCTTTGGTTTGTCATGTATACCAGAAAAATTTCAAAAAATCATGGAGGAGACCCTCCGTGGCATCCCCAACACGGTAGTGTTCCTTGATGACGTTTGCATTACAGGTTCCAACAGGAACAACCATTTAAAAAAATTGCGTGATGTGTTAGAACGATTGCGTAACATGGGCTTTACTGTCAAGCTAGATAAATGTTCTTTTTTGCAACCTTATGTGAAGTATGTAGGGTTCATTATAGACAAGTCTGGTCTCCATCCCGATCCGAAGAAACTAGAGGCGATTTTTAACGCTCCGCAGCCGAATGATGTGACACAATTAAAAAGTTTTTTAGGTTTGTTAAATTATTATGGGAAATTCATTCCAAACTTAAGCATAATATTACATCCTCTACACAACCTTCTTAAAAAGGGGGAGTGTTGGAAATGGACTAGCGAGTGTGATATGGCGTTCATGTCGGCGAAACGAGCGTTGTCCAGTGATAAGGTCTTAGCGCACTATGAGGAAGGGCGGCCTCTCGTGCTGGCAGTGGACAGCAGCGCCTACGGGCTCGGGGCGGTGTTGGCACACATCTACCCGGACGGGAGCGAGCGCCCGGTTAGTTGTGTGTCTCGGACGCTCAATTCGGCGGAAAAAAACTATAGCCAGCTCGATAAAGAGGCTCTTGCGATTTTTTTTGGTGTAACGAAACATCACCAGTATTTGTATGGGCGGCGATTTATACTACGCACAGACCACCAACCGCTAAGCTATATATTTGGAAGTAAGGGAGGAATCCCACAAACAGCGGCGAGTCGCCTACAACGTTGGGCCGCTAGGTTAGCCGCGTATGATTTTGTAGTGAAATTCGTGAGATCCGTGCAAAATGGTCCCGCGGACGCCCTATCCCGCCTTCCACTGCCAGCCGAAGGGCTACATAAGGAAACCGTTAAATACACAGATTTAGTAAGGGAGTCGCTGCCGGTCTGTTTTAAGGAGATCGGGATGGAAACTGAGAAAGATAAGTTTTTTAATAAAATTAAAGGGTATGTTATGTTCGGTTGGCCGTCGAGGCCCAGTTGTGACGAAGAAAAATGTTATTTTGCTCGAAAAGAAAATATTATACTTGACATGGGGTGTTTGATATATAAGTACCGCATTATTATACCGCCGCCACTGAGGCGCCGTGTGTTAGAAGAGGTTCACGAAGGGCACTTAGGTGTTAATAAAATGAAAAATGTGTCCCGTAACTATGTATATTGGCCTAGTCTCGACCGGGATATCGAGCAGATGTGCCGCGCTTGCGAGGCGTGCCGCGCCGTGCGCGACGCCCCCCCGCGCGCCGCACTCCACCCGTGGGAGTTCCCCGCGAGACCATGGCAGCGCTTGCACGCGGACTTCGCCGAGTGTGGAGGAAAAAAATATATCATTGTAGTCGACGCTAATTCTAAGTGGATCGAGGCTATAATGATGTATCGCACGGACGCCCTGTCCACTATATCCGTGTTGCGTTCAATTTTCGCGAGATTTGGGTTGCCGTCACAACTGGTCACCGATAACGGACCACCATTCCTGTCGTTCGATTTTAAAGATTACTGCATAAAAAACTGTATAAAACATGTGACGTCGGCACCCTACAGACCTCAAGGGAACGGGGCGGCAGAGAACGCTGTTAAGACTATTAAAAAAGTATTAAAACGGGCAATATACGAAGGCGAGAATGTATCACAAGCGTTGTGTAAATTTCTTTTTCAATACCGTAACGTAGAACACGCCACGACGGGCGTAGCGCCCGCCGTGGCGCTGCTCGGGCGGCGGCTGCGCGGGCGCCTGGACGCGGTGCGGCCGGACGTTGCACAGCGCGTGCACGCCGAGCAGCAGCGCCAGGTCGCCAACAAGGGCGGCCAACACCGGGACATAGGGGTCGGTGAACCCGTGCTGGTCCGTGGTTACTCGGATAAGGGACAGAAATGGGTTGAAGGGAACGTGACCCAGAAAACGGGGCCGGTTTCCTATAAAGTAAAGGTGGGAGACGGGGTGCATTGGCGTAGACATCAGGATCAGGTCATAAGTGTGCATCCGAACCGGAAGAGTAGGTTTTCGCTGTCGCGCCCACATTCCAACGTTCCGGGCGTTCGGGATAGTCCCGTGAGGTCAGGTAGCGATGCCGATGACACTTTCGAAGATGCAGCGGAGGAGGGGTCGGATGAAGCCAGCCTCGGGGAGCCATCACGTGGCACGATGTCGCCGACAGCGGCGCCACACTTGCGCGCGTGCTCGCCGACCCCGCCGCCGCAGGGTGCATCAGCTCGCGCTGTACGAGCGTACAACCGAGCCAAACAATAGAATTTAAGGTCATTCCGACATAATAAACATGTTGTTAATTCCCGTAGTTTTTAAGTCATTGCTTCAAATGTAACTGTAGGTAAGAGGTACATTATTATAACTATTTCATAAATTAGATAATTAAAAGGGGGAAAAGTGTAGGGTATATTTGTGATTCCTAATGTGGGTAGGCAACCTATATGAATAAATCAGTCAGCTTCCAACTCGCTGTTTCATTGTTTGTTCCAATTAAGAACAAATTAAATACGCGTATTAGGGCTGCTACGCATGTGAGAAATAATTAAAATAATATATTTTAGTAAAAAACATTTTATGTGCATGTTTAGATGAAAAGGGGGTAATATTTATTAGTATTTAGTAGTTCCAAAAACACAGCTCCGTGAACAGTCTTTCTCTAACTGTAATTTAAGAATAGGCACGATCTATATGAATATACGAAAATACATACAAAGTAAATCGACATAGGTTACGCCTCTTCACGAGGCTTCGTCAGGAGCGTTTACGTTTAGTCAAGATTTTGCCTTACCCAAGGCTGTATGGAGAGACACATTTTCTTATTGTACGGAGTTTAGCGGAGGTGTATCTAATATAACTTTAGATCACCTTTAATGAAATTTTGACAAAATGATTATGCACTAGAACGACGCAAGTAGTTTATGAATGACTAGGACACATCGTAAAATATTCATAATCAATGTATGACAAACATATGTACTTTAAGTATGAGTAGGTATAACTATCATCATTAATATAAGACGATTAACATAAGAAGATTTTCTCCATCTAAAGGTTGTTTGGAAGAGATCGCTTTGAGCGATAAGACCACCATTGCAACCTTCATTAAGGTTTTAGTTTATATAATTTGTATTTATATTGCGTCTCTACTTTGAGATGTACAATAAAGTGTATCTATCTATCTTGTTATCAAAGAAGTTGATATCTATAGAAAGGTTGCAAGTTAATACTTGCAAACTGCTATGCAATTGCTAGGTGCATAAAAATATGTATGACGCAAAATGTGACAACCCTACAAATAGATCGAGTTTAATATGTTTTTTTTTCTTTAATGACGACAACAGGCAGGTTGTATGTCAGAATGATCGCAATTACGACGTTTACTTATGAAGTCACGCGCATGATTATACTGTTTCGATACGAATAAGTCCTTGGAATAATTACAAAAAACCTCATAAGAACGAATAATTGAGTTGTGAGTTCTCAAGATAAGTACTCTTGTCGTAGGTAGGTAATATTTATATTTTAATGACTACAGATACATAAATTATAATTAAATTATTCTTGGAAATTTTACACAGCGCCATCTAGTACCATAATAAGCATAGCTTGTACTAAGAGGTACATATAACAGGTAGAATTCTTGGAAGATATGTATAGTATTGGTACTGAAATATTTTCATCAATATTATTTTTATACATATTATACTCAAGAATTATCCCTCTAATGGTGAAGACCATTCATGGTTGAAATTAATTACAAATAGAATAATTATTACGTGGTATTATAACATATAATTAAATTACTAAGTATGTGTTAGAATATTAATTTTTTTAAGGATATAATAAGTAATTTATTTTCTATTTACAACCACCATTTTATCATGTTATCTTTACGAAATTAATCGAATAGTTTACTGAACGAATAGATATATTCAGACTTTGCTTTTTTTATTTATTTATTTTATTAAAAACGTTACGTCATGGAAAATGATAAAAAAATATATAAAAAAATACTGGTAAATAGCTAAAACTAATTTCTTCTAAGCAAATTTCGATGTTAATATTACGTCAAATTTGATGCTTAACTACTTTTCTATTAACCTCAATTATTAATCAACCGCCGCTTTGAAGTTCTTTCTACGAATTTATTACGCTTGAATTTATCTCATGAGTTTACTTTATAAATCAAGACAATTTTGGGAGTAAAACTTAGTTATTTTAAGTAATATATTATACGCCAAGATTGATTATGTATAAAATGTAAGTCTACTATATCAACGACAATTGTTGATATAGTGTGACTACTAATAGTTCAAACATGAAAGAACATGATCAGCAAAGTAACAAAAGTTGTAAAGCAATTTTGTAATGTCGCAAGCAAGAACGATCTATAGGGAAATTATATGGTCTCTTCGTATATCTGATAGTTTTGAATTTTGAAGTC
Organism: Aplocera efformata; assembly: GCA_921293045.1. NCBI lineage: Eukaryota > Metazoa > Arthropoda > Insecta > Lepidoptera > Geometridae > Aplocera > Aplocera efformata. Next base: position 2,697,487 of record OV121045.1, read on the forward strand.
AGTAGGTACTACGTACACCAGGAGCGGATTTTACTTGAAAATAACATACCTTTTTTTAGAAAAGTTAACCGTATGAGATTTTCATAAACAAATATTCATGACAATTTCACTCGGCGCCATTTTGCCCCAAACTATGCATAAATATAAATAAATATTCATGAACATTTCACTCGGCGCAATCATACCCCAAACTAAGCATGAGAATCATATTAGGTAGGTACTTTTTTGTAAATACATACTTTATATTAGTTTTGCATAGTATGGGCATGTAATGAGGAGGGACGAATCACATATAACTAGAAAAGTTCTAGGTATAGCAGTGGTACAAGTAAGAGACCGAAGGAAAGATGGATTTAGGAAGGAAGGAAGGATTGACTGAAAGATGATATGTGTAACCAAGTAACTGATTTAAAAATCGAAAATAAACCGACTTCAATACTTTCAAAGTAGCAACTATGGAAGATCGTTTACCTCCGAATCTGAATTATATCCTATTAAATATAAAAAAGAATTTTCCAAATCAGTTGATAAATGGCGGATAAATCAGTGAACATGCATAAAAATATGTAAACATCCGAATTGATAACCTCCTCTTTTTTGAAGTCGGTTAAAAATAAATAAGTACTGAAATGACGGATAGAAGAGAATGGAAGGAGAAAAGGGCAGAAAGATGATGATGACATACATATAATACACAGAAAAAACATCAATGTTCATTACCCAAATGTTTGTCTTTGATGAGGACCGAACCCACAACCTACAGGGTAGAAGGTAGATTTGGTAGCCAGATATCGGACAGTCGAATCGAATCAGTCAAGAATTAAGAACAAGAACGATCTATAAGACTAAAATGATCTAATAGTGTATTGTTCAACACATGGAGTGTTGGATACTATTTGAACAAACACTAAACCCAGTAATAAAAAAACAAGTGTATATACGTATCCATATATTTATTTGAAACTGGTCAAGTGTGAGTCGTGCACCGAGTACACAAGTGTACAAAACATATTGGTAACCACGTGTATTAAAAATTTTACCCGTGAAAAATCCTACAAGGCTTTTTTCACGTATTATTTTTATGCAAAATTATTACAAATTTATGGATTTTAGATTTTGAACTGAACTGAACTGCCTGAACTTGTGCTATTAGACATTGGTGACTGCTTAATTTCATGAGTTTGAACTTGGCCCGAGCAAAGTAATAGAGTTTACTTTGAGACAGCACAGATACGAATTTCATATAAGTAACAGAATGAGTATTCAATGACAGTTATATAACGTTTTTAACTGTTTTATAATATTTACGATAATCGCGCAATCGTGTTTGCATGTACTAAAACAATTATATAAAGAAATTGGAAACAATGACTTAAGACTTTCTCTGGCGTTGAGTGCAAGAACCGATCAAGTTTCTTAGAGTAGGTATGGTCAATAAACGTTTACACACTCATACCTCTGCACTAGGATTCCCTGTGTCGCAGATGGCATGGACAAATACAGAAACACAAGACAAACACCCAAGACCCGAGAACAAACTTCATGCTCACCACACAAAGTGTGCCCCGGCCGGGAATCGAACCCGGGACCCCTCACTTCGAAGGCAGGGCTACTACCAACTAAGCCACGGAGCCGTCACGGATAATCATTAAGTTGGCAGATTTGAAGCCGTATCAGTTTTTTTTTTTTTTATAAAGTGACTGGACGTTCCTTAAAGCCGATCGGATTTAAAAAACATCTGCCTATTACAGCAAATATTCGATTTTTACTAAAGGAAATGCTTAGGTAAACTTTTAAGATACACATAAATGCAGAAGGCAGTATGATCCTCTGTGCAAGTCTCTCTCGCAGGCTTGGACATACACGGGTACCAAGACCTGAGAACAAATTTCATGCTCATCACACAAAATTCTTGAGTTCCATCCCAGCTCACGTTGAGGGCTTTGCTAGTTGGCCATAAACTGTTCTCTAGCTTAGTTGGCAGCAACCCTGTCTTTTTGCTAAGGCCGAGAATCGAAACCGGGACCCCTAGCTTCGATTCCCGGTTAGAGCAATCTTTGTGTGAGCGTTCAGTTTTTTCTGACTGAGATTCTGAGTCTGTCCACCTGAGATTTAGGGAATCCTAGTGCGTTTTCAAAAAGCCTTTAAGAGTCTACCAGATTTATGACTTTCGCCAAGATAATACCTAAGTAATAACGAGCTTAAATTCAAGATAGGTCATTTCCATTAGCGCTGCAGCTATCTACCTAATTATCTCAAATTAATGACTTTTAAAATTATTATCTGAAAATAAAACGCCCAAACAAATAATACTTAATCACTTTTATGCTCGTTATTTATAGTATTTTAGATTAATTCATTCCCAGATTCACGGCACTTATCTTCGAAGGGTTTGGCAGTATCCATCCAGCCAGTTTTTACTTTGTGGATAGAAATTATCGTGAAAGTATAGACGTGAATCTAAGAGAGTTTTTTTGTGACTAATGTGACGGAACGTGCTGAAGGTCCACCTGATGTTAAAGTATAAAATGACCTAAGTCGTATTTCGTTGCGCCCATCACCCGAGACCCCGTCACGGGTGATGGGCGCAACGTCTCAATTACCTATTATTTCACCGTTACCCACACCCTTTCGGAATACAGCAACGCCATTGCGCCACTGCTTCGGGGCGGATCACCAGGTATCCAGGATTACCAGGTAGCACTGCCACCAGGCAAAACTTGGCACAAGTTCTACTGCTTCTTTGGATTGCTAGCTGCACGAAGGGGCTATAGGAATTCAAAGGGTATTTGTTCACCATGGATACGAGCAAAATGATCCCTAAGAGTATAACTCTAATAAATGGCGATAGTGTAATAATTGTTTCACCACACTCTTCTGACATTATGCTTATACCAGTATTATAGAAGCACTCAGGGTTTAGCCCATTCGCTCTCAATTATCGAGAGTAGGACAGTGTCCCTGCAGTGGGAACATTAGAGGCTGATGTATGGTCATGGTGAAGCATCCTTAGATGTTCTTTACAGATCGTCTAGGTTAAGCTACTCTGCGCCCGATCAGAACTTGGATGGATGGACCATTTAGTGGTATTTGAATTTTCCGTGCTTCGGAGTTAAGATGTCGGATCCGTCATTTATAGTCGTTAAGCCATGTCGGAGGCGTTCGGGCGGCTCGAAAACTCCGACACCAGAGCTGGCCACTCACTCACGCGAAAGAAGAAGTATTATAAATGCTAGTTTGAGTTTGTTACGCTTTCACGCGTACCCAAAGAAATTGTGTATACCTACACATTTTTTTTTATGCCACTATTGTGGCAAATTAGCTTACAACCTACTTTATGGTAATCGGTTCTCACAGCCTATGCATATTTGCAATACCAGAGGTATCACTTGTGCTTTAACGGCCTTTAAAATATTTTGAGAAGCCCATTTTGAAGAACATTGTTGAGAGTATAGAAAAGGACATTATGGTACCTTTAATCCTAATATAAATAAAAGTTTAAAAATCTACATTAATGCGAGCAAAGCCGCGGGCCAAAGCTTGTGGCAAATATATCATTGTTAAGTAATTTGACAGCCAGAACATTTTGGGCGGTCCAGTTGCTCGCGTCCGTAGATGAGAACCCTCTAGTATCCAATCACGTTCCACCTGGGTGCTGCTAAAGGAGCAAATAAAAGTATTTACTAGAAGGTGCGCCAAGCAACTGCAACGTGCAACTGGAGAAGTACTGCCTCCACGCCTGGTAATCTGCCACCATGCAGCTATTACCGGTGCATCGGTGAAATCACAGGTGAATGAGACGTAACATCCCCGCCTGTTGTTATGGCGTAGGTAACCAGTTACCATCAGGTGGGCCTGCAAACCGTCCCAACACTTTAGTAGTCTAAAAAATGACACTAACGCGACCATATTGACAAAATAATATTGATTAAAAAAAATTATAGAAAATAAAGAAGTTATCGAGAGTAGGCGCACAGCACAAAGACAAGTCTTCGCAATTCAACACAGCTCTACTCTCTAAAAGCGGTGGCGCAACGCATGTTTAGAGAAAGTTTATACATTGTGCAACGTCACTCGTATCTAAAAAGTACAATTTTGACCTATCCATTAAAGTATTGGTTCAATAAAATACTCATACCACGTCAATAAAAATCTCCACTAACAAGGTATCACATCAACAAAAAAAAGCGTAAATACTTAGCGTAAGTTATTAAAACTCACCTTTTTATTGATTGATAGGGTCAAATCCTCTAAAAGTCCAATTTAAGAAGCACTGACAAACTAATTACACAATAAAGAAAATTACTGTTAATTCGAACAGTAAAGTTTGAAAAAAGAACACCGATCGTTCGCGCTCACCGCGCAGCGTTTGCGCACCGGATCTCACAACTGACTGCGCGCACGCAAAGCATGACAATGACATCAAGCCCCACTACCTGTCCGCTACGATGGAATAAGCACCTTATATCTTTTGTTGCAGAATACAAAATCAAGATTGTATAATTACTGTTTTGGCTCTTGAATTAACAAGTAGACGCTGTACCGGGGAAAACACAAGACTTGATCACATTTGCAAATGTTTGAATTTGTAGACATTCTTGAGTCGTTCGGCTTGAGTCATTTGTACACAGTGGTTGAACATTAGTATAACTGCTTGAAACTATTTATTTTATTTTATTAATAGGACACCCAACACAGGATTACACTGAACATACATAGTTTAAGCTGTGTACAGACTTAGTGTACCCGTAATAATAGGGTATCACAGCCTGCGCAATAATGACAAGTTGATAACAAAAATTTAAGTGTTATGTTAAAATTGATATAAAAATCAATTGCTGTTCGTTAGTCTCGCTGCAACTCGAAAATCGCTCAAGCGATTTGGCAGATTTTTATTTCTTCGTGTGTATAATTGTTAGGAAAAAAAATATAATTGTAAGGAAAGGTTTTTTATATGTGTACCCATATAAAAAATATTTAAAAAAAAGTGCATTTTCTTATGGGATTTTCACCACTACGTCGTTATATAGATGATTGTCAATTGTAAATCAAGACAAGAAAACATTTCTTCTTAATATAAAAAAAACAATTGCTGTTGAGAACCGTTGGACCGATTTGGTCTATTTCATTGTGATCATAATAGTCAGGACAAGTTTTGTATAATATATAGTTTTGTATAATATATAGTTTTGTATAATATATAGTTTTTGGAAAAGTCGTAAACCGGTAAAAACTTAACGTTCAATTTTCTACGGGATTTTTGTCACCATGTCATTTGACAGCCGATTGTCAAATTGTGAATCATGACAGGTAATCTTCTGTCGGGTTCGCTATTATTTAATACTCATAATAATCTTTTACCTTGTTGTGTTTTGTTCTACGATATTATTTTCATAATATTATGTAACTTATGTTATGATTTTTTTTCTCTATAAGTGTATAGTAAAAAGATTTAATATATTTTCTAGGTGTGATGAATACTTATTTTAAAAGTTAATATTAAAAATATTTACTTGAACTCTTAAAAATACAGTTAAAAACGTCACTTTTTTAAGATAGATATGTACTTACGAGATCACGCGTTCTTATTACTAAGTTAAGCGCTTGTTCAAACAGAAGAACAAAGAAGAAACCCTTAATGGAAGAATTTTTGTTATAATGTTACTGTGTGTACAACAGATATAAGAAAATACTTTGGATTCGTGGAGCACAGGAACATCGAACCATGGAATTATGTATAATAATTTATCGAGTATCATGTTACCCATTGTCTATTAAATCATTTCTTATAAATGACAATTTTTTTATTTAAATTAAACAAAAGTTATCTTGTTCAAATAAAAATTAGAAGTGGTTTTTTGTTACTATATAATGGATGATGTCCATTGTCCATTTTCATACAAAAAGATTCATCATCATCGTCATATCAGCCGTCATACCTCTTTCCAGCGTCTACCAACGATGTCATCAGTCTATCGGGTAAAAAAAAAGATTAGGTACATTGATTTTCATTATAGCAAAATTGAGGTAGAATCTTAAAATGTTTGAAAATCAAATTTGTATAAAATAATTACGATTAAAAGTAAAGTACGCACACATTTGCATTTTTTTATATGCTGCGAAAGTTACGCCTGAAGGCCCTGATTAAGAGGTGACCTTCTCCTATCACAACAATAATACGATTTAGGTCTTCCCCGACGCAAGTAACGTCTCATGTGTCTGTAATTTAACCGGCACCCACACCCTCCCACCGAAACAGCAATGCGCGTGCTTCACTGGTAGGCGGAAGAGTACCAGTTGCGATGACAGTTCGGATAAACTTGGTACAAGTTCTACTGCTGCTTTTGGTTGCTCATTTAGCACCACCCAAGGGGTATGTGCAGGGACTGAAAGGGTACGCACCAACGGACACAAGCAACTGAACCCCTCAAAAATAAATACATTGAAAACACAAAATCCCATCTCTGAAAAATTTGCTAGGTCGGTGGCCGATAAGTAATATTTGAATTGAGCTTGATCTTCCAGTATATCATCTAGAGAATTTGACAGCAAATTTCAAGATACCAACGAAATTAAATTCTTTAGTATTCGGATTTCACTGTAATAGTTTTTTTTATTAAATTTTGTATCTATCTAATGCCAATAAAAATAGTTTTAGGCGAAATGTAAATGTTTAGATGATACTTAAAAGTATTAGTTCGACAATATCTTTTTAAATGATACTGCAACTCTAAAATTAGTCCAGCTATTGTTATTTTTCACATTATAGGTGAACTATATTATTCTATAAGAGGAATAAATAAATATTCATGGACATTGCACACAGTGTCATTAAAACAAGTTCATTTTGAGAAAATGTGAAACGCCCCTACTTGGTATAGTAATGTAATGATGAACATCAAACGCCAGAACATAGCATTAATTTATGAAAATCTTTATAAATTATGGCTAGGAACCATATCGACCACGACAGCTTACAAACATAAAAAAAATCGTTTTCTTTTTTGTGAAAATGTAACGGAACGAGCTGACGGCCCACCTGGTGGTAAGTGGCGACCTCCGCCCATAACAACAATAATGCGATTCAATATAAGATTTGGGTATTACACTGCTGACATCCTGCTGCGTCCATCACCCGAGACGGGGATGATACGTCTCATGCGCATGTGATTTCACCGGCACCCACACCCTTCCACCGGACCAATAATGCGAGCACTACTGCTTGGCGGCAGATTCCAGGTGTGGTGGCAGTACCTCTCCGGACGAACTTGACACAAGTTCTACTGCTACTATTCTATCGGTCTAATTGTTTGGGAGCTCCGAGGCCACAGACAGACAGATACACATTATAAAATTATCTATCTTTTTATATTTTTAATCGGGCGTTAAAAAAAAAAACATGTAGTCACTCCCCATTGTTATCCCGTGTATACATAATAAAATTCTTTAGCGTCTTTGTAGAGAACAAACATAATTTCAACTTTCATAAAAGGTTAATTTGCATTCAGCAGTTCATTTTGGCTAGCTTATGGTAATAGTGTAGTGCATTATACATTAATGAAACCGGTGATTACGGTTTTATTCGATAATTATAAGTAATAAATGATTATCGTGCTCGGTAATGATGATAAATGTTGGAACAAGCTTAATACAAGAATTGTACAATCCCTGCTAATAAGTAATGTTAGCATGTTCTAGATAAAAGAGTTATATATATTTAAAAATTCATACTAATATTATAAATGCGAAAGTTTGTCTGTATGTGTGTGTGTTTCTCCTAAATGCCTGAAAAGTTGCCTGGATTTTGATATTTGGTATGAAGATAGCTCATGCTCTGGATTAACGCAGGCTAATTTTTACCCCGAAAATGTCAAATTATTTTTTGGGACCAAAAAAATCTGTCAGCTTTTTCCCATTCTCTCAAGTTGACCTTTTTAACCTCGAGTAGCTAGTATGAAAATAAGTGTTCACAAAACATGTACTTTGCTAATAATAGAATTAAAAACGTAATTTGTTTTTTATTCATCAAAAATCCAAAGTCGAATCGAGATAATGAAGTTTAATTATTTAGTTTACGCTCCGTCACGCCTTGCCAGCCTTTCCATTGTAGAACAAAGAGGCACACAGCCCTACTCTCGACAAACAAGAGTAATTGAGCTTTAATCTACCACGGATACCCAATATAAAAAACCATGTTTAAAACTAAAACTGGATACATCATGACCCTGCCATATCCTTTTACGTCATGACCCTGCCATATCTTAGAACCGCTAATTAGGTGCGCGTGTAACACGGTTCGTTTGAATTTTAACCATATTTATGTAACCCTAGGGGCTTGTTTCCAACATGGAATATAAGTCATACCCGAGTGCTTTATCTCGACTATGAATATGCTTGAAAAAGTTGGGGAATGTATATGAAAGGATCTTTTGGGACGTGTGTACAAAAGTACCTCACCCTTTTCCAGAAAATTAGACGAACCTTCAATGGGTTACTTTCACAATAGTATATAATATATACGGGATATTCCCACACTAAGTATTACCCGTGATACCGCTCTCATAATACTTATAGATTGGCCTCAGAGCTCAATTGGTAGCCCTCTGCTATGTAAATCTATATTAAATTTCCACCCTGGACAAACATCTGTGTGATGAACGCAGACGTTTTTTCTGTGTATTAAATAAAATACTAAATTACATAAGTATAATTACACCAAAACCAGTTCGATCTATATCTTTCCCAAATTTCATCTACATCCATTCAGCCTTTCTGGTCTATCAATGTCATGCTATATGTGCCAGTAAAATTACAGGCCCATGAGACGTTACTTCGGGGAAGACCTAAATTCTATTAATGTTGTGATAGGAAAAGGTCACACTTGCCGTAACTTTCACAGCATATAAAAAAATGTAAAGGTGTACGTACTCTACTTTTAATCATAATTATTTTATATAAATTAGATTTTCCAACATTTTAAGATTTCAACCTAAATTTAAAAGTAAAAAAAAAAAAATTTTTTCTTCTATGTTCTTCTGTTTTAACAACATAGTAATAATAACGCGTGCTAAAGTACGTCTCTTTCTTAAAAAAGAGATGTTTTCAAGTATTTTTTTTATGAATTGGCGTAAATATTTTAGATATTGACTTTTAAAATAACATTAAAAATATACAGATTCTAGATGTAATGAACACTCATTACATCTAGAATCTGTATATTTTTAATGTAGTAATTTTATACTAAAAGAAAAAAATAATACAAAACATAAATATATTATGCAAATAATATCATAGAACAAAATACATAGAGGTAAAAACATTATTCTTAAATACTTGAATATTGAGTTTATTTATTTAAACGATCAAATTTTATATAAATCTAATTTGAGACCAAGTTGTGTAAGATTACTACTAAAATTAACAAGACTTCTATCGGTTAACTCATTGTAACTAATCAAAGATACCTTACTCGGTAGACTGTTGAAATAATATTGATGAACCTTGTAATTATCATGAATATCATGAATGACGGCTCCGTGGCTTAGTTGGTAGTAGCTCTGCCTTCGAAGTGAGGGGTTCTGGGATCGATTCTCGGCCGGGGCACACTTTGTGTGGTGGGCATGAAGTTTGTTCTCGGGTCTGGGTGTTTGTCTTGTGTTTCTGTGTTTGTCCATGCCACCTGCGACACAGGGAATCCTAGTGCAGAGGTATGAGTGTGTTAACGTTGTTGTTGTATTAACCTATGGATTCAAATTTTTAATTGTTTCATTTAATTTAAGCCAAAATAAATATTTTGTGGACATTAACCAAAAAAAAATGTAAATTACTTAAAAGAATGTGTAATAATAAAATAAGAAATATAAACACTATTGTATAACATATGCAGCTGTATATAGGGGCCTTGCAACCATGCATAGAACCCGGAAATAATTGTTTGTCCAAAAATGGACAAGATAAATGAGATGGGTTGCCATGAAGATACCGTTAATGTCAGTGACCACTTAGCACGTGCTCTGACAGTCAACTTAACTTCAATCATGGATCGTTTGTATTATTCCAGTTATTTATAAACGCTTCAAACTTAAAACCAATCACTGAATATATTTTTAGAAACGCTACTTAGTTTTTAACCGACTTTTAAAGTTGTGCGCCTTATGCCATCCGTCCCGTTAAAAAGACACCGGGGCAGATGATACTTGATTTGTGCCATCGACCCCGTTAAACGTCGGGGTCGGTACTACCGGGCTCGATGAAACAATTTTTCCCAACTGGCCCATTACCGGGCTCGATAGGATCGACTTAGGTGAAGCCAAAAGAGTTATAGCATATGTATATATGTTCAGCCCATATGTATGTCTGTTTATCTGTCCCCGTATAACTCCTGAACTACTTATTTTGACAAATTAAGTATTGTTAAAAGCGTTTTGATTGTCTGCTGGTTATGATTTGTCATTATTATCTTCACCTTGATATCACATTATATTCCATAATTACGAATAAATACTTTTTTTAGCACTTCAATAGAAGAAATATTAAAGTTATTTATTAAAATCAGAAAAATTACAAATAATTTATATACCTAAGTATGGTTTCCTCGAAATCTGTTTTGTAACACTAATTTAACATTCTGACTTGTTTGTAACTTTTATGAAGGACTTCGGACATTTACAAAACTATATTATATACGTTTGTTATCTATCGAAGTTTTTAATTCTACCTCATTAAATTCATTTTCTGTAATCAAATAATCAGAAATTAAAAAAAAGATAACATTTTTTGTATGTATTAATTATACATTATTAACTAAAAATCCGTCCTAGCTGGGAATTGATAACACGAACTACAGAAGGAGGTACTGCCAACTGAGCTGTAAGGCTAGTATTAGACACTTTATTATTATTATAAAAGTCTAAAATATTGTTCTACAGATTTTTCATGTCATCTGTCTAAAATCTTTTATATATAGAGAGGTCTGAAATAGCTCACGGTAATTGCTTAAATTTGACAGGTGACATTGTATTAACCTGATATTTTTATCGCAAATCACTGGATAATCTAAAGGAAGCACAAATTCTACCAACATGGAAATGAGTCTCTAAGGTACTATAGTTCCACCCTCTGCAAACCAGATGCAGCTTCCAAGGAAAATAGAATAGTTTATTCCCCTCAGGGAATCTCCATGTCAGATGCCATTGACTGAATATATACATTAATTCCCGCCTTTTCCCCCAAAAGGTTAGATGACATAGTATTATTAAAATACATCCTTTTGATTTTCCTGTCTCTACATACATGCACCTTACATTGCATTTTATCTCCATCGAATTCTTAAAAATCGTCCTTTTTTATATTAATATGATACCTACATTCTTATACAAGTTTATCATTTGTTCAAACCCTAACCGAACCTCCATTGGGAGGAACAAGCTAGAAACCCTTGATGGAAGGATTACTTTCTTTTCACAACCACAAACAACAAAATGTTTCTAATGTCTACGTATACATCTCGTTAATCGATATTGAAATGATATTACAATTAGTTTTTTTAAGTGTCGTGGAGCAGAGCGATAACAGGCCACAGGTTAAAAGGAATACAAATAATTATCTACATTTCATACAGCGCCATTTAATCCCTAGATAACCCATGCTTGTCGTATGGGAACAAGTTCCCATACGACAAGCATGGTTAGACACGACAAGCAAGCATTACTGATACAATAGTTATATAGAAGTTTTGTTTAGCAGTAGAACTTGCGCCAATTTCGTCCGGAGAGGTACTGCCACCACATCTGGAATCTGCCGCCAAGCAGTAGCGGTTGCATTACTGTGTTCCGGTGGATGGCTGTGGGTGCCGGTGAAATCACATGCGCATGAGACGTATCATCCCCGTCTCGGGTGATGGACGCAGCAGGATGAATGCGACTCAGTAAAGATTTGGATCTCATACTGAGTCGCACGCATTACTGTTGTCATGGGCGAGGGTCACCACCATATTAATCCAAACCATAACTACTTCACACATACCTACATTTTATAACCGATTTGACTGACAACCAAACTCCTTTGAGGCTTGTTCTATCAGTATAATTTCATTGAAATTCAAACAAACACCAACACAAAGGTTCAACTACTTTGAATAATAACTATGTTCAAGCTATGTTTGTAGCTGGCGCTGTGTGAAATGTCCATAAATATTTTATTTAGCTTGCACAATGCCATTTATGACACATTGATACATTAGATGAAACTACAAAGTGTAATAATGTCAAGGCAGATTCAATGCCTGACGTGATCAGCCAAGGAGCTCGCTGGTTCTATTCCTGTCACACTAGAGGAAAGGTCTGCAATGAGATAAAATCATTGATGACTATTGCAATCTGAATAATTGACATGATGCAGCTGTACTGATACTGTGAGGATAACGTTAATGTTTTATGTCTTCAGAAACTGCACGGCGGTCGACTGTCAAAATGCATAAAACCAATTGCTAAAAATTAATCAGATTTTCTCGTCTAGGTTTGTAATTCTCCCCCCCCGTGAGTTCCCGCCTTGTCGGGGTGAGGGCGCTTAGTAACCGTGGCCTGTTCACCCACGGTGAAGGTAAGAGGAACCCGGGAACCCGGACCCCGGGGGCCGCTCCTTTAGGCTTTGACTCCAAGCAACTAGGAGGGGTATTGTAGGTGGCGGTGCCTTATGGGGTGCGCCGCAACTGAGGTGGGCTGCGGTGTCTTATGGGAGGCTCTGTCTGTCTGTTAATTCCGGCTAATGTCCAGAACGACTGGACTTATTTTGGCGTGACTTTCACTGGCAGATAGCTGATATTATAAGGAGTAACTTAAGATACTTCTAATTGAGAAAAAGTACAAGTAAAATGTTAAATTCCCCGCGGACAGCAAGGCAATAATAAAAAAAATCATCCAAATCGGTTCATAATGGCTAAAGATATCACATAACGAATATACAAAGGTCAAAAATATTAAATTGTACATTATTTATGTTACAAAGTGTTACGTTGCTAGATAATGTCAGGTGTCGTCAAGCTATCTCTTGACTGACGCGAAACATCATGTTGAACTAACTTCGGAGGAATCAATTCGGTTGTATTATTTTTTTGGCCTGGTCGTGTTTGTCATTATTCATACCGAGATTAAAAATAACGACGACTCCGTGGCTTAGTTGGTAGTAGCCCTGCCTTCGAAGCGAGGGGTTCCGGGTTCGATTCCCGGCCGGGGCACACTTTGAGTGTGAGCATGAAGTTAGTTCTCGGGTCTTGGGTGGTTGTTTTTTTTGTTTCTTTTTCCATGCCATCTGCGACACAGGGAATCCTAGTGCAGAGGTATGAGTGTGTAAAAGTTTTTTTTTTTTTAATCCATTTTGTGATTAAAGTAACAATACAACATTAAACCCCGAGACTAATCATCACACAAATATCTGCTCTATAACTCAATTTGTCTCTAATTTCATTCCTAAAAATGCACATTAAAACATTACTCTGGACGTGAGGACTTTAGTACGACATTTGAAACTATTCATGTGATTAGAAATACCAAAACGCATTCTTGTCTTCTCATTAATATCAAATTAACTTCAGTGCGTTGAACCATAAACTGCAGGGCAATCTGGTAACTAAAGATGACCTCTCAAAACGGAGAAAACTGTATTCACTTAAATTTTTTCATGAGTAAGCAATTTTTTAAACATGAGGGAATGCACCTAATATTATATAGCAAGCGTTTGTATGCATGTACGTTTATATGTTTGGTTCTCCTTCACGCGTAAACGGATCGAAGAATTTTGATGAAACTTGGTATCAAGATAGGCTATATCCTGGATAACAACAGGAATACAAAGACTAGTATTTCAATTTCTAGTATTTTGCATTGTGAGTACCTAATGCTGCGAGGCGCAGCTAGTCTTACTTATATTATAAAGGCGAAAGTTTGTAGTTGTGTGTATGTGTGTGTGTGTGTGTGGCTTTGGATGAAATTTGGGTACCAAAAAATATTTCTTTTACATTGTTTGAATTAAAAGAAAATATATTTTTAATCCAAACTTAAACTCATTTATTCCTTTTAGATCACAAGGTTCGTTCGACCACGTAAAAATCTAAAACAAGTATAAAAAAAAATATTTTGTCTGCTTGTCTGTCTGTCTGTTTAGTCGGGCTATTAATAAATTATATAATTAATATTAATATCAATTAATTTAGAATCGTGTGTTCTAGAAGCGCTGGCAAATGCTAGTGTACGATAAAGACCGTACCTATTTATCTTTTAATACTTAATAAGTCTGTGTCAGTACTAACAAACTAATTAACACTATCAGTTCTACTAACGACAGTTGCTAATAGTAGTAGGCACTTAGTTATATGGCGCCTAAATTAATAAGCGGACTTAAATATTGGCTATTACTGGTGATTCAAATGTTCAAATGTCAAGTCCATGCCAACTGCAGCACAGGAATTTCTAATGCAAATGTATGAAATGTGTAAACGTATTTTTTACCTAGATATCATGCGAAGAAAACCATAAGCGTAAAAGCATAAAATAAATAATATACGTTTACACTCTCATATCCCACTAGGATTCCCTGTATCGCAGATGGCATGGATAAAAGCAGAAACACAAGACAGAACACCTAAAAGTTCTAAAATTAACTTCATGCTCAACACAGAGTTTTCCGGCCGGGAATTGAACCCGAAACCCCTCGCTTCGAAGGCAGGGCTACTACCAAATAAGCCACAGAGCCGTCCATCTAGTATACAAACAAAAGCTTCATAAAAAGTTAATCTCTTGTCTGTCAGTGACATTAACATTGAGGTCGCTTACCAACAAAGCTTTCATGCTTGAAGCTTCAAAATAAATTATACCCAATACAAATTTGCGAAATTTCATTATTTTGTCACAGTCAATATTATTTTGTGTAACCAATGACTGTTTAAATTTGAGTTGAATGACCAATTAAATTATTTTTTTTTTTTTTTATTTGTATTAGTGACGGAACGAGCTGAGGGCCCACCTGATGGTAAGTGGTGACCCTCGGCCATGACAAAGGTAATGCGTGTGACTCAGTATGAGATCCAAATCTTTACTGAGCCACATTCATCCTGCTGCGTCCATCACCCGAGACGGGGATGATACGACGAACTTGGCACAAGTTCTACTGTTACTTTTGCTTGCTCCTTTGGTTACCCCCTGGGTGGAGTACCACCCTTTGGTTACCCTAGGGAGTACCCTCCTTTGGTTACCCCCTGGGTGGAGTACCACCCAGGGGGTAACCAAAGGAGCAACCAAGGTAAGTGTAGGGAATCAAAGGGTACACACCTACGGACGCGAGCAACTGGATCTCCCAAAAAAATTGAGTTTGTGTAATGAATATTGTATAATATAGACATTTTATATACCTACATGTATTTCAAGCAATAAAGTATACTTTGAAAAAAAAAAATAAGATTACAATTCATGGACTTTTCACACATCGACATCTAGCACCTAACTAAGCATAGCTTGTACTCTGGGAACTAAATAACTCATACAGTACTATTTTGGAAATACATACATATAAAACAAAACACGAACAAACATTTACAAGCTACGACCTACAGCGCAGAAGGCAGAGCTAACGACTGAGCTATGAGGTGAGTTAAATCAACTCACATATTTTAATCTTGTGTAAGAACTATCTGTGCCTCGCGGTTTCACCCGCGTATTACTTAGAGAAATCACTTAATGCAGACTTAATATTTCAGTATAATTACAACATTCCAAAGTACTTACGTCTAATTAGCCGTAACCCCAGCGCACGCGGATTAAGCAGCTTGATAACGCTTTTTCTTCCCACTTACTTTACAAATATCAATATTTAAAGCTACCAAAGAACTGTAGCGTAATAATAGATAGCCTTCCCTATGAATGTATTATTATATCCTATAATATACAAAAATATTTTTTTTTATCTGACTTGTAGTTCCAGAGATTACACAAATTAGCAAGAATATCTGAGCGACCGAGCATCGCTCGTTTTATCTGAAATTGTAAATTTTTCAAGTAACAGTAGATTATCAATCAAGTAAGTTTATAATAGCTGTTTCTCATTGTGCATTTATAAAAATACTATAAAATATAATTCTCATTTATATACATTATTGCTCCAATCGAACTTGTTCACTCCAGGTACTCAACAACATTAAATTTCACTTTCTCCAAAATGACTGTGAGATTTGCTCTGCGATTAATGTATCGAGTGATATCGTTAAATCTAATGGATCAATACATCGTTCACCGCAGATACTTCACGAATTCGTGACTTGAAAAATAGAAAACTGTTATGTTCCCTCAAAAACGCCTCATCAAGATAAATAATATTCAGTACAATTATTTAGCGAGCTTCCTTTGTTTGTTAACAAAATATTCTCTGAAATCTAAATTTGTTAGCTAAAATATCAGTACTCTGAAATTGTATTATTTATTGTGTAAGAAATTCAAGGAATCAGGTATTGTGTTCTTAAAAGAATTACCACACATTTTGAGAATTGTTTTTTTTTATGTCAAAATAATTATATCAAATTATATATATGAAATTTGGGGGGTCCAGTTGCTCGCGTCCGCAGGTGTGAACCCTTTGAATTCCTACACGTACCCCATAGGTGGTGCTAATGGAGCAACGAAAATTAGCAGTAGAACTTGTGTCAAGTTCGTCCGGAGAGGTACTGCCACCACATCTGGAATCTGCCGCTAAGCAGTGGTGGTTACATTACTGTGTTCCGATGGAAGGGTGTGACTGCCGGTGAAATCACATGCGCATGAAAAGTATCATCCCCGTCTCGGGTGATGGGCGCAGCACGATGAATGCGACTCAGTAAAGATTTGGATCTCATACTGAGTCGCGCGCATTACTGTTCTCATGGGCGAGGGTCACCACTTACCATCAGGTGGGCCCTCAGCTCGTTCTGTGACGCAATCACATTAAAAAAAAACTTACCTAATTCTTTTTTATAAATGTTTAATTTATTTAGGCATCAAAGCGGAATTATACTACTCTAAAGTTAAACATCAAACAAATTCATACTTTCATCAAATATTCTCAGGAACCTGACATTTCGGAGTTTAAAAGCATCAGTATTATTTACGACGACATTTTCTATTTAAAGTTACTTTCGTCTCTCAAAAACGTGATGAAGTTCTTAAAAATGCCTTCAAATCTGCTGGCAATATAATCTAGACGTACATTTTATAAGCAACAACAAGAACAAGCTTTCACACTCGTAACCCTGTACAAACCCCACGCCTCCCCAAGGCATGGAGTATACGCAAAGAACTTCCCCCCGCCCACACACACACACAATCGTTGTGTGTATCAATGGCACACATAGATACGTCAAAAGCCGAGCAAAATCAAAATCTAAATGGGTTTGATTTTGATTTTAGTTTGAGTTTGATTTAGTTTCATTTAGATCTCAAGTATCGTTTGGACATACACAAGTGAACACATTCGTGAGCATATAGTGTTACAGGTGCTCCTTAGGCACATTCCTTGCACACAGATATGTCAAATAACAATTATTTTTCATTTTTCAGGTAGTATTATTTGTTAAGTTTACGTACTTTGACGGAAACATAAAGTATAAGCTATAGTCAAAGTAACAATTAAAAATGGATGACGGAATTGAAAATCGAAAAATACCGACTTCTATATTTTCATCCCTTATTTCTAAACGTACACCGTACCATTAAAAAATAAAAACATCCAAATTGTTATACAACGTGTGAAGAACAAAGTGACAGGAAAGTAAAATATGCAAATATGGATGACATATTTTTTCCAGTTATATTGATTTAACAACTAAACTATTTAATACATTTGAATAAAAATATCCTTTAATACAATATAATCGAATTGATAACCTGTTAGGGAAGTTGGTTGAAAAATCATTATGTACATTGAATCAAAAAGAAATAAATGGATACGCCACTTTTTTATATTAACTTTACACCTACTTAGACCAAGCCTACAAGATCACGCATTCTTCATGCATGCTACCCGTTTGCCTGAATTTTTTTTATAGATCATTTGTACTGAGCGCTTCCGTTCCGTTAAGATGTTGATACCAGATATGCTAGCTAAAAGCCATATCAGCCATATTACTGCTTTGCCATAAGCAACAGAAATGTAATTTACGTTTGCATAGATTCAAGCCGACCGCTGCAAATTTCAACACGGCGCTGCGCAAGTGACGTAATGATATCGACGTGTTTTACCCGGATCCAACTTTTGTAATAAAGTAAATCCCAGTTTAATGATGCAATTCGTTTCAAGATATAGTATCATAATTTTTTTCGTTTACACCTTATTAACCTTTTTTTTAAATACATTGCTTATACCCAATGCCTTGGGGAGGCATGGGGTGGTATGTATGACTTTCCTACAAGGTTGCCTTTAAATATGCTGGTAATGCAACGCTGGAGACCTACACACTAAATGCGGTGTTCCATCAGAATGCCTTTCTACAAGGGTCCCGGGAACGCTAGAGCATGACCTCTGCGACTACACCTGATATAACCATATGAGATATAGGCATGAAGTCTTAGGTTGAAATGAAATCCTTGCGTTTGTATAACTTGTGTACCTTCTTTTAGACGAGTAAAGGCATATTTAAAGCTCTACATAAATAGACTTATATTTCATTAGTTATGCTATTTATCTTATATCAAATACAATGACGCTATTGTATCATTTGTCAGTAACAAAAGGAATCCCTTCAAGGTAAAAGAAGGAACATAAAGATTTGAAAGATAGGTAATTCTAACACGAGATTTCTATACCCAAAGGGTAAAAAGTGCCCTAATATTAAACCTATAGCCTCTGTGTCCGTAATACCTTCAAAGGGCTTCATCTCGCTACCGTTGATAAACTATATTGGAAGCCTTCGGGCGGTTTTAAGTCTGCAACACAACGCTTATGGTAAGAGCTTGTCACACACGAAATAAGAAGCAAAAAGCAATTTTCGTCCTCACCTCCACACCTGGTGCTCTGCCATTACTGTGTTCCGGTGAATGGGTGTGGCCGGTGAAATCACTTACGCATGAGACATAACATCCCCGTCTCCGGTGACGAACGCAAAGGGCTGCGACTTGGGTCTCCAGATCGTCATGTCACACATTTACATTAGAAAAAAGCTTACGCGGCTTATTCAATTTCCCAGGTTTTTATAACCTTTATTTAGCTGGATTCTTGTTTTTTTAAAAGGGTACTGCCCTTCGTAAACCATAACAAAACAACTTTGGTCGTACCTAGTGAAGTATGAGGTGACTGGACTATGAGGATGTTACGTATCATGGGTTACACTTCTCCTGGAATACAGCCCTGCCAGTGCACCACTACATTACGACGGATCACCATATGTGTGGTACACTTCTCCGGACGAACTTGGCACAAGTTCTAATGCTACTTTGGGATGTTTCTTTCAAACCACCTGGGGACATGTGTAGGGACGTGTAAGAATACCTACCTACAGACGCATAGCAACATAGACTCCAAGCTGCGAGTTGAGAAAAACCGGTGCTACAATGATGAAATTTAAATTCGAAATTTAAGTTAATAATAAAGTTTGGAGCTACATTAAAATTTTCTTACAACCTTGAAACCTGACATACCTACATAACTTTGGCAAGATACGAGTAGTCACAATATTTCCAAATCGTAAAAGATAATTGACAAAATGAGTCTGGGCGTTCCTAACTTAAAACTCTCGTTAGGCTGGCTTTGTGCAAGGTATAACAATGTCATACAATTCCTCGATCCTCTTGATATAACAAAATTAATTTGAAGCGTTATTCCCTTTAAGATTTCTTCAAGTGTCGTAATTATGTAAATTATTAAAGCGATTAGGACACGAAACATCAGAGCTTTTGTTATTATTTAGGATTTGTCTAGAAAGAAAAGTTAAAATTTTGCATGTGAAAGTTGCTTGATTGTTTAAGAATTATCATCAAAAGACTGTTTACTCTTTAGCGCTAAGACTCTACCAATATTATTTTTTATTTCAATGTTACTTCAAATGTAAAGTAAAAAAATCTCAATACAAACATTTATTTTATAAAATACAGGAGTATTGTTTGGATTGATCAACATTTGATTGCCTAATACATGCCTATTCAATGGATCACAGAAGATTTTTGATACATGATTAACCTCATGTATCAAACACAAATTCCGTGAATGCTGCAAAAGGAGTTATCCAAAGCAGCAGTAAAAATTGTGTAGACATTCGTCTGGACAAATACTGTCATCACTTTTAGTAATCTGCCGCCAAGCAGTGCACAGACCTCGGAGTTCTCAGAGTGACATAACGCAATGTGTCTTAGATATTATCATACTTCGGTAGGAAAAGACCTGATTTGTATCGCTGTTGTCTATCAGCGGCTGTAACCACTTAAAATGAGGTTTAGCTGGCTTCAATTTGATAGCATTCCGAAACTTACACTTGAATGAAGCCATAATAAACAGCCACAGTAGAATATCCAATTTTAAGTGGTTTATTGTATAAACATCTCTAAGAATAATTTAAGAAACAATGTTTCTTAGAAATCGGGTACACGTGGATCAAATTAAAAAAGTAAAAATACCTTCTTTTCTTTGCCCTCTGTCATGATCAGAAACATTTGTCATTATGCTATAAACTGATCGTATATTTGGAAATACAAGTGGGAATAGATACTAATATATAAGTATTTTGTCATGTTACTCAAAAGTTTTTCGTCGTCATTTTAAAAGACCATCGATATGCGTTGCAATTAAATTGCCGCGTGGAAAAGAGGCATAGCCCTTACCTATAATATTTTTGTGATAATTTTTTTTATGCTATAGTAGTAACGACACGGGCTGGTGACCCACCTAATGGTAAGCGGTTACTACTGCCCAAGGACAACAGCACTACGACTCAGGTCCTCCCCTACGGGAGTATGAAATCACATGTGCATGAGACGTATCATGCCCGTCTTGGGTGATGGACGCAGCAGGATGAATGCAACTCACTGTATGATCCAAATCTTATACTGAGTCGTATTACTGTTGTCATGGTCGGGGGTCACCACTTACCACCAGGTGGGCCCTCAGCTCGTTCCGTTACTAACTCACATACAAAAAAAAATTAAAGCTGGCAACTTGGCCAGATAAAAATATATTATACATGTAAATATGGCTACTTTATCCAAAGTCTGTTGTTGTTTACGATAAGCGTTTCTGTCGTATAAATTAGTATTTTATTAATCGACTCTCCAATATTTGGCTAAATAAATCTAGATGTAATTTATTCAAAAGATAATATTAACAACTTGCTGTTGCTAGCTGTGTGCTATTGATTTTATCTTATTTAGTAATTAATTATTTTAACCCTCGACGCAAAAATAGCTTATAACACCCCACTTAAAACACCCTTCAAACTATCGTTACCACCAAGGTAAACATGGAAAGTTATTTTAGTGACAGGCCGTGCGGGAGGCCCAGCTGATGGTAAGTGGTTACCTTGCAACAACAATGCAATTTAAGTCCTCCCCAAGCAGAAGACCCAAGTCGCACCCCGTTGCGCCCGGCACCCGAGACGGGGATGTTACATCTCATGCGCCAGTGATTTCTCCGGAACCCACACCCTTCCACCGAAACACAGAAATGCGAGCACCATTGCACCATTGTTTGACGGCAGATTACCAAGAGTTATAAGTAAGGGGGAAATACTTCTCCAAGCGAATTTTGCACAAGTTCTACTGCTACTTGGATTTATGTTTTTTGGTTTTGAATAGTTTTAAGATTGCTTAGCAATGAACTTGAAAATACAACCCCAACTTTCAATACAAAAGTCACTGAGCTTTACACAGCTGAAAACGAGAAAATATTTTTAGAAAGCCCGCAAGATGAAAGCTTTGAAGATATGTGACATCTGCAAACGCGAATTGCGAACTCGGTTTTAGATCATATCAAGCATACACTCTTGACTGTTGATAGTAAGCCTGGTTGCCATTAAAGAATATTTTTTTTTTTTATCAATTAGAATTAAATATTCCCAAGTTTAAGGTTGACGGCTCCGTGACTTGGTTGTAGCCCTGCCTTCGAAGCGAGGAGTCTCGGGATCGATTCCCGGCCGGGACACACTTTCTGTGAAATGAAGTTTATTTTCAGGTCTTGGGTGTTTGTCTTGTGAGTTTTTGTTTGTTTATGCCATCTGCGATACAGGGAATTTAGTACTTGGGTATAAGTGGGTACACGTTTATTTATTTATTTAAAGTAACATGCACCAAAGTGCAATGCAATTTTCATAATTATTCGCTGTCGAATAATTGACTAATTTAATTTACTCGCTGACTAACCACCAACCAAATTTTCTACGCCATATTTACTGCGTGCGGATATTCCAGCAATTATATATGATATAAAATTAAAACTTTCAGCATTTTTGATTGCTTTGATAGCAAGTGCCTAAGTTATATGATTCAGATAGGCACATGTTAGTAATACTATTATAAGTACATATTAATAAAATTATTTAATGTACCTTCACACTCTATTCGTGGACTAAGCTTTTTCTGCGTTGCAGGTGGCATCAAAAGACGCAGAAAAACAATACATACACTACAGAACCGAGAACAAATTTTGTGAAATCACATATTATTGCTCCGACCGGGAATCGAACCTGGGACCCCTACTTATGGCACGGTCAATAACTAATCTACGGAGCAGTCCTACCCATAAATTATGCTACAGTAAATTCCTTATAACAGGAAGCCTGGAGATTGAGAAACCCGGGGTTGAATGGTTTGTATATTCTGCTATTTGCTTCAGCTTAGCAACTACGGCAATATTATACGACCCTTCCATAAGCGAAGGTTGTTGGTCATATACGAAGTTTAATTCTCTCGCATTAGCCTGTAATGTTACCACTGACATGACATAATATATCGTATTCGATTTTCATCAGCACAGAATATTTCACAAGAAACTGCGATAGAAATCGAAAAAAAAAACACCGACTTCAATACTTTAAAAATATCAAAATACGCAATTTTGTTTACTTGGATGACATATTTTTCCAGTTATTTTAATTTAACAACCAAACTATTCAACCGATTTTAATAAAAAAAATTATTAACATAGAATCTGCTTTTTTGAAGTTGATTAAAGATACGACGGTTCTGTGGATTTGTTGGTAGTAGCCCTACCTTCGAAGCGAGGGGTTCGAGGTTCGATCCCGGGGCACTATTTATAATAATAATAATAATAATCATTTATTTCAGACATTAATACACGGGGGTTTGGTCTCGGGTCTTGCGTGTTTGTCTTGTTTCTGTGTTTGTCCATGCCATTTGCGACACAGGGAATCATAGTACAGGGTTATGAGTGTGTAAACATTAAACATTATAAATTAACTTTTAAAGTAACTTTACTGAGGTGAACTACGAAAATATCGTATGTTTTTGTTACAGCATCCCCTTTATTTACAAAAGATATCTCGAATTCGTGACGGGAATATAAGCTTATTAAATGTTAAGCTCAGTTTAATTTTGATGTTGTAAAACGCACATAAGTCGATTCCAATTTGCGAGTAAAATGAGTTGGTTCCAAGCGGAAAATGTAAATTGCTCGATTCGTGTTTCACTTGTTACCACCACCTACTCTGTAATTATCATTACCGTGGGTACGATTTCAACGAATTCAGGTATATTATTCACTCACATTTCATGCCTTTTCCCTGTAAAGCAATGCCCTGAGTGAGCCACTTTTCATCGTATTGGTAATATTGTCATGGGAACATTTTAGGGGTCTATACCGCTCTGGTCCGTTGGTGAATTTCCTTAGAGTCGCTACAAGTATTGCCCGGAGCAGATTGTTGCAGACAAGTACTGCCACTATACGTGATAATTTTACACCAGTGGAAGGGTGTCCGTGCCGGTGAAATAACAGGCTCATAAGACGTTACATGTCTCGAGTAACGGATGCAACGCGATTCGGCGTGTCAACGGAACTTCTAATAATTTAAAAGGGTACCTGAGTCGTTATGCGGTTGTATATTGTCGGCGATAACAACTTAACTTCAAGTGGGACACCAGAACGAGCTTTAATATTAAAAAAAATTACATTAGTGAGTAGTTGTTAGCAGATCGCACTGTCGAAACATTGGACTGTATGGCAGCGAATTCTGACGCGACGGTCTAAGATATCCATCCATAACCTTATACGGTCGAAACGAACCACCGTACTATCTAGAATCTTTTTATATCTTGACAATGACTGAACTATTTCAAATTGTACTGACGTCATTTATTGAGCACGACTTCTATAACGATCACCCCTTAGGGTTTCTTTTATAAAAACAACAATTAAAAAATGTCTTTGGGTTAAAATTAAAGCGATATACACTTCTTAACCCTGAGTAAGACTTCCCTTAAATAAATTATTTCCCATTTTCAAACATCTAAAGTTACCCATATAAATTATAGTCTGCCTGAGTTTTATGGCGTCAGACATAAAGCATATAATACCAAAATCATGCTACTTGTTAATCCAGCACCGCCCCCACAAACAGTTCTTTGTTTTAATCTATTTATGAAATTCAATTCACGCATTGAAATATTATGGTTTTTAAAGTACGTTAAAGTTTTTACTGCCCTGCCTAAACAGGCACAGATATTTTCACAATAAGGTGTGATTTAATAATACGCCTACAGACGAACAAGTTTGGTCGTAAAACCTATACAATGTTTTGAAAGGCGTGTTAAATAAAAGCTTTTCAGACTAATCTTCTTATTTTCGTGTGAATAAGTAGCCAACTTTGGTGCCGGAGTTTTCAAATCATCTGAAGGCACCGACATTGCTTATCAACTAGATGATGAGTGAAGTAAGTTGTTTCGTAGTCTTGCCTTGCAAACGATAGGTCCAGGGTTTGATCCCCAGCCATCTTGGCTGTATATTCTGTAGTTTAGGTGTTCATGCCACCTGCGATATAGGAAAGTGTAGTGCAGGTATGTAAAAAAGAGACTTTAGAATAGATAGAACATCCTACACTAAACTTGAAACATTTCTACGCAAATGATCGTGTCGGTTATTTAAATTCATGAAATTATATTTATTTAAAGAATGAGCAAAATCATCTCTGAAACAGTTGCCTGGTTTTGACGGGACTTTCACAGGAAGATGTGGTACCCCACAAAAAAACCACATGGACCACCGCAGTCGGGGGAAACAGCTACTTATTAATAAAGTCATCAACTGAGTAATACGCTTTCTGGCTACTACGTCTTAAAACCACGTAGGTGTACTTGGTATGAATGTGCGGTATTTATCAGGCCTCAATACCACGTACCATTCAACGTATAATATCGCTTACGGTGTGAACATTATAATGCGATTTTTTACCTCTCTCAACTATACTGAGAATATAAAACGCGGGAACATAACTGTTCGTTATAACCTATTACTAAGTGCTAAAGCACAGACACACAAGTTTCATGGACCAATATAATTTTATTCTTCAAACATTTATCAATATTAATGGCAACACTTTTTAAAATTTATACAAATAAATAAAATTGAAGCGACTGTTTGTAATTTCAAAATAACAGGATTTTATTAAATGCGTTTGATAGAACATACGGAGCTTATAACAAAAAAAATATTTACGTCTATCTTTTCGTCTCTTTATATTTTTGTCTGTTTATTCCGGCTAAGGCTAATCTCCGCAACGGCTGAGCCGATTTCGACAGGACTTTTACTGGCACATAGCTGATGTTATAAGGAGTAACTTAAGCTACATTCATTTCAGAAAAAAGAAAACACAATAAGAGGTAGGCTAGGGTGTACGAATGTCCAAAATTGTGAAATTCAACGCGGAAAACAGCTACTAGGAAATTAAACGCATTGTCAGAAAACAACAATACACAACTAATAGTTTATCATATCTTGTCTTTCTTCCCCTCGGGTTGGTTGGTTAGGGTTGGAACAGACGTAATCTTAACAATTAAGATTAGGTTAAACATAAAAACTGACTGTAATTTGACATATCTGTGTGCATGTAACGTGCCTAAGTAGCTCCTGTGACACGTTATATGCTCATGAATATGTTTACTTGTGTGTGTAGAATTTGACATGTCCAAAGGATACTTGAGATCTAAAGGAATAAATGAGTTTGAGTTTGTTTCACTGAACTGAACATTGAACGAAGTCGCAAAAATTGCGCTAAGAATTGCTTAGATTTCTTCATCAGAGGTCTTTTTGCCATTAAAACTCGCAGCAAATATTTCCCTACCGAGCCTCAAACAGTATTCAATTGGGTCGCTGACTCACTTATTTATTCAATAATTAAAAACTTCAGTATGCCCTCACTGCGAGGAACCAACAAAATTATAATTACAAAATTGAACTGAAATGAACAATTTTCAAATTCACCTGGAATTAAAACTTTTTGGAAGCGAATAATTTCCTATCTCCTAACGATACTTAAAAAGAAATAACCCAGAGAAAAAGGACCCGATTATTTTAAAGCAAGAGGAATTCATTATTTCATTAGTCATTTCTTAGTCTGTTAATATTCCCACTGCAGGGATCAGCCTACTCCCGGAAAGTGAGAGTTTTTATTACAATAGAATAATGAAAATTATCATTTATAAACGCATTTTTTTAGCGACCTACTTTGTGTTTTGTAACAAAAAAGACAACAAATTAAAAAAAAATGAAATAGAATGTCGCTAAAATACGTTTTAATTATTTCATGTGAGCTATGGTGTTGAAGTTTTCAAGCCGCCCGAAGGCCTTTGACATGACATACTGACATGACTATCGACTAGCTGGTATCGACAACTTAATGTGCTCTCCGAAACACGGAAGCGCTCTGTCCAAATGCCACTAAACGGTCATGCATTCAACTACTGACTGGGCCGGGAGTTGCTTAGTTTAGATGATCTGTAATAAATAGCTAAGCAAGACCAAAAACGTTTAGGAATAATTTCCAAATTTTTATTAATCGAATATCTTATGAAATTTTATCATTCCTCACATTTTCATCTTTAGGCTCAACAATTCATATCACTTTTCTTGTCACGTGCGTCTCGTTTATTCTCATCCTATTTAAAATCCAAGTTACAAGGTTGTAAACAACTCAAACATTGATATTTGAACAAATATCAAAGCCTAAGAAAAAATCTTTATAACCAAGGTAAAAAAAGCAATGTCACTTTTTTAAATAAATATGTACTTACAAGATCACGTGTTCTTGTTACTAAGTTTATTGTTCAATCAGTTCATAAAATCATTTGCACGACTGATCATGCTAGAAAATTTCCATGCTCATTCGCAGTGCGGGCCCAACAAGATCAGATCACGGAGCTCGAGGTTTGTAACCTCTTTCTTGAAGGTCGATTGGTTTTAAAATCGAATTGAATCGCTCAAACAATTCGATTCCCAGCGTTAAAATCGTTTCATATCCGGTTAATTGGAAACAGTAAATACAGTGCAATAAACTGCCGGAATATTAGATAAACATAGTTTCCGCAAATTAGGTACAGTCGTTATTTTTATTTGGTTGTTTTTGAGCCTTGTAGGTTACTGTTCTAGAAATTGTTCTTTTGACGATTCTCTGTATTGGGATTACAGTTAGCAATTCAAATCTGGTTTGTTGGTGGCATTATCGTGGTAGTGTAATTCAAGTAAAAGTGTATAGGATATATTTATATTTTGCTCTAATGAAACGAGTTACAGTGAATATTAAATAAAAAATAATAACTATTTATTTATCAACCAGAACGGACTTAGCCAATTACAAAATTCATTAAAATAGCAGTGATATTAATAATTTCAGTGATTTATTTTATAAATAATTAATATATTATTTTGTAGTAGAGGTATGAGTGTGTAAACGTAAATGTATTTTTTTTATTGAATTTATGATATGATATAAAACTGTGATCAAAAAAGCCTAGCTTGGGAAAAGGAGAATAATCTTTGTGATGAAAATAATGATGATAAAACAAATTATGAAAAATCATTTTAGCCTCTTTCCGATAACTATTATTTGTACGTCTATTTATGATCTTTAGTACTTTAACTGCCGGTTTACAAGTAAACAAAGGATAATAAACTCAAACGCTTCCGTGAACTGAATCAAGGTAAAAGTATGGAAGGGCTTTCGGTAACCAAACCGCTAGCGTTGAAGGTAATCAGGTTCTAAAACTTATATTAAGGGTAATATAAAAAAAATGTCTTATTTACTTTTGGTTACAATTTGCCTAGATTGAGAGCTAGTATGTTAGTGGAACTGAACGCTTGGTGAGTAGCAAGTTTTCATGGTTACCTCGCATGTGTTCGAATTCTTCCTAAATATATTATGCCTATAGGTATACGCTCGCGGAGCGTGGTGAATATGCGCTACACCTCATTTTCAAAACGGTGACGGAAATTTTGGTAATTTTTTTAAGGATGATATATGAACTCTTTATACTACAGGAATGAGTTCCCGTTGGAGATCAAAGCCCTTTGACTGAGGCTTAATTTTTTTATGTGCCATAAATAAATTGAGAGTATGCTGGTGTCCTTGCTATGGGATTACAAGATGCTGATACGATATGCGCTCGTGGGATTATCGTCGTACCGTGGAGATTACCCGACTATAGAAGACCTCATAGCAATTCACTCGCCCGTAGAAATCGACCCTTTGCAAACATAATATATAACGGCTCGTACACAAATCATCTGTCATTGATATCACTCTGGAGGATCCTTCTCTCAAGTAACTAGTATATATAGTATGTGTTACTTTAGAGATATAAATAAGTGAATGATTAAAAATCGAAAAGAAAACCGACTTCAAAACTTTTAAAGTAGCAAAATATGTAATTTCGTTTACTTGGATGACATATTTTTCCAGTTTTTTTGATTTAACAACTAAACTATTGAATCCATTTTGATAAAAAATCTGAAAGCATATCTTTTCAAATAAAAATAATATATATTTTCGGCGATTAAAGTCAAAGGAATATCCGGCAAAGATAGCGTCATAATTGAAAAGTCAATTAAAATACTTAAATCAGTCAATATACATACGTTCAGGTCTCGAAATTCGCTATCAAGGTGGCAACCACAATGATAGAGATGTTTTTGATATCAATAATACAATGTTCAAACGATGAAATATTAAATTTTACCTGCTGCAATCTAATTGAAATGTATGTTCACTCCGTGTTATTTTAAATAATACATAATTTGTTATCATACTAATATTATAAATCCGAAAGTTTGTCTACTATGTTTGTTATTCCTCACGCCTCAACGGCTAACGGATTTACATGGAATTTGTAATGAAGGTAGCTCACACCCATGATTTATACATAGGCGACTTTTTATCGTACCTGTTATCCCGCAAATGTGAAAAAAAATGGGAAATTTTTATTTAGTCTCGCAAAAAACTACGTTTATCCGTTTTTCCCATTTCCCATCGTCTCATTTTGACTTTTTAACCGCGGGTCGCAGTCGCTGTTAGTGTTCATATAAACAGTGAACAATCTAGATTTAAAATTGTAGATTTTTACATTTCTATGTATTTAAATTGGCTATGTATGACTTAGTTATTAGTAGCCCTGTCCTAAATGGATCCTTTCCTGGTTCGATTCCCGACCGGAGCGCACTTTGTGTGGTGAGCTTGAAGTTTGTTCCTGTTTGTTTTGTATCATTGTGGATATGTGTGTTCATGCCACCTGCGGCACAGCAAGTCCTACAGCAGGAGTGTGTATAAGTGTTGTGCGCTTGTCATTTCACCGGCACCCACAGCCTTCCACCGAAAGACAGTAATGCGAGCACTGCTGCTTGGCGACAGATTCTAGGTGTGGTAGTAGTACCTCTCTGGACGAACTTGGCAGCTAACCTGAATCAGATCAATTACAGAGCTTTTTTCCTACTTGCTAACCCAAAGAGATAATTCTTGTTTTCACATGAGCTTGCATTACTCCACGAGATTACTAAGCTACTCATATGCTGATGGCTCTTGCCTCGAGATGTTGTCATTCCATTATGATAATCTGCGCATTCAGATTTGACGCTGCCAATATCGATAAACTCTGATACAGAACCAAATGCATATATAACTATTATGTTTAGTATACACTCGGCGCCAGAGTAAAATTATAAATAAAATTTAAACGCAAAACAGAAGATGTTCTGTATATCTCGAATTAATTTTGTTAATTTATAGCCAACAAAAAACTTAATGTCTACAAAGCTTGCCCTGCCGGATACCGAATGCGGAGTTCGCTTTTTTACTATTCTTAATTTAAACTCGCTGCGCCCTAGCGTTTAAAAACTCAATTTCAGACGATGGAACAAATCTGACAAAAGTTGTGTTTTTTGCAAGTCACTATGTGTTATTTCAGGGTATGAACTATGAGTGCGTGTTTATGTCAAAAATATATCAATAATATCTATTTTGCCGTTTACTTTTACGACTCATTGGATGTGGAGGGAAAGATAATCTTAAATTGACATTTTACATCAAACTGACGTAGAGGTCGTGGGAACTAATGTATGAACTTAATTTTTGTGATGACAGTTGAAAATTCTTCAATTATAGACGTGTAACTTGCCCTCACAATTTATTTTCGCAATGTATAGGAACCACGGAGCAGTAAATTAGGTGACTTCTTGTAGCGGAGAATACACAGAATTTGATTTAACCCAATAACCTGACACGATGTGGGCTCACAGCTGGAAGATAATTCAACGGAGCTTGTTCTACTTGTTCCTTGTCAGATTTTATTATAGGTATTGCCAGTTTGTATTGTTTATTTGGGTTACAAATATAGTAAAAACGTTGAATCTAAATTTTGAGCCTACCTCTTAAAGGTAAGCTGAAATATTATATGAAATAGGTCAGTAATTTTCTTTTAAAAAACCTCTTTCTCTCGATGTTTGATTGATTCAGGCGTTACTTTGCGTGACTTTGGAAGACCAAACGATAGGCAAAATATGAGTCTTTTCTGTTAATGAATATTTAAATTTCAGTTCCTGTGATACTATTCTTACATTAAGGTAAAAATACAGTATACGGAACTACGGGACACTCACTAATTAGAAATTTAGCGGTAACCTTTTCAGAACATCTTTCTCACGCCTGGACTCTAAGGAATCTGTATTGAACTCCTGTGACAGATTAAATCCTTTTCAGTCCCGCTTTTGGAGAGAAGATTAGCAAACCTGTGGCATAGAAAATAAAGAAGCTTTATCTGTCTCAGCTAACGCGAAGAAATTATTGTATGACATATTGCTTGAATGATAAATCATTGCATTGGAATCATTTATTATTTCACCTTTTAGGCGGCTATTCACGGGACGACAAGATTATCAAACTGATATCAAGCAGTATTCTCTGCCCATGACAACAGACATCTCTATTCAAACTCTGACAGATCAAAGCTCTGCATTTGTCACAGAGGCTCAGTGCATTATTAAAAACTAGTATCGATTTTTCAGGCTTAAAAATATGAACTAAAATTAATCATCCAAAATCCCGAATGGCAAATCGAGCCGGTCTGGTACGCTCCGCTCTATCAGATATATGAAATAGCCTTTTAGAATAGGTTGGACTGGACGGTCGCATTTTTATATTAAAAAATACTGCAAAATTAAAACTGCCAACTTTAATTATCACGTGAAAGGCATTCATTACGCGACGGTTATCGGAGAAAGTTGGATACTGAGTCGACAAGTCTTTCTAATGAATTGGTTGAATGCTGAAAGTCGCTTCTCTCTGCTTGGTTGAAAGTTTGAGCATCGACGTGTATTTCCATTAAAAGTGGAGTTGTGGAGTGGTCTGAAGTTGAAAACTTAAGCTAGACGCAGTGCATGTTCAGCAAGAAAGTTTTACATGACGTATGAGTAATGGCGACGTTTTTGCCTGATTTATTATAAGGAGAGGTTTTGGACTAACTATGTTGCCAAGTCTGTATTTAGCTCAGATGTACTTTCTGCGCTCTACGTCTTGACAAACATTTATACTAGGACCTAGGACAAACATTTAATTGACGAACATTGATGTTTGTTCTGTTCTGGATGATAATATTAGGATAGAAAAGTATTCACAAAAAAGCTAATGTATAAATCCAGGCTAGATGATTGTGTGAAGTGTATATTTATTTACTAAAACTAAAACTGCGTACTTAGTAGAAAAACTACGAAAGGTGGACATATTTTTTATCAGGAATGCTTTCAGTAGCCTAAAGTAATCAACTCGAATGCAAGTAAATACTTGTTTCACACCTGCCGCCTGACCTAGTGAGATTTCACTGATACCAAGTAAACGTGTGTAAAAAGCTTATGAAGTTCAAAATTTTACAACGCGTTTGAGAAACAAGTTATTATTACTGCTTGACAAATTATTTTATAAATTACAGTAATGAAGTTTAAAATTTTACAACACGTTTGAGAACAAGCTAATAATACTTCTTGATAAATTATTTTACAAATTACAGTAATCACGGTAATTTTATTATTAGCGCTTTTTAACAAAATCTTTGGTTTGTTCTTTTATTCTTTTATTTCTATTTTATCTTATGGTTTATAACTTTTACAGATAATTATTTTAAAACACGCCGATTGTGTTACATAGCGTTTGCCCATGAACTTGCCTGCGAGGTACCGAACTTAAAAGTTGCATTGTATCGGATCAATTTGTCTATGTTGAAGAATACAGTTAAATCAGTTGAGTCTTGTCAAATGAAGATTATGATAAATTAAGGCGAATTAACGTGTAACTTTTGGAGTTGTTGCAAATTGTTTATAGTATACTCGTAGTTACAATTTTTCTTCGATGCATCATATATGCAATCATTGTTTTAATGATTTATTTTTATTTAGAGCCATACATTGACATATAATATTCAATTCATGAGAAACGGATCCCGGTATCAGTGAATACAACTTGCCGTGGCAAATTTAATCTGATCCCAGGATCGGTGGTGTAAACCCTCTAATACACGCATACCTATAACTTTTGGTTGAAAACTTCATCCGATTCGAATCCAAGATTATTTTCTCAAATCTCAAAGTTTGGAGACTAAGAAATGGAGATGGATCCTTTATATAATTGATATTTGTGTTGGGGATTTGAATAACCGCGTAGAAATCTGCCAAATATTGTCTGAACACTCAAATCTTAGGACGTACTTTTAAGTTCAATTTTAATTCAATATATTCTATTTTATAATTGACTTGAAACAGTTCCAAAAATATATCTACATGAAATTCAGTTGAATATTGCGTGGATGTAAATTGTACACAAAATGTGAAAACTCCCGACCCCGAACAATGTGAATGGTAATTAGCTGATAGTATTTAGAATTAAGGCTACTTCTAAACATACAATTTCAATAAGTTTAACTATTCGCATAGAAAATCTCCAGGATCTTAACCTGTTACAAGAAATGACAGATTTAAACACCGTCGTATTTATTCAGTAATTTGAAATGGGATTTTCCAGCAATTCATTTTATTAAATAAATGAAACAGCTAAATAGCCTTGTCGCTTCCACACTTATTATTAAAATGAATTTGCTTATTTTGTTAGAACGTCAGATATTATATTGTGTAATATTTGTAGCAATCAACACAGATCGAACCAATGGCTACTATGAAAACTGATGAGTCATTAACATTTTTACAATCAGATTCTTGTTTCAAATTCCCGTATCCTGTATGTGAAATCCAATCACAAACGAAAGCCACCACATGTCACATTCATTTCCCATTACACCTTACCTACTTGGAGAGACAAGTTCCACAGACTGGCAGCCAATGTCTGTACCAATGACCGGAAGCACTTGATCTACAGCCTTAATATCCTCATCGATCACTGAACTTCAAATTTCGAACACATTACCACTATTTGGTTAGTAATAGTGCACTTTCACTCGTAAACGCGGTTCTGTTTCGATTTGTTCTTATTACAAACCGTTAAAACCGCTGGAGCGAGGCTTCGAACTCCCGCGTCACAGTACACTGCGCGTGCGTTCCAAGACAACCTTCTTTACCCCCACTTACATCTTAAATCTGCACATTCTAAACTCAGCCATAGATACCATGATTTAAAATATATTTTCAGATGTTAAGTAAGAAGCTCTTCAGAGACTGGTCATTTGTTCTAGGCAGTTTATTAAGAGCTCTTATGAGACGTTTCGGTTCTTTCCAAATTTTACTAGAACGCTGGCCTACTCTCAGGAGCGTGAGTGCAGAGGTATGGTGTGGGTGTTGTTACTGTAACTTAATTAAACCAGCCACATGAGACAAATCATCGATGATAAATTGTCGGTTTCCTCATGTTGTTATTTCACCGTTTTGATAACATAGCTACTAGTATAGTATTATTATATCTGTAATAGCGAATCAATGTTTTGAATATCTACTTTTTTATTACTAAGCCGACTTGGCCTAGCTTGTGGCGTCTAATTAATTAATTAACACTCTTACCACGATAATGCGAAACCAACCGCATTTTCTTTGTCCGTGTGGTTTTTTGCAGGGAGTAGTAAAAAGCTGTTATTTGATACTACAAACAGATACTTCAATTTTATTTATTTGTATAGATAAACTAAATTGGTTATACATCTTTACGTACCAACTTTCCGTGGTTTTAGTTTCTACGTATCTGTTTTACTATCAATGTCAAGCTATCCAAACTTTTGACAGACTGAGGTAAGCATTCATTACTTTAGTCTTAAACCCAGGTGTTAAAATTTGCTATAATTACATGCCTGTTTGACAAAATTAATGCATTTTGTTTTGTATATTGTATTTTAACTTATGATACAGCTTATTTGATAATTAAAGTTTAAATGGTTGCGATATTATTGCAAATTTTCGATAAATGGCACTGAATGGACTGTAATCAAAACAAAGCGAGCCTTAATTTTTTTTATGCTACCAATTAAAATTATATATGTAATTAAATTATTTATTAAAAAAATATTCAATGTAACATTTGCTAAACTCAATAAACACCATTTCGTCGTTAATTACGTACTTTATACAAAATAATCCAGTTAACAAACAAAAACAAAACTTTTATTTCCACTGCTAAGATATTCAGTTACCGCTTTATTAAAGGGATGACTTATTTTCCAATTCTTAAATGGAATCACGAGCGAATTCCTACCTCCGAAGTTTTGTTCGAAGTCAGTGGTATAATTAATTTAATGAGGAGACGTAAATAATTTCCCCGAACAATCGCCTTATTTTAAGATATGTTCAAAATAATATTCTAGCAATTCTTTTTTATTTAATTTATTTCTCGTATATCGGAAACGGTTTCGATTAAATTATATATTTAGATTCGATTTGCTGCATAAGTTTACCTTTATTTTAAAATTTATCACAAAATAACACGAGTGTATTTGTGTGTTCATTTTAAAAGATAGATATAGCTTTGGTACAATTTATTGGATCTTTTTAGAGGAATACTTCCGTAACAGGTAGGTACTTTGTTTATTTAAATCTCTATTGGTTCACGCGTCACACGCCAGTAATCGTTATATTTTAGCCAATTAAACGTTCAATTCACTTGAACGTTTCTCATGAATCACCCCGTCCATCGGTGAAAACCGTATGGAAATCCATTCGGTGTTTTTTTGAGTTTAATACCGTTTACACAGACACGCGGTGGAAGGACTTTTTTACAATATGTATTATATTTAGCCGTTATTATAATTATTCGTTGATATAATTAATATAACTACACGTCATAACGCCTTAGAATAAGGCGTGCTGCTATTTAATAATGCACATTGCTAAATAAATATTTTCAGGAGCTTTCATTTGTTTTATTTCTCTAAAGTACCTACGACCTAACAACAATCAGAACTTATATATTGAATAATATGTTTGCAACCCAATTTCTATTATAATTTTGTATTTTTCAGTAAAGGTTGCTGAAGGTTGTTATAAATTTGCTGGCAAATGTCGAACGACAAAGCATTAAAAATATTCCAAGTATTCACGGTACAAAAGCTCGCTGACCAAATTGCCTGTTAAATTTTGAAGAGGGCAGTGAATTTCTGTTATTCTTTTCCTAGATTCGTTGTAAGCTCATATCTTAAAGTAAATTCAAGGGGAATATACAAAATAAAATATTCATGGACATTTCACTCAGCGCTATATAGCCTTAATTTTTTTTTTTTAAGGTGATTATGTGAGGGAACGAAGCCATAAATATTATGTATAATGATTTCCGTACTAGTAATAGTATTCTGGATCTGTCCAGAGGCCCAATTCTCGTATTTATTCGATAGATTTCATTTTAGATTAAATTGAATACAACAAAATTTTATGAAATTATTTTGTGATCTGTATTTTTAATCAATTTTAATTATTTCTTTTAAAAACATATGAGATGTTTTCTGTGACATATGAGATGTTTCCATTTATGAAGTAATGAGATTGACGGGAGATCGAATATTTTCTTAAATATAGTTGAATTCGGAAAATATAATAAGCTGAGAGGAGACAGG
The DNA here is from genome assembly GCA_921293045.1 of Aplocera efformata. NCBI lineage: Eukaryota > Metazoa > Arthropoda > Insecta > Lepidoptera > Geometridae > Aplocera > Aplocera efformata. The sequence continues at coordinate 2,734,014 of OV121045.1, forward strand.
GGCGAGCGTTGCAGTTCTCGCTTTATCTGGTTTGATGGGCTTTGATCAATCACGGGAGCCCAATACGCATTGGTAAATATATCTTTAACACACAAAGGATCAAGAAACCCCTAGAAAAAAATATTTCAGTATTGTTAATATTTCTTTCTATAAAAACCTGATTTTGAATATTACAAACATTTGAAACCAAAAAATTAGTCTATCGGTTTTCAAGTTAATGACTTCAACTTAACAACGAAAGGCATTTTACTTCTATTTATATAATAATGGATTTGCCCGCCTCTTCACAACAATATTTTTTTACTTCGCTCTGGATTTGAACCAGCAAACTTTTGACTGTTTTTTTTTTTATTGATGTATAGCCAAGCGTTTGGCCGCCATCTCACTTGATGGAAAGTGAAGCACGATTGTCTAGGAGAAACCTATTCACTCTACTCTTGAAGACTGTCTGAGAAATCTGCCGCGCCATTTTGTTGCCGCTTTCTAGGATGATATCAAAGGGATGGGGTGGGTCTTGACTTTTCTGATAGGTACTGGAAGATTTACGAGCCGCTCGTAAAAAGCTTTCCTCATGCCCAATAAGTCTAAAATTTGAAAATTTTGCGAGCTTGTCTACAAATAAGTCGATTTCATGGTTCCCAATTTTGAGGGATACAATTATCGTGCGTTATTTTTTTAGGCCCAAATGGTAAAAGGTCTTCAATGTCTCTCTGTCTAACTGTCTGTCTGTTGAAAGGAATATATAATAGTATAATATAAACTTAGTAATGAGAACGCATGATGATGATGATGTAGGTAGATATTTATAATCAAAAAGTGACGTTTCGGAGTATTTTTAAGACATCAATAGAAATAAAGTATTTTGACTTTGACTTTGACAATTAGTAGAAATTCGTGTAATAAGAAAGAAACAAATAAATGTTCCCATACAGCGTCTTCTAGCTAGAAACTAAGCATAGCATGTACTATGGGAACCAAATTACTCTTAGTTATTTTTTCCATATCTCACGATGTGTTCCTTCACAGTTTTAAGAACGTATTGCGCACATACGTTTATGAGTTATAATTTCGTAGTGTATTTCTGATTTGAACCAGCGAGTGTTCGATTTAAATTCGCCGTCTATACCCTTGAGCCACCACTTTAACCCGTTACAATAGTAATACGACTTAGGTCCTTCCCTACCAAGTTATGGGACAAAGTCATTGTTTTCGCTTTTCACTTTAGTTAGAATAAATACGAGGAAAATAAGCGCTATCGTACAAGCAAACTGGAAATAGCAGTTTTATTATGTGTCAACACTGACTGGACAGCATATGCGACCCTGGGGAGCAAGGTACCTTTTCGGGTCCTTGAATTTATTCTTGTTTTTGGCTGAGATCCAAATCTTCAACAATAATATTATCTCTGAGCTTAGGGTCTACTGAATGGAATTTGTGGTCAGTGCTGTGCCCTTACAATTTGTCACTGTAGACATGACCCAGCCAGCTTGTGTTCACCTCGCGATTTTAAGCATTATTAATGTTCGGATAGAATTCTGGTCACACTTCAAACGATGTCGATGTTTTAGTTCTGGGTGTCTCGTTTCTGCTTGCTAGCAAAGAGGCAGCAAACTTAAACTGAAACTAAAACTCTATTACTCTTTTAAATTTCGAAGTGTAGGATGGACCAGTCAAATGGATACACTTGCGTGTAGATGATACTCTGAGAGTCCCTACACGTGTTCCACGGGTGATGCGAAAGGAGCAACCCAAAGTAGCAGTAGAACTTGAACCAAATTACTGCCACCACACATGAGAACTCGCCGCTTATATTTTGCACACGCATTGTTGTTTTCCAGTGGCAGGGTGTGGGCGGGCGCAGAGTTGCGTGACAGTAACTACCTTGCATCAGCTGGACTGACTAATACAACTGGTATCTAGGTTGGTGCCCCAGCTGGCAATGAACCCGGGAGCCTTAAAGCAGTGTTAATACCAACGTGTTTGATCTTGTGTTAATACGAACTTAGCCGTGTTTGATCTTTTTTTTATATTGGCCTAAGTAAACAGGAAAAGTGAAGATTCATCCAAATATTCAGTCTTCCTGTTCCTTTATCATAAATTTAGAAACATTTCCTTATCCTCGGAAGGTACAACGCAGACGATCGATTAAAATCGGCCACCAACTATTGTCTCCCTACCGTATTATTTGTTCGGCGTGTATCGATTTTCGAATTTTCGCTTCACGCCGATTAAAAATGACAATTTGTTTACATTTGCCGAAAGTTATAAAATCTTTGATATTTTATCTTTGATACTTTTTCTCTGATATTTTATCTTTGATACTTTTTCTTTGATACTCTATCTTTCATACTTTATCTTTGATACTTGTGAAGACGGAAGAACTGGATCTTCAAATCCGGACCTTCGTGGCAGACAATAGTCGGGGCGACTAAAAACGACCGTCCGCGTTGGTTCTAACATTCGTAAAAATATTTTGTCAGCCTCGTAAATAACATTACAAGCCGAGTGTAATGCAATTAAGCTGTTAGCGTAAAGCTGAAATAAAAGGTGATCGTGGATTGAATACAAATCAGGTCATAGGAACTTTCCGAACAAAATGGCTAAAGTATAAATTGTTTGCCTGTAATTTCTTTTGCAACTTGGAGCTTGCTTTTGTTTCGAATATTTTTATGTTTTTTTTTCTAATCAAAAATCGGAGAACACTTGAAAAATACTATGTTTCATGTTTTGAAAACTGCGATTCGCCTGTGTAAGTATGAAAGCCTTAAAAATGGCCTCTACTAGCTCTAATACCTTAAAATTCGTAAATTGTTTTATAAAATTAATAGATATGACAAATAACTCTTTAACGATCATTATTAATTTGACGTACTTTTTATGTATATTGAGTTATATCAAAAATGTTGAACTGGTTCAGATCTTTTTATCTTAATACTTCGAAATTTGTTTCATAGATTGTATTTTTCGGATTATTTCACCGTCAAGTCTAAAAAATTGAGAAAGAAAATACTCAAGTCGGTTTATTCAATTTAAGAGTTAAATCAATACTTTGGTCAAGAATTACTAACGTGAACTATCTTCTGGAACATGGTTTACAACTTGCACTTAGATATAACAATGAATGTTCACAGAAATTCAGATATCAGAATCGTTCAGAATAATTATAAACCGCAACTTACTCTAGTGTGTGCCTCTTGTAAACTTCTCGTCTTCCTCACCTTTCCTTGTTGCAAGCAACATGGGCCACTGGGGCCCATGTTGCTTGCGTCATGGTTATCAAAGTGGTTATCAATGTGGTAAGTGGTTATCGCCCATAAACAACAAAAATACGACTCAGGTCTTCCCCTACTAAAGTATAATAAGACTCAAGTCATCGCGTTGCGCCCATCGCTCTGTGAAGGCGATGTTCCCTTCCACCGGAATACAGCGATGCAAATAAACCATTGACGTGGAGCAACTCCGAAAAAATTTGGCACAAGTTCTACAGCTAGTAGAAGTAGTTCTACAGCTAGTAGAAGTAGTTCTACAGCTAGTACATGTTTGAGCTGCTCCTTTCATACCACCTAGGGGACACCTGTAGAGACTGAGGGTATTCACCTACAGACGCAAGCAACATGGTCCCCTTAATTCTCTGTGACCTTAAATTACAATACAAAGGAACGTTATAAACGCCATACAAATGTAACCAGATATTGCCAAGACTGTCCAATAAGGAAAAGGTATTTAGTACACACAGTAGTAAATAATTAACAACATTCTTTCTTTACTACATGCGTGAATACTTTGTTAATGGACACTGAAAAAACCCTCGTTTTATTGCCTCGCTAACTTCTTAACATAATAGTTTTAAGAGGTAATGTTACTTGAGACCATGTACCTTTTAAAGCCCTACAGTTACTTCCTAAGTGCTGCGAAAGAAGGAAAATATAGTTGCATTTAAACTTATACTAACTTGGTTCGAAAAGCTGCCACCACACTTGGTAATCTACAGGCAACCCCCAAACAACGCACTACAAGTGTCATCGCTGTGTTCCGGTGGGCTTCTTTTTACTGTTTTTATGGGTGGATGTAGCTGCTTAATATCAGGTGTGCTTTCAGCTAGTTCCGTCACTTATGTCACTAAAAAATTAATTACAAAATTCATAGAGCCTTACAAAGCCAGTAAAACAAATGTACTCTAAACAACTAAAGAGCACTGAACCACGAAAAAATGATTTTCGTGGTTCAGTGCTCTTTAGTCAAATTAATTCCCAAGCCAGTCTATGCGTCTGTCCTATATTTTGCACCTTTATAGGTAACCATTTGAAATCTTCATGGAGTATGGCGGTAACAAATAAGTGTAGACAATTAGCGGTACGGAATTCCCTGTATGCAACCCCGAAACACCCATTCTCATTCTTTAGTATTGCGCTAAATTGTGTTCCAAATTTCAACAAGAGGTGAGGATTTGAAATCTTCTTAATTTTTAATTTATTTGTGTGTTTCTCAGGCGATCTTTGCCAATTTATGATTATTTTGCTAAGCCAGACAGACAGGCGACTCGAGCACCCATCTCATCAAACGAAGAGATAACTATTCCTTTAATTCTATAGTTAAGGTCCTGAATAATTACAGGTTGTAGAATAACTCAGAGCACTGTTTTGTTATCCGCAAGTAATACAGCACTAAAGTTTAATAGACACGTCCCGTATAAATTTGAATCTTCTGAAACTCGATCTTATGTAGGCACAGTTACAGTTGATTTTCAGTTATTAATGTATGGGTACTTTGAAAGCACTATGATGGAAGATTTTAGGAGTAAACACTCGTTAGATTTAATTGGGACTTGATCTTTGAAACCCCTACGATTAATTAATTTGAATTCAATTCAATAAAAACATTTTGATACTGTTTGACAAAAGACAAAAGTTTAGTTTACATTGTATAGTGTCTAAATGTATTGTAGTGGTGCCAACTGTAATTGTTTTTAATTAACGTATCTGATTAAGTATATTTATTGTGGTTTACTCATTACAAATAAGACTTGAAATAATTTAAAGTTTGAATTATTTGTTTCCTGTCTAATAAAAATAGACCATATAATACACATATAAACTTAAATTTACAACATTTACAACGACTCTGTCTAGCTTCATACTAACCATAACTTGTAGTTTGGAAACTTGTTAACAGATTGAATATTTAAAGTTTATTTATTTTGTAAATGTATTTCTATAATATTTAACATCCAGACATAGAACAAACGCCCTAGGTGAGAATCGACCTTTGAACTACAGCGCAAAAGAATAGATAAAATGTGAGGAGAGTCAAATTTTAGGAAAAGATTACTTGCCTGTATTTTTATTCCAAAAAATCATGAAATAGGCACAGCTGAGCTTTCGGCTTTTTACTCATCATAACAATATAATAACTTTACCTCAAAAGTTTATTACACGATTATTAGGAAATTTTCAAACGCCCTACTATTTTAAAAAAGAAACGTTAAAATCGGTATTCAACGGGTGAAGAAAAAAGTCAAATGCAAACTAAATAAAGCAATGTCGTTTACTTGGAGGACGTACTTTTTCTAGTTTTTTTGATTTAACAAGAAAAATATTTTTTCTGATCGGTTGATAAATTGATGGACACGAGTTAACCAAAAAAAAAATTGCTCTTCTCCCCCAGAAGTCGTTTGAAAATAGCCGATTTATGGCCTCAAAACCTATTGAGTGGTGTATCAAAATACAGGGTTTTTTAATACATGCTTTTTATATTATAAATAATATTAAAAAAGGTGTTATGCGTAAATACACAATACATAAATGTGTAATGTATGAGTACCTGGCCGATCGAGCTTCGCTCGGTTTTTTTGTTAAAATCGTGTTTTATCTGAAACAGTAGATTATCATTAAAATACACCAAAAATTTACGAGATGGCGGTATTAAAATTTTAGGTACAATTATACAGCAAAACCCTATCCAAACACAAAATTTCATCCAAATCGTTGGAGCCGTTTCCGAGATAAACGAAATAAGTACCATTATAAATATACAATAATTGCTCATTTTATGTAATAAAATAAGATATCTTTACAAAAAAGTATAGTACTTTTTTTGTAAAGATATCAAGTATTCTATCAGTAATCGAAGTCTCAGTGCAAACCAAGCTAAGTGTAAAAAAAGCGTTAAAAAGATCAAAATCTCAGTGCAGACCAAGCTAAGTATAAAATAAGCGTTAAAAAGATCAAAAAGTTCAGTTTTCATTACTGTTTAATTTAGATTGCGACCTCGATTGTTCTACGGCATATCGCGTCAAGAGAGCTGTTATTTCGACAGTTCTAAAGAAGTTAATTTCATTCAGCTCCACAAAATTCAACGCGGTATGGCACTAGCACAGTAGTACTAAATTGACGTAAGAAATTGACGTTTTAACTCCAAAATCTGATGGAATCGTTGTTCGACACTTTTGTAGAAATCTCGTCTATAGAATGCACAGTAGATGCAATATATCTTTTAAATCTAAATACTATCTGTAGAATAATAATATAATCGTTTAGTTTTATAATTCAAAAATGCAACAGAATTTAAGGAAACTGCTTTGAGGCTCTGCCTATTGAGTCAGAATTTTTTCGAAATAGTTTCGGGTTATTTGCTTAGTAAATAATACTGAAACTGGCGAGTTAAGGGTGAGTTAACACTAGATTAACATTTATCATAACCCCTATAAAAAAGATCAACATGGGCCTATAGACGTAAACAGCATGGTCCCCCTTGGAAAAATCTATGACAAAGTTAAAACTAAGATCAACAATCAAGCAACCTAGTTTAAAATCAAATTGAATCAACATTGCTGTTTTCCAGTACTAAAAGCATTGATATCATTTGTTATTCTGAACCCGCGCCCAATTTCCACCTGTGGTGGCAAAACTTCAGATATTATGATACCGAACAGCCGGTTTGTTTTCATCACAAACAAGAACTTTCGCTGGGAAAATATTGATTAGACTTGAAAAGGATACACGCAGTTTCATTAATAGAAATAAATTGATATCAGAAAGAAAAAAGCTGAAACTTCGTAAAATTAGTTATCTGTACAAGTTACATTAAAAAAATAGTCTGCTGAGCTTGTCGCGGTGAAAAAGTACTCAGCCCATGCGGTTACATATGCCACGCGCATAGCGATACGTCGTACATTTCAGTCTGCGGACTTTTCCACCGCGAAAAGTTCAGCGGACAATTTATTTCATGTAATTGATATAGGTAACTATTATTTCACGAAGTTTCAGCTTTCTTATTATTAGTTTTCGCAGCGCATGTTTTTAGCGTGTTTGGGCGAGAAGCTGACGTATCGAAGATACAATTATTTAGTTATTTGCCTCGAAGCCCGTATAAAGTGCTACTAATTTCTACTCAGTACTTAAATAAAACAGGAAACATCTTAATAGATGACATAATGGCGACCAACCACTGTCTTCGACTTGTTATTTATTCGCCAATTGTGGATCGATTTGAATGATTCCTTTTTAATTTGATAGTGCGTACTTCTGATGTAGTCCGATCAGCTTCGAATTTATTCGACGAAAATCTTTAATTTATCTTTTAACTCTGACACATTTAAAACACTAACTTCCATTAAAATTAGTTAGCGGTTTTACAAAGATCTGGTCACGAGTAATATCTGATTTCATATCAGAACATTAAATGTTAACAATAGCTTTTTAATTAATTTGTGACGGGGTTGACGGGACAAGTTGAAGGCAAACCAGGTTTATTTCCGGAGAAGTACTACTTCCTACTAAGGTTTCCCCGCAGCTCCAGACAAAGGTAATTTTTTTAATCAGCTGTTAGTTAAGTACATAATATTAATATTAAGTTTATTATACTGAGCGGCATAATCGTCATTTTCATAAAGGCCGTTCATTATATAAAGAATAAAAAACCTACAAATGCAATTTTATTAAAGTCTAACTAATTAAATTGCATTTAATTAAAAATTCTTCCGGGTGTAGACCACATTCGTAATTTATAATCGCGACAGTTTTATTTCTCAGCGAGAAAGAATATTTACATTAAATTCGTAATAAGTTGTTGAGGGTAATTTGAATTTGAAACTTTTGTATTCTATTTGATCTTATTTTTTGAATTAAATATATAACCGGCCAGTTCCATACATAAAAAAACTTACTAAGTCGCAACTCTAAGTCTGGCCTGGAATAACCCACCCTAAAGTAAAAACTTTTTCATCTGATTCCCATTTACTTACACCAAAGTGGTTTCCCGCTAGGAAAATATTTGAGGAATATTGAATAAAGCTGTGTAGGGTTTTGAGGATTGAACGGTAAGTGGCTTGAGTACAGATTTGCTCTCGGGTAAATAAAATTATGAATTACCCAACATATTGGCACCTGGCTTCTTGGTTAAACCTGTGAGTTTGTTAAACAGCGGTATTAACTTGACTTGCCTCATCTTGTATCCCACTGAAACCTCGCGCGGGAACAGAGTTTAAATTACTTACTAAGTTAAACACGGTACTGGGTGGTCTTTAACCGCGTTATAGTACCTTCATCACAGAGATAGGTGTGTTACTTCATGCTAGGTAACTTTCAACTAAAATATTTGCTGAGTTAATACTCTCCTCTAAAAAGGGTTTCGTTTCCATACCATTATGTTACGAAGGCATAGAATTAATTTAGGCAAAGTAGGAGAATGTCAAACATAATTTGTTCTATATCACTGCCACGTACACAAGCGTTTACATTTTGTTGCCAATCCAACAACAATCGCCCCGTCTATCCTAGCTTTACATTCATCGGCATAGCCAAGAAAGTCGTCCGTTAAACTAAATCACCATAGACTTAGACCATAGACATGGTTGCTTTACTTTGCTTGTACTAGGCTTCTAGTCTTATATATCTTTGGTCAAACATCTACAAAAATGCATGTTTAGTAGTACCAAAACCATCTATAACCATGTATGACATATAAAATAAGCAAATTTATAGCAACTGTTACGATATGAATGGAATACCTTTGACTACTTGTTTACCAAACTAATCGTATAATCCGAAATATACGATATTTGAATAGGTTATGAGATAAAGTATTAGTGCGAACGTCAAACATGACAAATTCGTAGGCAAACAAAGTTGTTGTTGTTTGCCAGTGAGAACGCAACCAACGACAATAGGAATTATAGGTACTTACCGATTCCTTTAGCTGTGCAACCGCTTGTTTAAGTGATGAAAAGTTCAATTGATACTTCATCACTTAAACAAAAATGTGTGATTTAATTCAGACAGATTGCAAAATAACAAATAAACTTACGTTTACACACTCATACCCCTGCACTAGGATTCCCTTTGTCGCAGATGGTATGGACAAACGTAGAAACACAAGACAAACACCCAATACCCGAGAACAAACTTCATGTTCATCAAACAAAGTATGCCGCAACTGGGAATCGAGGACCACTCGCTTGGAAGCCAGGGCTACTAACTAAGCCACAGAGTCGTTTGAGCGTGAAGCTTTCTTGGTTTTAATTTTCATCCAAATCTGTTCAGCCGTGAAGAGCGTGAAGTAGTAATAAACATACACACACACAGACACACACATACATATAAACTTTGCCTTTATAATATTAGTGTAATTTGTGTGTGTAACAGCATTGTTAATAGCTATTACTACAATTCTGCTCAGGGCAATTCCAAGAAATTCGATTGCGTATACTCCGAGACCAACTGGTTCTTTGCATAGAATTATCGTATTTCCAAGGAAACTGTTTATGTTAATTTAATTTATTTTAGCAACGGCTGGATCCTATACAAAAATTTCCTATAACACCCAATTTAGGGCAAAATCATAGTGTAGTTTTGTAGTCTTCGACAAGGTTACATCTCAGTTGCTCACGTCCGTAGGTGTATACCCATTGATTCCCTGGGACCTGGGAGGAAGAAAAAGAGCAACAAAGTAGCAGTAGAACTTGTGCCAAGTTCGTCCGGAGAAGTACTGCCTCCACACCGGTCATTCCGCCGCCAATCAGTGGTGCACCCGCATTTCTGTGTTCCGGTGGTAAGGTGTGGGCGCCGGGAAAATCACAGGCACTTGAGGCGTATCATCCCCGTCTCGGAGCGACGGGTGTAATGCGATGCGACTTGGGTCTTCTCATACCACTTAACCACTTACCATCAGGAGGGCAGTCTGCTCATCCGTAAGATTAGTTACATGAAAATATAAACACGATTCACTCTCGCTAGTCGAGTGAATGGAGTTGTTCCTATAACGCTTCTGAAATCGGAACACTATAGGAAACCGATACTAATTAGTGAGGGTTCAAGCGTTGTAATTACAGGTAAATTTAGATACTCGAAACTGCGGTTCTGCCCTCGGTGATAAACCGTGAGTGACCGCAATTCGGTGACTTAATTAAGCTAAAAATACAGTAGACTATTTATAATAACTAGTCAGTATAATATTACGTACCATCCGTACCAGCCTCTACTGTTCCCACTGCAGGGACACCGGCCTACTCTCGATAACTGAGAGTGGATGGGCTCTGATCTACCACGGCAGCCCAATCCGGATTTGTAGATATCACATGTCGTCGAGTTTTTGGTTCTAAGACATGCCGGTTTCCTCACGATGTTTTCCGTCATCGTTCTGAGAACGTGGTATTGTGCACATAAATTTATCAAGTGAAAAATCTCATTGGTGCACGTGTGGGTTTGAACCAGCGACCTGCAGATTGAAAGTCGGCGTCTGTGCCCCTGAGCCACCACGCTCTCAGTATAATATTGCTTCATATTAATATTATTTCAGATTAAGGCCTGGATAAGTCCAGGCCTACTTTTATGTACGTGTTGAGGAACTATGCGCAGCACATACAATAAATATAAGTAATTTATAAAAATTATAAGCAGGGATTATATGTTATCTATAATCTAAGCTATTATAGTCAGTGGATTAATATTCAATATAATAAATAATATAAAGTTTTACGTAGTACATACCAACATATATATAACTTGTATAATATTGTTTAATAATATTCTTTATTATTGTTTGAACCAAGGCTATAAGCTATCTTGGAACTAAATTTCATTGAAATCCGTCCAGCCATTTGGGCTTGAAGATGGAACAAATATATATATACACACACACACACATACATACAAACTTTCGCCTCTTTAATAAAAGTATGACAAATTATAATGTATAATATTTTATTATTACTATTTTTTTATTTCGATTTATAAAAATCCACGCAATATCATTAAACACAAACTTAAAACTATACATTGCATCATGAAAAAAATAATTAAATAAGATTTCACAGTAAATTTAAAATTAGATAAAATCCATTATATTATCCTAATAGTGGATTTATAATTTATATTAATTTTTATAAACGAGTACAGATGCTTAACATTGGCAAAATATCGTCCATTACGTAGTACTCGTACTAGAATACAGACCAGTGCGTTTATTATTGCGCAGTAGAAGTTCTTCCTATTTCATTATGAAAAATTATAGTCTCACATCACACTGATTGTGTTCACCCAAACTCAAACCATAACTCATTTATTCCTTCAGATCTCAAGTATCGTTTTGACACGTCAAATTTTACACACACAAGTAAACACATTCATGAGCATATATCGTGTCACAGGAGGATCCAACTGGGCCCAATATGGATAATATACCAATTTGTCACAAGCAATATTGATGAGCAGTATGATCGCCAATCCTGTCAAAATCCCTGTGAGCCAATGCAGATTATGTTATTCATGTTTGCCAATATTATATTAATTGCGTTATTAGTTGAAATTGTTTTTTTGCGCAACCAATATTCCCTGTAGTGAACAGAAGTAATGGACTTTACAAGTTCTTGTAGTTGTTAACCAAATATTCATGTTTGTCGTTTCATTCAGCTACAACAGATCATTAAATGTTCTTCGTTGGTTTGCGCTTAATTTCTTCTGAAAATTAGCCAGAAACACACAAGCCTAAAACATGACTTACTGGTAACATTGTCAAATCGTTCAAAATAAAAAAATAATCGTGTGTCGCGTTTGTAAATGGTTGTAATTTATTGTCAAAATTAATTAAATTATATTTTATCTCCCAAAGTTAATTTTATTCAAAAATGTTCACCACTTTTCTGACATAAAAACTCTTTGCTAAGATTTAAAAAAGTACCGTTCCTTTTTGACAGAGCGCCTTAATAAACCGTGCGTTTTACATTACAATAACGCACAAGTGCGTAATGAGATACATTACGATATTGAAATTGGTGAAATAAGAGACCCTTTACGAGCACATGTGTTAGAATAGTATTATACGTTAGTACAAAGTCACTATAAGCAGAATTACTTCACAGTTCTTTTCTAAACTAGAATTACCGTAGTGTGTCCTAACTAGCCGTGGTCCCTACGTGAGTGCTGCCCATGTTATCGATGTTTTCTATTATTCGTTTTTAGGGTTCCGTACCCAAAGGGTAAAACGGGACCCTATTACTAAGACTGTCACCAGGTTGTATATCTCATGAACCGTGATAGTTCGAGATTTCTGTGACAATTTCGCATTTATGTTACCGCGTTAAGAACAAATACTAAAAAACAGAATAAAATAAATATTTAAGGGGGTTCTCATACATACCTATTTTTTTTTGTTCGTTTTTGCTCGATATTGATAACGGTAATGAAATGAATATAAAAGAAATATTTAAAAGGGGCTACCATGTAAAAAACATGATTTTTTTGCAGTTTTTATTATAGATAATGGTACGGAACCCTTCGTGCGCGCCGACTCGCACCTGGCCGGTTTTTAAGTCTGGCTCCCTTCCATTCTTCCCAGATCCCGCGTAAAGTTGTCAAGGCCATATCCGGCCTCTATCCGGCCAACAATATATTTTTCTGACAAAGAGAACCTACGTAGTATTGCTATTGTTGTGGACGAAGGTGTACACTTACCTAAAATATGCTGTCAGATTGTAATAAAACTAGTTACTTGTGCTTTGGGTTGTACAATGCGACTAAAACGTAACAAGTCTCGACTCTTTATCTCAGCAGTAAGATGTCAATTACCACTTAGCTTTATTATCCAACAGCAACTGCCATAAACACTAGCTTTTGCCACTAGTTATTAGTTGATTACGTGACTTTTGTTGCAGTATTTTTTATCTATCTAGAGAGAGTGGGGTAGCTTAGTGGCACGGATGGCAACTTAACATTGCTTTATTATTATTTAATTAGCAGTTCCCCGCACTTTCGTCCACATAGAATATAACATTTTTTTTTGCTTTGCACCCAATTTGTCCTAATTTACTCCATATAACATCACCTGTTTGCCAGTGAAACTCCTGTCAAAACTTATTCAGCCGTTTCAGAGACTTTTATCCCCTCTCCTAAGGGAACAGTGCTGAATTTGATTATAAAAGTATCCAGAGTACTATCCCGTGGTATAACTTCAATTCATGCCAAGTTTCATTTGCATTAATTCACTTCTTTCGGCGTGATGCGCGACCAAGACTGGGGGTTGTGATCTCTGTAATTTCTGAACTACAAAACCTATCCAACTATTGTCCGGTGGAGAGTAGCTTAACCCAAATTATCTGTAAAGATCTAGGCAAGTTTCAGTGCTTCAGCAGTTGAAATGCAGATATGCACCAATGATTATTTCTTGACAGATTATATTCAGACCACATTCCCAAGACGGCAAAGCAAAACAAAGCGAGGAAACTGCTATAACCTAGAATCATTAAATCGTAATCGTGACATCTACCCATCAGGAAACATGGCATGTTTTCGTATTAAGAATCGATAGGATTCAGTCAAAACCCTCGTTATTTATATATTATATATTATAAATGTATATATTATAAATGCGAAATCTATCAACCAATATCGATTCCATGATTGGCATTAAAATGCAGAGACTTAATCAAACCTTATATTAATCACCACCGCAGAACATACTAAACATTGAAACAGATGGTTATTCTGCGAAGAGAGATGTTTAATTACCATCGCAGACATTCAGAAGTCTGTCGTTTACAACCTTAGTAGCAGGAATAATCTTTGGTAACAGGTCTTTTACAGGATATGTGGTTTTCGTATTACACAGACTAAAAATACAAATTTATCCTGATGCACAAATTATATAAAGGTGATTTTAGTGACTAATGTTATAACTAAATAAAATGCAAATTTAATTAAGTCAATCATTAGTAAAACATTTCACGTGGCTTAGTTGTTGTAACCCTGCCTTCGAAGCGAGGGGTCCTAGGTTCAATTGCCGGCCGGGACACTCTTTGCGTGGTGAGTAAATGAATTGTTTTAAGATATATTTAAATAAAATATGTCATAAGCATAATTTATTGATTGTATTATTTAATTTGAAATAGGATTGCATTATAAAATTGTATAATGTAGATACATTCATGTTACATATATTTTTGTGTATAATTGGAGATATGGCTAGGTATAGTTTGTTCGCCTGAAGGGTACGTAGGAAGTTACAACACAAGTTAATAACTTAGTTGTAATATGTAACAAAAAGCTTTAGCAAAACATGTAGGCTTTGTTTCCTACTTGTAAATTTATTATGTGCTTGAATTGAAATAAATATTATTGTTATTATTTCTCATTATTTATTTTATTTCTCATTTCTATACATTTTTCACTACAAAATAATACATTATTTATAAAATAAACAGTATAAAAACATTGTAGTAAAAAATATATAAAAACGGACGACCACCGACTACTGAGTAAGACCCAAGCAGTCGGTGGCTAGGGCTGCAGAGAGAGGAACCTCTTGACGATGCGTGCCGTGTCCAGGAGTACCGCTTTCTGTATCTGGCCCTTGACCCAGCCGTCTAGCGAGAGCCTCTTAAGATGTTGGTCGAGGCTCTTCGCTATAAGTTATTATTATTATTATTATTTTAGTATAACTAGCTGAACGATATACAAGTGAATGACAAAAACATAAATCGCACAATCCCAGGTTGAGTGGTGGAATACATCATAACGAACGCATTATTGTCCCAAAAGGTAAAATTAATGAGTAAAGATTTTCGTATCTACTCTTATTCTTACATATTTTCCTTGCGGTAAAAGCTATTTGTGGAATTGCTTAATAGAACGACATCCCCCAAAAAAACAGGTTCTCATATTTTGATAATTATCTTTACTGGCTTTAAGAAGACTCGTGGATCCTAATGAGCCGGTTTTAATGTTTCAACTTCCGGTTATAAAAAAAAAATAACCTTTTTTAAGGGAATATAAGTTACAGTGAACAGTCGTCAGTCACTAAACGATCTAAAATATATTAATCGACTTCAAGAAAGGAGGATATAAATTTTGCTTTATTGTGTTTTTGTATTGTGTTACGCGATTTCTTTGCCTATTGTAGACCGATTTGGATTTTATACCGATATATTTTGGAAGGTTAACGAACCGGAAATTTCATGAATAATTTCCACCTGTAAAAGCATAAAACAAGTAAATAAGAGAAGATAACATAGAAGTCGTTTTATCCAATTTTTTTTTATCTGTTCTGGGATATTAGTTCGAGTTCGATTTATTTTTCATGTAAGTTGGACATGATAAAGTTCACACGTACAAATACATAAATAAATATTATGAGAGCTATTCAATAAAATAGTTAAGCGTTTCTTTGCGCTTCTTGAAAACCCTATGGTATCGTAGTTTGAGTAATTTCTGTATTCGATTCCCGGCCGGGGCAAACTTTGTGTTATGAGCTTAAAGTTTGTTGGGGTTGAGGCAAACTCACCCAAACAAACAAAAAGAGCATTGACTCGAGATGTAGCCATGTCAAATGCTACACTAAACAAAAATTTTTGAGAGGAAAAATAAACCCGACTGCGTGAAAAATACCGGAACACAGCCATACGAGTGCACTACTGGTTGGTGACAGATTACCAGGTTTGGAGGCAGTACTTCTCTGGGCAAACTTTACACAAGTTCTATTGCTCCTTTTTGTTACTCTTTTAGCATACTACCCAGAGGGTACGTACAGGAATTAAAAGGGTACTTACCTACGGACGCAAGCATATGGACCCCACTGTTGGAAATTGATAAAATAATTAATTAATCATCATCATCTTCCTGCCCTTATCCCACCCTAAGTTATTAATCAAGTAAATAAATTACTAACGAAAACAGAATTTTACATGAAAGCTTGTACTTATTATTTACTTAATGGGAAATTTCAACATTTGCTATACATAATTATGATAAAATTGTTCCATTGAGATAGCTCTGTATATCTGTCGCAGAAAATTAATTATTCAATCACAATAATAAATTACAAGGATTCTATCTGTGATATGGTATAATTTATTTACTGGATGAATCTATTAGCTGAACTTTTCGTGATCATACAATGAAAGCGATACGCAATGTAAAAAGTTCCGTCAAGGCACAAATTTCAGTAAAAGTCGTGATATTAGCTATGTTTTATTCGCACAACCCATCCAAATTCGAAGTGTTAAGCTAATAGAAAAATCAGAATAAGGCTAAAATCTACGGAAGCCCAAAAAACAGAAAGGAACTAAATAAGAGTAATTGTCAGTATGAGGGTAATAGTTAGCAAAAGCTACTCAAATGTTCAAAGAACAATGTTTCCAGAGCTATATAAAAGTGACTAAACTCGGCGCAAACAAGAGAGCATAGAACGTTAAGTGGTTGCAAAATATTGCAAAAAGGGCTGCGTACTGGTTAGGGAGTTGGCGCCATTCTGAAACTTGACGAAGATTTCAGTCGTGTTTGAGTCCCCGTTCGAGTCAGACGTCGGAAACCCTAGGGCGGACTCCGCGATTTGTGCCGAAGTATTTCGGAAGTTTGGTGTTGTTTTAAAATAATTAATGCTGAGTACAATGACAATTTGGATGATTTGAAAAAGTGTTGCTGAATCTTTAAACTTTATTTGCTGACGTAAGTTTTGAACTATTGTATTTTGTTTTTTTTTTTAAGTAACGTTGATATGGACGAAAGACAAACAGACTACAATTCAATAGCAATGAATAAAGTCATATTTTGACGACTCCGTGGCTTAATTGTTAATAAAGGGTCCCGGATTCGATTCTCAGCCGGAGTAGACATTGTGTGATGAGCATAAAATTTGTTCTCGGGTCACAGACACAAGGAATTCTGAACAATTCAGGGGGTATGAAAGTGTTAACTTTATTTAAAAACAGGTTTCAGAATAATTTAATACATTTGTAATAATTGAGAACAATTTTAGCAAACTTCCTTAGAGTAGTCTGCAATATTGCTATTTTATTTAAGACTAAATTCTTGCCATTGAAAAGAAACAAACCATTTTCGTCATATGATCTTGTTTATACGTGTAGGAATTCTGTAAGAATTCGATTTATTTATTTATTAAATGACGCGAGCAACATGATCCCCTAAAAATTTATCTGTATTGAATTGTTTTAATTCTCCACAACAGACAAAAACATTTTTTAATTATAGATTTTTCGTTTTATAATGAATGAATCAAATAAAAAATCCACAGATTGAGCAAAACAGGATTATGTTCGAACTTTGACTTTGTTAGTATTCTATTGCCAGCTTGACTATTATTACAGTTATTTTCAACACCAAATAAAAAATTTATTAATTTTTTAATCTTTGACTGGCCTTCCTGCTCAGCGCTACAGTGGGTTCGATTCCCACCAGAACAAGCATTTTTTAGATGATCATAGATGTTTGTTCTGTATCTGGGTGTCGATATGTATTATATGAATGTATTAACAAAAATTACTATAGAAGTATTGTCAGTTTTTTTTCCATACTAAAAGCTATGTTTAGTTTGGGTCCTGAAAGCGCTATGTGAAATGTCTGTGAATATTTATTTATTTACTTATCTTTGTTATAAATATATTATTATTTATCTTGATTGTATACTAGCTGTACTCGCGACTTCGTCCGCGATTGCCATCCCTGCAGAATAATTCGCATTTGACAACAGTTTGTCTCATTGGTGAGATACTGAGTCATTCTCGCATGCATGAAAACAGGAAGTCACGTTAAAAAAATAGTGGTATTGCATATTATGGAAAATATTGTATTAAGCATAAAAAAATTATGCTCTAGGCTTTGTTTGCTATTAGTAAAAACGGTTTAAGGTGAAAGTGGAGGCTTATTCCTAGAGTTCTAACATGCGCAAAGATTATTTCCAAAAAATATTATTAATCACTGCTTTGCAGTTTGATAGCATATTGATTTTTTTTAATTTTTATATGCCGTTCCATTAATAGCTACTAAATGATGCCTTGAGGGTGGCGTTACTGCCCTTAACAATAGAGCTACCTACTCAGCGTATTACAAAGTGCGCTACAAATCATACGCCAGCTTTAAATGAGACATGTACTCGAAGGTTCCTGTACATTATAAGCTTCAAGTTATTTTAGACATTTATGCTGGGTATAATGATTGTTTGGCAATATGGCTTTTTTTGAAGTTGGTCTCATTAAGCCTATACGACAAAGTGCGCTCAAACAAAGTGTGCCATCTTAAAGCTTCAAATGAGCCGTATGTACAAAGGTCCCTGTACATTTCGGGTTTGAAGTTATTTGGACTTAATACTGAGGGTGATGTATTTAATTTCAGAACTACAGAATCGATGATGACCTTGAAATATTTACGAGACAATCTTTAAGGTATTTTCTTTATCCCAAAAAAATATGGAATCGGACTACGCATTAATGAATTATTATTAAGTAAACTCCTCTCTAGTACTTACCCAGTGTCCTACCTCGTAGTTTGAACTTAAATCATCAAAGTCAAAGTCAAAGGCAAACTTATTTATTCCTTTAGATCTCAAGTATCATTTGGACACGTCAAATTTTACACATGCATGTACTCATATTTGTGAGCATATAACGTGTCACAGGAACTCCCCAGGCACATTACATGCACACGGATATGTGAAATTACAGTCAGTTTTCATGTTTAAGCTAATCTAATTTGTTAAGTTTACGTCTTTTCCAACCCTCCATGCTAAGATTCATTTGATTTCATTTTGTAGTTTCGGAGTGATGCGCGGCCAAGAAATAGACAGACAAACAAAAATGAAAAAGAAAAATACAGTTTTGGCTTTAGTATCGAACATAGTGTCCTCAAAAACAATTGAATTTTTTTCAATGTATAGAATTGGACCTGTTACAGTTTTATTATAAATATATAATATAGATAAGCCATTTGAAAAAAAAACAT
This sequence comes from Aplocera efformata, assembly GCA_921293045.1. Taxonomy (NCBI): domain Eukaryota; kingdom Metazoa; phylum Arthropoda; class Insecta; order Lepidoptera; family Geometridae; genus Aplocera; species Aplocera efformata. The sequence continues at coordinate 2,753,237 of OV121045.1, forward strand.
ACATTTTTTTTAGTTATATTTTCAACACTTTTTTTGTGTGCCTAACATTCTGTAAAGAGAACGTGATTATAGTACTTACGACAAGATTAAGACAAGATGGTCTAAAACAATAGTCAGCTATTAATTCATAAAGTAGGGAATTAAATTCAACCCTACTTTGTGATTCAAGCTAGGTTCTGAACCGTGTCTCTAAACCCGATCCGAATTAATAATCTAGACAACGAGGAGAATTAATCACTTTGCCTTATTCATTAGTTACACAAAGTGACAATTAATCCTTTTATGTAAGGACATTTAAAATCGACAATGATATTTAACATTCTTTAAGGAGTAGTAAAAGTAGGTACTATTTATGGGTAGGCTGAAAAATAGCGTGGCTGAGCCCTTGACCTTTTTACACATAGAAATACAAATAAATCACACAACAAGCATTTATATACGCACACTGAAATGGAGTGCACATATAAATGTAATGCACATATATATATATAATAATCCAAAGGTTGTCTGTAAGAGATCACTTTATAGCGATAAGACCGCCCATTGTGTCGCCTTTTTATTATTTAAGATTTCTATTTTTAAGCTGTTGTTGTTGAAAAAATATTAATATCGTAATACTAAATGTTTTTGTATGTGCCTATTCTATATAGCTTCAGTTCGTCTCTCTGTCTGTATCTTGGTCGCACATAACGCCGAAACTAGTATGAATTCAGATGAAATTGAGTTTGTGAACTCAAATCATGCCATTTCATTTCAATTGAATTTTTGAAAAGAAAAACAGATAGCCTTACTAAAAAAAAATCTGTATTTGACTACGTATTAATAAATTACAACAATGAACACATTTGACTATTAAATGCGAATAGTTAGTCTGCAGGGATGGTAGTTGCTCGCATGTACCCTTTGATTCCCTACACATAACCCCTAGGTGGTGCTAAAGGAGCAACCAAAAGTAGCAGTAGAACTTGTGCCAAGTTCGTACGGAGAGGTACTGCCACCACATCTGGAATCTGCCCCCAAGCAGTATTGGTTGCATTACTGTGTACCGGTGGAAGGGTGTGGTTGCCAGTGAAATCAAATGCGCATGAGACGTATCATCCCCGTCTCAGGTGATGGACGCCGCACGATGAATGCGATTCAGTAAAGATTTGGATCTCATAGTGAGTCGCACGCATTACTGTTGTCATGGGCAAGGGTCCCCATTTACCATCAGGTGGGCCCTCAGCTCGTTCCGTCACTCATTCACAAAAAAAATGAAAAAGAAAAAGAACGAAGTAGCGGACACAGGTGGTTTTAAATATGACGATGACGTATTCGATATTACACGATAAATAGAGCCATTTAATATAATCTGCAACAAAGCTGTCGTTTGTAGAATTTCAATTAAGACTAATTGAAATGGTGATGTGAACTAATGTTCGTGTCACTCGTAGTCTATTGAAATTCTACAATGCCATAAAAGGTCTGCTCCATGGTGGAACGCAGAGCAAATCACCATTAGTTCAAATTACTAAGGTCACTTTCAGTCAAAAGGTCGCGGTTCAAGCTTAACACATGTTCTAAAAGTTTATTTTTAAAATGCGCCATTATTTTCTTTGTAGAAACACAATTATGTAAAACAAAATATGATCAAAACGAAAAAAAATAATGCCTATCTGGTCCCGTTGCTTGCGTTCGTTAAATTTGAAATTTGAACTATTGTACGAAAGTTGGAATAATGTAAGCCAAAGTATCAAAATTAAGCTTATAAAAGTCATTACCTGGCGTGTGCTATTAATGATAAATAAAATATTTTATTGTTATTTCTTGTGGGTAATGACATTACATAAAGTAATAATATAAAAGCTATAAATTAATTATTATAGTTAAATCAAAATAACAGTGTTTTGTTACAATTTGTTTTGTGACTTGAACTAATTTTCACGGCAAAAATATCAATCTGTTCCTATTAAAAAACCGTGCGAATCCGGGGCGTGTTCCTAGTCATAATATATAGAACTAAAACCACTTACTTTGTCGTAATAGACTTTCTAGTGACAGTATTATAAGAGTAATTGATGGTGATTCAATCACGGGCTAATGGGACGTAGACATAATAGTAAGCTTGTCGTCACAATTATCTTCCACCGAACAAACTCCGCTTCCCTTCAGCAAAATAAATCATGCCATAATATCAGCAAGCCCAATGTTTTTACCGAAATTAGCAACATGTTTTGAGAGTTCCAAGAAAGCATTGGGGAAAGCGAGTATTTATCTCACGAGTAAAGTGATATTCAAAGGAATTCAACGACTACATAGCCAGACTGAATGAAAAAAAAAACCTAAGTCGCCATTTCAAGTGTACTCATGCCTAAAACACTATTAGAAACCAAATCATTTGAAACAAACTAAATTCTTCTCGCGGCTTTACTCACGTTGTGTCGAGAGCCTCGTCGTTGGCCTATGTACCTATTGTGTATTTTCGATCGAATTCCAAAGAATTAAAAAGAAAATGATACAAACTAATTCATATCTTTCTCAAATATAAATTCGTTTTTCACTTCGGATATCAATTTTTATTTACATTTATTACCTCAAAAATCTCCGTCATTTATCAAGCGCTTTAGAATATATTTTATTTTATTTGACAGGCGGATGTTTGAGGGGTTAAGATATACGTTCAGATTAATCTCCCCCAGAAATTACATCAAAATCGATTCAATAGTTTGGTTTTTAAATAAAAATAACTGGAAATTCAAGTAAACGAAATTGCGTATTTTGGTTACCTGTAATTTTTTTCTTCACCCATTGTAGACTTATTTGAATGTTTATTTTTAAATGGTAGAGAATAAGGGATCAATTTTTTTTTAACTACTTAGCAATAGGTGGAAGCTGGATCAATAACTTCCGCATAAAAAATATACGAATAAAGTAAAATCGTAACTGATTACAATATTATAATCGAGACAAAAAGTAACTGTCTAAACCAGGGTGGTTTAAAATAGGAAAACATTCATCCGAAATAGCTACGAGCATTCAACCAACAATTTCGGGCCGTCATTAGTTTCGTCGGCCATCTTTTATTCATGGCGAAGTCTCTACAAAACTTCACTGTCATTCCTCAAATTTTGCCAGTTTATTTTGTTTTACATTAACGTTGAAATCATACCGAGTTTGATTCCTGTACTATATACTCTTCGCAGTATTTACCTATTTCTGGATTTCTGTCGATACTAAAGAATTCTCTGTAACGTCATTAACTGTGAAATGAGCTGTGAGGCCAAGAAATGGTAAATGACAGCTGAGATTTATTAGTAAAAAATACGTTTGTTTGGATCAAAAGAAAGTTTAAGTGAGCTGATTTCAATGGAAGTTCTAATTGTGATCTGAGCTTATGCCAAGAAGGGAGAGGGGGACAAGGGGGAGAAAGCGGTTATTTTGGATTAAGTGTAAACACTATATATTATCGTTATATAACTTATTGTAATTAGACACTGGCAGTATGTTTCCTAGGTACACCCAGAAAATCATAATCAAGAATTCAAGTTAAGTGCTTACGATCAAATTTATTCAACGTTGCTATGAAAATTTACAAGTTATTGTTCATTATTAATGCATTACAATTTGTAAGTTATGAAAGTTATAAAAATCAATTAAGAATTCAAAAGTCAAGCAGAATAATTTTATAAGTACCTACCGTAGAATCAATTTCTCAGGTGGTCCCAAAGATCTAATCAAAGCTATCGGAAAGGAATTCATTTCCGAATTAAATCCTTGTTAGTCCTTCGCTTCTTTAAATGAAGTTAAAGAGTAATAGTAGTAAGAGTAAGCTAACCTTTTATTGTAATCTATTGTTTTAATATAATTATTATGTATCATTATTATTTTTTATACATATACTTCTAGAAATAGACATTAGAAGAATATTATTTGTATTCATCAGAGCCACCACCAGCCCGATGGCCGGACGACATTATAAAAGCAGTAGGAATAAACTGGATTCGCCTTGCACAAGACCGGCAACAGTGGCGTGCTAGAGAAGAGACCTATACTCAGCAGTGGTTGTTACCGGCTGATTAGAAAGATAGATAGATCAGAGCTAAATTATTAATAGAAACTAAACCACTATCTTCTTTTAAGTGTACACTTCCCTACCACTGTTATCGCCTTTCTCCAGACTCAAAGATTTGCTGGAAAAAAACTCATGTAAGGGTTACCCTCGCTTTTGTACATTACTTTTGTTAATAAATTATATGTTTATATCTTACTTTGTGTACAATAAAGAGATACAGAACAATGGTATTGGGATGTCAATCCTGTATGAAATAGTTTTTAAGTAACATTCTTAAGAATCCAATTCCAAAGGTTAATCTTTTTTGTATGTGGTTTCATTACATTCTTTTCAAAGATTAGGATGAGTTACTTCCTATTTTATTTAAAGACCAATAGAACTTTAATATCTACATTTATCTATATATCTATACAAATAAATAGAATAAGTTTGTAGTGTCAACATAACAGCTTTTTACTAAACTAGCGACCCGACCCGGCTTCGCACGGTTAGTAAAGCATCAGTGTGCTACCCGTGTGAAGCCGGGGTGACTTGCTAGTGTATTGTACATATAATCCTTCCTCTCGAATCACTCTATCTATTAAAAAAACCGCATCAAAATCCGTTGTTTAGTTTTAAAGATTTAAGCATACATAGGGATATAGGGACAGAGAAAGCGACTTTGTTTTATACTATGTAGTGATAGTGATGCATTTAAAAGTACGAGTATATACTGATTCTGATAAACCACGAGTACATTAACATTACATTTGATATGCAGTAGAATCGTTCTGCTTATTTGATGAGACTCTAAAACTCTGTACTTGTATTTCTTGTGTCTCAGGTGGAATAGACACCACGGCATAAACATCCCGAGACCAAACTAAATTAACATTACATCAATGTTTACCCCGGCGGGGATCGAACCCAAACCTCCTCTTCAGTTAATGTCACAGACGAAGCCATCAATAATTATCGGTTTTATTTAGTCTGTATTTCATCACCCAAGGGAAATCTTCTCTGTGCTGACTGCATATAGATTCACACGAGCGTACTCAATTATAATAGTATATTTTTTATTGGAAAGCAATCAGTGTTATTATTGAACAGACAATGGGTTGAGCAAATAATATTATAACTAATATTTAATATGATAATGTGTGGACAATTTTATACAATGAATTTACTGTGAAACATTTTTTATTCATAGAGTTAAAATCTATACCATAGACATGCAGTTTACAAGAAAATCTCACTCACACCAAGACTGGCAAATTGAGAGCACACTGGTATCAGTTTTTTTTTTTTTTTTTTTTTTTTTTTATACCACTTAGGTGGCAAACAAGCATACGGCCCACCTGATGGTAAGCGGTTACCGTAGCCTATGGACGTTTGCAATACCAGGGGTATCACTCGCGCGTTGCCGACCCTTTAAATATTTTAAAACACCTCTTTTGAAGGACCCCATACAGTAGTCTCCAGGAAAAACCTTGGCAGGGAGATCATTCCACAACCTGAGTGTACGCGGGAGGAAGTTCCTCTGAAATCTTACGGTACGCGACCACCCAGGCTCTAGAGTGTGAGGGTGAATCTCCTGCCGATGGCGAGCGGTGCGGTGATAGAAAGTAGCCGTAGGCATCATTTCGAATAATTCCTCCGAACACAACCCATTATACAAGCGATAGAACACACATAGAGAGGCAAAATCTCTCCTCAGACTTAAGGGCTCAATATCGCTCACGAGCTTGGGACTATCAACAATTCTCATAGCACGTCTTTGAACCGAGTCAAAAGGTCCAAGCTGGTATCCAGGTGCTCCAGCCCAGAGGTGACTACAGTACTCCATGTGGGGACGGATTTGTGACTTATACAGAAGAAGTCTTTGCCCCGCACTGAAATACAACCTCGCTCTATTGAGCACACCGAGCTTCTTGGAAGCCAGCTTGGCCTTGTCTTCTAAATGACTACGTAATTGAACGTCACTTGAGATGCTGATGCCCAGAATCCCAATACTCTTACAGATGGAGAGGGTTGTGCTCTGGAATTCTGGAGCCACGGTAAAAGGGGTTTTCTTAATTGAAATTCTAGTATTTATATTTAATTGGACGAATTCTCAAAATTTGTGTTCTGAATTTAAAAGCAAACCATCACCTCCTTCGACGATTCCATCATTCAGTGGAGAGCAATCGTTGAGATTGCTCTCCACTCTTTTGTCTCTCTTGTGTCTTTAGAGACACAAATTCTCCCAGTGTTTGGCTGATGGATTCGTAAATTGGTGGGGCGACTTTGTATTCAAACAAAGTGACAGAGCTAGCTGACGGCTCAATTGAAATTAAGTGGTTACTGCCACCCATATAGGACTCAGGTCCTCCTTTACGTCTAAGATTTTATACGTCATAGTTTAACCCGCTCCTACCGGAACATGGCGCACCATTTCTTGGCGCCGGATTACTCGGTGCGATAGCAGTATTTCTCTGGATAAGTAAAAAGAGCCAAAGAGTTTTACTGTTGCTTTGGGTTGCTCAGTTCGCACCACCCGTGGAGGGACGTAGGAGCACCAAGTTCCCCCAGAGACTACTAATAACATTGCGTAATAACGTGAATGACTTATTTTTTTCTTCTATAGTTCATAAATAAATGTCAAGGAGAGTTTCGAGTTGAATTAAGCATTTGTCGCTCATTGGAATAGTTTTCGCCCGTAATTCAATATTGATCCGGTCCTGAGATTGTTTGCCAAAATGCGAACAATGTTAACTTAAAGTGGTGTAACTTCTAACGGTCAAAGTAATGAATGTTTTATTGCTCTATTTTCACGGAAACAAATGGATTTAATTTAAACTTAATTAATTTAATCTAACCTTGGATTTATAATGTTTTGGGACTGTTCCTGACAAAGTGTCAGGCTAAACTCCAAAGTTTACCTCGTTGGTCTAAAAGTACAGCTGTGGGTAGCGGTAGCTAGTATTAAATAACCTTTTTCACAGAAAGTTAGAAAGTTTACCAATTATTTTAAAATCAAGTATTTTTTTAAATAAATGCATAAGTTTGGGAGCTTACGTCCGTAGATAAGTATTCTAAGAATGCCTACATGTGTCCCCTGGGTGATGTGAAGGAAGCTGATAGAATTTCCGCTGCCAAGCAATGATGTACTTTTACTGCTAATTTGGTGTCGGCGAAATTATAGGCCCATGAGACGTTTCATACCCCTGTGACTTGGGTTTTGTCATTTTCCGATAGTCTGAGTCGTATTGTTATTGTTTGTGAATGGAGGTAACCTCTTAACATCAGATAGTCTGTCTGTCCGTATGACCTGATTCCCGTTAGATGTCAAACACGGCATAAGAGAGCGTCATTCCGTTTGCCGTCAGGTAATACGAATCAGTTTTATTTCCAAGGCGCGCAAAAAGAAGGTTTGCATAAAAAAAAATTGCCATCAAAATTCAGCAGAGTGCGTGACCAAATTATTCAAGCCTCTGGCGGGAAAGAGGCAAGAATTAAATAACTGTAAATTTTGCGCAAAAGTTGCCTTTTGTACAAAAGTTTAAAATAAAATTAATCTGACTCGGTGTTAAACATTATAATAGTGTTGCTTCAACATAAGCAAAGCTAGGCCTTAATATGACAACACAAATATAAAAACGTTTAGTTCGATTTAAAAAAAAATAGGTTAAGAACATTCCTATAATATGTTTATGAAAACCCTTTTTAATATTATTGTATACATACACATTTGAAATATAAATTAATATCCTTTATTTCACTACTGGCTGCGCCCCGCGGCTTTACCCGCGTAGTTTCCATGGGAATACGGGGATAAAATATAGCATATGTTACTAGCTTTCCATTAGTGAAAGAATTTTTAAAATCGGTTTAGTGGTTTAGGCGTGAAAAGCTAACAAACAAATAAACTCACTTTTGCATTTATATTAAGTTAGGATTGGAAGAATGAGGTATAGAATCGCTAGCTTAGGTTAGGTTAAAACCTATGTTGTGGGAGATAGTCTCTTTAGTCCGTTTTAAAATAAATGGACATAAATTTTATGTGATAGTAGTAATAGAAAACTATTTCGCTTTTTATTTTTTGATTCCACTGATTTAGGCATTTTTTTTAACATAAGTTTACCTGTTTTTTCCTCGCCACCGCTAAGCAGTGCTGTTTTGCGGTGGAAAAAATAAGTTTCGAAAAATATTATACTTCTTTTTCTTTTCTCCGTACACTGTGATCAGCTAATAACATTATTTATTTTTTTATGGGAAAAGAATATCGGTATCGTATCGGTGGGTACAACTCTCTGTGATCCGTGGCTAAGTCAATCTGATCACGGTGTCGGTGTCACAAACCCAGTGAAATTACAGGTAATTGAGATGTTACGTCCCCATCTCAGATGACGAGCCCAACGAGATACGACTTTGGAGATATTACCTACGTTCATAATAACTAAAGAAATACATTTGTGGTATTGCTGTAGTTATGGACGTAGGAAACCAATTAACTTCAGCGAGCCTTCAAATCGTCCCGTTACTTTGGCAGCATAAAAAAAATGTAATGATTAGTTAATATATTTGCAGCTAACATTGCGATTTGACTTAAGATAAGCTGTATTCAATCCAACACGGCGGTAAAACGGATCTTAGACCCTTAAAAACGTAGTACCTTTAAACACATTAAGACACATTTTGAATTAATGAATTAAAGAAATATACAGACTGCACAGATCTTGTACAATATTATAAACTAGCAGAATGTTAAACAAATAGTTTTGTAGATGCCGTCCTCTTTCGGTACTAAGAGTGTAATATGTGAAAATTCCTATTTTGTTCGCACCAAATTTCCTAACTCAAAATATCCTTGCACCCACATGCTAAATTACTTTCAAAATAAAGCTTACACCTTTAGACCTCGAGCATCTTTCAGACAACATTTTCATGTAAAAGAACGGTAAACGTATTCGTGGGTACAACGCCGTCCCATAAAGAGTCATCAATGTTCAGATACATTACTAGGCTGTCTATCAAGCCGTAACTTAGATATGAGTCACGGAATTTATGATACTTAAAAAACTTTTCTAATTTGTTTCAGGTGAGATGGAACTCCAAATCAGAAAACGAAGTTTTAGTGCAAATTAAACTGCTCCTTGATGTGTTAAAGTGAACAGAAATTATTATCAACTTTCCTTTTGAAAAGTTTTTGCCAAACGTTTTATGTTATGAACAACAAAATCCATGTAACAGTTTCCAATTCGAAGCAGTGAAATTAATATATTTTGAACTCATATACCCTAATAAACAATAGATATTATGCTATCATACTATCGAATATTTTGGCGTTGAAATACAACTTTGCTAATTATGAAAACTTCTGAATAGGATGGATGTCATGTACAATATCAGTTTGGAGCGGCAGAAGTTTTATGAGAACCACGATTTCAAAAACATGGACAAGTCTGACGGGGTTGAGGTGAGCAGAAATTGTTTTTCATTTATTATTATACAGATAATATCGGCTCTGTAGTTTAGTGGTAATCCTGTGTTCAAATGGAGGGCAATTATGTTTGTTCTCAAGTCAGATTACGTCGTGTATTTGAGTTGTATCATGTGCGAATAAAAATTTGAGTTTTTTTTTTTTTCATTGTAACTTTTTATGGTCATTGTACAAAAGACATACATCAGAGCATTTTGATGAGTGGTTCTCATGGAGGGTCTGACCTACCCTCCATGAAAATCCACTTGAACCAGTCAGAAACGCGTATCTTTGAGGTTCAGCCCTCAAAGATACGCGTTTTTATTGAGTTCGGTTTGAAAGTTAATTACATATAGAAACATATATACTTTGATGAGTTTTTAGGGCTAAGTTTTTATAATAATAAAATATTATTATTATTATAACTTATCGGCTCACAACAGACTCTTATTTTATTGTGTAGTAAATTCCTGGCATTTTGTATTACACATAACAGACTACAAAGGATAATAAAAAAACTTTTCAGGTAGGGAATACACAACAAAAGGTGTAGACAATATTTTATGGGAAAAAATGTTGTCAAGGTTTTACTGTCGATAAGCAATCGACCTTGATGTGAATTGATGTTCTAAATTTTAGTTTTAAATTTCTTCTATTTTCAATCATTTCTGCCAGGAAACTCAATTTAGCTTTAGCGACAGAGTATTAGTGTGTCAGGTACTTATGTTATGATAATCCATCTGATGAATGATGAACTAAATTTAAAATTAGTTTGATAATAAATTTAGTACTGATAATTTTCACACTTTTGACACCAAGTTGAAACTCGCAAATCAACTGCTAGCCAGTGCCTGTAATCACGAGTTGTCATTGTAATTGTTAACAATTCGAAATCGAATCAAAGTCAAAGTCAAAGTCAAATTCATTTATTCCTTTAGATCTCAAGTATCATTTGGACACGTCAAATTTTACACATGCATGTACACATATTCGTGAGCATATAACGTGTCACAGGAACTCCCAGGCACATTACATGCACACAGATATGTCAAATTACAATTTTCATGTTTAAGCTTATCTTATTTGTTAAGTTTACGTCTGTTCCAACCCTAACCGACCAACCCAAGGGGAAGAAACAGACAAGAAACCCCTCGGAGACAGTACTACATATTCGCGAATATGGTCCTGCGTCTAGAGTGGAGCAAATTAATTCCCAAGCCTTTTTGTCATCTAGGTAATCTGATATTTTATAGTAAGCTTTTGCGACAAGTTTACGTTTGATGACAGTTTTAAATTTATTTATTGACAGTAATTGAATTTCGCTCGGGATTTTGTTAAAAAAGCGTACACATTGACCTTTAAAAGAATTGCTAACCTTATGGAGCCTAGTAGTGGGCAAACACGCGATCCCTGAATTTAAAAGCAAAACAAACAATCGCACTCGATGATGGCTCACGGCTGGTTGAGTAAGCTGCAGCTTGCGAAAACTTTTAACAAATTACGCGTTGCCATTCATTGATTGTTTTTTTTTTTATTTTTACTTTCGGAAATTTACATTGTCCAGACTTCCAGACCAGGTTATCAAATCGGCTGTATTTTTTTAAAATTGTTTTTTTACCTCTTTTATCTGTCATTTATGAACCATTAATAATAATAGCTCTAATAATGTTAACATCTGTTATTAAAATTGTAGAACATAAAATTTTCAACTTATTTTGCAACAAAACATGTTAATGCTCTTCCATTTTTAACGGATAGAAGAAGAATATAGAAGGCGGCTGAAGAAGCAAATTATAATTGCTTCGCTACGAGTGCTTCCTGCATATAAATATATAAACTTCTTTTATTATTTGTGGTTATTCTCTTTACTGACCATTTTTGGACCGATTAAAGGCTGTAGGTACCTAATTAACGTAATAGAGAGGCCCTTAGGCTGTTACGCCCGAATACTGAGACCTTCAAGGGTTGGGGGCCGTTTCAAACATCTTATGCCTATTCATTATTTACATACTGTACGCTTTACGCGCTCCTTCCTTCCACGTACCTGCAAGATATGGAATGAACTTCTGTTGGTGGTGTTTCCAATGACTCAAATGCATAAATTAAAGAAGAGTGTAAAAAAGTTTTTTGCTGATAGGCACCGCGTCGGCAACACTTCAAATGTTGCAAGCGTCTATAGGCGACGGTAACCCCTTACCATCAAGTGGGCCGTTAGCTTGTGTTCCTAATCATTCACATAAAAAAAAACAACAACTGTCAAGTAAGACGTCAATACGTTTGAGCAGCCGATAAATTTGAAATTGATTTCCACTGCACTTCAACCATACTATGCTATGAGAAGAGCTTATTTTCTCCTTTCAATTGTTGAATATAAGAGCGAATTGACGTCTATGACACCTGTCAGCATGAAGAAAATCATCTATTTTCAACCGACTTTCAAAGGAGGTTATCAATTCGGCTGTATTTTATTTTGTTATTTACCTCTGTTATTCGTATTTTTTTTATGTGCATTTATCATGACTATAGTAATGGGACTCTGTATAAGATTTGGATTACACTGAGTCGCATCAATGCGACATTCATCCTGCTGCGTCCATCACCAGAGACGGGGATGATACGTCTCATGCACAAGTGATCTCACCGGCACCCACACCCTTCCACCGGAACACAGTAATGCGAGAACTACTGCTTGGCGGCAGATTCCGGGTGTGGTGGCAGTATGTCTCCGGACAAACTTGGCACCAGTTCTACTGCTACTTTAGGTTGCACCACCCTGGGGGTACGTGTAGGGAATCAAAGGGTACACACCTACGGACACAAGCAACTGCGCTTCCCAAAAATCTAGACTATGAAATATTACGACGGCTACCCTGACAAAAATAGGAGTACAAAGTAATGTTACGGAGCCGTCAGTGTGTGCGTTTCCCAATCCCGAATTATTTAACTCAGTTGTTTTTCAGGTAATCTACACATGGAACATGGATTTCAACCGGAGCCTGCTAGGAGCAGCCACACTCCTTGTCCCCAAGAGACCCACACCAGCCCCGAGCACAAACACGATGCCACTGTGGGCACATAACTCTTGGGTCTGCCTCTTTGCTGCCATGCTTGCCATCGCAATAGGTGGAAACGCTATCGTTATTTGGATAGTTACCGGTAAGTTGGTTTTAAGACAAGTAACTTCTTAAGAATTCTAAAAAAAGGCCTTCAATAAATTCTTCAATAATTATTTCGCTAGCTGTGCATCGAACCCGGGAGCCTCGCTTTAAAAAGCCAATTTTTATTACAACGGAACGAAACATGTACACTACACTACTAATAGTTACTAATAAGAGTTAGTCTGATCAGTACAAAGTTGTTTCTGATATTATATATAGATTTTGGATCATACGCCTGAAAATCAGAATCCTTATCAAAACTTTAATTTACCATACCAGACAAAAAAATAATTATTTGTTGTCTGTTGGACAACCCTAATGAGCGATCACTGACCGCGCTTATTATTCCGTACTCACACACGTAGGTATACGATTCACGGTCAAGGCCGCCTGGTAAGCTTTTAGGGTTGAACCTCGTCAAGTTTATGTTAAAGTTTGACTTGTGATAAGTTGTAACCTAACATGCTGATAATTGGACGACCTGGTGGGGAGACCTGGTGGGCGCTGTGTGAATAGGACATTATAATAAACATTTTGTTTGTTCTTGCTTGTCCAATATCATTATATTTTTGCAGCGCACCGGAGAATGAGAACTGTGACCAACTACTTCCTGGTGAACCTCTCTTTTGCCGACCTCATGATGGCTTCCCTCAACTGCCTATTCAACTTCATCTATATGCTACACAGGTAAGAATATTCGTATTTTCCTGCTAATATTATAAAAGCCAAAATGTTTTAATTGGTTTTCGTATCAGCCTGAAATGTCTTACTTCAGGGACACTGACATATTCTTGACAAGTGAGAATAAATGAGCTTTGATCTACCACGGGAGCACAATCCAGACTGGTAGAGGTCACATTAATTCATATTTTTGCTTCTAGGACATGCGATTTCCTCACGGTTTTTCCATCACCATTTTAAAAGCTTGGTATAATTACGCACATAAATTTTTGAAGCAAGAAAACTCATTGGTTTTACACAACGTGTATGCAAAATAACTTTGTGCATACACTTTATACCCTTTCGCACAGTCTAGTTAAACCTTCAGAAAGCATATTGCTAATGTACAATGTATGTTATACGAACAAAAAAAAACAACATTTTAAATCAAATTACGAATACCTAAGCATATACTGGGTTACTTGTTATAAAGTCACGTTCGTCTAAAACAACAAAGTAATGTAATCAAATAAAACCTAATTTCATACAAACAAAGTTCTCGCTAACACGGCACATTACAATATGTTTATGGGTATAAAACAATCTGTTTTAAGGTGAAGGGACACATTGTTATTTTTGTAATGTGTGTGCCTATATTACAATTAAATTTAAAACGGGTGTCATGAATTTATAAATAAAAACTTAAAACGGTTACAGAGGTACGCTTTAACGCCGAAGTCTTTTCAAATATTTGCTGACAAATTCATATATCTTCCTGTTTTGATTACATTTATTTTATAAGTCTTATTTTCGTAACAATAAAATAATTATTAAAGAAGAACTATAATTATAATTAAAAAAGAACCACCTGTTAAAATTTCAGTGAAATTTCTATTATTAGCCAAACTTGCTGTGGGTAGTTTCAATCCCCACCACCGCCTATAAAAGCAGGCGCTCAGTCGAGAGCGGTCTCATTTGCTGCTCAGTCGTCGAACGGAAAGGTGGTCGGTTTTGAGGTTACCTACAGTAAGTTCGTTCCATACTCTGATTCGGTGGTTATTTTACTAATTTATTTGTGTTGCGTAGAAACTAACGGCTGTTTACATAAATTGAGTTTATAATGATTTCGTAAATTATTGTTTGATTAAAATTATTATGAAGTAAATTAGATTATGTTTAAATGCATTTGTTTTTTTTAATATTTTACATTTCTGATTCCTAAAATCAGAAGTGGGATAGGATTTCGCTCACAATTAGCCTTGTAAAAAGTAAACAGCCATTAGTTTCATAATGCCACGATCGTCACATGGACGCTCAGTTGAGACGCCGCCTCGGTCTGAGGCTAGCAAAGAATCCCAACGACGCAGCAGGCGTCGTTCGCGATCGCATAGTAATCAGTCAAATCATAGCAGGGCACGTTCACGTTCGCGTCATATTCGAAACCGTTCGCGTTCTGATAGTCCGCATTCTCGTCCATATTACGACAGAACTCGTTCACATGATAGTCATTCGCGTATGGAGACCGAACATCGCTCACGAAAAAGGTCCCGGTCACGTTCGGTTTACTCGCATCACCGCCGGAATGAATCCCGATCCCGTAATCGCGATGGTTCCATAAACGACGCGTTAAGCTCAATTGTGTCTCGTTTAACCGCTATTGAAGAAAACACTGCTAGTGGTTCGCATGACCCGTCAACCATTCGTGGCAGTACACCTCTTCCAGATCAAGGCGGCGCTTCTGTGACTAAAACACTCGTTGACGCTTTGGCAACGTTAGCAAAGAATAAACCTAGCAACTATTATGTCTCAAATTTTGACCCAGCTATAAATAACTTTGAGGGGTGGTGCAATGAGGTGGAGAGGGCTAAACGTGCGAACCACTGGGATGATCTTGAGTGTTTTTCTCGTGTGGCTCATTGTTTGAGAGGTGACGCGAAAACCTGGTTAAATGAATGGGCTACAAATGATCGTTCTTGGTCCAGTTTTGTTAGGGAGTTCAAGTCCTTATGTCCTCAAAAAGCCAACTACGCGCAGATTCTTTATGAAGTTATAAACTCCACATCTGATAATTTTTTGTCATATGCTGAGTATGCACGTCGTTCGTTATTACGCCTACGTGTTACAAAAGGATTGAGCGAAGAACTTATCGTTCAAATAGTGATCCACGGCATTAGTGATATACAGGTGCGCGCGGCAGCAACCAACGCTGACTTGACAACAGACAATTTGGTTTCGTTTTTAGCCACTTACGTCAAACCTACCCGCAAATTAGATAGTCGCAACTCGGAAAAACCGATGTCATTCAATTTAGGTCCAGCTAAAAAGCGTAATTTTAACGGCTCCGGTAACATTGAAAAATCTTGTTTTATTTGCGGCCAAAGAGGCCATTTTAAGGATGAATGTCCCAAGAAGCGCAGTGCTGATAAAACTGATAGTAGTGGTAGGCCTATATGTTCTTTCTGTAACAAGTTAGGGCACAAAGAAACCGAATGTTTTGCCAAGGCTCGATCTGAGGCTCAAGGCAACAAACAGTAACATCTAACGCCACAGAAGTAGCGTATTTAGGGCGTGTTATCAGCTATGGTCAGGTCAGGCCGAGCGCTATGTAAAGACTGAACTTAATTTGATTCGTGTGATTACAATAACAAGTCTACTTGGTCTGATGCTCTAAAATTAAATTGGTTTTAAATTAATTTTAACGAAAAAAAAAAAAGTATTTATCGCCTTTGTGCCTACTGATCGGTACCAATGCGACCACTCCTGTTGTCCGTGCGTCAAACCGCGACGTCACCATTGAAAACTCATTTCCCGACCGAAGCTACAAGAGAACTGCAGAAACAACAACCAGGCATCGCTCGATGGAAACCAAGCCAGTCCAGATGTAAGGAAAATCGTCGAAGAAACCCGCCTAGAAAGCTCCAGGTTAACGATCAAGTGTTTGTGATGAAGTACTCTGTCTGTTCCAAAACTTGATTCCAGCATGAGGGGTCTATACCGTGTTACCAAAGCGTTACAAGATGAGACTGCTAACTGGAACTAGAGGCAAGACCACTCAGGATGCAGTTCAAAATATGGTTCCCTGAAAAGGCTAATGGAGCCCTGAGGGTTGTTTTGCATTTTTTGAAAGTAAGTTCTAACCGTACCTTTCAATGTTTCTCTGTTACAGTACACTCGGAGTGTGTGTGCGTGCTTATGTGCGAAAGGGAGGCGAGTGTTCGCCTCGTTGGCTGTAACGAACTACTGGCGCAGTTCAGTGATGGCCTCCAGTTGGTGCCCTGGCCTGGAGAACCCTGGCTTCGGCAGCCGTGCACATGGCGGGCGCAGCTCCGGGAAGTCGTGCTCTTTGAGTGCGCATCAGGCTCTGTCCTGGCGGGCGCAGTCCCGGGAAGTCGTGCTCTTTGAGTGCGCATCAGGCTCTGTCCTGGCGGGCGCAGTCCCGGGAAGTCGTGCTCTTTGAGTGCGCATCAGGCTCTGTCCTGGCGGGCGCAGTCCCGGGAAGTCGTGCTCTCTGAGTGCGCATCAGGCTCTGTCCTGGCAGGCGCAGCCCTGGTTCACGTTTTGACGTGGGAACTTGCAAGTTCAAGTATGAGTTTGACAGAGTTGTTCTGAGTGGATATGTATGCATACTTATGAAAGTGAAGTGTTTTAGTCAGTTATGAGAGTAAATTTTTGTATGAGGGCCTTGTATGTGCGATGAATGAAAGAATAGGCAACAACGTTTGTCGTCATGTATAATTAATTATATTTGTTTTCACGCAGATGACGTCTCTGACGACAACGACGCCAATGAACCATCAGGCGCTCATACAGATCTCACTGGTACCCTTAGTGCAGGCGAATCACACTCAGGCAGACGGTGAACAAAATTCCGTCATACATGCCAGTTCTTCTGAAGAGGAAATCCCTAGTGCAGCTGAGGACAGCGCACGATCAGGAGAGGCCGTATTAGCCAAACTTGCTGTGGGTAGTTTCAATCCCCACCACCGCCTATAAAAGCAGGCGCTCAGTCGAGAGCGGTCTCATTTGCTGCTCAGTCGTCGAACGGAAAGGTGGTCGGTTTTGAGGTTACCTACAGTAAGTTCGTTCCATACTCTGATTCGGTGGTTATTTTACTAATTTATTTGTGTTGCGTAGAAACTAACGGCTGTTTACATAAATTGAGTTTATAATGATTTCGTAAATTATTGTTTGATTAAAATTATTATGAAGTAAATTAGATTATGTTTAAATGCATTTGTTTTTTTTAATATTTTACATTTCTGATTCCTAAAACTATATATAAACTGGTTATTGGCAATAACTATACTAATTCAAAGTCATTCAATGAGTTTTTTATTCACGTTTACGGAATTTTTATAGCGTCAAGCTTAATTTGAATCCTTAGGGTCATTTACATGGGGAGAGTTTCTCGTCTCGACAATACTATTATTGAAAAAATATAAAAAGTTTCTTCATGTAAACATTTGCAATAGTCGCTGTGCTACGTGACAATCGCTTCGTTGTTGAATATTGATTGTATCCGTGTAAACAGAACTTAAACACTAAGCTCGAATGGAAAATCTCGCTCTAGGTAATAGTTACAAGAGCATAAGAGCAAGTGCATGCTGCACTTGTCTTGCATAGTCACACTCACATTACACATGAGATAACAAAAAAAGTTTACACACTCAAACCTCTGCACTAGGATTCCATGTGGCGCAGATGGCTTGGACAAACACAGAAACACAAGACAAACACCCGAGATTCGAGAAAAAACTTTATGCTCACCACACAAAGTGTGCTCGGGAATCGAACCCGGGGCCCGCTCGAAGGCAGGGCTACCAACTAAGACACGAAGCCGAAAACACCTTGTTACTTAAGAACTTTAAAAAAAACGTACATCATGTTTATACGAGACGAGAAAAGTCGCTATAAGCCGTACTTGAGTCTCATTTGACATAATAGTGTTTTTAGTTATTGCCTTTTAGCCTATTCTAAACATTATGTTACGATGGTTCAATGTCGATTTCTGCTTGCGAAAGTAGCATACAAATTGTGATGTAAACTTGTGATGAACTATCTCCATCTAAATGACCATTTACCATTAAAAATAATTTACGTCAGGAGTAATAAAGTTACGGGTGCTATCAAAATGCTCAATTTCATTAGGAAGTGCAAATTGGAGTTCTATTTCATGGCGATGTGAAATTGTGTTTGTATTAGGTAATTTTGCTGAACTTAGGTGCGGTTCAGA
Organism: Aplocera efformata; assembly: GCA_921293045.1. Taxonomy (NCBI): domain Eukaryota; kingdom Metazoa; phylum Arthropoda; class Insecta; order Lepidoptera; family Geometridae; genus Aplocera; species Aplocera efformata. The sequence goes on from OV121045.1 coordinate 2,771,779, forward strand.
CCCTTTTATAAAGACTTCAAAAGGATCATGACCAAAAGCTAAAATATTCTTGATTTATTTTGAAATTGTATAGCGAGAACTAATTTCCCTGTAGGTACTTTGTAGCCAAATGGCTATTTCCGATTAACGGTGTTATAATTGTTTAATTAGCTATTAGTAAATTAGAAATAATAGTTACAATAGTTTATTATTATGAAGTAAAGAAAAAGTAGTGAATATAGTATTCACCACTTTTTCTATACTTCATGAATTTTATGGACAATATAGGTTATTAGTTACGACATGACACTGACGCCATCATAAAGAAAATAGCCGGCATTTATATTAAACTTGACATTCAAAGAAATGTGGTTAACGATGGCTACGAATATCCTTCCATTATATTAAGTGAAACGGAATGACGTAGCAATAGAGCCGATTAGCGTTGGGGTAGACGAGTTCTCAAGAGGTGATTAGAGTAAGCAAGAATTGGTCTCAGTAGCAAGTACCTAGTAGGTACTAGTATTATATTTAAACGGGCTTAAATATAATTGAGGATGATGAGAACTGTACAGCGTTCGTCGAGGGTAGCACTGCTTATTGCCTTTTTAAGGGAACGTAAGTGTGACCTGTTCTCGGTTTGAATGTTTTGAAAGTGCCTTATTAAACATTCTATCTTCACGTCAAGCCGAAACACACTAGACTCATAGCTCAGTCAGTACTAGCTTTGCCTTCTCCGATTAGTCGTTCGATTCCCACCCAGCACCAGCACTTTTAAACTTTTTTTTTTATTGTTGGAATTTGTCATATTATGACATATATCAAGTGTTTTGCGCTACTAGTTGTGTGACATTGATAACGCGGTTCATTACATTGCAAGAAATTTATATTTTGGCATATTTTTGACGTGAAGACGTCTTTAAATTTGCTCCCATAGTGAGAAGTAAGTCAGTAAATTGGTGATAACACAATCTGGAGATACGGTTTGATGCTGCAGCTACAAATTTATCATTTACATCAAAAGGATCAAAGAGTTCGTGACGTTGAGTGAGGTTTTTTTTTACACGTTACGTACGTATTCACGTAAAACACACGGCCGTGTCCACGATAGAGCCATACCCAATTTTTTTTTCATATTTCGCCATTAAACGTACGTTTAGCTAAATGCGTGATAACTTCGAGTTAGACATTGCATTCGTGCCTCCGCCACGTCATTTAATACCGCGCGCCATTTCAATGTTTTAAAACGTAAAAAAATACATATAAATTAGATATTTCCTTACGTTGTTTAATAAGTCTTTTTATGACTCTTTTCTACAAAATATACTTACCATTAAATACCAGAACAGACCTCTTTCTAATTCCGTAATAAATGTGATTATTATTGTTTGGAACTTAAAAAGCCGAGCCAATTAGTCAGGCTTACTGTGAATTACTCGTACTTTGAATTATTCTTTTAGATGCGACTTCCAAAATACTCAACAAAAGCTTTCAGAGGAGTGATTATGTCACAAACCCCTCTCCCACCGCCTACTCGTAATTTCAAAGGGCGTAGGTATGACAAGTTAAAATTTAAAATTACCCCTCGCTTCACAGGCGTCATAATTGTAAGTTGTTAAGATTAAAATGGTTTTCCAATAACAGTATTCACAAGAAGTACCGCATTCTGCGAAGCTCAAGATGCAGGTATTTATGGAATGCCTATTATTTTAAAAATAAATAAATAAACATGGACATTACACACAGCCTACGCCTCACATCACACTTTGCTTGTACTCGTACTAAGCGAATTAAATATTTGTTTTTGGTAATACATCTATTATACCCGATGCGCCCGCCAGATGTTACCTCACAGTTTTCCGGAATCAAAAGCTAAATCCTATGAGTGTTTTTTTTATAAACGTTTACACACTCATACCTCTTCACTAGGATTCCTTGTGTCGCAGATGGCATGGACAAATATAAGACAAAGTGTGCCCCGGCCGGGAATCGAACCCGGGAACCCTCGCTTCGAAGGCAGGGCTAAAACCACTAAGCCAAGGAGCCGTCAAATTAATATCCTAATAAAACACATAAATTATTTCTACCTAATCCGTTATATTTATTTATTAAAAAACATGCGTTTCCAACAATTTTAAAAAATTCAACGGTCGTAAAAATCTTTGACTTGGACTTTAAATCGGTCAATTATTGTTTTATTCTCTTCAATTTTACAATTAGTAATTTTTGTTCCAGCGACTGGGTATTCGGTGTATGGTACTGCCAACTCAGCAATTTCATAGCAAACGTGACGGTTGCAGCGAGCGTGTTCACACTCACCGGAATATCCTTCGACAGGTAATAACTGAACATATTTCCAACACGCAAACATTATGCTTGTGTGTTGTGTAACAAGATACAATATCCCCTAAACGGTGAGAATTCAGTTTTACAGTAAAATTCTTATTCAAATCAAATATTTTTTATCACACATAACTTTTTCAGGATTCATCTAGATTTTATGAAAATCGTGCCTTTTATGAATTTTGTTAAGTGTTATTAGGTAGAAAATTCGCTTTTTGCGTGCGTGTTAGCTGTTTAGTACTTATTAATCAGCTAATTTAGATTCAAGTCTCACTGCATTTCATAGTGCAGAAAGTTTAAAGAACCCATCCACGGTAGCATGTTCTCGAAACGGTGAAGATAAGAAGAAATTGATATATCTGAAAACATCAAGGAAATCTATATATGTATGAAAAAAATCTGCTGTATAGCAGCATTATTATTAGGTTCAGCCCAATTTTATAAGGCTGATCCTAATAATGAGCATTTTAATGAGCATTTTATAAAGGATAGTAAATTTTGCCACGGAGAAATAAAAATATTAGTCCGGCAAAACTATTATTAAAACTAGCTACTTTTAAAGCTAATATTTTAACTTCAGAAAATCTTAAATGATGCGTCGCTTTAAAACTTGTACTACTTTTTTTAATTACTGCAAGATGATTTTTCTTAAGTAAAAACAAAAGTAAAACAATTAAGTTATATATCTGATAATTAATTCAGTTACAAGTTTTCTTTTATTTCGAATTAATTGTATAATTAATAAAAATATACAGTAAAAACTACAAAGCTAATATTTTATTACTGAACATTTATATTAACAGAGATCTTTTGTTGGACAGACTAAATTGCTGTTTACTTTAAATTTGAATACTTGCTGCTGTTAAAAAGCCACAAATGTATATTAGTATTGTGTATGTTGTCGTTTCTATTAGCATAACAAATGTGAAATGTTAGTTCCAACTTTAATTATATTAGTTGAAGTCATTGTTTAAAGTTTACCGTGTCCCTTGCTTCATTTAAAACAAAACTAAGTTTTATACGAGAGTAACGGAATTAGGTATTGAAATAGCAACTTTTATATCCTTGAACAATCCAATTGTAGACATCACATACTCCAGAAGAGTGTACCATCTATTGGCTTTTGAATCTAAATCCAGTTTATTTTGTTACTTTTGAAATTCTGCGTGATCAAGATGAACCCTCACGCTATTTTCTTTTTTATGTGAAAATGGGACAAGACGAGGTGAAGGAATATTACGAGCGTTTCATGTTATTGGCTTGCTTTATAAATATATATAAATATTCGTAATTTTTATCGCAGGTACCAAGCAATAGTACGACCGATGCGGCCAAGGATGTCCAAGACTTGCTCTCTCGTCATGATCGCTGTAATCTGGGTCAGTGGGATGCTGCTGGCGATTCCTTGTCTTCTCTACTCCACTACCAAGGAATACAGGTACAATTACCAACTATTCTTTACACCTGGTCTCCTTATTTAACTCTGATGCCGTTCCCAAACAAGTGTAAAGATCTTTGCAAAGCGCAAAAGCGGTGTGAAAGGCCGTTTATTTATATAGTTTTTCATTTATCAGCAGTACGACCATATTTAATTAAGTCAATAATGACTTACACTGACTTAGCAACTGATTTTAGGACTATACTTTCGTCCGGGTAGTTTTATCTGCAGTTACTGACATTTGAGACATTCCGAAATACGGCTCCGTGGCTCCCGGGTTCGATTCCCGGCCGGGGCACACTTTTGTGATGTGCTCGGTTGTTGTTCTCGGGTCTTGTGATTCTATGTTTGTCCATGCTATTTGCGACGCAGAGGTATGAAAATGTAAACGTTTATTTATTTATTTTATTATTATTGTTGCTTCTAATGATGACCAAGCATAGTACTAAGTAACATAAGTTACTACGTTACTTTGCTACATAAATTAGCTACTAAATTTAGTCACATTTCACGGAGTTTTTTAATTTTAGCATACAAAATGTCAACTTGCCGCATGTTATTTAATATTTTTCTCCCGCCGTCGCCTCCTAGCGGGTGTGCTTTTGGCATCAACAAACATTTTGTTGAGGTCAACCATTTTGCACAAAATTACATTTGAAAACTTTTTATTTGTCCACATGTTTGATCACGACTGTTACCAATAAATAATGCTTGTAACGGTTCTTTTGCAAGATATCTATCATTACAATCAGTTTACAGATAGACACATTCCACTCGTCTTCCTAATCTCTTGCAGTAAAAGTGTACAACATTCGCTAGTGTCTTAGCTTTTTTGATACACATACTAATTGTACTAGCTATACTTCTATTGCTTTTACAAAATTTAAAAACTAGCGGAATTTTGCATATTTGTACTGTAAGCGATTAGGAAGAAGAGTCGAAGAGATTAGGACGCGTCTTCGTAGATGGCACTATCTATATCACGATTCATGAAAACGTGGTTACGTTGAGTCTATCACTAATGTTCAGTTGCTATACCTCTAGTAAATTATGTTGGTAGGCCATTGCGACATCTTTTATTTGACAATAATTGTATGATACTTTTTGACCAACGTTCCTATGGTGAATCTATCTGTAGACGTTCATTAGTTCAATTTAAGAACAAGGTATAAAAATAAACAAGTTAATTTTACAAAAATGTAAAAAACCCCAACTTGGTGTGATGGTAATGAGTTGATCTTCAGACGCCTGAACTTAATCATAAATGATAGCGAAGAGCCATCGATCATGTCAGCTTTCAAACAAAAAAAACCCGCATCAACACTCCATTTTTCCATTCCTTTGGGAGCTACGATGCCACAGATACAAACTACAAACTAACCCCTGTTTCTCGTGTCGCGGATGAAAAAGATTATGTGTCAACGTGTGAACGAGGCGTAATCCAACCCTTTGAAGTTATCGCGTATTGAATAATATTTCTTTTGAACTACAAAAAGTACGCAAAAGGAATTATCCTAGAATAGTATTAGAAGAAATAGATGGACACAGCTTGCTCAAAAAAGAATACTTTTAAAAGGAAATATAAGGATCGTTAAATCACCATACATTTAATGAATTATTTTCACGTCACACTAGCGAAGTGTAGTATAACAAGTTTCGACATAGACAATCAATAAAATATCTTTTTCAAAGATGTGCCTATTATAATCGAGCCAATACAAAATATTACAAAGCCAATACCTACCAAAACCTTTGAATGCTCGTCAGTATTGAAAATTCTGAATACAGCCAGTTGAAAGCACAATTATCACAAAGTAAGGTTAGACTTTTGTGTGCCAACACGATTGGCACCAATGAAATATTTTTGTCGGAATTCTCAACACAAGCGAACAATGGTTGCTTGCGTACTCAAGAAAAAAGATTTTATTACGATATCTTTCAGCCGCGCGGGCACAGTTATAAAATCCATGGATAGGTACATATGATATGAATGATGTGGGTTAGGCAGCGGACATAAATGTGGATCAAGGCTGGCTTATGTTTAGGGTCTTATTTATTTGGCAAGTTATTAAAGCTTCACAGTGCAATGATCAGATTTGATCCAGTGAAATGGTATTAAATTGTGAAATGTTCGTACTAAATGCCTGTCATTTCTAATGCCATCCAAAATGTGTGAACAGGTCTCAAGATTATGGGATGAACATTGTGGAAGTTTTCGTAGAACAAACATTCATAAGACAGCGTGGTGGCCCAGGGGCATAGACGCCGACTTTCGATCTGAAGGTTGCTGGTTCAAAATCAAACGTGCACCAATGAGTTTTTTCACTTGAAAATTTATGTGCGCAATACCACGTTCTCGAAACGGTGAAGGGAAACATCGTGAGGAAACCGACATGTCTTAGAACCGTTAATTCGAAGACATGTGACATTTACCAATCCGGATTGGGCTCCCGAGGTAGGTTCACTCTCAATTATCGAGAGTAGGCCGGTGTCCCTGCAGTGGGAACAATAGAGGCTGGTAGGCAAACATTCATATAGGTAAATTTCTAGAACTTTACTTGCTCGTTCAATATCGCTAAAAACTCTTTTATAGTTAAATGCAAAACTTGTGCAAAGTATCCGTAATAGTACTGCCACAGCTGCTGTGTTTTGATGTAAGGGTGTGGGTGCCAGTGAAATTACAGACAGATGAGGCGTTACATCCCCGTCTCATACGACAAGGGTCTTCTCAGACTTCAGTAAGACCTGATTTGTATTGCTGTAGTTTATGAGTGGCGGTAACCACTTAACTTCAGGTTGACCGTCAGTTGTCTCCTGTCATGCATAGTTGTATAAAAAAATTATAATTTTGGCGTTTTTTTTGTGGTACTGGGGGTTGGGCGTGAGAACGGCTACATGTTATTATACATTAGTAATCTATTGTTTATAAATTTCATAGTGAATAAAGTGATACCTGTACGTGTATATATATATATATATATATAGCCATAGATCTCAGACACACAACATCAGTCTGACAATAACCTTTTAGAATATGCACTAAAAACATTTTCTCTATTCAATAAGATACAAGTATCCGATTTCACTCTTTGGTTTTGTTTTATTCTCAGTTCAATAGCCCGTTTTACCATTTGAGCATTGAATATAAGATTTTACGTATCTATTTCACAATGCCTAACACTATCACACTATTAGAAAAAAGAAAGAAAATATCATTTATTCGCCACATATAATCACTTTTCAAAAATAATAAAACAAACAATATAAATATAAGAAATAGACCAGTAATTGATTTGTCGTGAAACGAAACCTCAGTATGTGCTGGTTGGCACAACCAACGCTGGTCTTCCTGTTGAGCCGCCTTCTGGACAAAACACTACTATTACTATCCATTACTATACTATGGGTACTATATTATTATCCATAAAAATGGGATTTATCTTTTCTACGAATCCCATTAGTAACCAATTGGTAAGGGTCAGATTAAAGAGAAATTGAAAATGATTGAATCCCCTATACACTTGGATCCATACAACACAATAATCACTACCCGAGCATGAAATCATTATAAAACCGTTCGCCCGGCAGGGAATCCAACCTGGGACCTCTTCGAACGAAGATAACAAACTAACTGGCTGTCAATTTCAGCCATACCTCCTGTCTTCACATATATTTATTGATACCTTAATACTTTCATTCTATTTCATTTGAAACCTTTTAGTCTTCCTTGTGACAAAAACCTTATCCCTTTTCATTTTTCCTTATCCTTATAATTTATATTTTCTACGTAAGAAATCTGTATTTTAAGAGGTTATTACTAAGGGGATTCGTAGAATAACGAAATAATATGACAGATTGTAGGCATAAATAGAAAACGGTTGGTGAAAATGCCCTATTTATAGGCAGGCCATTATTCAGTGTCTTCATATGCCTTCAGAAGCGTACGTTCTTTCAGAAAGTTGTATCGCATTGTGGCCGCATATTATTATAACGTGGAAACTCTTTCGTTCAGTGATTAACTCTCTAATAATAATCTTTGAAGACAGAACGGATAGTTTTGCGTTTGTCATCAGCAGTCTGATTGACTTGATCATCGTTTTTTTCTTAGAAGCGCCATGGAGCCCAGTCTTCGGCTCTCTGCGTCTATTTTCTACCAGCCACTATCATCGCCAACCCAGAAATATCCGAGATCTGGACCTCAGGGATGGCAAACCTTTATTAGTGAACGTACTATAAAAAATAAAAATTTATGTGACCAAGACGTGCAGTCAAAGAATCTTAGTTTTTAGCTAACTTTAGCCATTGTCAGTGCAGGGTAAAAGCCTTCCTCCTTTTCTCGCTTCTCGGTTCAGGTCACTGAGCAACTTTTGTGGTATGAGTCGAATTCGCCCCACCATCATATCCTGCCTCTCTTCCCACGTCATCGTTTAGCGTTTAGTAGGTTTTAAGCCGTAGTAATACTTACCCAATGTTCGTTAGACATGCGACAGACTGGTCCAGCCTAGTTCTATTTAGACTGGTCGTATTTTAAGCAATGCCTGCGATTTGTGTCTTTAAACACATTAAGCTGTTTCGCACGCGATCTGATAGTTGAAAACCAAAAATGCTGCGTTAAATCGCTCGCCGTCGTACCCCGAAGGCGAACTGCTGAAGGTTAGTCAAGGACCATGTCTGAGGCATCTTATGTAATTTAATGGATAAAATAAAACTTGATGATTTTAACTCTTTAGTTTCAATTTACCTGCTGACTTAAATATAAATGTATGTATGATTCATTAATTCAGTAGCAGTAGAACCTATGCTAGATTCAGCCGGAGAAGTACTTCCACCATACCTAATACACCGCCAAGCAGTGGCGCACGTGTTCCGAAGGGAGGGTGTGGATACCGGTGAAATTACACCTCCCCGCACCCCACCATTATAAAAATGAAACATCCAAATCGGCAAATAAGTTCACAGGAAAGCCAAAAGTACAATTTAGTTTAGTTGGATACCGTACCAGGTTCTAATGTTCCCACTGCAGGGACACCGGCCTACTTTCGATAATTGAGAGTGAATGGGCTTTGATCTACCACGTGAGCCCAATCCAAATCGGCAGATGACACATGTCTTCGAATTTTTGGTTCTAAGACATGCCGGTTTCCTCACGATGTTTTCCTTCACCATTTACGTGAACGTGGTATTGCGCACATAAATTTTTCAAGTGAAAAACTAATTGGTGCACGTGTGGGTTTGAACCAGCGACCTTCAAATTAAAAGACCGCGTCTGTGCCCCTGGGCCGCCATTGTCACCAGCCCTGTCCCGCTACATGCATGCAGAAAAAATTAAATATTCAGCTCCACTATGTAAAAGGTATCTCCAACCTTTGAATTTTTTGACGTGATAACGTCTTATAAATTGGTGAGCGCATGCAGCACGCACGAAAAAGCATGACTCATTGTCACGTTCCGCTTTAGCAGAGCGTGCAAGCGAGAGCCCAGAACAAGCGATAGAGAGGCACAATCGGCCTCAGCGTTCGGCTTGTGACGTGTGATTATCACGTAAAATTATGTCAGTAAACCGACATTACAGAAAACTATTTTTTTTTTCTTTTCATATTGCTCTCTAAGGCTTAAAACATGTTTTCTCAAATTGTTCTACTGCTTCAGAGTGTATAATGTTTCTAATGTTATGTTTCAGTCAGATTTTAATTAAAACTAAACAATTGATCGTTTTACTACTGACAGCTGACTACATTCATTCACTGACCCAGACATATTACCTGTTTTGTTTCATTCCGTATTTAATTAATAATTTACTTTGATACAGAAATAACAAAACAGGTATGACGATATGTTTGTCTCAATTTGTTAAGTTTAATAAGCTTGTTCTGAAGGAAAGTGATAGCCGAGGTATTTTTATGAAGAAGAAAATACATATAAACGAAACGATAAACGATGAACGTTTACACACTCACACTTCTGCACTAGGATTCCCTGTGTTGCAGATGGCATGGACAAATACAGAATGACAATTCAAACACCCAAGACCCGAGAACAAACTTCATGCTCACCACATAAAGTGTGCCCCGGCCGGGAATCGAATCCGGGACCCCACGCTTCGAAGGCAGGGCTACTACCAATTAAGCCACGGAGCCGTCAATATAAAATCATATATAAATATAATATATTTTTAATTAAGTAGAAGATTGTTTACTGTTTACTCCAGCTGGGGATGAAACCCTTAAGAGGGTTTCATCCTCGGCTGGCGGCCTGACATTAATCCCACGGTGAATATCTTACGGCTTAAATAATTGAAGGGAAAATATGTGAACTATATAAACACTTTCTACATTACTTCTCTCCCTCTTTTCGTTTTAGTGCGTGGCCAAATCTGGCCAAAAATATCTAACTGACCTTCCCAATGAAACTATTCTGATGACGTAATGCTTCTATCAGTATCTGCTATCTTCTCAGTAACTGATGCTCGCCACAAGTATCTTAAGTATAAGGGCTGAAACAGGACTAATTTATAATGTAAGGTTGCACAAACAAATTTTTTTTTTAAATTCTATTAAAGTAACCGGACTAGCTGAAGACCCACCTAATTCTAAGTAACTTCCGCTCATAACCCATAACAACTTAGGTCCCCGACCTAAGTATGAGGAGACTCAAGTTGCATACCGTTGCGCCCGTCACCCGAGACGGAGGTGTTACGTTACATGCAACTGTGATTACACCGGACCATAGCAAACGCATCAGTGAATATTATTATCATAACATACATATATTGTCCCTAGGTCCAAAGGAACTTTGAAGACAGCTTGTCTGCTGTTGTGGCCGGACGGGTTACCTGATGTCTCCTACATGGATTTTGTGTAAGTATTTTCTAATTGTAGATAGTATCAGAGTGGTGGCTCCCGTGGTAGATCAAAGCCCATTCACTCTCAGTTAACGAGAGAGTGGGCTGATGTCCCTGCAGTGGGGATATTAGAGGCTGATACGGACGAAAGCATGAGAGGGCACGCCTGATGTTAAGCAATATCTCCAGCCTATCCGTACCATGGATTTTAAGGGAATCATTTTCCGGTAGAATATTGGACAACTGTTGGTTCTGGTACTCAATTTGTTTGAATGTCTAATCTAGGTTTTGAAAAGTTCGTGCTATTTTTATGTTTTGTTCTACGAGTAATTGGTCAAAATAAGATTAATAAAAATTCAAAACCTTTTGCACGGACCTACTCATTTTCACGGAGTAATTCATTTCCCAGGCATCGGGAAATGAATTAGTTGCGATCGCAATCTGACATTGATAGGATACAACTAGTTTTCTAACTTAAATTGGTTTTACTACCTCTCTCTCTTCTCACAAAAGTTCCATAATAATACCACGGGCAAACCATTCTCTATTATAATACTAGATATGAAATAATTGAATGATTAAATTGTAAAATAAACCGATTTCAATACTTTAATCACTTATTTTACATCCTTTTAATTGTTTTAAGGGTGGAATTCTTCTTGAAATGTTACAACAATAACATGGATACAACAATATTTATTTTTGCAGGTTTTCCGTTTAAAATATATAAAATATATTGTTTTTAATCCACTACCTGTCTGGTAGTGCTAATTGAGTATGTAAAAATCTAGTTTACTTCTTTGTTTAACATGAAACTGAAATCTGATACATAATTATCTATACAGATCACTTTCTAATGATGAATAAAAGATTATTATGATATTAACTGAGATACTCTGATGATCGAGATGGGAGTTGGTTCCAGGATTTCCGGTCGGCCGGATGTAGCCGAAGTTGAGCTCGTTAGACGATTCTTGAAGGCCATCTTTGTCTTAGAATTATACATTATTAAACTCATCTGACCAACATGATGAAAAAGTAAGCCTAAAACTTGTTTTAAAAGTAGACTACCTCTAATCATTTGATAGTCTATTAAAAGGGTTTTGTTGTAAATAGACTTAAACATGCGTGATTGAGGTCAGGCTATAATTTATATTTTAGTTTTTTACTATATAATTTACCACAAAGACATTAAGGTAACATCAAATGTTCGAGAAATCAGTTATAATTTCAAAATTATGTAATTGCCAAAAACTAAGCCGCAATTTTAACAACAATTGGATTTTCATAATTTTGGTAATGCGTAGTCAAATCATACGGGTCCAGTTTTATCATAGCGTTGGTACGGGCATAATCTTATCTGAGTTTCACTGTTTTTAATTAATGTTGTGGTATTCACAACATTAATTAAAAACAGAAACAAAAAATAATTTAAAACGTGGTATTCACGTTACCTGGTTTTTGTAGTACCTATCCGTTTTTTGATTTGCGAATTACTACAACATGTATTATCACATAATAGAGTATTGTGGTAATAAAGAAAAAAATAAGGTTGACAAGGTTCGTAGCTTGTGGGAGCCCATAGTCTCCGCCTACACCCTTCCAGAAAACAGCCGTGATTTTATGCATGTTTTCAGAGAAATGGGCCTAGCATCTTCCGCTAGGAGATCGCTTTTAGAAAGCGTGTAATCGTAAATCATATATTTACATCATAAATAAATAAATACGCCATCTAGCCCCATAATCATACATTATCATTCATTATCATCATCATTTATAAGAACCAGCCATTTTCTGAATTGTTTACTAATTAATAACATACACCAGGTATACAGTGATCGAATGAGCCTTGAATATATTCAATTTACCTTGTAAATTACACACACATGAGAAAGGAGGGACAAATATTATTTTTCCACAAGTCAATCGTCAATATGACTAGAGAGATGAACAAATTTTAATCTTTAACCAACAAAATCACCAATTACTATGAATGAATAAGATTACATTAAACTGAAAGTTCATTCAAGTAAGCTACTGATATTCAGGCTGAACAAACACAACCAATATGATGCGTAATGTAGACGAATTGTTAAAGACAATACAATTCATCTCTCACTTATTAGTCGAATATATAGCAGCTTTGTTTAAGTTTACTTATCTTTGCACATACGAATGAGTTTATAATAAATTTGTTTGTTGTATCTCATCAGGCTATTTCATTGCACAGACTTTGTCCATTGTGGTAATACCTACGTAACGTAGTAATACGTTACGTTATGTTATGTTGGGCGTGATGCTTCCTCAGTGTGGACCCTATCATAATCAGATAGTTATGGCTAACTTTTCCTGCATTTTTATGGCGTGCCCAGAAAGAGAGGCACGCCTTTGACCGGAGGCACGCTACGCTAGATTTGTCTAAACACTCTTTCCACTTGCGAACTTTTCTCGCTGCGGTACGGTACCCATCCAACTTCTGGCATAGCGGAAAGTTGCTTACTAAGGTGATCTGTAAAGTACTTAATGTACTCACGTACAGATTTACGCTCCTTTTCACCATCCATTCAATGACATCAACGCGTTCATGATCGTAAGTTAAATTGTTTATCAGATTTTGCTTTCAATATGCCCTCAATTTCTCTGCATTTTTTGCAATTGCGCAGTTTCGTGGAATCGTGCCAAATGTCACGCCCTGTTCGATCTGCATGTTATTTCCGGCAGAGTTATCATCTTTGTCGACCCGGACATAGCACTTTTTTGGTAAATTCGTGCATTCTGGTACTGCCAGATTACATCATTCGTATTGAAACTTCCAGGTTAGCTGGCTCTTTAAATTTACTGATTCTGGAGTTCAATTTGAATTTGAATTTGAATGTTCCGAACTTTAAGTAAAACTTGGAAAATATGAACGTATTATAACGGATTTTGTCATCTTCCGATTTTGTATAACTTCTTCCAAAGTTCACTTATTATCTGTGATGTTCCCAAATCTTGAAACAAATGTCACATTATTACGACATTATGCATGACATATATTTCAATCGTCAAGATACGAGTACTTTCGGGTAATCGCTCCTAGTGCCAATATTTTTACTGCTTTTTTTTATGTGAATGATGAGGCACACAAGCTACCGGCCCGCCTGATGGTAAGTAGCTACCGTCGCCTATAGACGACGAACTTGAGGTGTTGCCAACGCGGTGCCTATCAGTAAAATATTTCCAGCCAGAATGGGAGATCTAGGTGTCCGCAAAATAACAAATCATTTCCAAATCCACTTTACTCCAAGAGACGGGAAGTAGGCTACCCCGAAAACAACTTACACAAAGTCGCTTCCTCTCAAGCGCAATGTTGAAACGTCCAGTAGCTAGCGCTAAACAGAGCGCTCGTTTACTCGTCGACACAATAGGAATCAGGACTTCGACTTCACGCTTTCATGCCTCATAAAATATATACTTTTCTTTGTTTAGATGCATTATGCCAAGTGACCCATCGTTGTTTATGCGGAAATATAGCTGATCGCCTCCATCATTATTCACATCCCATAAGTCTAAATAAATAAAATAATCCGTCGAGTTTTTCCACACTTCCACTATGAAAGCCACTCTAGAACGGTTTGGTTTGATGTATGATGTTGAAAAACGATCCGGTATCATAACATTGGTTCCTTGGAAGTCTGCGGGTTCTGGTGTAGGCCACCTGTGTTGATACACTAGCACCAGACCATCTTCCAGATAGATCAGTTTGTCTCAACGTCAGTGTAGTCCCTCAAATGGCGCAATTATTCGATGCTTCATATGGTTACATATTTGGACACCATGGCAAATAGAGACTTGATACATAAAAAAAATTATAAAGCGTTGGCAGAGCACGTAATAGATCACGCGTGACCGAAATGCGGGCTTTTATTTTGGTCAATGAATAAGCGTTATCAACCAACAGGGCATGGCTACTAGCATGTTGTGTACACCGGTTTATCATTTTATAAGCTGAGACTCAAAGGGTTTTTTGTGTTTAAATTATTTTTAACTTAATTTTATGCTATTAAATGCTCCCGTCTGTTAGTCTGCCATAGGAAAAGGTAATTTCACCGGCATCCAAATTTTTTAGTCGGAACAGTTATTCAAGCGCACCGTTGCTTGGCGGAATAATAATAGGTTGGGTGGTGCTATTTCCCCGAAATAACTTGGCACAAGTTCTATGCTTCCATTAAAATGATTGAATTCAAAATATGTAAGATTTTTCAAGAGGAACTCATGATTGTTCTCAGATTGAAGTGTTTAAACCACATTTCTATTTGAAAATAAATGCATTGGCTGCAATATGAGGTAATAACGTTCTCGCAGTGCTTGAAAGCGCATAGAGCTTCAGTGGTTTTGTATGCTTTAGACTTGTATGTAGAACAAGACAAATATTTGACAAAATATTACTCCAATGCCAAAGTATTAACCTTAAAAATCCGTTAATATTTCACCGTTATATTAATTTTTCTACCGACATGCAAAATGGAAGAAGTTATCAATTCGATTGTATTTTTTCTTTACCTCAGTTTTCAGATAGGTCCTATAGATAGATAGCATAGATAAGTTTTATCAAAATCGGTTTAATAAATCGGTTTAAATTTTTTTTTACTTTTTCAATCGCCCGTTGGTTAACTATTTAGATGTTTCTTTTTTAAATGGTAAGATCTTCCTTTAAGGCGAGAAATAAGGGATGAAAGTCGGTATTTATTAAATCAGTCAATAATTATATCTAATATGTATTATATAATATATTAATGTATTATATAATACATATTAGATATAATATTATAAAATTATGCGTTGTGTGAAACATCACACAAGTGTGTTCATACTTAAATTGAAGGGAATAAGTCTTAAAATTAGAACCGTTTTCTCTCAATAATTGAAAGAGCCAGGGAATGAATGAAGCTGTATTATTCAAGTTGACGAAGTCGGCATGTATGTATGCGGGTTTGTCAACCAAAGCTTCCACGCCGTTTATTCAATCTTGCTGAAACTTTTAAAATGAATAAGTAGGTAAAGCCGGCACAATTTGTTGGTCAAATGTTGGTTTTTAAACGAATCTTTGGGTTGTTCTAAGGGGTCCAAAAAGATGAAATAAATATCAAAGTAACCCAATTAGCTGGAGACTGGTTTCGTACGAAAGCACTTAACTTCACAATTTCAGAACAATATTTTTTATTCTAAGATTTTATTATACTGTCTTTTTACTGAAATAACCTACCAAATTAAAAAATCTCTAGGGTACTTTCGACAATCCCACACCACTGGATTTTGGCGTGTATATACTCGTAAGTTTTAAAAAAGAAAAGTTTGGAAACTTGGCAGTTTTAGTCTTTTCTTTTCTTCTGCCTCATTCAGGGCAAAGAAAAAGGCCCTTAATGAGGTTTTTGAGACAATAGATTTTAATTTGTTAATTGCACAATGTTTAACTTAAATTAAAATTTTACAAAATACATTTTGTGCCTACTGCATTGTTTTAGTGGTCTAAAACCATCTTTGCATTTTTGCACGGTTTAGGGCACATTAGTCGGATGTTTTCAAAGTCTATAACAGACATAGGTAGAAACAATGTTTGTGTTCTATATATTAAGATTGCTTTTTTTTTCAGGTATCAAGTACTATTCTCAGTGGTGACATACGCAGTCCCAATGCTGGGCATGACCTTCTTCTACTCAGCGATGGGCCGCGTACTGTGGGGATCTCGGTCAATAGGCGAGCTCACACAGCGCCAGGCTGACTCGATACGATCCAAGCGGAAGGTAAGGACTCTATTATTATACTACTATTTGCGCCCCACGGTTTCACCCGCACAGTCCCGTTCCTGTGGGAATACGGAGATAAATAAAACTTATGTTACTCATTGATAATGTAGCTTTCAATTGGTAAAAGAATTTTAAAAATCGGTTTAGTGGTTTAGGCGTCAACGCGTAACAAACAAACATCTTTCGCATTTATAATTTTAGTTAGGATTAATAGAATCAAACTTATTTTTATTATACGTTAGTGTTGCCGTCAACATTATCTGGATTGAAATTTGTCTTTTAAATGATGTTTCTCGAAGACACCGGTCTGCCTAAAAAGATTCTAAAAACGGCCATCACAAAGAATTTCAATAAATCTCTATAATAATCTAACCCGCTATAAAATAAGAATTGTATATATGAGCGCTCTAGTTTTTGCAAGCTATCCATAACAAAATCATATATGCAATTTTATTTTAATATTTGCTTATGGAGAAAAGTTTAAAGCCAAATTTTTTATATTGACATTGGCTGCCCGAATGTGAAATAGGTGGTATATTGTATGGATTTACCTACTGGGCCGTAAATCTATTTGGAGTAGAATGCTATCAGGGGCAATCATACTCTTTACTGTCCAAGAGGAAGGTATATTTGCACATCTTGTAATTAATGATCAATGAGATCTATTTTGGTTCTTAATTCTGGTTTATTAAAAATTTACACGCTGTAGAAACCTTGCTTCCATCGTGCCTCCAACGCTGGAGAAATGTCACATATAACCACACGCCTTCCTAAGGGGTGGGATAATACACAAAGGGAAATACCGGGAAAAAATGGTATAGTGTTCATTTTTCTTTTAATATTTAAGATTTTAGGTCCTAGTGTATTTATTATTTTTTATTCAATTAATATTTTTTTATTCATTCACTCGCGTTGTGCTAACGTAAGCGTAAGTGAGACAGGTGATATGGCTGTTACATGTAAAGCCTCTCACGCACTTTATTTAGCATCATCCACAATCTTTCCGATTTATTTATGAGCATCCTTAAGTTTGAAATATGAGGGTCAAGTAATCTGAGTGCACATTTATCTGAAGAATCCTTCATGAAACGCGATAAGCCGAACATTAGACAGCATAATTTTCCTAGTGATTTTATATATTTATATCATCCACAGAGTAAATAATAGTGATATTTTTTTATATGGAACATTTATTCGCGTGTTTTGGCAGTATAACTGACTCGATGACGTGACTGCAAAAGGCATGATGCTTTGTAATTCCCTGTGACAGCCAATTTTTTCTACGAAATGTATTACCTATATGTTTACGTACCTACACCCTATAACTAAGCCCACAACGTTGTTTTGTCCTTTGAAGGCTAGTCGCACTCGTTCGGTATTCTAATTAGTTTTCCTGATCAGGAATTCAGATTCAAAAACGTGAATGCTCCGCTTACATAGTAAATGTTCAAACAAGTGGACACGTTCTTAATATTTACGAACGGAAAAAAAACAGGAGTTCCTTTCGACTAGCCGTATAAAATTCCTAATACAAAACACCAGACGTTTGCGCTAGACATGCAGAATTCCGAATCTGAATTCCTGATCAGGACACCTAATTAGGAAACCGAACGTGTGCGGCCAGCCTGAAACGTTATTGCTTGCCGCCGATTATCATTTTCATACCATTAATTCACGATACGGATTCCTAAATGTCTAAGAAACAAATGAAGGAGGTATAATTTAAAAAAAAACGTAATATCGAAACGCTTACAAGTTTTTGAGCACTAATTAAAGATTTCCGTGAATTTAAGTAAATAGGTTGAAGACTTTCTTGTTAACAGATTTACAAACGAAAAAAAGCTCGATTCGGTTCATTGGTTTTTGTGTGTTTGATACGCGAATCCTCGCCAATTATTGATAAGTATATCTGGATAATTGTTCATTATTTCATAGAGTTTACATTCAAAGTAATTTCGTTGACATTTCATGGGTCATTATTACCCCGAAGGGAAAAAGAGTATGAGATTACTGAAGCCTATTTATTTGTTTTTGAAATCAATCACCTGGTACAGACTGATGTTTAATCAATTATTAACTTGACGACTCCATAGTTAAGTAGGACCTTTCTTCGAAGCTACGGGTCACAGATTCGATTCTCGGCTTAGGCAGACCTTGTGTGATGAGCGTAAAGTTTGCGCTCGTGTCATGGGTCTTTGTCTTGTATTTTCGTATTTATCCTTGCCACCTGCGACGCAAGGAATCTTATTACAGGGGTAGCTATAGCTATACCTACAGCTTACCAGTCTGTTATGCACGAACCATGTTTCTGCATTATCAACGAGATTAATGGATCATAAACCATAATCTACCGCTGTAATCGTGCCCGGATTGTATAACATATATATGCCACATGCTTTTAAAATTTATTCGTGTTTTTCATGACAAAAATCTTGCTTTCTTCCCTCGCATTTTATCTATACTAGTACGGTATATATAGCAACAGCCTCACGCCAACTCCTGTCTGGTCTATACTTTATAGTTCGCTCTATATCAGCATTTTATTACATTTTCGGGGTATTTCCAAGTAATAACCCTGTCTTGTAATCGCCAAGGGATGTAATAAAATCTGTCCCAAATGAACTTACACAGATTTTGTACCTAAATCCTATGATTTCGTACACGCGATCTAATGTAAGACCATGACTGAAGCAATTTGGTTTTCATTATCTACTTTTTCATCCATTGAAATGAAAACCATAAATAATTTATTTTTCGTTGTTCGTTATGTATCTTTAGAAGTCAAGGTCTTTCAGAATGTAAATCATTTTTGCGAAAAATTCAATATCACGCAAACACATGAAATAAACATTTGATTTCTTCTGGAGAAATTGCTGCGCCACGGGTAATATTCATTATAATCATTTTCTTTGGTTTTTTATTTGCTTTTTATACTTAAGGGCATTCATAAAATTATATAAAGAGATACGAGCGTCCACAGAAACGCGGGTTTTATGTTTTCAGTAGTTTTCAGAAAGTACGATATAGATTTACCTTGTCGTACCTTACTTTTTATAATACAATTTCAATTGTATTAATTATCAATTTAAATTGCTTACGTACGTTTAGTAAGTAGTATGTTTAAGTGTACACGAAACTTATTAAACACTTGTAATCTCCCTGAATATCGCCAGACACGCCAAATTGTGCAATCTTGTGAACAGTTGCCAGATGTTGCATGCCTCTATATTCAAAGCAGGTACGTGCAGAGTATCTAAATAGATTTATAAATCACTAACTGCGTCCCGCAGCGTTAACGCCATATATATAATGAATTTGTATGGAAGTATTTTGAGGGTACATAGCCTCTACCGCGAAATAGTTCTACACAAACTTCATGGAAAATCTCTAATAGCTATTAATAGTAGGAAAGTAATTATTCCGGTTGGATTTTTAGATTTATAATCAATGCCGACAGACATGTTAGACTGTGTAATTGGATTCTTTGTGTGCAACCCTGAAAATCTAAAATCCCAAATAAATAGCCTACCCAATTTAACTCAAAGCTTTAAATTTAGCTCAAAGGATTTCTATTTAAAAGCAAACGGATATCTTTACAGGACACGAGATTTGTTTGCTAATGAGCCTAATGTATCAGAATTTTACAGCCTATTCACAATGTAACAAAATTATTTACATTCTTTTTTATCCTTTATGAATACCTAATTAGAAATTAAACAAGTAACTCATTTAAAAACTCGATACAGCCGACTTCAATACTTTCATCCCTTATTCTTCTTATTTATCTATTATACCAATTTTAAAAGTAGAGTAATGCCAGATAGCTTAGAGCCTTTCTCAAGAATTTGTATATTATATACAAAAATATCTTTTCAAATTCGACTGGTAGTTCCAGAGATTAGCGCGTTCAAACAAACTCTTCAGCTTTATTACATTAGTACAGGTGTCCAAAAACCTAGGCTTGATCTGTCAGACCTAATCCCCGAGGTGGTTGCGACGTGCCATGTGTCCTGGCATGTCGCAAACTGTGTGTGGCACTCGATGCCTACCAGTGAGGGGTCTGAAAACGGACAGCCGAGGTGGGTTCGCGGAAGTATGTGAAAATATTCCCGTGTTCCCGCCACTAAGTGGCAGAGGAATTAGTGTTCCTCGCCGTGGGTGTTAGTGGGTCTAGTCCCGCATAACGACTCTGTCTCTGTGGCAGTATGCAGGATGGTATGCGAGTGCATTCCCCACGGAAAAAAAAGGCTTGATCTGCCAGTCCCCGTAAGCTCCAAAAAAGTTTACCAATACATATGTATGACAATTGGATTGATCGGGAGGTTGGAAGCTGACTGGTTTATTCATATATCGGGCCTACCCACATAGGGATCACAATTCAACCCCACATCAATAAAATATGTCGGTAATACACTTTTAGTATTTTAGATTACGTGACATGAAAGAATCCAATATTGAAAAATATACCAAGCTTGTATGATAATATTACGGCTTCAAACCACGTATACTTTTTTGAGGAATCTTTCCTTTACCCAGAGGGCCTGACATAATAGATCGGGGATTAAGTCTTAATATATTTTGTATGTATGAAGTTGTTGCCCAATTTCTTTGTTTATACTTTTCCTTCTTCCTTTCTTTCTTTTCGTGTCATTAAGTCGCGAACCCCAGGATGTTTTTCTGTTTTATATTATGTGTATAGTAATTCCTCTACTAAATTATGAAAAGACCCAAGTTACACTCTGAGACGGGGACGTTAAGCCTAAAGTGCCTGTAATTTCACCGGCACCCACACCACAGTCCACAGCAATGCGGGTGTACTGTTTAGTGGTGGATTATCAGGTGTTAAGGCGGTATTTCTTCGGACGAATTTGGCACAAGTTCTACCTATACTTTTAGTTGCCGGGGCACATTGGTAGGGAAATAGCTACTTGGTATTCAGCTACGGTATATAAGTTGGGTATTTACCTAAGGATGTGAGCAACAAAAGCTCTAACAAGATTTACAGGCTAGTAAAACCGGGAGTGACATGTTTATGTTCCCTAAAAAGGACGGAAGCGCTCAGTTTTAATTCGATTGAAGAGTTACTTAACTTCGTTGAACTATGAAGAACATCAGGGCTGTTACGGACCTATATTTTCAGTGAATTTATATTATTCGAACATCAGTGTTTATATTATACAAAACGATACCAATTCTCGTGAAAATTTTCTAAGTGAAAGGCATGAATTACAGTTTTTACGCATTTTACTGCTTTTCCTTTTTTTATGTGAAAATGTGACGTCTGAGTCTTTTCAGAGTTCAAATACTGCTCAACAGTAAATATACACTTCAATATATTATTAATTCCTTTTTATAGGTATTTAAAAGAATGTGCTTATATATTAAGCAAGTTTCTATCATGTTTGTAGCCGTAGAAGAAAATCGGAAGAAAAATTACTTTGAAAATGTATTACATATACATTATTTTATCTATAATTAATCATTTTCGCAGTGCATGCCAAATGATGACTTTGCGTAGCAAATTTTTGCAAGTTACATTATTGCAGGTTACGTAAGGACCTCTTATTTTTTTGAAATAAAATTACATAACCTTTGTTACTCGCTGTCAAATTAGCTTTCTTGGTGAAGTATTTTTTATTATTAAATCGGTAAGTAGCTTTGGGTTTATATATTTGTATTATCTTGCTGGAGGTCGTAATTGTTTGCTGGGCTGTGTACACATGATTCATTTTCATCGCGTTTATCAAATAAAATAAAAACAATACTGACTTTACGGGGCATCCAGTGTGATTGACGTATCTGTATATTTTCAAAAAACATATTTGCCAGGATTGATCCAGGCAGCAGCAAAGAAGGTTCAGTCGTTTAGTATTTAATAAAAAAAAAGAGATAAGGTTTAACAAGGATTATTTATTTAAAAAAAAAATGACGTTTCCAAGTAGTTTTTAAGTACGACAATAAATTATTTTTGACTTTGACTTGAGTTTGAGTCGTTAGGGTGAGTTCTGATAGCTGCAAACTTTATCCAGGAGTATTTTCTTAACAATTTCATGATTGCATGAAACAAGATTAACTCTGACTCTATATTTCAGTGCGTAGGTTATGTTATAAGTTATATGTATATTTTAAAGTAATTATATTATATAACTGCTTATGTTATATTATAAACTTGGCAATATTTTTTAAGATTTTTATAACTCCAGAAGAGGTGCCACGATTTCAAGTCTTATTTTTTTTATACAAGCTGGTATGGACTATTTTTCTTAGTCATGAATTGTAGTAATTGGTGCAGCTGATTATAGGCCCTGAAACTTGTTTAAAGGATTTTCAATTCAGGAAAGGGATTTCCATGAAAAGGCATTACTTAGTCCTCCTTTGCTAGAGTAAACGACACGTGTTTCGCCTCTTCACGAGACATCTTCATAAGCGTTAACTCGAGATGTCGCCTTGTTGAAGGATCTATCTAAAAACTAGGTATTTTTACGTTTTACTCATTTATTAGAAGTTAAGAGGAGGATAAGTAATTGTTACCCCTTTTCATATAATCTTATTTCATTCGCAAAGTAGCGCCTGAATCTATCAATTATTTCAATAATGACTTCAGTCTAAGTCCACAATTTCAACAATAATTATTAAACAATAAATGTTGATTGATTACCTAATTATTTTGTTACAACACTGTCTTATCACAAGCTTTCTAAATTCTAAATTGTACATCCTAATGAATAAAAATTCACTGGTCTATGTATTATTAAAAATAAATACTTATGTACTGTTTCTTTCCCAAATAAATTAAAAGAAAACAAATCAATTTCGAACCCGTTAAAACGATACATTAAAAGGTTTTCTTTTTAATTGAAATATTTGTTTTTCCCACAGGTGGTAAAAATGTTCATCCTAGTCATCGTGATCTTCGGCATCTGCTGGCTCCCCTACCACACGTACTTCATCTACACGCACTTCAACCCATCCATACTTTACATGAAGTATGTTCAGCACGTGTACCTGGGCTTCTACTGGCTAGCCATGGCCAACGCTATGGTCAACCCCATCATTTACTACTGGATGAATGCCAAGTGAGTTCATAGTAACTATTTCTTCTAAGACTGTCAATTTTTCAGTCTAATGATGTTGCAATAAAACTTTGCAACCTCAATAGCGTGTAGACTATGTAATGTGCTGGTCGTCGGACACAGTGGACATACAAGTAAATGGTACATTTAATTAAATGCAGCTCCATAATCACACCCAATAACTGCTAAAAGTAAATGATCAACCGCCGATGTTGCGATAAAAATTTGCCACCTCGTTGCCACCATAGCGGTGTAAGTGTCTTTTTGGATATCATCCAATGTGCAGGTCGTCGCACACACAGGACATACAGTAAATGGGATGCAGCTCGACAATCGCACCCAATAACTGATCAACATCCAGATGTACTGCTCTGTTCTGTTTGTGGGGGCTACGTGATCCTCATAGGATCTAATTGTAATTACGGCAGGCTAGGCTACGCTTTGTGGGGTAGATTTGTGTTTTTTTCATGGCAAAGCAGCAAAGTTTGATATTGATAAGTCACCCTAAATTTATATTAATTATGAAACATGGATTATGTATATCGAAACATGCAACGGAAGCGACTTTCGTAATTGGAACTTATAAATTAAATGTAGATACCTTGCGAGCGTAAGAGCTATTATTATTAAATCCAATGTTTAAAAATAAATAATAAATATTTATTATTTAATTATCGATTGTATATCGATTTAAATAATTACTTTACAAGTGTTTTATACCATTCGTCCGTATGCGTCGCCTATATTATGACGTCGTTATAAAGAAGCGAAAAATCTCATTACTTGTACAGCATAATACCGAGACTCGTAAGTTGTCGATAAAACAAAATGTTATTTACAACCCACATTAAATGTAGATCACAAAAGAAACATTTGTCGTATAAGAATAATCCTTAATCCTCGTAAAAATAGTAAAGGAATAGTAAATTCAATAAAAATAGTATAGTGTATTTCTAAAAGATACCAAAGAAAAAAATACAAAAATTACGTGATTGAATAGGGTAAAGGGACACATTTCTAATAATAAAAAAGAACATTATTACAACATTCTTTACTTAATGATAGACTTCTTTACTCGTGAAAGAAAAATCGTGTTTGTCTTGTGTTTTCGTGTTTGTACATGCCACCCGCAATACAGACAATCCCAGTGCAGTGGTCTGAAAACTATAACGCAAAGACGTGTAATATATTCTGACTGATGCAAACCCATGATGTATTCTGGCCAGGTAGATGTATTATCAGGGTTAGACAGCCCTATAAATTAACCTTACAGAGGTTGTTGCTTGTTGGTTGCTTGAGCCTTCCGCTGTACTTTTTTTTTTGGTAAGTTTGTTTAGCAATTATCGCCGATACCTCCGAGCAATAT
The DNA here is from genome assembly GCA_921293045.1 of Aplocera efformata. Lineage (NCBI taxonomy): Eukaryota > Metazoa > Arthropoda > Insecta > Lepidoptera > Geometridae > Aplocera > Aplocera efformata. The sequence goes on from OV121045.1 coordinate 2,796,605, forward strand.
GATTTTATTTGAGAGAGAGAGAATATTTACAGACTATTATTGTTTATGTTTGAAGAATTCAAAGGTCAATTTGTCATAATGTGGTTTTGGTTAGTCTATGTTGACTTTCAGTTCTTGTAGTTGTTGATAAGTAAGTAATCTGGTCATAATATTTGTTTACATTAGGCTCTATTAATATTAGTAATTTAATGGTAAGAGTCATGGGTGTTGAAATGAATTGCATGAACGCATTAATGAGAAAAAAAATATAATACGTAATTACTTAAATATCTACAATGTAATTATAGTACAAGCTACACTTAGTTTTGGGCTAGATGCTGCTGTGAGTGAAATGCCCATGAAAATATATTGAATTGTGAATAGTTTCACATAAGTATATTCACCTATGTAGTGCTTTTTTATTATAGTATTATAAGTTAAGCAATTTTTAAAGTTGCAGTCTATGGCAAAATAAAACGAGGCAATAACTCATATTAATAAAAACAATGACTTTCATGTGGGGGTATGGGTAGTTGCACACTTGTACTATAAGCGATAAGGAAGAAAAATGGGGCGCGTCTTCGTGGATGGCACTATCTACATTTTAGTATGACGTTTTTCTACAACTGACTATTGTATGCTTATATGTCACTTGTGACTTATCTGTATTTGCTAGCACTTAAGGGTTCTTTGTCAACGTCATATTCATACCATATCCATTTACATACAATTTTATTTTTGTCAAATTACATCACGCTTGTCTGCGCCTATGTTAGATAAGCCAAAACGAGTAGGGAGGTCTGGAACTTAACAATGTTAAGCCTTTTTCACACGTGCCAAGCACAGTAGCGAGACGGTCTCTCAGCCGAGTGCTCGGTCTTTATGAGTACCTACTTTAAGAGTATACGTAGAAAAAAGGCATCGAACGCCGAATTACTAGCGCTTATCGGAACCTGCCGCATTGACGCGCGGAGAATGGTTACACAAAATAAACTGGAATACGCAGAGGTAATACCTTGGTATACATGTGAGTAGTTAACAAAATGTAGGAAATCCATCATCGGACGAAGAATATTTTAATTTCGAAAATGTATTTCTCAGATTCACGAAACAAAATATGTAACTCTCGGAAAAAAAATCCCCGTTTTTTGTTTATAAATAGATAATGTTCCGCAATTTATTTTGCAATACATATAGTGGGTGATGATAAAAATTATACAAGAATGACTGCAGAATAAAAAAACGCTTTGGTCGGCTGCCATGCAAAAAACTAAAGTGTTTTTTAGCAAGGCAACCCACTAGTACGCATTGAAGCAAATCGAAATTTATTGAAACTGGTCGGTGATTCTGATTTGGCACGAAGTATGGAGAATGACAGACCGCGTGGATAACCATCATAATCGGTGCCTAGTACGCCGATATCAGCGCCGGCATCCTGCTATCTCTCTGAACGTACCCTTAGCATGCTTGACACATACAATTTCACTCCACGGCCTAGAGTAATTTTGCTCTCTCACTTCTGTACTTGTCAACTATGATAGTGTATACCTGTTGTCTCAAAAAGGCCTTGTAAAGACGTGCGTCACTATTACAATATAGTGTAAGATACTTTATGTGTGTCGTAAATGATTTACATGGCGCCAAGGGTAATTTCTATCCGCAACTCCAAATAATAGATATCAAAACTTATACATGTGGCTGACTTAAAAATTAATATAAAACAACTTTAATATGAAAAAATTTACTTGTTTTTCACCATTAGAAGTGGAATTTCCTAATTTTAATTCCATGGATATTCATTGCGTGCATTCATTGGGGCTTAGTTGGTGGTAGCCCTGCCTAAGAAGTGAGGGGTCTCGGGTTCGATTCCCAGCCACTTTGTTCGGTGAGCATGAAGTTTGTGCTCGGGTCTCAGGTTGTCTTGTGTTTCTGTGTTTGTCCATGCCATCTGTGACACAGGGAATCCTAGTGTTTATCTATGAGTGTGTGAACGTTTAACACTGAACCATTTCGTTTTTGTAATAATACCAGTATTATCACTCTTAGAAAAATCTCATAAATATCACCCACAAGATGCTGCCACATCCTTGGACAAAAATAATGGCTTTTCTTTTATATTTGTCGGAAGCTAGCTGGAAAATTACTGTACAAAAATATTGTAAATACTAGCTGCGTCCCGCGGTGTTACCCGCGGATGGACTTCCGACGGGTACCATACATTTTTCCGAGATAAAAAGCATTCTTTTATGTTTCTAAACCACATCGATAGCAGCTAGATTCTTACTGTAAGCGTTATTAAGATCTTTATAACTTAGTTCCACAAACAATAAATACATTTCTTTTTCAAGAGCGTGATTACTGACGTACATAGGTACAAATGAACGAACTCAACCAGATGAACGGAGGAAGACCTGGACAAAGATGGCGAGCGAAATTAACGTACCTATTTTGCGACAGTAGAAAGAAAAAGAAAAGTACCTATTAGCTGAGCGGTTGGAAAGTGCCTTCGTCTCGCCTTAGTCGGTTTAGGTTGAAACAATTATAGTAAACTACCTGAAATAAATCAACAATAATGATAAAAAATTAAGTTCTCATAAATACTGTCCATTCCCACTACCAAATGGTAAGCCGGTGTTACCAACAGTATCACAACCCTATATTCTGGTAGTCTCTCGAACTTAAACTCCTTAATACTCAAGGCGCTGCCGTTCACTGCCTGATGGGACGAGATAAGATCGATCTAGCATTCATAAACCCGCCCCCACAGTACGACCCTAGTCGGACCTCACCTATTTAGAGATTGTAAGAGGTCTTATACCTAATACAAAAGCTCATGTTGATAAAATACAAGAGCCACCTCATAAATTTTAAAACTATCATGATTTGTGATTTTTGTTGACTCCCGATATTCCTACGCAGTTTCATGCGTCATGGTCCCGGGTATACTGAGTATTCAAAAAAGAGTAGTCAAAAAAATTAATATATCATGGTAAATATCTCGGTAACTCAAATAATAATACGAAAATAAGGTGGCTCACCTTATTTTCGTTGCTATTAGCTCCCCGATCTCGAAATAAAATCACAAGTAATCCCAAATGGATTCAAGATACAACTGTCAGGAAAATTCCAGATAGTTCTTAAGTTACTTTATAACTGACAGATACTTACGTCCTGGGGGCTCTCACTTAAAATATTATGTTGCTATTATATCAATTCGCCGCTGGGGGTTCTATGTCATAATTTTGGATTCAATGCTCAACCAATTTATATCAACCTCTATATGAAATAGAAATTTTATTTAGGGACCCATATTTCTTACGTTGGCAGTTTTGTTCCCTCAGAGTCCCCACATATGTCGGGTAGGGACCCTCAGATTACCCGCAGTATCCTCAGAGTCCTGAGTCCTGAGGTGTGAACAGGAATTGTGCCCGGGACCCCTCGCCTGAAGGCACCATTACAACCAACAAAGCTAAAGAGCCGTCCAATTGTTATTCTTAAGTCATAAGTATTTATTGGTAAAGAACATTTACAGGTACTTATTTTTGATGAGCGTGACACCGACTTTCAATCTGCTGGTTCAAACCCACACGTGCACCAATGAGATTTTTCACTTGAAAAAATTTATGTGCGCAATACCACGTTCTCAAAACGGTGACGGATAATATCGTGCGGAAACCGGCATGTCTTAGAACCAAAAATTTGCCGACATGTGACATCTACCAATTCGGATTGGGCTCCCGTGGTAGATCAGAGCCCATTCACTCTCAATTATCGAGAGTAGGCCGGTGTCCCTGCAGTGGGAACATTAGAGGCTGATACGGTATTGTTATTCTTTTAAATATTCATGAAGTTTCCGACACTTCATAAAATGTATCACCGGTATAACGTTTGTCTTGTCAGCAATACCAATATCGGCTTAATTTGTTAGCATCCAGTGATATAGCAGTGATGAAACGGTTTTCAATTTTGAAACCGATTAATCAAAATGATCCCGCTATCCCACAAACACGAGCTAGCTAATATTCCATGCATAGAGTTTCTATCAAGCGTACCAAATTCCCTTAATCTGTTACATATTTCATTGGAAACATTCAGCACGTTTTTGCGCAACTATAAAAAATACTATAATTTCTTTAGAATTTGTCAATCAACTAATTGAAAGATGCCCATATCGTTTTTAGATAACCTTAATAAATATAGACAGTAAAAATGACGTGTAGCTGTTTAGGAGTTTCTTAAAAGTTGCTGAAAGTAATGATAAATATGTCTTTACGCAAAATAATGAAGTAAAATAATCCGCACTTAATGAAGTAAGATTTATTTTTTACACAATGTACTTTTTGCTACCTTTGAAATCAATAATTTTATGTACACAAAAAAAGTGACAACCCTAATTGCGCTCGTGACTTTGAGACGGGGATTTAACTTCTACGCATGTTATTTCACCGTTCTTATTACTAAGTGATGGTTCAGACGCTATCCGTCCTTTTATGGGGAAGAATAATCAAGAAACCTTAAGTGCAATGTATAGGAATTGCTTTTCAGGACAAACTTGGAACAAGTTCTACTGCTTGAGTTACTTCTTTCGCACTACCCAAGGGATACGTGTACTTACTCTGGTATTTATCGACGGACGCGAGTGACATGAAAGTAATTGAAAAGTCCAAAAACTTGTATGTTTTAAATATATGCCAAGTAAGCACATTGCTTTAAAAAGGCTGCAATTTTTTATTTTTTATTTAAAATGTTGGTAACACCCGAGTAAACGAAATTGCGTGCTTTGGTTTCTTGTGACTTTTTTCTTCACCCGTTGTATACCGATTTCAATGTTTCTTTTTTAAAATGGTAGGGTTTACTCCCTAAGGGCGAGAAATAAGGAAGTGGCGGTTTTTTTAATTTGTTGATTATAAATGTGCTGAAATATTGTTCCAGATTTTAGACGCACTATATTTGAAGCTACCTTTATATCCGGTGGTCTTATGTTTATGGATGGATAGAGTATCCAGGGATTTAGACCGTGTGTTCGTTTTGTAAATATTTTTGACGCAAGAGAGCTTTTCAAATAAATATTCAGGCTTTTTACTCCATAGCCTTTTTGCGTACATACAAGATGTAGCTCACGTTTACTTTTCATGTTCAACATTTTATTTGAAACCGGATGAGAAGGGACATGTGCTCTTCTGGGTATTTGCACTCTGCTCTCTTTGTATGGCATTATCTGTATGGGTATACAACCTATAAGCCATAAGGAGGGTTATGTTTTGTATTATGTTTTTATGTTTTGTTTTGTAAACATTTGAATATAATGGTGACATTATTATTTAGCTCACCTAACCATCACATGTATTTTGGTCGTTAATGAAGACAGCGTTTACCCGAACGCTAATCAATCCACTGTAGCGTGATTCCGTACCCTCACAGAAATCATGAATACAACACAGTCATGTGTAAATACTGATGGGGAATGCCGTGTCGATCTATAGAATATTATCTAAGGTAAAATAACAGGACCTTTGTAATATTGTATTGTACGATTTTCACTCGCACATCAAGGTTTCTAGCAGCACTGATAGTTATATACTTTTAGTATATATACTTTTAGTTTATAAAAAATATTGTTCTGCTATTCGGAGTCGCACACTGCTACCAATTTTGCCACTGCTACCAATTTTGCCACTGCTACCATTCTGTGCTACCAATATTAGTCTCAGTTTTTTTTAACGGTATCAGTCATCGACAACCTTAACCTAAAAACCGAATTTTTGGTATTGGTTGGTTCATGACATCACATGCCGTGTGATATCTTCAGAGCGATGTAGAAATTTAAAAAATACTCACTTTAATGCATTAATTTTTAACGAAATGGTTACCTACCCTTTTTATAACGTTACTTTGCTTCTCCGCGTAGAAGAGAAAAAATGCCTTTAATCCTCAGTTGGACCCATAAACTTAAATATGATTTTAAAAGTTTTGACAAAATCTAAAGACTGACTAAGACTTCTATCAATATTTTTTCAAGATATAGATTTTTTATGACGCATAATAAATACTCATATAATAAATAATAAGAAAAAACTATATACACAAATATTATTCTTCTGCTCTCTTTATAATAAATGCTTGTGAAGCTTTGTATGTTAAAATTGGAATAATGTGTGTTCGTGTGTTATCGAATTAATATGGTACTCGCTGAATTAACCCATGTTCATTTTAATTTTGTATTGTCACGTATTCGTACCTATCTCATTGGGTGGGCATTCAATATATCATTAATATTGGGACTAATTGAAAGTGATGAAGCGATGGATATATTTTTGCAGTATTTTATTGGCAATCCGCAATAATGATACACTTGCTGTGAAAATTTCAAGTGAGCATTTTTGTGGTTCGAACAATTTTTTAAGGTAGGACAGAAAAAGTTGCGTTGTACAATAGGCTTCACATTACCCTTTGAGCATGGAGCCCTAATACCAAATGAAATATAACCGGTTTAGTCAGATTTATTCACCCCCTATTCGTCCTCAGAAGGCCGGGAGTATTACCATGACGGATGGTCAAACTTGCTATAAATGTTTCTTTGAACCTACCTGGAGATTTATATGCTCTTTTATTAATAATAATATTTTTGTTCAGGTTCAGGACATACTTCCGCACGGCGATCCTGTGCCGCTGGCGTGACGTGTGCTGCCGGAAGAAACGGGCGCCTCCAGAATCACCCCCCGATAACTCGCAGTCGGGCAGTCGATCCCGATCAGGTTTTTACTCGTTAACGTAATTATTTAAAGTATTTGCTATCATTCAAGCACATTTAATTGTAGACCATGTGCATCTAGCTTAAATTGATGGCATTACATCTGGTTACAGTAGAATTGTTCATGGAAGAACTCGAATTACCATTTCCGAAATTGTTCACGCTAGTACAGTGGCCTAACGACGAGTTGGAACTGTCATTTTTAATACCGGTTGTCCTAGTTTGGATGACAGTGTTTAAAGTCTTGTGAACAACATTATTTTTGCTATTAAAAATATGAATAAAAAATCGACAGATTTTGTGAAAAGTTCTACTGTATATCTTAGTATCGACAAGGAAAACAATGTAGAACAAAATAGTGAACACCTTTGCCCAGCAGTAACTCACAAAAGGATAAAAAATATAGTGATCGAAACTAAAACTCGACTACGTAAAAGCCGTAATGAAATTTGAGTATTCAAGGCCGAATTTGAACTAATGGGAAAAGCTTCCAGTTAATCAATATGAATTACAATGTTGTTTATAGCTTTTGCGTATTCAGGCTTAGGTTTAGAACTCTACCTATTATTTACACAATTTAGTAAAATAAATGTTTCGATCTTCGTCAATAGTAATCAATAGCAGGTTTTTTTGAGCAAAAAAGTTTTTCATGAAATATTAATACAATTCAAGAATATTTATTATTATCAAGCCTAATTTTTTTTTTATATATTTGATAATATTTTTTTTACTTTGCGAATCAGTTGGATCGTTTTTTCTGACGTTTTATCGGAAAAACTCAGACCGCGAACGATCAAAATGCAAAATACCTAACTTTTTAAACTTTGATGAGTATCTTAGAAATCTTGTGGAATCAGATGAACATACATACGGGCTAAAATCATAACCCTCGGTAACTGTAGTCGAGTAAAAAAAGGTTAAAATATGCGCCATTTTGCCAGAAGCAAAATCAACACCAAGAAACCTTCATTTCATACTTTCAGTTTATCTGGTGTCTTCTTGGAATTATTATTTTCTAGCAGTGTATAAACAAGCGCCCACGCATCCACTCAATGTACGAGTAAATGTGGGCAATGTAACGTGAAAAGACAAGACAAGACAACACATAGAATGTGGTAAAATTCCAGAAGGGCGCGACCCGTACAGCTCGATCATTTCATTCCTAATTCTATATATTCCATATAACTTTATTTGATTGTGACATATTACGACACGAGCTTACCGCCCACTTGAGTAACCATAAGAGAGTTACTACCGCCTTTAGCCTTTAGTGTTTGAATGGAAACACAGAAAATGGAAATACATAACTTTGTTACAATATAAATTTTAAAACTATCATGGTTATGAATATTATTATTCGTGTTACCGAGATATTTACCATGATTTGTTACAATATTTACACATACGAGTATATTTATGTATTTAATTTACAAAACATAAATATTAGCTAAGAAGGGGGTCTAGCCAAAACCTAGAAAGATAGCATGTGGTCTATGAGACAAAAAGTTTGAAGACCTGTGGTCTAGATTCCACTCTCACCAAAAGCCCGCGTATATCTGTCTGAGCCATTTTTTTTGACCTTGTTCTTTATTGTTTGATCTGTTCATCACATTACTTAAAGGAAAAAAGACTGCCGACTAACACGTTTAGTTTTATGGACTATAAAATGGTAGCCGGTCCGACAAGTCAAGAATTCACTTTACTTTTTTAATACGGTAAAGCTCCAAACAAACGGTATTGATTTTCTTCTCGCCAAATGTGAGTATCTGCCTACATAGTGTGGGTGTCGTGAATTAAAATATGTTTATGAGGAGCTATATTTTGATAGCATACACTTAAAAAACAGTAGGTAGACAAGTAAACATTAATAACTAGAAATATTATCGGCATAATAATTTATGTATTATATTTATTGAACCAAATTTCGAACGAATTTATCAGTTAACTTATAGAATCTAATACGAATAATAATAATTTAAACGAGCAATTCTTGTGTACATCAAAAACTTAAACATCAAAACCCTACATAAACACAATATTTAATCAAAATTGTTAGTGTCTTTACGAGATACGCGAAATAAATATTTACAACACCCAGACACAGAACAAACTTCTGTTTATGGGAATCACTCACGACCTACATATTACTAAATGAAATCCATGAGATCATATTATGTTTTAAATCTATCGCAAGTACATGATACCAAGCTACCGAGCTTCCAATCCAGAGATTTAAATAATATAAATATTTTATTTAAGAAGGCGTACTACACTGACATAGAAAAAATTCAAATTTAGATAATAAATTAACTAGATTATATATATTATTTGTTATTTCATAGTTTGAAATAATTTAATGTAAACTTTCAGGGGTAGCATGTTCTATCAGAATAAACCCTTTCAATAAATAAATGATTTAAAAAAATGATAAAACGTCGTGGCCAATTGTCGTTCTTTCCACGACATGCAAAATAACTTATAATATCAATTCAATATTCATTAGTAAGATGAATAAGTACGTAGACATAAGGAAAATTATTTTGTTTGTGAACAGGATCATGCTCATGAAAATAAAGTAATCTTTTACTTGTTTTTCCCCATGGACGATCGGATAGGAATTAAAGGGTAGATAAATTCAACGGAAATCAAGCCTTCTTTCTAAATTTGGCTTTAATAATCACAAAAAAAAAATTAGACATGCATCGTACTTACGATGCATCAAACCAAGAAGTCTTCGTAGCCTAGTTCGTAGTAACTGTCTTCGAAGCGTCTGGTCTCGAGTTCGATACCCGAAGCAAACACCTATCTTTGGTTGATTTTTGGTTTTGGTTTTGTGGTTTTGCGAAATTGAAGCTCTTTGAACAGTATTCGTTGTATCAACTAAACTAAGAAATGCCATAGCTAGAAATGAGTTTGGCCTGTAGAGATTTCAAACAATTGAAGCTGAATGCACTCAATCAAGCATCTCTTACCACAATCAACATATATTATGCAGACGTGGTATTTCAAACTCGCTACCACGGTTCAGTAGATATCTTGTCTGTCACCTTAATATGCCCTCGAAAGGGAATACCCTATAGGTCCTTTAAGCATACATTTGCTTAATTAACAAAACTTGTGTGTTACGAGTAGAACACACCGTATCAGCTTCTTATGATCCCACTACAGCGAAACCGGCCTACTGTCGCTAATTGAGAGTGAATGATCTACCACGGGAGCCCAGTACGGATTGGTAGATGTCACATGTCTTCGATTTTTTTATTTTTCCTCTTGCCTTTAGATCTAAAGTATCATTTGGACATCACATTGAAAATCACTTTCATCGAACATGTTAAAATTGAACAATTAAACAAAACGGCAATTTTGTTGGTAAAAGCCAATACGTACGTTACATTATTATCAATCATATAAATTTAGCACAGATTAAAATATTTATTTTTTAAATAAAAGTATGATTAAGTAATCCTAATTAGGGATTGCAAACTAGTTCTACTTTTATATCAGCTGAATCCGGTCTTGTTGGCGTTGTGATAATTATATTGTACCTCGAACGTTACGTGACAATAACAGAATTTTACGAATTCGCATCGTATACCGGTGATAAAACCGACTGAAAGGCTATAAAATAATTCCGGATCCGGCTTACTTCCAGATCTAGTTTTCCGGATTGATTCGCTTGTAATAGAAGTAAAAGTTTTAAAACTCATATAAAACACAAGACTTCGAACGCGTGGAATCAGTGAATGACTAAAGCTATAAACATTCGACATTTAAAAGGAGAAAAACAACAGTGTACCACTTTTCGGATCTATTTGGTTTGTGCCGTTGGCGATACTTTTCATTGTTTCATACGCACAATTTACCTACCTTACTTTGTAGTGTAAGCTTTTGGAATCCGACACGAAATTACTTTTCACGCAGTTTTGTTTTGCCTTCTATTGTGCGCAGCTATGCGTCTAAATTTCCGGATATCCTAACAACGACAACCTAACGAGTTTTTGAAAATCACTTTAGCGCCGTTAATAGGTACAGTTATTGTTAGTGATTCTTGAAACCGTATTCAATTTAACATTTATTCAATATCCGACTCTTGTTTTCGTTTGAATAAAATGGTTATATTTAAATAATCATATATATTTATACATATAATTATGCTAGTAGATGATCCATCTAGAAATGTTATTACTAAATTATTACTAAATTCTAAAATGGTTTTTTTTAATTATTTTCGTGCAAAACAAAGATACAATTTTCCTTGCCAAACATATAGGGTATAGTGTATTATTAAACGGAATAAAATATAGTAAATTAAACTTGTCTCAATAAATTTTGTCTAATGTCCTTTATAAAGAAATACACGCTGAATATATTGCTGAAATAAAACTACAGCATTAGTTTTGGAAATGTATCTAATTTTCTCTGTACCCAAGATGAATAGCATATTTTGATCTTTCGGCTCAGAAACCTACCAAATTTCAAAGATTAAATTTAATCATTGTAATTCGGGATTCACTCCACTCCGTATGGATTCTAAATTTTAAATCCAAAGTTCGCTGGTTTAACGTTGAATTTTTGAATTTGAACATTGAATTCGAATTGAAATTTTTTTTATGCAAAAAGTTTTTGTATCTGGCATCACTGCTCAATTAGTAGTTAAATATGGGAACCACATAAGTCTAGCTTAATGTTATTGTTGCAATGCTCATTTAATTGAGTGCACGGTTTCATTGTTTTATTGTGGCAACACCGAATAATATGTTTTTTTGTGGGCTTTTGGGATTGGCAATACTAAAAAAGGGAAGATCGCGAATAAACTACAAAGATAACAGTTGGATGAAAATATATAAAACAACATGCTTTATTTATTTTAATCAAATTTTTATCACATTTATACAAATTAACAGCACCTATCAAAGCGGAATACGAGAACAGTTATTTAGCGTGTATTAAAATATTTGAATAGTACCATTAATAAAATATTTCTTAATATCTGCTTATGTTTTTTATGCATCTACAGTTACGGTTGAAGCTTGGGCAGTCAGCTTCAACCTGATGTTAAGTGGTTACTTACTGCCGCATATTAACAACCTCAAGGCATCGCGTTGCGCCTGTCTCTCTGCTACGAGTATGTAAACGCCTCAAGTGCTAGTAATTTCACTGGCTTAGCGGTAGCTTACCAGGATGGTGGCTGTACTAGTCGAGAAGAACTTGACCCAGTTGCTACTGCTTCTTTGGGTTGCTCCTTTAGCATCACCTAGGGTGTATGTGTAGAGACTCAAAGGGTATTCCCACCACCACCCTACGGGGTTGGAGACGTCTAGCTTATCCTTGTAGCGATCATAATAAACAGAATTGCTGAATGACAATATCACCTTTTTACTCTTTGTTATCTCCTCATTCTTTCGTAGTGTCATTGACCTCATTAACGCCGTTATTTTATCGGAAGGTAGTGGAAAAGGCTATGGACTTAAATGTTCCCTTTAATGTTTATGTGTCTGGCGCCGATCGAGTCTTTTCCTTAGACAAGTAAATTCCTCTTTGTTCTATTAATTTCGCGGAGCAATAACAAGGTCGTTAAATGAAATAAAGTTTCCATTTTAAATTGCTTTAGCAAACCGTTCTATGTAATACACCGATCAAGTGTGTTTTGGACTCACACCAAGGATTTAAGAAGGAACATTGGTTCTATGAAGATAATTTGTAAATTTATTGGAGATATCTTTTTTTATTTCATTTTTCTTTATGTGAATAAGTGACGGAACGAGCTGGGGGCCCACCTGGTGGCAAGTGGCAACCCCCGCCCATAACAACAGTAATGTGACTCAGTATAAGATTTGGATCTTACACTGAGTTGCATTCATCTTGCTGCGTCCATCACCCGACGACGGGGATGATACGTCTCGTGCGCATGTGATTTCACCGGCACCCACACCCTTCCAACGCAACACAGTAATGGCGGCAGATTTCAGGTGTGGTGGCAGTTTCTCCGGACGAACTTGGCACAAGTTCTACTACTACCAATAACACAATATGTGCAATACTCACATCATATTCCGTGAAAATATAAATAACTAAAATGGCAGGTATATTTTAATCTGGTACACTGAATATCATAAGTGATCGGCACGTCCTGGGTTTAGTTTAAACATGAGCTGACTTTCCATTCTTCCTTCTTTTCTTCAAGCTGCCCGAAAACCTGCGACAAGGCTTTTTGTAACCGCTTAATAACCGCTGTCCTAAATAAACGCAGTCCATATTTTCATAAGACAAACGCAATAAATATAAAGAATTCATTGGAATTTCTATTTCCAGTGTATCCTTGATCATTATTTATTCAGGATTACTTACGAGTATCCACGAGATCATCTATTTTGGTGTAAAGTACAATATTTAGTACTGTTGATCTGATCACAAAAAGCGGGTACAGAATATCAACAAAAAATACGAAAAAATAACTAATGAGTTTGGGTTATGAGTTGATTCATTATAGTGCAAGTTGGTATGAGCAAAATATATATTTCACCAAAAATTCATATCATTAAAAGTTTTTTATTGAAAATGTGATTTATCACAGTTTCATATTTACCCTTCAAGGCATCGTATCTGAACCGTTGTTTCGTGTTCGCTTTATTCAATAAAGCAATGCATTCCCAACCCTCGGGGCTTATAAAGTCACATTGCCAAGTAGACACGAAGTTCGGCATGTTTGGTATCAATTTTATTTCAAATTCCGCCAGATTCTAACAAAGTGTACGCGAGGCGAGTCTGTTGTCGGAAAATACAAAAAATCTTTTATTTATTTACATCTCAAGTATTGTGTGGACTTGACAAAATTTACATGCACAAGAAAACATATTCGTGCGCATATAACTTGTCACAGAGCTTCCTTTAGCACATTACATGCACACATACAATACATGTACGTATATATCAAATTATAGTCAATTTTCATGGTATAGCTAGCCTTATATGTGAAAACTAGCAAGGTTCTGCTGTTAAAAACGATCGATGGGAAAAAAAATGATAGAATTTTTTAAGTCACTAAAAAATTGACTTCACTTTTTCGCGATAAAAAGTATTCTATGTATCCAGGGTATAAGCTAATATATGCTACATTCGTTATCTTCCATTAAGCCGTTGGTGCGTGAAGGAGTTACAAGCATACATAAAGACAAACTTTCGTATTTTTATCTAGTATTAGTATTATTATTCCTGTTTCAATTCAAATACGAATAACCTTTCGTCACACGAATGTTTATCCTGAGCGGGAATCGAACCCACAACCTGCAGCGCAGAAGGCAAAGCGACTACTAACTGTGCTGTAAGGCCAGTTAGAAAGAGACAAGTTTAAATGCTGAAATTATACCATAAACTAAATTTTTTAAAGAAAATAGAGGCAAGGAAACAGTATGACACAACAATCAATTTAAATATACCTACTACGAATACCAATCGATTCAACATGCCAAACAATGACGGCTCCGTGGCTTAGGTAATAACCCTGCATTCGAAGCGAAGGATCCCGGGTTCGATTCCGGAAAGCGGTTCACTATATGATGAGCATGAAGTTTATTCTTGGGTCTTAGTCTTGTGTTTCTGTGTTTGACCATGTCAGCGACAGGGAATCCTACCCTGACAGGGTATGAGTGTGTAAACGTATTTAAAAATGATCTCCACGAATTCCCTTATACATTTGAACTATTATTCTAATAATTCCCGCAAAGTATTCGTCTGCACAGGTATCGAGGAACTCAAAGACTCCGAAAGAAATGCGCAGGTCGGATGGCGGCACTCGTCGTGGCGGACACGAGACCTCCGCCAGCAGAGACAGCATTCGCTTGTTAGCTGCCCCAAGTGCCCGCGTACAACATGCTATGACGGTAATCACTGTTTTGCCTATATTGTTTCACTGTTTTGCCGTAGGTGTTTACCCTTTGATTCCCTACACGTGCCCCCTGGGTGGTGCTAAAGGAGCAACAACAAGTAGCAGAAAACTTGTGCCAAGTTCGTCCGGAGAGGTACTGCCACCAAACCTGGAATCTGCCGCCAAGCAGTAGTGCTCGCATTGCTGTGTTCCGATGGAAAGGTGTGACGCAACATCCCAGTCTCGGGTGATGGACGCAGCAGGATGAATGCGACTTAGTGATCCAAACCTTATACTGAGTCGCAGTACTGTTGTTATGGGTGAGGGTTGCCACTTACCACCAGGTGGGCCCTCAGCTCGTTCCGTCACTTAATCACACAAAAAAAAATTTTTGTCTTTATACAGACTCTACATACATCATTCGCCTGTTAGCTGACCCAAATATTTCCATTGAACTTGATGATCCCATGAAAATTTACTATGACGTTATCATTTTGCATATTCTATCTGTTAGGTAATATTCAAAACGGCCGGAGCGATTTGGACGGGAGCTTCAGTGGCAGATAGCTGATGTTATAGCGAGTAACTTAGGCTATTTTTATTTTATTAAAAATCTAATGAAATACGCTATATTTTTATCAACAAACTACGTAGTCCTAAATAAGCTTTAAACTACGGAGTAAATAATTCCCCAAATAGCGACACTTATTGTGAGGGACCGCGTTCACTTATTAGCTGCTCCAAGGGCCCGCATCCTGCATCAAGGGACATACATTTGACCGTATGTACGTTTTAACCCAAACGAGCCCTTTACTACAGATTGTACAAACCGCATTTGTTTGTCAGTTGTCCAAGTACCCGATTCGAACAGTACTAAATTTCTATGTTCAACAAACAAGCTTTAATGACCTATATTGCGACTCTTGTCCTTGTTGACACGAGATCATCTCCAGCCGACACCGCTTTTCTTTGTCTACTCACATACATACTACGAAAATTTCAAATATTCCACGATAATGTTCCAATTACTTAATTTTGTAGGAAGCTTTAAAGATATTTTGGTTACGAGTCCATGATGCTCGCATTCGTGCCCTCGTCTGCTCGTCTTTACTCGTGTCCAATGGATGGTGCTAAATCAGCGACAAAAAGTAACAGTGGAACTTGTGCCAAGTTTGTCCGACGTAATGCCTCCACACCTGGTAATCTGCCACTAAGCAGTCGTGCACTCGCATTGCTATGTTCCAGTGGAAAGGTGTGGGTGCTCGTAAAATCACAGGCGCATAAGACGTAATATCCCCGTCTCGGGTGCGACTTGGGTATTCTCATTACGGTCGGTGAGGACCTAAGTTGTATTGCTGTTTTAACCACTAGGTAAAAACAGCAGCGGCGGAGGTAACCACTAAACATCAGGTGGGCTGTAAAATCATTGACTTACTGGAAATATGGTGTTACATTTCTAGCTGGTCATAATTATCATGGATTCGCCTTGGCACCAATTGGAAATAAAAACGTGAATTTCCAATTGTTTAACTTATAGTATGTGTTTTCAAATTATATCTATATTACTATTATTGCACATTAAGGAGCTACGAGGGAAAATGATAGATTATGATAATAATAAAAAATTATTATGTATATAAATATGGAGGAGGACTTTTTTCCTCCATATTTATATTACCTATATAAATATGGAGGAAAAAAGGACACATCATATAGCAGCATTGTTCAATTTAGTCTGGAAGCTTTTAGCTGGATTATACCTTAATCTTTCTATTATATAACCTTATAAGGTTCTACCGACACTAAGAAATTATAATTAATATTTACATTGTATTGTTTCAGCTTACATCCACGGGCGGAAAGTATAAGTTCTTGCCGGTAAAAAATATTGGTAATGGATTTTAATTATTGACCGTTCTTTTGTAATAAGACTAATTAATAATGCTATTAGTCAAATTTTCGTGTTTTATTTTATAAATCCAATGCTAAATACTATTGTTTCCCTTCTCATAAAATAATGTTATTTTAGCTTTTAGATTTAAAGAATGCAGCGCCGAATCACTATCGTGTGAGTACAGAGATGTGTTTGAAATAGTATACCATTTCCAAATTGGATGTAGCTGAGCTAAAATATGAGTTATATTTAGACACACAACCTTTTCCTGATATTAATTTACAATATCTAAGTGTTGTTCTTATTCAAGAACTTTTATAATGTTGGTAATAATAACTGTTAACTATAATGGTGGTTGATTCTATAATGAAATACTGGTTTCAATAAAATTATCACCTGTATTTCAACATTTAAGTAGAATTTATTATTAAAATTTTAATGAGTTCATCATGGAAGTATACCTATTCCACATAAAAGGGAATTAGCGAATTACAATTACGCAATAATAAAAAAACTCCACTTAATTAAGAGAGAATTCGCGAAACTAATAGTACTTTCGTGAATTAACCTAAAATTTTATTTTTATCTTCTTTAACACAGACCATATAAATGTTAATGATAAGTCGATTATAACAAGTAGAACTGTCAATACTTCATTTTTGTTTGTCGTCTGGAAATATACATTGAAAGGAGTTAGGTATTTTGTACTAACTAAAATATTTGCTCACTGATTAGACTAAATAATAACTAGATTTGTGTAAATAGTAAAAAATACATTACCTCAATTAACAGTCTTCTATAAAACTTTAAGGAACCGTTACGATGAGAACCTTTGTTGCGTGTATATAGTGGTTGCGTAATTAACTGTTAGTGTGCACCTTAATTAAGACGCTCACGTTCGAAAATTTTTTCGCTAATTGTTTAATACAAAAATTTACTTCATCGAATCAAAAAATACTTTACGTAATTTGCACAGCAGAGCTTCCGTACCAATCAAAACATTTATCATTTATTGACGGCTCCGTGGCTTAGTAGGTAGTAGTTCTGCCTTCAAAGCGAGGGGTCCCGGGTTTGATTCCCGGCCGGGGCACACTTTGTGTAGTGAGCATGAAGTTTGTTCTCGGGTCTTGGGTGTGTTTGTCTTGTGTTTCTGTATTTGTCCATGCCATCTACGACACAGGGAATCCTAGTGCAGAGGTATGAGTGTGTTAACGTTGTTCTATTGTTATATTTTTTAATTGTATTTTTTTTTTTCAAAAATTCACCTTACATAAAAAATATTCAGCGCGGTTACGGTTCAAAAACTTTTAGAGCAAATCTAATTTAAATATAATTTTTAATGGTAGGGAGTCAGATGTTGAAAAACACTTGAACAATTTGTGTACGCAAGTACTTTAGACGGCGAAGGAAAGTATTGTGAAAGTGACATGTCTGAGGACCGAAAATACATGGTCAAGACATGACATTCACCAATTCAGATTGTGCTCGCGTGTTGGATGAAAGCCCATTCACTCTCGGTTGTTGAGAGTAGGCCGGTGGAACAGCTATAAGAACATTAGAGGCTTATATACAAGTCTATTCGCGTCACGTTGGTTCCTCAAAGTTTCTATGGGATATTGTAATTGAGCAAGGAAAAAGTTTACTCTAAGATTTTAAAAATCAATTTTATCTAGCATTTTACTGTAAACTCTAAGGTCATAAAACACTTTAAGAATTATATTACTATTTCTATAACAAATAGGTTTTGGACCAGTTAAGAAAGACAAAGGTATTTGATGTTGTTATGAAAAATTGTTAGTATATGGAATTTTTAGATAAGGTTTAGTTAAAGTTAAGGTTATCGTTAAAAATGTATGTAAAAAGTTTAAGTATAAGTAAATGTGTTTTTATGTGGAAATTGATCAAAAATTACTTAGTCGTCTAAATGGTTAATTGACAGAAAAAGATAATGAAATTATTAACGGTTGTATTATCTTCATCCTCTCGGAAAATTGAACACTGGGGAACTCCTGTGATCCAAATTCATCAATTAGACAGTTCCAGATTACTGGCCACAGATTATAATCTCTATTTCTAATATTATTTACCTAGTCTATATCAAATAATACGACCACCATTGCACCGTAGCTATTATATTACGTTTTGTATTGATTAGTAGTAGGAGAGCGTGGATGCCACCTATCATATTTGCCTTAGAAACTATTATGTGCGCAATACCACGTTACCAAAACAGTGAAAGAAAACATTGTAAGCAAATTTGTGTATCTTAAAATATCAAAGATCTACTAATACGGTATTGGCTCGCGTGGATTGACTCGCCTTTTTTGGATGACATTATAGCGGTGCCCATCAGTTGAAACATAAGAGGCTGATATTAAAGAATCATTTCGTTTTATTGAATCAATTTAATTATTTTATTTTAATAATAAGTTATTGGCTAAATTGACTTCAATACTTGCATCTCTCATTTTTGCTTTTAGGTATGAAACTTTACAGTGAATATGTTATTGTACTTGGCGAAAATTTCGCGTTACAAACATAACAATAGTTTTATTTTTACAGTTAAAGATGCTCAAATATGGGTTCATAGGGTTCAGAAAGCCACGTGGTTCGAGTATTCAAACTCTTCCTTAACAAACTTTGCAATAAGCTGTCTACGTGGCCCGGCTCCAATCAAACTTTTGTTTTAAATGTTAATTGAATTAAAAAAAGGAAAAGATTCTCAATTTGACTTTATGATTTATTGTTTTATATTTTTTTTATTTAATTAAGTTTACATTCTAGGTGGACCCATCAAATTTTCATGAAAAATTTTGCCCCTAAAGTTGATTTGATTTAAATGATGATGATTCAGTCAATTATCAGAGGCATCTGATTATAGATTCATACATTGTTCATTATAAATTAAGCATTTTCGATCATGTCCACGAATCAAATTAAATGTTAAATAACCAATGTTAATAGAACGACGTTTCCTGGGCTGGGCGAAATATTAATTATAGCTCACACGAGCTACAATGTTAATATTTCAAGAGATGTATGAAAATTTGATTTTAATAAAAAAATATGGGAGGCACAAAGTGATGCATTGAAACTAGAAGGAAAATAATAATATAATATAAATAGAACATAACGTGTAAAATACTTTCTTGTAATAAATGATCGTCTTTACTTGAGTTCGTTGACTGGTGGTTGATATTAAAATTGTGGAGATGAATTTACCACATGGCACGTCTACGTTCTCAAAATAAATAGATAGATAAAAAACGTGTCATTGTAAACCACAGATACTTAAGTTATACAACGAAAATTTGTAAAAACAATGTGCAATCTCTTCCAGGGGGGAAAAGTGCATATTAATTTTATGATATTGAGGCAGAGTTGAACATCCAAAACTGTACAGTGTTAAAACTCTGTAAGATTGTATAATTTTGTAATATAGTAGCTAGGTATTTCACAAATAAATTAATCAATTGTCGTTTTGTAAAGAACTAATATTTGTTAGTATATTATTAGAATTTATATGTAATTGTTAGAATTTAAATATAGGTAGTAAGTTATTTATAGTAAATCCGAATGTTGAAATATTTTTTGAAAAATAAAATCTAAATCCCATTTGTATGCATGAGTTTTTTTTATTATTCATATAACCTGTTCGAATATATTTTTATTTATTCAAATATGCTTACCACACTTCAAGGGGTAATTTTGCATTTAGATAAGGCCGCAGTCTGACCTGTGTTCCAGGCAGCGTCCGTCCCTTTGATTCCCTACACGTACTCCCTAGGTGGTGCGTGGTAAGTAGCGGCCAAAAGTAGCAGTAGAACTTGTGCAGGTGTCCGAAGAAGTACTGCCACCACACCTGGAATTTGCCGCCAAACAATAGTGATCGCATTACTGTGTTCCGGTGGAAGGGTGTGGGTGTCAGTGAAATCATATGCGCATGAGACGTTTCATCTTGAATGCAAGTCAGTGTAGTCAGTGTGAAGGTTGTCATGGGGGGTCACCATTTATCACCAGGTAGGCCCTCAGTTCATTCCGTCACTTATTAACATAAAATAATAAAAACCACAGGAACTAAAATAGTGGTTGGAGGCCCGAAACTGTAAACCAACCATAGTCCCAGCACCAAAGCGTAGTGCAGGAAAACCTGTGGGGGTTCTAGGTGTATTACGTACTATTATAAGTACCTATTGCTGGGGGCGAGTTACACAGCCCAAAGTCCGTGCTGAACTTTTCGCATGTATTTAAATTAAAACTCGCCTATTTTTGTAGAAGAAGTAGGTACATTAAGCATTATCCGTAAAAATAGTACATACGAGTATGTGATACCAAGGGTTCTGTGTTATTATTATAGAAATGATTATGCTAACAAAGTTTATTTTACCTTAAAGAAAGGTTCAATTAACTGGTTGAGCGCTAGTTGAGATTCGAACACTTACCCAGCACATTTATCACAACAGCCTACAAACTTGTGAAAGCTGAAAGCCTTTTCGATAACATAAAAGGTGGCAAACTATCGCAAACGCAGACCAATTTACTAAAACCAGTCCAACACTACGCTTGCGTTTGATTTGTAGAGATAGAGGTGACATTATTTAAAAAAAAAACAATGTTTAAGACCTATACGACCTCATGCAAAACTCCACGCAAAAGACAGGTGCCACATGCCATTATCGTCAGATTTTAATCAAAATGAAATTTTCAAATTATAACAAAACCTTACTATAACTGTAAAAATACAAAATTCCAGTAAAATGCCAAACTCTCGGCGCCGTAGGTTTTCTGTTCACAATGGAATCACCGGCAGGGAACATTGCAAAGTCCAGACCAACTCAACTACGAGGTTATTTTTTTCCTTTCTACCTTACTGATATTTCAACATCCATGTTATATATCCACCGCAAGCAATATACCGGGTTAATTTTGAAAATAATTCTATCAAAATAATCTTGTGCCAATGAACCCCCAGTTTCAATGTTTATACACAATTCTGCCACTAGCTTCCACAATAAGGGGATAAAAACTACTACAGAAGCCTTAACTAAATTAATAGCGAGTCTCAATAATTTCTCCACAATGTAAGATTTAGGAGATGCCTCATTTCCTCATTGCACCTGGATTAGAATTATAAAACATTGGATGCTAAATATACGTTAACAGACATTTTCAAACGTTTTCAGTGCTCCAGAACCCGATCCCGATATAAGATTAATGACAAATAATTTAGTTGCTATGAAATCGAGTAAATCAAAAAACAAAATGCAACCTAATAGCTCCAGGAATTCCAGAAGTATAGAAATCATAGCAGACTGTGAAAGTTCTGCTTCAGCGCAGACCATCAAAAACCATTCAAATATAACCGTTGATAAAGACGTCACAGCCAGCTCAAGTAACATCGATCTGTTTAACATACTTGGCACAGCAGAAGACATTTCCGAAGAAAAAGAAGATGTAGAGAAAATCGAAGCACAAACAAAACGTGCCAGACAGATCAACCGGGACAAAACGTCACCCCGAAGAGATAAGTATCCCCGTCAGCATCGCGTTAAAGTGAGAAGCCCAAAACGACGCACACCAGTTCCCGACACTCTAACCGTCCAACCTAAGAGTAATGACGTAGATATGCGCACACTCGGAACAGAAGCAATCGATTGGGACAGAGAGTTGGAAATTTGCGTTGATAACTCTGCAAATGTTGTAGAGACGACCGAGGACGAGAGGCAAAGCGAGTATTCCTTGGACGATATGTGCCGCATCTGTCATGGTGGAAATGGTTTGTGTGGGGAACTTGGGCCGTTGATATCGGCGTGTTCTTGTCGAGGAACCGTGGGTCGGATACATGTGAAGTGTTTGGAGAGGTGGCTGACAGAATCTGGAAAATCCCGGTGTGAGCTGTGTGGGACGAGGTACGCGACGCGGCGCGTGCACAGATACGGCGTGCCGAGAGCATTGGTTATGTGGATACTAAGTCAAAATGCTAAACAGGTGAGTAAATTCCATGATGCTTTAATACGTTGAAAAGTTAAAAGACACTTCCGTATGGGTTATGACGAGGATAGGTAAAGAAGATAGATTTGCTGGTTCAAACCCACACGTGCACCAATGAGTTTTTTCACTTGAAAAATATTTATGTGCGCAATACCACGTTCTCAAAACGGTGACGGAAAACATCGTGAGGAAACCGGTATCTCTTAGAACCACAAATTCGAGGACATGTGACATCTACCAATCCGGATTGGGCTCCCGTGGTAGATCAAAGCCCATTCACTCTCAATTATCGAGAGTAGGCCGGTATCCCTGCAGTGGGAACATTAACATTAACTAACGCACTGCTCCAATGAGGCAGTGAGGTTTCGGAGTAACCGAAAATATCTATGAATACAATTTTTAGATTCTTGTTTATTTTTAAAAAAACACTTTTTCGATTTCGATAGAATTTAATGGGAAGTTATACCCTTTGAAACGAAAAAATAATTTTCCATATTGATTCAGGTAATCGCGTAACATACATTAAAAAAATACAGTCGTAATTCAACGGTATTTTTTTAATCGGTTTAAAAATCGTGACGATTCCATTGACGAGTCTTTTTTTGAGAATACAAAGTATTTTGACTTTGACTTTGACTGACTTACTCATTCAATAAAATAATAATGGTTATAATAACCAACTTCAAAAAAAGGAGACCGTCTTTATTCAGCTGTGTGTTTTATTTTTGTATATTTATTTTGAATCGATGTCGATGATATTTTTTAATTAAAAATTTTGTAATTAATTTCAATAAAGTCATTTTTACATTAAAGGAAATCTTATATTAAAATTAACCGAAAATTATTTCCAAGGCATAACGTATTTATAGACGCTAACCTGTATTAAATTTTAGCCGATAATCACGTATTTAGAATGTAAATTAAGTTCAGGATAAGTAGGTACTTACTCCGATTACTTAATTTCATGCTTCATTAAGTATCCAATTTCTAAATCAGATATCGCTGTGTAAAACTCTCAGCTTTGCGTAACTTACTTTAGAATATAACCCTCTAGCTAAGCTGATCAAACCAATAACCAGTGTAACATACATAAATTCACGTCTACTTATACAGAAGCATTTTCAGCTGGTGTTACACTTGACAAGTACTGGCACGTGAAAAATAGTGAGCACATTACTTTGTTTCTCCACTAAGTAGCTCGGCCATCACTTTCCTTATCACACTAATATTATAAAGGCGAAAGTTTGTATGTGTTTATGTTTGTTACTCTTTCACGTGCAAAGGCCTTAACGGATTTCAATGAACTTTTGATCCCGGAAAACCGCGGTTAACACCGTGGGCAACAACCCATTTTAATTAAATAAATAAATATTCATTTAAATTTCATGCAGAGCCATCTAGCTCCAAACTCAATCAATCAAGCTTGTATGGGAAATAGATCACTGATAAAAGACTTGAAACAGTATTTTTTTTTACAATAACTATATACTAATAATACATATTACAATAACACCCAAGATCAAAACATCTATCTTTGTCATACAAATGCTTGTCCTGAGTGGGAATCAAACCCACGACCTACAGCGCAGAAAGCAGAGTTACTACCAACTGAGCTGAGAGGCCAGTTGATACTATTAATTATTCCTTAAAAATGAGACAGCTAGGCCATAGCTTACACCAAAGTTAACAGTATTCTTTATGCCTAGATTCCATCATAAAAATGTTTTGTAAACATTTATTTACAATATTCCTTCAAAAAAAAGAACAAATAAAGAAGCGCTATAATTTTGCGTCGTGGATATTTGAAACAATAATGCGAGATTCCTTTTTGTATGTGTGGTACCGTGCGGTTGAAATGAAATAAAAACATTGTATTTTGTATTCTTATTTGACGTGAGTTATACTTGAAGAATATTACAAAATACCATAGACCAATAATGTACTAAAATAATAGACAAGCAATTCCGTACGGAGTTGCAGCTCCGGAGCTACAACTCACTTAGTCGCCGGCCAGCGACAGTGGTACTGGCCGCATTGTAGATGAAAACAAATTCTCTGCTACGGTGTTATTTGAAAGTATTCTTTTAAATTCAGAAATCCGTGGGTGAGTCTTCAGAGACCCTCAAATTTGTTTATCCCTGGTGATCAGAAAGTAGCAAGCAAAGCAGCAGCAGTGGTGCACCTGCATTGCTGTATTGTGGTGAAAAGGCGGGAGAGAGACGGGTGCAACAATACTATAATTACTCTACATACTGTAGAGGAGAACCGGAGTCGTTTAGCTGTTGTTGCGGCAAGAACCACTTAATATCAGATGAACTGTCATATTGTCTAGTGTATATAATCAAGTAAAAAAAATTACATTTTACTGACTAGCCTGCTACTCCGCGAGCATATTCTGAGTATTATATCGCTTGTCCAGTCCTTTAGTACATAATTCGTCTATGCAATACATCAGCATATTTTAGTTACGTAAAGATGCCTCCTCGAGTTCAGAATGCAAAATTTCCTAAGCTAAATCATGCTGAACCCCTTTTTATGTATGCTATATGATTCTGTCATATTTATGAACAGTACAAGGACTATAGTTGATATTGGATTGGATTCACTTGGAGTCATGGATTTACGAAAATTAGTAATAAGGTACCCTTAAATTTTGTAATGTTGACAAATGTCAATTCCTCAGCTGATGGTGGATAGCCTCGGCATCATGCTGATGTCTCCGCTGGCTGTACTGGCTGCGTGGCTGTCGGGGCGGACGCTCGCTGGCCTGATGACACAGGAGAGCCACGTCACTCCTTGGCCGCTGGCATCTACCTTCGTTCTGGCTTGTATGACCCTTGTAAGTACTTAACTCACTTGTGTTGTATGACCACACTTTCCAGAGTATGCGAGTCAGTGGGGACATGTGTGTGGTGAGCTTGAAGTTTTTTCTCGGGTTTTGGGTGTTTGTCTTGTGTATCTGTTTGTTTTAAAGTCTATAACGGACATAGATAGAAACAATTTATGTGTTTTATATATTAGGATAATAATATGTAAATATGTGATACGATTATTGTCATATTACGTGGTTAAGCCAATATTGGTCACTTCTTTTTAGAATATCTGTCATAATGTAATAAAAAAAAATATATATAATGAATTTGTCTGTCTAGGTGTGTTACTACTGTTGGATAGTGTCAGCGGCGACCCGCCACGCGCTCGGCTGGTGGATCTGGTACCGTTCACAGTACGAAGTCAGGCTCGCGTTAGAGAATGAGGAATGAAGTATTATCCTAAAAAATAACGAAAAATGTATTTGAAAAAATTGCGGTATAGATAGATGTGACGGTCTCTATTTTAGAGGACCCGCTCGCAGTATCTCCGTTAAAAAATAACACACAATTTTAGTAAATAAAGTGTTCCAATTCGAATTTGTAGTGTTTTTAACTTTGAATCCCTTCAAGTTTGATTTGCAATTATTTCGGCGTTCTCGAAACTTGCTTATAACGCTGGCAGTGGGCCAAAGCCAGTAAAGTGTAAGTACTTATTCGTTTGTATAAATTCATTCATGTAGAGCTAGCACCATAATGAGTTGACTGTGATGCATATGTATGTATACAATGGACATGCAAGTATGGGCTATGTGCGGTTCACATCGCACTTTTTAAGATCAGTTGAGGGCCTGCTGTCCTCACGAAAAGCCCGCGTAAAGTCGCCAAGGCCATCTGCGACCAAAAACATACTGTCCAGTAAAAAAAGGAATAAACTACACTATAGTACTATTAGATTTAGTGTTCTAGTGATGTCTTAGTGTGAATTAGTAAAATTAGCCCATGTAAACTCATCTTGCGTTTGTAACATCTATCGTGTACATTGCCAATACCTGGATAGGTACTGGCATTAAACATCAACGAACTTACGTACTCATAATATAAAGTTGACTTATCCAAAAGCCCACGGATTAATTACGCCTCATTATCTCTGAATGAGAGATAATCTGACTATACACTTGGTTTCAACTTAATTTATTTTAGGACGGACGATTTGTTGGATTCTATTATTGTGCTTTTACTATAATAATAGCTATTCAACGAGGATTTTTGAAACGAAGATAAATGAGATAAGTTTCGGCTTTACTTTGGGATATAGTAAGTCAAAGACGAACTAGCAAAGTCCACTTCAATCATTTAATTTTATGAATAATATACTATTCATATGTTATTGGTATTTCACAAAATTTTCATATTCAAAGAGATGAACATTGTATCAACAAAGATCCGCAAAATGGTACCAATGACCATGCTACGTCGATTAAAACGTAGAATTTAAGCATGCAAAAACTAAACCTTAGCACCAACCCCACTGATGGGTTAGATATAGCTAACATCAGCCCATGTGCCTGTGTTATTGCGACTAATATTATGCATAACACTTCACTAAATAAAATAACTCGTGTATGCATAAATTGATTTAATTACTAATATTCCGTGCGTGTTACCTAAAGCACATTAAAATTTCAACACAGCTGAATTAGCAACTTTCCTGATCCATGCACTTTGTATTTTTTGTATTTACGGAGTTTTATCGCTAATGACCTTGTTATATTAATGTTTTGAAACGTGTTGCTATGCTCATGGTCACGGGGTCAAAACAACAACAACAACAACAAGGCATGATGACAATTTTGAAACATAATTTTACGACATATATGTCCAAAAATATTTTAAACATTTCGGCATTTTTTTATTGGCAAAGAAATGCAATTATTTATTGTCATTTAAATCTCCCATCCAAACACTCTCATCAAAGTGTATTGCCGCTTGGCATGTCGTCACGCCTATGTAAATTTTGTGTTGCTTCTGTTTGTTAACATAGTTCTCATTCGTTTATGAGCAGCGTCCTTTACAACCGACTTAGTTGGTTGTAGCCCTGCCTTCGAAGTCCCGGGTTCGATTCCCGGCGGGAGCACACTTTGTGTGATGAGCATGAAGTTTGTTCTCGGGTCTTGGGTGTTTGTCTTGTGTTTGTGTTTGTCCATGCCATCTGCAACACAAGGAATCCTAGTGCAAAGGTATGAGTGTGTAAACGTTAATTTTATTTATTTACATAGGATTTTCTTTCTGAATTGCCATCTCTGATAACCAATAATTCAAACTACCCGAAGTTCTCATACATACTTTATCGGCAAATACCTATGACCGTGACCGACATGCCTAGTACATACCTATCCGCTAAGCACGGAAGCGCTCGATCTAAAAATAACACTACGGGCACCTACCTGTAACCGAAAGACTCTATGATGTTTGAAATTTTACTATACATAATTAATTAAAAAGCTGGCAGCTACCTCGGACAAAGAATAAGTCTAGCTATTCAAAGGGGCAACGCTGCCAGTATCTTCGGAATCATGCCTAAAGGGACTCCTTTGAATAATATATTTTAGTTCTTATATTATATTTTTAAGATTTTAGTTTTAAGTTCGTTACCATTACTATGTTGTTATTATATGCTAATAAAAGTCTATCTAATTTAAAAAAAAAAATCATGTCAATTAAATGTCAAAAAAATAAATAATTAAAAGACCTATTTTATCTACTGACATGGAAGTATTTGATTTTTGCTCTAAATTCTGATAAAAACTTTTGTAGACGCGAGTATTTCTCGCAGCATCAATAAATCAACATTCTGCAAATTAGAATTAATAGCTTTTCTCTACCCTGCAAGAATGGCAATGTACTGTAGATTATAACCTTATAGTTTAAACTTATTACTTTGCACGTGACTGGGAATCATGATAGTAGTCACAACAAATTATAAAATATACCGATGTTAGAGAAAAGATAGCAGCGTAAAGTAGTAAGTATGAAACAATCTTGATAATCTTGAACTGGCCTAGAGATCCGAGAAATATGATACTGCTAAAAACGCTAAAAACCGCCGAATTTCGTTCCATATTTTATTTATATTGCTATTTTGTTCCACAAATCTGAAGCTTTCTTGTAATTATAGTTTTAATAGGTGTTGTATATTTGTTATTTGTTAATACTCATAAATTTTTGTGAAACATTAAATAGTAGTAGACAACAATTCTTTGCGTGGAACCCTAATTATTTTTTGTTTTCTAAAATATAATTAGCCTAAGGTACTTATTATAACATCACCAATAGTCTTATCAAAACCGGTCCAACCGTTTCGAAATTAGCCGGAACAAACAAAAAGACAAAGAGACAAAAACTTTTAAATTTTATTCTTGCTATAGTTATCGTATATACTTTCAAATGCATTTAGTAAAAAGCTGTTTTTAATATTGCAAACAGAAACTTCCAATTCAGATCAATCTCGTTTTCAGTATGAAAGAAAAAATGTATTTTGGGTATGCTGTACTTGTTATTGATTTTAAGATATTGTCATCATCACTATTTCTGATTGAAATCTATCGACTGTTCTTTATGGTGTCAGCGTTCTCGAGCCAGTCGGGCCAACGTCGGACCTCGTTGTAGAGCTTCCTCCCGGGACTTTCGGTAGCAATGAGCTGCCGGTGAGCCACCACATGGTACGCAGAGGAGAGGTGACCTCGTTCCACTCCGCACTGGATCAGGCTCCGAGCTGCTGCTATTGCTTCCTGAGTAGGTGTGTCCACTGAAATATATTAAGAAACTTCAATTGCCGAATTGCGCATCTTTTCAGATCGAATTTGGCTAATTCTTTTTTTTGTTGTGTTTGTAATAGTCAGGACATGGTTTGTGTGAAACGAAATGTTTGAAAAATTGTACGGGTTAGTGAAAAATGTAGGTTTAAAATCTCTATGTATAAAAGTGAGTAAGACAGAAGACAGTAGTATGTAATATAGTTGTAGTAGTAATCTTGCTCCATCCTAAAACCAAAATTTGAGTGTCTCCAAGTGACATCGCGTTACTAAACTATTTAAAAATACATTTTAAAACATATAGTTAATTATTTATATAGAAAACCCTTGATGCATAGTGAGTAGAGTGTTGTAGCGTTAATTATGCTACAACTAAATAGTATTTACACAGATTAATTTAAATGAATTTAAGACCAACTTAAGACAAGATTGAATAGAATACGTTTCTATACATTAATCGGTCCAGCCTCTCGCCGCACAACAAACTATTGAATAAGTAAATGCTAGAACCAATCGCAATGTAATTTCGTACATGATTTATTTCTCGAACTATTTCATCCTACTCAGTAATACCCTGGGGGATGCAAGAAAACAATTCTTTTACAAGTTTTTCGACTCCATACGTTATTTAAAGACTACTCACTAACATTCATGAGTAATGCAACCAAATGTAATAATGAAAATTATTTTATTACAATAGTTTGTAATAAAAATTTTGAATTTTGTCAGTCAGCAGCCTATTTATTTTAACTGCACGTTAATCACTGCTTGTTATATACTGTGGACATTGCAAAGTCTAAATATTAGAAAGTTAATTATGCCGTGTATTTAAAAAAAACATTAATTGGCATTTAATAGACGGGTGGACTGCAGGGCCCATCTGGTGGTAAGTGGCGACCCCCGCCCATGACAACAGTAATACGACTCAGTATAAGATTTGGATCTTACACTGAGTCACATTCATCCTGCTGCGTCCATCACCGGATACGGGGATGATAGGTCTCTTCCAGTCTTAATAAATAACTTTCTTATGAGTTCACAAGTATCATAAGAAATATATTAAAGCAGTTTAAATTAGTTCAGTTTTTTGTAATTTCAGTAATTAAAGTTTAATTATTTTGGTTATTTGGTTGCTATTGGTACCAATGTAAAGCCATCTTCCATTAGCGCTAAATGCTTGATTAATGATGGACTACAGCTGCTACAAAAATACTTTCAATTTAAATTAATGCTGAATAATTTATTACTCTGCCAAAGTCCTGCCACAATAGCTGTAATGGTTATTTTTTTTTATTCTGACGTAAAACGTCAATAGAACTTAATTAGTTTTTGTAAAATATCTATATACCTACCTAAAATATCTATATTGACTTAGCATTGTACTTCTAGTTCCTATCATACAATTTAATAGTTAAAGTAAATAAAGAAATATTCATGTAGGTTTTACAAAGCGTTATCTAGCCCCAAGCTAATTATAGATTTATACTATGGGTAGTAGATTACTGATATAATACTAATAAAGTACATTTTTAAACACTAGGCCCACCTGATTGTTGGTAACCTACTCCCAAAACAACAGCAATATCACTTAGGTCGTCCTCGACTCAAATATGATAATACTCAAGTGGCATCGTTGCGACCACCACCCTAATGGAGACGTTACGTTTCTCTGCACCGACGTGCACCTGTGATTTCACCGATCCACACCCTTCTACTGAAACAGCAATACCCTTGCACCACCGTTTGGCGGCAGACCACCAGGTGGAGATTAAAACCCCGTGCGCGTAGCAGTAGCTACATATATCTAGCGAGTCTCGAACAGATATCGGTGGGTCCATATTTTTCGCGGCTGTTATTCGTCTCCAAATTCCTACTCATATTCCCCGTGTTGTGCTTATGGAGCAACCTAAACAATCAGTAGGATTTGTGCCAAGTTCATCTGGAGAAGTATTGTCTTACCTAGCATTCCCACGCTGAGTTTGCTCGCATTGCTGTTTCAGTGGAAGGTTTCAGTTGGACTCCAGTGAAATTACAGGCGCATGAATTAGCGTGACTACTTCAATAGGGGACTGAAGCGTATTGCTGTTGATCACGTTATTGCTTCTTAACCTCGCGTGGGCCACTATTAGAAGAAAAACAGTTTTGTTTTGTTAATTGTGTGTCACAATTCTGGACTTGAACGTCGAAGAATAAACTACAGTTTTATTAATGGTACATGTATCTGGCTAGAACTGTCTAATTCTCTTGAAGCTTTCAAAGCCCTTTGATCCTCAAGTGAGAGAGCAAATAAATGATAAGACTGACCTTAGTACCGCTTTGTAGAACGTTAAAACGTACAACTTTGAAATGGGTAAGTTCTATCTCTTTCAAACATTTTATTTAGGCCTTGAATTAAGTTTAAGGCACTTCAAGGAATTCTATGAAACTTAAAAAAGGGAGTCAGTAAACTCAAGTTAATTAAATTCTGGTGTCAAAGTTTTTAAGCTATCTGAAGGCCACTAACATGGGAAGCACGGAAAAACTTAGTTCAAACAAGTCTAGTAGTGGGGGGTCCAGTTGCTCGCGTCCGTAGGTGAATACCCTCAGAATGCCTACACTTACCCCCTGGATGGATCTTAAGGAGCAACAAAAAGTAGCAGTAGAACTTGTGCAAAATTCGTCCGGAGAAGTACTGCCACCACACCTGGTAATCCGTCGCAAAGCAATCACATGCGCAAAAGACGTAAAATCACCGTCTCTAGTGACGGGCGCAACGGGGACGACTTAGGTCTTCGGATGCTTCGGCCGGGGAGGACCTAAGTCGTATTACAGTTGTTAGGGGGGACCTAAGTCGTATTACACTTTACATCAGGTGGGCCTTCAGCTCATCTCGTCACATTCGTAACATAAGTAAAAAAATGCCAAAAATCGGTCACCCATCCCAATACTGACCGGATGGTCAGTATCGAGATGACCTTTTATTCACTTTGATGATCTGTAAAGAACATCTAAGCAAGATTCATCATGAAGATTTGGCTCGGATTAATATTTTAGGCCATAGTTCAATGTGTTTAAAAGAGCTAATGCAAGGCAATGCTAATGCAATAATAAAATGCTGTTGGCTAAACCATTCTAAATTTTATTAAATTTTTTAATAAAATCGGAACCTTTCCGGGAAACTTTAGCAATGCAAATAATCCAAAGCCGTACTGGCCGTTTTCAAGCCTTTGATTTCATACGCTTGTATTCGTATTGTATGTTCACATACTTGGAAGTAACCAGACGTTTTGACCGTAACCGAAATAATTTTAGGCAATCCTGGAAACGGAACCAAAATAATATTTGGTCTACTACTTTCAAATCGCCGCCCTTTTACTTTTATACATCGAATCAAACAGATAGTTCAGACAAACCCAAAAAAAAATCTGTTAATCCTGAAAACGGTATTTGGGTTTAATTAGGTAGAAATGCTTACCGCATCCTATTTTCTAGTAACTAATGAAGTTTATTCTCGAGTCGTGGGTCGTGGTCGTATTGTGTTTCTGTGATTGTTTATGCCAATGCAAGTTCATGTGTATGTAAGCTTTTAAAGCGTTTAACTACTGGTGAATTTCTAATAAAATTCGTATTAAAATATATGTTAAAAAATTATTTTCATATTTCAGAATTAAGAATAACATTTTCTCTTAACAAGGACAAGGACACCAAAGCTAATGTTAAAACTTTTAATGACCTGAATTAGGGGTTCTAATAAAAAACCCAAACCATAAAATAAAGGCGCGAAACTCTCATGAAGATTCACGCTCCAGTGCCGAGTCTTGGAAAGCTTCTACGAACTTATTTAATTGGTAACAATTCTCAAGGTTGGAGGAAGCTCTCTTAAGTTTAACTCTTGCCTACTTTGCAGATTGTATTTGCAATATTCCTGCTATTTTATATAAGTAGTCAACCGAAATAGCAAACATTGTTTTAAATACGGAGTGGTGCTGCCTCCATACTTAGAAATATGGCGCTAAGTAGTAGTGCTCTCGCATTGCTGTGTTCCGATGAAAGGGTGTGTGTGCCGGTGAAATTAAAAGCGCATGAGACTTTACATCCCCATACATACATCGCAACGCGATACAACTTTTCTCATACTTCAGTACAAGAGGACCGGAGACGTATCGCTTAAGATCGGGTGGGCTGTCAGTTCGTCCCGTCACTTAAGCCAACTATAAAAATAAAATAAAAATACTTGGCATGTTGCATTTGCAATATGCCAAGCATTATAAGTAATATAATTTCAGCAACATAATTGCTCTTTTATATTTACAAAGATGAATGCCATAATAATAAATAAGAATGTAACATAGAACTACGGTTATTGTTCAATAAATTTATTATTAACCGTCCTTCGCAATTTTGCATCAGATAGAAAATATGAATAATTTTGCGACTTACCATTAAAATTTCCAATAAACGAAATTCCAATAGATTTTCTATTGTAGCCGTAAGTATGGGCGCCGACTCGAAGCCACCCGCAGCCCTCGAAAACTTTCCCGTTCCCCCCAATCAAAAACCTGAAATTCAACCATGAAATTACATGTTATCAGTAGCGACTTTTGTAGACGCATACTCAGAAGCTTTTTTAATTTTCTATTGAACGAAAGTATTTGAAAAGTCACACTTCACATTAATATTATAAAGGCAAAAGTTTGTATAAATATATGGGTGTGTGTGTGTGTGTGTGTATAATAGTTACTCATTCACGCTTAAACGGTTCAAAGGATTTGGATGAATTTGGTGTCAGGATTTCTTAGATCCTGGATAAAGGCTACTTTTGATCCCCGTAAAGTGCAGTATTAGAAATGCCAATCGCGGGTAATACCGCGGGGCAAAACTATTAATTTAATACTAGCGTACAAACAAACTTTCGCCTCTATTATATTAGTGTGACAAGAAGGATATTTTAGTAATTGCATCTTGTTAATTTTCCTGCAAATATTTTTTTACCAATGAAAACTAAATTTTGAGACTCATGTTAAAACCTTCTGATTCTTCCTGTTTTCGCAAATTAACATTTAAAAATTTATAATAACATACCTGCATTATGGAATTGATTTAGATCTTTTTTCTTTTTCTTAAACTTATTCCATACACCCTCAGCTATCTGCCAGTGATATCGGTCTAAATATTTCAGTGAATCCGAAACAAACAGACAGACACAAAATTTTTAAAATCTGTATTTTTCTTATCAATATCTTATATGCTTTGAAATGCATTTAGTAAAAATCTGATGACAATACAAACAGACACTTCAATAAACGTTTAATTTTATTTATTTCTAGATATCACGACAGAATTCAAATAGCTAAAAAAAAACAATTGACAAGAGCCGCTTGGCCTTGCAAACTCAATTAAGCTATAATTGTTACTCAGTCAAGAAATTTAAATATTTTTTTATCAAAACGAACAGTTGTGTTACTAATATTCTATTTTTCGGTGGAAATTAAGATGATCACTAGGGAAATCCTAGCTAAATTGGGTAAGATCGTTCTACGAGTACAAAAGAAACGCAATTTAATTTCTGTTGACCCACATTTTGGCTCGTATTTTATATCTAAGTAATTGCTAGGTAATTCAATGGCAATTCCTTTGAATTATGTTAGATAAATAATTGTCGTCCTGGGTTTGAAGCACTCATTCTTAGTTTCAAGATTTCTTAATTCTGTTTCCTACTTACTTAGCTTCGTGCCAGCTGGGTATTTGTAATCTCATTGAGTTATAGTGTGTTACTTTCTTCGGTTTGTTTCTTCGATTTCTTTCAAAAGAAAGATCGAAGAAATGGCTTTCGATATATATACGTTTACTCACTCATACCCCTGCACTAGGATTCCTTGTGTCGTAAGTGGTATGTACAAACAGTGATATAAGACAAACACCCAAGACCCGACAACAAACTATACGCTCATCGCACAAAGTCGGCTCGGCTGGGAATCGAACCCGGGGCCCTTCGCTTCGAAGGTCTACTAAGCTACGGAGCCGTCTAACCGAATGTGGCACAGTGATACTTTAGCTACCTGTGATAAGAAATAAAGAATAACGAAAAAAAATATCTTATGAAAGTCACGCAATATTTTGCTCAAATTAACTTGTACCAAACCATTCAAATAATGGAGCCAGCCCTTGAAATAATGCAAATTTTAATTAAATCGCAACATCAAAGTTATTCACTGATGTCACTTCAATATTTTACAAGAACATTGCTATATCTTGTCACGAGCGTGACGGTTTGCTAATGAACCTTATATATGAGTTTGTATGAAAGAGCTTGAGACAATGCCAATGGCATGTAAAACCAAACAATACCGTTTGTTTACTGTATTTTTTATGTAACTAAAGTGACATAGACAACATCAATACGTCTCAAATCTTCTACCAAAAAATGCGATGAGCACATGTAATTTCATCAGCACCCACACCTTATCACCGTAACGCTAATGTACCAGTACTTGGCGGTTAAGAGTGTGGAAAATTTTGTTGGGTGGGTCAATACGGTTCCTGCCTCAGCATTATGCTGCACTGAAATATTTCAGTACGGCGCTGGTTTTCAGTCAGAGCCCTGAGAATATACCACGGATATAGTCACAAAATATACCTTGCAAACACAATACTATAAACAACGCAAATACTTATTTGTTTGAATTTTATGAAATAGATCCTAATGGATACCTTAAATTGACCGTGTGTTTTACGTGAATACGTGTACGTAAACAGACATTATGTGACGCAGCGAAACAACCTCAAAATTACGGTGCTTCCCCCTCTACCGTAAGCGATGCGCCACAGTTCTCACTTAACGTCACGAATTCTTTGATCCTTTAGCTATCGAGTGGTGTACAGTAATTTTTATGAAGATGATAGATATATAGCTGCAGCATCAACCTGTATCCCCTGAGTTTGCTATCATGGAACTTGGAAAACGTATTCATGTCAAAACTTACGAAGACCCAATATCCCAGAACTTGAGCGCATCCATGTGCTGGGTTTGGATGTTCCTGACGATTTCTGCACAGCCTTCATTGGTGTTGCACGTTGGAGTGACAGTATGCTGAATGATGACCAAGTCCACAGGCCGAGGGAGGTACTCCACGTGGGTAGGACGCAACCCATCCCATTCTTGCTTGCTGAAGACGCCGCAGTCTGGAAAAAGACAAGTTTCATATAAAAGTTTTTACTTTTAATTTTACACTCTAATACTGCACTTACCGGTGAAATTACACACAGGCGTGCGAATGAGATCGACTTGGGTCTGCTCATTTTCGGTAGGGGAGAGCCTGGTTGGTTACCGCCAGCATAGACATTAGTTTTCTGTGGCCGGCGGTAACCACTTAACATCAGGTGAGCCGCAAGCCCATTCCGTTACTAACATCGCATTCAAAAATCCATGATGCGAGAAAATACATTATAGCTATGCAAATTCCGCGGAAATGAACCTGGGCCTCCTCGCTTAGCCAGACACTTGTACTTTACCCTGATCTGATTATTCTATAATCCTTATAAATTATATTTCAAATATTCAAGCATGTACCTACTAAAATGACAACAATTTTTGTTTGAATAAATTTATATTGAATCTTATAAAATAAATTTAATAAATATTCATTCATGGACATTTCACACAACGCCACTTAGCCACAAACTAAGCATAGCTTGTAATTTAGGAACTAGATAACAAAAAGTAGTGTATATCCACACTTTTTTTTGTAAATAATAATACATATTAATACCCAGACGCAGAACAAACATTTATGTTTGTTACACAAATGGGTGAACAAATGGTTGTACTGGGTGAAAATCGAACCCCGAGCTACAGCGGAAAAGGCAGAGCTACGAGGTCAATCATTAATATGAAATTAAATATGAATTTATCCCAAAAGGTATTCACAAAACCTCGGCTTCCGATATACCTATAAATTTTCGGTAACATAACTCGCAGTGCTTTGCAAAGGTTATTGTGGGCTAGACCCACTTTAAAATACTGTTTGCTGGAACTTATTAATGAATTACAACAGGTGAGTTTCTTTTGCAATATTTTTTTGGAACAAATTTGTCCCAGAAAACAAATTACAAAAAAAAACCTGCCAGGAAACAGCTACCGCCATAACTTTCACATTATTAATAAGATACCAATAGAAAAAAAGTTACAAACCTGTATTTGCAGATCGATAAAAAATACACAACACGAAAAAACCAAAAAGTGACTTCATTTGTATTTTCGCATAATGTACGGACTAAGTAGAAGTTCTTTGTCTGCAGTGAACTTGCAGAGTAATCCTCATTGCCTCTTTATCAATGTTTTGTTAGTAGAAAGAGACAAAAAAGAAGCGAGTTTATGATTCATTTTATCGTTAAATATCGAGTAAAGATATGAAAAGGTGAGGGTTATGATTTTTTTTTCTATCACTGCTTTTGAAGCATTCGATGAAGTATTGTAAGAAACGTGTTTTTTAGAGATTTATAGAATTTTATTAATTGCAGATCGGGGCATACTAGTATCGTAATAATTCGTTTGACCTCGAGTTGTTCAATCACGCACGCACCTTTATATTCCATGCCTCAAAAGTAAAAAAACGGAACCCTTATACGCAACGGAACGCACGACTTTCTGACGTTCCTTCTTTGTCCGTCTGTCTGTGCGTCTCTCAAGACCCTTTTTCTCAGGAACACATGGATTTATCAAGTTGAAATTTTTGGGCGCTTACATTACGAGATAGATCAAAATAATGTACTATGGAATTATATCACGACCTCTTATAACACTGTACAGCCGTGCGAAACCGGTGCGGGTCGCTAGTATGAAATATAGGGTGACAGAACGTATGTAAGACATGACTAATCTTATTAAGAGGCAAATTTATTTGTGACTACCTAGGTTGTATTTTGGGTACTAAACCTGCAGGCGGTTTTTAACTGACTACAAAAAAGAGCAGGTTCTCATTCGGCTGTATGTATTCTTTTGTGTGTGTTTCTTTTATTTTTATTTATTAATATCAAGTTAAATATTTAATACGTAAAAAAAGTTCGTCAAATTGTAAAACAGTGTGATGGCTATGCGCTTCTTAGGCAACTGTTCTTGGGTAAGTAGGTACATACTTAATATAATTAAAGGGACCTTTAACTAATCTTGTTATTATTCCAATGCCTTTTTTATGTGAATGTGTGACGGAACGAGCTGAGGGCCCACCTGATGGTAAGTGGTGACCCTCGCCCATGTCAACAGTAATGCGCGCGACTCCGTATAAGATCCAAATCATCCTTTCATCCTGCTGCGTCCATGACCCGAGACGGGGATGATACGTCTCATGCGCATGTGACAGCCGATTACCAAAAATATGTTCAACGAGAATCTTTTAGCATGAAGCAAATACTCGTAATTACAGCAGGTGTAATGTCACCATAAGAGACATTTAAAAGTGTCTTAATCAAAGTTGGGAGAACGAGTTCAAGTTCGAGCAATAGCAACTTTTATAACACTTTAACTTTTGGAATCAACCAATTTAAAAAAGTTGAAAAGTTCGGCCATTACAACTTGCCCGAAGATTTTGAAGACAACAATATACAATACTAGCTGCGCCCCGCCGTGTTACCCGCGGTTTTCCGGGTTCAAAATGATGTTCCAGTGTTGTGTTAATTCAGGATATAAGCTATCCTAGTACCAAATTTCATCCAAATCCGTTGAGCCGTTGGAGCGTGAAAGAGTAACAAACACACAGACAAACACGCATAAATACAAACTTCCCCCTTTATAATAATAGTCTGGGGGGCCATGTTGCTCGCGGCCGTAGGTGAATACTTGGAATCGCATTAAATAAGTTTATGGTTTTTCAATTATGTATTGTTTTATGTTCACTTGGAATATTTACGTAGTAATGGAGGAAAATCCGGTTCATGGTATTTAACCTAATTTATACAATCATCTCCCAATTAGTGGGTACCATGTATTTTTAAGAGTTCATAGATAACTTATAATATTTTTTTGCTTTGGTTTTACTTATATATGTATCAGAAAAAATAAAAATACTGAGAATTAATAATAAAATCATGGTAAAACATAATCGGCTATTGCAAGTAAAATCACATATTATTTGTATTTATATTGTTTTTTAATTTGGTTATATTATTCCTTGGATAATTTTTTATGATTTGACAGTTTGGTACACTAGGATATAAGTAAAGTATTTAACACCTACTTAAACGTGTTGTTTTAATAAGGCCCGTATCCAAACTTGTTGTGACCAATTTATAAATTATTTACCGAGTTTCAAATTCAATTTTACAAATGTGTTTTATATTTATAATGCGCTTTTGCATTTATTTATCGACTTATATTTCTTATCTGAAACTAATGATACAATTTTACTGGTACTTACAGCGATGTGGCACAAACTATAGGTGGTTAGATCCACAACATTTTCGATCATGTTCTTTGTTTTTTTTATTGTTTTCTCCGTGGGTGTGTTCTGTGTTCAGTCCAGTTAAACTCTGCTTGAAACCAATACTTCAGTTAAATCAATCAATCACATATTTATTGCACTCCTTTGGCTCATGACTGAGAATCAGGGACTTCCCCGAGACTTATCAAAACGCCGACGTAAAATAGCGTCCGTGAGGTTAATTGGATAAGTTATCTCTGCTTACTTATTGTAACTTAATTTATCAAAATCTTAAAATAACAAGCTATACAAAAACTAAAACACCCCAAACTGTTCTTAGTTGCAAAGTAAGATTAAGCTATAATCTTATTGAAAATATATTTAGAACTAGCTGAGATCCGTGACTATGTCTACATAGAATATTTTGAAACAATTTTTTGGCACGTGACTTTTGCTTTAGCATTACAAACAAACACTTCAATTTTATAGATGAGGAAAAAAATTTTGAGACAAAAATTACGTATTTAAATTATTCAGAACTGAATCTTTCACATACCAGCTTTCATAAATAAAATTCCTTTTTGAAATAATCGAACCATTCTTTGTGGCCACAAGACCACAAACAGAATCCTTTTTTTAGACGGAAAGTGACGGTTTAAAAAAAATAAATAAAAAATACGCTATTGGATATTTTTTGAAATTTATCGGCCTTTCGGAATGTCTATTGTCTGCTGGAAGTTACATTATCGCTGCAAAATTGATGATCGCTGCTAATACGACCGCCATACATCAGAGTCACAATGCTGACCGCAAACAATGACAGAGTGGCAAAGTGCTAAAAGGCGTTGACATTGAAATATGCGTCGTGTATCGATGCATAGCACCGAGCCCTGAATGACCCATGGAATGGCAAGAAACAGGCGTAAAAGAAGAATAAATATTTCTCTTTCATCTCTATAATTGTTATTCCAAAGAGATAAGTGCTTTTACGTTAAAAGAATAAAGTTTCCCACCAAAAGCATTTAGGATTGGAATTCCGTAAAGCTTAATAGCTCGCGTAAACTTTTACCATAACCCTTTTGTAAAATAAAATAAGCTGACAGCTGACCTGATATTAAATGGTTACTACCGCTTCTTGAACACCTGCAATACGACTCAGATTTATTTAATAGACCGAAATCCCATCACGATGTACTTGTCACTTGAAGACGAGAATGTAACGTATTATGCGCCAGTAATGTCACCGGCACTCACACCCTCCCTCCGGAACACAGCAGCGCGAATGCTCTCCTATTAGGCGGTAGATTACCAGGGGTGGTGGGAGTACCGTTTCCGACGACCTTGGCACAAATTCTACTGCTATGCGTTATCACTTTCGCAGCACTCGTGGGACGCGTGTAGGGACTCTGATTGTCAACTACGGAGGCGAGCAACCCTGGACCCCAAAACCTTAGCTTTTAGTTAAAAGACAAATTAATAAATTACAGATACAGATGTTATAAATTTATCTTTCTACGCCCAACCGTAGAAAGATAAATAGATAGAGATAGAGATAAAGTAGATATTGGCACAGATTTAATGAGATTACTAATGAGATAGATACTGTGCCCAAAACTGTACCTCACCTAATTTATTGAAGTACTAAATCAAGCTATCGCTGTAAAGCTCGATTTTGATTCACTCAGTACGGATTTAACTGGCTTATAGCTCATAAGTTATGATACTTTTTGGGAGTGTTACCATTGATCTCCTCTGTAGGTGAGAACTTGTTCAATCCCTGTGACTGTGACCGACAGGTGGAACAACTCCGATGGTAGGCTTCAGCTTCAGCTTGTTGTAACACCCACAGATTCGGAACACGACGAATCGTTTGCGGCATGTTGCCATACCATTAAATAATACTTTTAATGACTTTACTTCCCCGTCTCACAGTGACGGGCGACTAGGATCTACTCATACTTCGGTATGTCCTCGACCGATCAAGGTGAGTCAAGTTTGCTACACCTTCGACTACATCAATAACCGTAGTCAATTTATAAAAACACCGGACTGATTTAAAAATAAATAAAACCGCTCTTTGGTTGTAGTTCTGTCTTCTTGTAGGTCGTGAGTTCAATTTCCATTCAGGACAAGCACTTGTGTGACGAACATAGATGTTTGTTCTGTGCCAGACAATGTTAATATGTATGTATTTACAAAATATAAGTAATATATCAGGTATCTAGTCCAATAGTACAAGCTAAGGTACGAGATGGCTATGTGTGAAATGTTCATGAAAGTATATTTATTTATTATTCTTATAAAACACAGGGAACACAAGAAGTTATTACCTATTTATGTCAATTTCATGGAGCATAAGGCAATAAAACGATTGTCCAGACAATAACTTCAAACAGAATTCGAACTCTATTACCTATCATAATTGGATTAATGATATTGGTTATTGGCCTTTTCAAACATTATATTATTTTATTGGATAAGTTCAACTATTACTGAGAAGTTTTGAGATATTGAGTTTCTTTTCCTATTTTTCTTCTTAAGAAGTTGGTCCAAATATTTCTGTTTCATAATAGAGATAATACAACAATATATGCGACAATATAACAGTTATAATAGTATCCGTCATATTTTTTCAGCTTTGACTACAATCTATTGTATCTATTGACAGACAATAATTACAGAGACACATATTGTATGTCTCTGTAATTATTGTCTGTCTTAGTGAGTAAAACTATTTTCTTTCTTCTTTCTTTTCTTTCAACATATTGGGATTGCAATATATCACCACGCTTGCAACTGTGATGATATTGAGCAACACATTTGCAAGTGAATCAGCGATCTCCAGTTTAATAGCCAGTGTACGATTCACTGAACCACTACTTTCTTCCGTGTAACTAAAATTATTGGCGTATCTATCCTACTAATATTATAAACGCGAAAGTTTGTATGTATGGATGGATGTTTGTTACTCAATCACGCCAGAACGGTAAAACGGACCTGGATGAAATTTGGCACAGAGACAGATTAATAGCCTGTCTGGAAGGAAGACTTCGTAGGAATCCAACCGCGGGTAACACCGCGGGGCGTAGCTAGTTATAATATAGTTCTCATACTGCGAAGTTTGCAGACCTTCAACTTTCTTGATTCAATCAGCAATAAATGTTTAATGCAGACCTATGGGAATGTGATTGGCAATAATCACTAATCAATGGTAATAATGCGGAATGACACTTTCAGACTACACTGGAGATTAATAAGGTATGACTGAAATAGGGCTACAGGAAACGATTTATATTTTCATATTTTATATTGCTCGCGTCCATAGGTGTGGTGGGTAGGATTTGATTCCCTACAGATACCCTATGGGTGGTGCTAAAGGAGCAACCAAAAGTAGCAGTA
Organism: Aplocera efformata; assembly: GCA_921293045.1. NCBI lineage: Eukaryota > Metazoa > Arthropoda > Insecta > Lepidoptera > Geometridae > Aplocera > Aplocera efformata. The sequence goes on from OV121045.1 coordinate 2,839,502, forward strand.
GAACTTGTGCCAATTTCGCCCGGAGAGGTACTGCCACCACACCTGGAATCTGCACCCAAGCAGTAATGCTCGCATTACAGTGTTCCGGTGGAAGAGTGTGGGTGCCGGTGAAATCACATGCGCAGAGACGTAACATCCCTGTCTCGGGTGATGGACGCAGCAGGATGAATGTGACTCAGTGTAAGATCCAAACCTTAAACTGAGTCGTATTACTATTGTCATGGGCGGGGTTCGCCACTTAACACCAGGTGGGACCTCGGCTCGTTCTGTCATTCTTTCACATAAAAAAACGTGTCCTTCGGGTGTTTCGAAACTTCTGGTGGAAAGGTGTGGGTTCTAGTGAAATTACAGGCACCTAGACTTCCCGTCTCAGAGAGACGGGTGCAACGCAATGCGACTTGGATCTTCTCAACCTTCGGTAGGGGAGGACCTGAGTCGTATTTAAGTCTCCAGCTCATACATTCATTTCTACTGCAACAAAAAAAATTCACCCATAACTGGGATTGAAATTTTCTCATCGGCTAAGTTGTATAAATCACTATAGTTATGTTGCGATAGATGTAATGAATCAAATGAATTAAGAGGGACTTAAAACTTGATAATTTCAACCACAGGTGCTCTTGTTAAAGTGTTGATGACACTTTCAAACGCAAACAGTTTTGAGTTAGAACTTTACCTAATTCGTCTTAGGTGTTAAATGTTTCTCCCCAAGGAGACATTTGGTATGAAAATTAAACTATATTTTAGACTGGGTCATGGAGGGTCACTCTTAATTGACATGGATGTCTCATAATTCTTATACCCAAAGCTCAGAATACATATTACGCCTAAAGTACTAGCTTCAAATAACAAGATTTATTTATTATGTAGCTGCGCCCCGCGGTTGGACTTCCTACGGGAATCGTACATTTTTCCGCGATAAATAGTAGCCTATGTGCTACTCCAGACTATAATCTATCGCTATGCCAAATTTAATCCAGGTTCGTTCAAGCGTTCTGGCGTGATTGAGTAACGAACATCCATCCATATATCCAAACATTCGCGTTTATAATATTAGTAGGATTCTGACTGTCCTCACAGCACAGTTGGTTAGTTCTGCCTTCTGCGCTATAGGTCGCTGGTTCAATATCCACCCAAGGCAAGCATTTATATGACGAACCTAAATGTTTGTTCTGAGGGTGTTAGTATGTATTTACAAAAAGTACTGCGTTATTCTATTAGTTATTTAGTTCTCAGTAAGCTGTGCTTAGTTTGCGGCAAGATGTCCTTGTGTGAATTATCCAAGAATATCGATTTATTTGTTTATTCGTTTACCTACCAAACTTGTTTTTTGAACTTAACTTGTACAAGACATGTCTCTAATATTATCTACGCAAAACCCAAACAAATTATAATGAGCTCGAGGAGCAAGTTTTCTCTGTAATTATAACAAATTTAAGTAAGTGTAAAAAAAATATACTCGAGATCTTGCATACTTCATACCTTCTCCGGACCAAAAAAGAAGAAGAACAGGCAAGAAACACCTAAGTATAGATTCACAACTGAATCCCCGAAGGGTAATATTAACGTAGACGTGACAAGTGGTGACGTCATCCAGGCAATTTTCATAGCGAATCACTCGTAATATTAAATCTTATACTCTAATAATCGAACAGCCACGACAAAAGTTTTAAACCAAAGAAATTATAAATTCAGGCGAAAAAAGAACATAAACTTTGTTCTTTATCAAAATTAAATTATATATTTTTCTCTAGGTTAACACTGATTGACACCTTCTATTGACACTTGTGTGAAAGTTTCTGACCAAAAATTTAAGCCAACACAACACAAGCCACGTTTCACTTAAGGACACACAGACGAACGATTTTTTTTTATTGATATCTATTGTGCGATTTCGGTGTGAAGTACCATTTCGCCCTATTAAGAACACCAAATTCCTAGGGCAGCTTTACTTTCTTGATGACCTCTGAAACTGAACCTTGCCAGAAATATCGACACCCAGGAATTATTTGTTCTTTTTTGTGGTATCCATGGGTATCACAGTATCCACGAGACATCGTCCGCCACATTATACTGTAATTTTTATACCAACTATTTGCACATCTGTTATTGACAATTGATATCAATCAGATAATTATATGAATCTCATTTATTCCTTTAGATCGTCAAAGTCACACACACAAGTAAACATATTCCTGAGCATATAACGCGTCACAGAAGTATAGTTTTAACAATAGTATTCCATTAAAATACTATTGTTAAAACTATACTACAAAAAGTTATGTTCTGAGTTCTGAGAAGATGTGATAATTCTGAATATTAACTATAGAGATAACGTCAGATAACCCTAGGTCATTTATTCTGAGGAGCTATCCTACTGAGCTCAATTAGTACTACACTGGATAGGTGTTTATCATTACTCTGTAAACATACGATTGTCCAAAGAAATAAGGTTTTATATTTCACTTCAGCCAGAGAACAGGAGATACAAAAGTCCCAATACTAAAACAATATAAGAAAATAACAATATTAAATAAATTGATCAGGGATGTAAATATTATTTAGTAAATTAATGTTTAATAAAATAATGAAAAAAGAAATATCGATGATTTGGTTGTAATTACTAATTTCAAAGTTTCGATTTTTAGCTCTTATATAGGTGACCTTTAAAAAAGAACATTTTAAAATAAATTATTGAAAAGAAACGCCTACGTGAAATTACAAATAACAATTTGTGAAAGCCATTTATAAAACCCTGTATTTTGATACCATACTCGGTAGGTTTTGAGGAAAAATAATGTTTGAAGATAAGGCGCCAAAATATCGGCCATTTTATTTTTTTATAATTTTGATACAGCCAGTGTCGCTCTCGAAATTAAGACGAATCTGACGACACTTCTCAAGCTAAAATCCATTAAGCCGTAAAACTGCTTCTGGCGCAGACTTATAAAAAAAAAAACAAAGAAATTGGTCGAACCATCTTCGAATTTTTGCAATTGATTAATATATAGAAGATAGTTGTAGTTTGATGATTTGATTTATGATTCTTACAGCCAAGCTTATTATCTACTTACAAACTACTTGAGACAGATCACCATAGCAATATTGCTTTGGCAATCAATCTCCAGCCATCTGCTTGTTGATTTTGAGTTTGGCTGTTACTATGCTAAGAGTTTCAAAGGCACAAACCAAATAGATTTCTGAATGCAAATATGACCTGAAAGAGTAAACATATTTTCTGAAATTGTTTTTAAATAAATTTTATTTGCTTATATACAGCACCCAACTTCAAAGGAGAGTGTTTTTAATATTCAACTGAAGTCGATTATTTCGATATTATAAATAAATAAACAGAACGTTTACACACTCATACAAACACAGAAACATAAGACGCGAGAACAAACTTCATGCTCAACACATTAACTGCGTTCCGGCCGGGAATCGAACTCGCTTCGAAGGCAAGGCTACTACAAACTAAGCCACGGAGCCGTCTTTAAAAAAATATTCACGGACACAGCGCCACCTAGCCCCAAACTAAGCATAGCTTGTACTATGAGGACAAGATAACAAGTCGAGTCGCTAGTGAGTGATCTCTTAGTAAAATTATATACCACAACGAGGATTTCCCACTTCCTGATAAAAACAGGGATTCACCGGTTCCTAGAAATATAAATCTAACCACTATATATTTACATGAATTGCGGGAGCTTTCGCATAAAACAATCACAGTTCTGAAAAAAGGTAGTGAAAAATGAAGCGCGTAAACATTTTCTTACTTCTGACTTCTGTGACCAACGCATTGGCAGGTAAGTTTTCATTTTTATTATAAGGACTAGGAATTCAATTTGGTTTGTTTTTAACATCGTGTTCCAAGAGTTTCTTAAGGCTTCTTCAAGAGTATTTGCACACAATGTGTCACATAAAAAATCAGTTTGTTGTCTAATTTGTTATTATTGTGCCTGTGTTCTATTCTCAATCCACTTCCGGATTTAACAATTCGGTTGGATTTTTTTTCTATGTTTTTTATCTCATTTCGCCGGCCATCTGGGAATGGATTTGGAAAAAATCGCGTAAGCGAGTTTGAAACAAAAAAAACATACGGCTGAATTGACAGCCTCAGTAGATTAATAGCGACTCAGACAAGTCATTTTCAACCCTCTATGAAAAAGAGTGGAGTTAGTAATGTGTCGTGTTAGTAATAAGTTTGTAGTGTGTTTGTCTGTGGCATCGTAGCTCCTAAAAGAATGGACTAATTTTGATGAGATTTTTTCTTTTGAAAACTTACGTGATCGAGATGGTTAGGTATTGGTTATAATTTATGAAGTTTGAAGATTATCAGCTCATTATCATTACACTGAGACTTGAGTTTTTACATTTTCGTAAAATGAACTTGTTACCGCAGACAGCATTTGCGGTGAAATCCCAATATCCCAATGGGCTGGCCAAGCATCTCTTCGGAACGAAGTGGTCTCGGAGCCAGTGGGCATGGTGGTTATCCAGCACACGGTAACACCCGAAGCTTTCACTGATACAGAATGCGAGGACACGGTGAAATCAATCAGAAAGTATCACATGAATGTACTGCATTTTGACGATATTGGGCAATCGTGAGTATTTTGTTTTCGTTTATGCTTATATATCTATATTTTTTTACATACACTTGATTGATTCATGAAAACTAATGTAAAAATCAATCGACCAAGTGGTCACAGTTCTGTATCACCGATTGTACTTTTATTTTATACCAAGAATCAGTAAAAATGTAAGTAAAAATGTAAATAAGGTGCCTGAAATTAAAGGATTTTTACAAGCAGGCCAAACGGACATAGTTGTAGGCTTTAGAAAAGTGTTTTCTTTATCATTATTGTACGAAACCATAAAAAACTCTAATGTAACTCTATTGTAGAAAAGAACCCTAAACTAAATAACGGATTACGTACTTTCGCATAAATAGCCATTAGTTTTATTGCGAACGATTGCTATTAAGATAAGCTAGGCTTCATTCTCAAACTCTTCGTTGCGCATTGCTTCAAATTATTATCAGAGGTACTAAGTAGAACTACATGCGCATGAGACGCGATGCGATGCAGATTGAGCCTTGTCATGCTTCTGTAGAGGAAGACCTGTCTGCTTTTTCAGTTAACCAGGTGGTCAGGAAGATATTTCAGTCACGTTAGTCACTTAAATAAACTTTCTTACCTAGTTTTCTGGTGTGCGGCAATGGACGAGTGTACGAAGGTGCAGGCTGGAGCCACGTTGGTGCTCATACCAAGGGTTATAACACCCAAGCTTTGGGGATAGCTTTCATAGGAAATTTTAGCGGTGAGTTGAATAATAATAATGCCGGATTTTCTAGAACTTCACAATTGGTAATCCGTCACCAAGCAGTAGAGCGCTCGCATTGTTGTATTCCGGTGGAAGGGTATGGGTGCTGGTGATATCACATGCACATGAGAAAATAAAATAAAAATTGGTAATTCGCTTCAAAAAAAAATGTACACAATCCTCGTTGGCAAAACGGTGAAGCAAAATATCATGACTAAACCTGCATGTACTAAAACTAAAAACCCGGTTTGGGCCCCCGTCGTAAATTGCACTCTCACTTGTCGAGGGTAGAATGTGTTCCCGTAGTGAGAACATTAGAGGCTGGTACGGATATAGGCTCAAACATAAACCCTGGTAGGTCACAGCAATTCTATTTAATATTTTTTAATAAGCTACTAAAAATAGGATGATCTACCAATCGCAAGTTATTAAAGTTAAGCATTAAATAATTTTCCAAATTAAATATTTTCAGCCAAATTACCGACAACAAATGCCATCACCGCTGCAAAGGATCTGCTGAGCTGTGGGGTCAAAAACGGCCACCTATCTGAGAACTTCAAGGTCCTGGGTCATCGCCAGCTCATCAACACCAAGAGTCCAGGAGACGCGCTGCAGAGCGAGATTCAGACTTGGCCTCATTGGACCAATGTCTTTAACTGAGTCTCCGCAAGATAAACACAGATATATTTAAGACCTAACGAACAAATTTGTCTTTTGCCTCTCTCGAACCCGCACCCTTCTACATGCTGGGTAGGACTACCTTTGTAACTAAGTTACGTAGTAGTCAAGAAATTAATAATACATGTATAAAGGAAATCTGTTATAGGATGTATGGATTGGTTAATAAGGATCATTGTATTTAGTAATTAAATAAATAAAATTATATTTATCAACCTTATACGTAATATAATATAATATATACGTAATATGAGGGATATTACGTATATATTATAACTCTTTAAATATAAATAATTAATTTGATAGGCTTCGTGATTGAGTTGAGAGTCGTCGTTGGGATGAGTTTGTATGTTGTGCCCATCATTGGTTCAATGATCTGATCAAAAGTGCATTACTCTTGCAAAATCAGTCGTGCATTTTCACCACAATTATACTTATGGTGAGTTTAGTCATTGACATAGCAGGGTCAGCAACAGCAGTCTTACGAATACCCAATAATTGTATTCTGGAAGACAAATTGTGCTTTGAGAGACAAGTCTATGCCATATACGATTAACACAAATATGGCGGCTTATTTTACGGACAAATTAAAAAGAAAAAATGAATGTACTTTTATTTAGCCAATATCATAGGCATAATATGTAACTCTCTTATTAATGGTTATTCTGATGCAAGTGAGACAATAAAAAAACTAAGCCACATAGTCTAGATAGATTCGGTACAATATCTTCCAAAAATTCACCTCATCATTTTAGAAAAACAAATTAATTACACTAGGTTAAGCAATAAATTTCTTGAATCTTATATTATGATTAATTTCAAAATCAAAACAAAGTGTGATGAGATTCAATTTCATATCTGTTGAACACGTTTTGATCGCAGTTGAGTACAAAATGACGTTTTCTTACGACACGCTTCGTAAATCTTGCTGTGTTTACCATTATAACATCACAAAATACATCTTTCTGCTTAAGACAGAACTAGGTCACATGGAGAATGGATATAGGTCATTCGTACCTTGCAAATACATTTCTACTAATGCCATTTGCGCATTTCCGCCATGGAAATTATTGTGCAGCTGACAACAAAAAGGTTGTGATTCATTCTTTCGAAGAGCATAACGTATTTTCGTAACAAATTACCGGTTGTTGTTGCCAAAAATAACATCCGTTTCATATTTGTATTGCTCTGCGTTTTCCTCGAGATATGACGCTTTTTATGGGTATCCGTATGAAAAAATACAGCTCAATTCAAGCAGGATTATGTAGATGAACATTGCACTTACCTGTTTATGTAGTATGGACTGGCTGACACCAAACAAATGACAGGGAAATGGGATAATTCCAATGTGAAGCGTTATGAGAGTGACGTGTGTCAAGTTGGAGGACATTGGCGGAAAAGAGGATTTAAGAAATGCTGTTTTTATTTTTTCCGGAAATATTTATTGATTTAATTTTGAGAAAATTATAATTTTGTACTGAGGTGTTCAGTTCAAAAGCAGCAAGTAAAACATTAATTATAGGTCGTGAGGTTTACCGTTTATGAAATCAGTAAAACACTCCATATACTTGTTTTCATGTTATATGTTTTCATGGGTCATCATTAGCAAAGAACTACTGGTGGTAATCTTTTTTATAAATTATAGATCATCGCTTGTCCGCTATCTCACCTGATGGGAAAAGATGATGCGTTTGAAGATGTAACACTAGTCTAGGAGATTCAATCTTTTCGAAAGTTCACAAAAGAGTCTCGCAAGCAGCAAGTTCCTTTTCTTTGCAGTTCATTCATTCAGATTAAACAGGAACCAAACTTAACCGTTTTAAATTTACCAAGCCATTTTGTGTTAGTATATAGTATATTTTGCCTAGTATCTGGTCCTCGTCCTTAAAACCCAAATTTATAACATACCTACAAACATACTAGGTTGCATACAGACAAACTAAGTGCGTCAAACAGCTTTCTTTCTGATTTCAAATGTTAGAAAAACAACGCTAAAATTAAAATGAGCCCAACACACGAGCAACTCAACTCATAATACAAAGATTGTACCAAATTTGTTTTTAGTTATAATATCATTTCAGTTGTCTCTACTGTCTATTGTACTGTCTGTACTGTATGCCTGTAGTAATAGTAACCATAGTATTAAGTCTCCCCCTACTTTCAGAACGGAAGTGTTCGTGGTGTAATTTGCCTAAATTATCTATAAAGATCAGAAGCTAAGCAACTCTGCCCGGTCAGTGGTTAGATGACCAGACAAAATGGATAAGTGGCATTAGAGTGTTTCCGTGCTTCAGAGGGCGCGTTAAAATGTCGGCCCCATCTTCGACGAGAAACCATGTTGGATTCCTTTGGGCAAATTTAGACTCCAACAACAAATTGGCCACTCCTGTTTTGATTAAAAAGTATTAACGTAGGCGAAATTACTGGCATAATTTGCGTTCACTTATAGTAAGACAATTAATTTTATAATAAAGCTTAGACTGTTCCGTAATATTACCGCAATACAGCCTAATGCCAACCGGCAGGCCATCTGTTCACTCCGCTCATAAAAGATGGACGCAGTGAATGTTTTTTCTTCTTAATAGAAAAGAGGAATAGAAAACTATTTCACTTACACAACACGCAATATAATAAACAAACTAATAAAGACATAAAAAGTAAACTTAACATAAAACAAGCATTATAACTAGCATTTATCATGCCAGGCGCACCGCCGGATTTCAGACGAAGCCTGGGAAATGGACAACATAACAAAGAACTAGCATAATATTAAGTAATCTACCAATACAGGTTTATGGTATGGTATACAAAAGTGACGTTATAGGCGAGCCGCTAATAAAAAATAAACATAATTGTCTATGATGCCCGAATAAAAATTCTCACGAATGAATGAGTGTAGGTCTATGTCTACGGAAAAATTGTCGTCGACGGACAGGAAGTAACGTCGATTTTGAAGTTAACAAAATTAACAAAATTGCAATTTTTCGAGTTTATGCTGTTTACTGGTTTTATATAAAAAGCGATCTCAAACCAAATGACACACAGATTAAAATTAAGTATCCCAAGAAAACATACTTGACCAGAAATAATATTTAATTTTATATTATCTGTTTATGTCACCTTTCTCAGCTCTTCCTAGCTTTATCTGCCCGAGTAAAGTCGTAATCAATTGATCGTGTATTGAAGCCCTATCAGCCCGCATAGCATCTGGCTCGATTAACCTCGAAGTCATTGACGTCACAGACACATACACTTTTCAATTTATAAGTTACTTGAAAACAACTCATACATCATTAAGAGACATGCCTCTCAACGAATATGTGGTCGGTAATTGTATTTAACAGTAATTCTCAATTTCATTAACGGTTCATTAATAAACTTCAGAACAATTTGGCATCAAAAAAGAAGAAAAGTTTGTGGAAGTAATTGGATTTTTACCTTTGTCTACGAAATCAAGAGACTTACTTTCAGATAAAACTATAAATCAGAATACAGTCCTAGTGAAAAACTGAAAACAATCATACTCAATCAAATCACGTCTTTGAAATCATAAAAATCGAATAAAACGAGCATCAAAGGACTTCGAGAATACATTTGTTCGCAGTTATTGACAGAAACTCTATAAATCTCTGGAAAAGGGCAAAAAACAGGAGAGAAGAATTCTTGAAAAACGTCAGTTATGTATCCGAATCCGTTTGTCCGAAAGCACTGCACGATCCGACAGATAGTCGATAAGTTCCTGAAAATGACAAAAAGCACTGTGATAATGAGAAGCTCTTCGATCAGACAAAGGCTGAGACAAAATAATATCATATGAACTGAGATAACAGTAACAGTTTTAGTGTTTTGTCTCAAATGGATCCCAAAATGCTGCGAAGCCAGACGTAAGGAAATTCACGAGTGATTGCCAATAAGCACCTACGTTCCCAAGATTTTCTCCAACCTCTCAAGCACAGTGATCACGAAACAAAAATATGAAAATGTTTTTTGATTTACTGTGATTGTTGCACTCAACTCTCAAAGGAACGTAAATCACATTAACGAGGATTATACAAATTGATATCTCATAATCTCAAGTTAGTAGGTATTGTTCTAACTCGTTTAGAAACTACAACTTTGAAGAGCATTTATCATAATTAAACTATTAATAAAGTGAAAAAACAATACATAATGCCTTTATATTTAAAAACCATTTTAAACAATTGCGTCTTTTATGACTAGACATTTTTTTCGATGGCTTGTCTTACCTTGATTTTATTGTGTAGGTATATAAGAGCTTGGACTCACTGGCGTCACAGATTAGTTGGCAGAAGTTCTGCCTTCTGCGCTGGAGGTTGTGGTTTCGATTCCCACTCAGGACAAGCATTTGAGTGACGAATACAGATGTTTGTCCTGTGTGGATAGTATGTATTATATGTATTTATTTACAAAATATCCGCACCAGCCTCTAATGTTCCCACTGCAGGGACACCGGCCTACTCTCGATAATTGAGAGTGAATGGGCTTTGATCTACCACGGGAGCCCAATCCGGATTGGTAGATGTCACATGTCTTCGAATTTATGGTTCTAAGACATGCCGGTTTCCTCACGATGTTTTCCTTCACCGTTGAAGGAATAACCGTTCGTTCCACCGTTCAAAATATACTATTTAAGTATTCTATCAGTTATCTAGTTCTCATGGTACAAGCTGTACATAGTTTGGGGCTAGATGGCGCTGTGTATAGTGTCTGTGAATATTTCATATTATTATTATTATTGGATATATGATAGACTCATGCTAACGATAATGTACAGACGTTGAATGTATATTGCCATCATGTGTTTTTTTCCTGACCTTTAATGTACTGTAGACACGCTACGGTGTCTTAACAATACCATATTATTCTTTTCCAACATAACATACAACATACAAATTTTAAATAATAACTATGTAAAAAAAATACTAAATGTCTTTTGCCACAGATTCAGAGCTACATTCGATATTTTATGAGTAAATACTGTGATAAATTAAACTTTTTATTACGGCTCAAACGATAAAATATTTTTAAACGTAGAACAGCCACTAAGCCGTTGTAGGCTTAGAAATAGGATGCTTTATATTTTGGGACCGAAACCTTAAAAAGTATTGGTCCCCCAAATATTATTGGGGGACCAAGTTGGTCGTATCCGTAGGAGAGTTAGAACCAATAGTACTTGTGCCAAGTTCGTCCAGAAAGGTATGAACGGGAAAATAATTTACTGTTTACGCAAATTTAGTGGAACAATACCAAAACGGGAAATTAAATTTTCCCATTTGTCCTTTTGTTGTATTAATAGACTAGATAAGAACATTATTTCATTAAGTTGCCTAACAATAGTGACGAATTATACGATACCTACATAATTTACTCTTTTGTTTCGTATGGTTACACAAACTGACAGTTTTTTATTAATTATGTGACAGCGCTATGATGTTGATGTGAAAAGGTTAAAAAAGGTTTAAGCTATTTATGCGGAGATATATCTGCGTCGAAATACCGATCTACGAATAATTTGCTTCGTTAGTGGTGTCCGTGTGTTGTTTTACTCGCCAAACATACAATTCTGTAAACTGTGTGTTTCTGTGTTTGTCTGTGCGTTACCACCTGTGAGTTATAGGGACATGGAGAATCGTAGTGAGTGTAAACGTGATTTATTTTTATTTATCAGTTATAAGTTAAGTTTATAAGTTAATTAGATTTAGTTCATTCACTGTGGAGCATCCACATACCAAAACTAAGTCACGTTGCCAATCACGCAGCGCATCGCCTCATAAATCAAAATTAGTTAACAAAAAATTAATCTATTGGTACCTGATCCATTCTCATCGCAAGATATTGAAAAGTTGTATCATTAATCAGGTATGCAACTGTAAAAAAACCTGACCGCATAGTATATAATTCGCAAATAAACAAAACACGTTATTGTGAATTAAATTTTGGTTAACGCGTCTAGTAAGACGCATTAACTAAAATTTTCATTAAAAAACATTTTCTCTATAATACTCCAAAATGAATAAATGTTTTTTTGTGATATTTGTAAGGTGAATTATTTTTTTTTGGTAAGCAATATAGATTGAGAGCAGAATATCGAATATAAAACACTATATATCAGTTAATGTTTATAAAACAAAACATGATCGCACTGAACACTAGATGGTGAATGGAGACGGATTCACTTCTTGCTTAGCGGTAACAGTAGATATGGTGCAAATGAATTTGGCACAAGCTCTGCTGCTAGTTTAGGTTTCTCTTTTTGTACCCGATCGATAGTATAGAAGACCTAAACCTAAAGATACCTCCAAGAATAACGGTTTAAAAAAATTACCTACAGTCACGATGAATCGTATTTTCATCTTGTGAGAAGTCAAATTGCAATATGCAAAGGTAGATTATGTAGAACGTCTATACGTTTTAACAAATCATCGTGACGGAATACAAATTAGTAGCTATATCTGTTCCATGATATTGCAGTATTTTAATTTTAATAATTAGCTACAAAGCAAATGGAGAATAAATGGAAAACAAATTCCATACATATAATAAGTTCTCTCAAAATGTCTTCAGTTTAGTACATACTGCTTAAAATTGAAATTAAGGAAATGATTTACGGGTAAATAAAAAAATGTTATAGTTATAGAGTCATGCATGTAATTAATTAATTCATAAGTCATCAGTATCATTTAATTTATCTTCATCATAATTTAATTTAATAACATAATAACTCGTAAATCTATGTCGTATAACCAGTATAACCTCTTCTTATAAATGATTTGTTGTGAGTGAATTAGTATAGAGGTATCCAAAAGCACGTTTTCTAAGAAGCGGATACAATTTGTGCCCGTAGAAAGTTTTTGATGCTTCGATCACTGACGTAAAAATAGTTGATTTCGAAATTTAGATTATGCATTAAAATAATCAAAGACCTTTTTGATTAAATCGTACAAAAATAAAGATAAAAGTCACAGGAAAAAAATAATACGCAATTTCTATGGGAACAATCTGGAAGCTTTTTCTCTCAAATAAAAAAAAGAAATTTTCCAACAAGATTTAAATAATATCAAATTGTGTCTTTTACTAATATATTATAGGTTAAAAGGACAGGCATTAATTATTTTTTGTAAAATAATCGTTGAATAATTTGTTAGAAAGAACTTTTAAAATCTAGTAGGTTTATTATTGTTTGCAGTATACCTAACAAAACAGTAAGAATATTACATTCAATCATTTATACTCCATAATTTAAAATTTGGATTAATAAATGCGCTATTAATGATTTGGATACGATGTTAAAGGTATTAGATGGCAAAAAAACAAGTTTATATACAAACAAAAAAACAGACCGTTTAACTTGGGCAGAATGGGTTGGATGTTATCATAATTTCTGAAATTTGAGGACTTTGAAGCTTTTATTTCAATGACCTATAAATTTCAGTCCGGTTTAATATAAAGCTCCAATTTCTCAATAAATCATCAAATTTTGAACAATAGAATTGATCGAAATATGACATTATGAGTATGGATTTACCTGCACTTTCAGAAGTGGACCTTCAGACTGAAACTCGTTAAACTGGCGTTTAACTGGGCGTCGTTAAACTGTAGATACGTCCACGCTCTAAAGATATCATTAAATTGGACATGACGTCATGAACTCAAAATTATAAGAATTACTTTAGGGTGCTCCTATCAAACGCAGAACCCATCGTCTAAGATTTATTGTTACTACAATGGACTATCGAGCACTTCGGTTAAAGGTCAGCGATAAATATTGGCTTAAACTAGCACTTGGGAATTGGGAATAAAACAGAAGTTAGAAGAAATACTATACGAGGAAGGTGTGATACTGAGGTATGCCAATAAAGACCAATGTTCACAAATTATAATAATAGTAAATTAATATATTACCCAGATAACTTTTTACAAGAAAAAACCTATAAAGACCCTAATTTATGAGTGTCAGAAATCTGAATCTTCTCCGGTTTTGAATGACCCAATTACTAGTTCTGAAACATAAACAATATATTTTTAGTACTGTAAGGGGGGAGTATCTACTCGAAGCATTTTTGATGCGGAGTGTAATGGAACAGAATAGGTTGGAAAGAAACAGGATAGAAAATATTATTCCTGTTGTCTATAGTCACGCAAAATAGACATAAGTAACTCCCATTATTGGACTTTCTCTCCTCGGTAAAGAAAAGTTAGAGGCAACAGAACTTAGTAGAATATTAAAAAAAAAGGAGAAAATAAAAGGATTCGTGTTGGTTGCGCTTTGCTCAGCTTCTATTCTATTCTATCAACACCGAGTAAAATCATAGACATACTCGTAAACAGGATACACTATTATCTTGAAGATGATATCATTAACGTTCCACTGAATTCTAGTACACGTCGGCATAATTATAAACTTGCTACTAATCAACTGAGATGGGGCTTCCAAATTAATCTGGAAACGCGAGCGATGCAACCAAAGTTCTGTGGGCAGATCGGAATTTCAAAGTGTATGGTCTAAAGAAAATCGACGGTCTGATATTTTAAAATTAAAAGCAAATTTCCAATCCTAGGTAGATTTACCCGCCCATTAACGAAAATTTGGAAAAAGGTTTTCTTTGCTTTGGGTTTATGCTTTACTGTTCGTTAATCAAAATGATAATTTTTACTTATAAATAAATATTACATGAAGTAGAAGGAAGTAGATTTTTTAAGTAAATTTGACATTGAAATCCATTATAAATAACCCCAAACCTTACTGGAATTGGAATGGTGTTTCCTCTACTAAAATATTGTCCCAAACTAAATATAAAATGTTGGAATATTTTGTAAGATTCCTAGGATAAAGCGAAAATTTGCGAACTGAATATGTGGTTCAAAGCGAATATCCACAGAAGTCTTACGAGTGGAGGGCAGATAAGTGCACATTGGATATGCAAGGAAAATAAAGAATCTCAAAGAACCTCGCTTGCAAGGAAATGTAATCCGGGCGTTGAGTTGGAATTAGTTTCTTGGTAAGTCGCTTTGTGACGTATTCTGCACGTATGTAAGTATTCATATATTCTATGTTCGTCCGGAATCTAGGCTTAGACCAAAAACATTGATTTCAACTTTTCTCGAGAGGCCTAAAACAGAAAATGCAATGACTTTGTGGCGTTCCCGAAGGAACACATAAATGTCACTCGGGAACGCGCGCTGTCAAAATAAAAAGGCGGGTAGTTTTTGTCACATTCACCAGAGGGAGCAAAGTCACTAACGGTGGTCGTCAAGCCTTCATGTTCTCGATATCCATATCCATTTGATATATCTAGTATAATACTAATTGTGTTCCATGTTATATCGTTTACGTGTGGTGTTGTGTAGTGATTGATCAAAAATAAAGGTGTAACTAATGGACAGAACCTACGATTATTCCGTATCCACGTGGTTCCCCATAACTTCTTTTACCTAATAACTTAACAAAACCTGATCAAGATAGGATGAGCAAAAAGCCCACCTAAAGCTCAAATAACACTAAAAGAGCGAATGGTCATGTATCCTCACTCTATAAATTCATATTGGTGTAAACAAAGAACGAGCATTGTTTCAAAGTTCTGTTTTTGCTCGAGAAGATTCTACGGAATATTATAAAAATGTTCGAACGCGTTCGGCTTGTCAGAGCGGTCTTTTCAGCATTCTTTTGTTGTAGTGAGTTGATCGAACGAACAATATCATAATTCACCAGCCACGGAATTGGCTTTAATGAGCAATGAGCACTCGTTTGCTTGGTCAAAACATCTCCTAAGCAAGAATTCTAGTTCTTGGTTATTATTCTTGGTTATCTATTCTTGAAGAAAAAGTGAACTAGCTTTTGTATGAACTAGAGGAAAGCTGTTGTTTCAGCTCTAGCTATTTGTTCGTTTGATGTCAACCTTAATGTATCCTGTATCACAAGAACAATAATATAACTTTGGTATTCCTCTGTATCATGTTGAAGCCATTTTTGACAGTATTGCGTACATATTTCCTGATATAAAGCGACTTTATAGCGATAGGCATCATGTAACGTCTAACTATCAGGAGCATCATCAGGGGAATTATTATGCGCAATATTTTGGTTTTATAAGGTAAACAGAGGCTGGTAAAAGGTTAAAGTTTACTCGACTAACCAGTAACCTCGTCGCATGAGTCGATCGACCGCATGAAACGTTAAAAAACTGGGACTTGGACTATTGACTTGTATCGTCATGCTCTATATAAAATAGTCATTTGACTTTTCACAATAATTGCTTTTTCACAGACTTATATTCGCCAATTATCTAAAAATCTTAAAAAATTAGAACCTCTATTGAAAGTAAATGTTCTTACTTCGCAACCGCCTATCTCTCACCGTTTACTTATCACTGAATTGAACCCATATCCTTTGCAGCACTGTTACTTGCAAGTGGATGAACACTTTTGCCAACTCTGTGTAGTACAGAGTTCGCAAAAGTGAAAAGTCAGGACTGACTGTAGATTATTAAATACAGTTAAGAACTTAAGCGTGTCTTCAAGAAGTGAATAAAATATGAATTTGAACTATGGAGAAAGTCACCCAGCAACGACAAAGTTATTTAAACTTAGTTTTATAACAATTGGATTCGCCATCCCAAAAGGCTCCAAGTTTATTAGGACCGCTTGTATTTATGTAGCCACTTTATTAGCGAGTTTTATAGGAGTCCTTCTAACAAAACTATTAAAGAGATCCTGATTGCTGACTCACTGATAGTAAACGGTACAGCGAAGCCTACTAAAAAAGATGTATGGATCCGATTTTTTTTTTTTTTTTTTTCAAGTTCTCATGTTATTGTGTTGTAGATTTTTTTATATGTATATTTAAATAAAATAAAAATGTAGATTGAAATTTAAAACCCACGTTGTCATGGACAAAATAATAATTATTGATACACATATCATATATATTTAAAATACTCTTTCAATAACGCATCATTGATTTTTTATTGACTTTTTTTTACTTTTATTTATGGTAGTCTAATGTGGTGACTTATAGTACATGTCCACAAAGCATTTTAAAGCCACCCTAAAATAGTTTAGGAAACGATTTTTTTTCCCAAAAAAAAAAAATCCTTTTTTCCCACATATTTTATTTAAATCTTTATTATTGGATAAAAAAGATTTAACCACCAAACAGGTTCACTAATATGGTGTCCGAATTGTCAGTAAAATAATTTTAAAAAACACAGAAACACAAGATAAACAAAATCGATGGCGAAATTATTAATTCCAAACCAATTTCCAGCTAAGGCCTTTATTTATTCCAGGGTACTCATAATAAACTTCATAATATAAAAATTATTACAGTTTATTCTTTATAAACTTTTGTTTCGATGAGTTTTGTTGAAGTGGGTACTTGTCAAATTGTCAACGGACCCTTTTAAGTACCCCACTTGATGAAACTATTGAAATTGGAAATGCATTCCAAGGATTTAAACTTCGATCCTCAATAAAATTTATGAAAAATCTCAAATTTATTTTATTGTGTGTAGTTTTATTAATTGGTTAAAGGTCAACTGGTTACTGCGATGCGATACAGATATCCATGTCTCGCAAAAACTCGAAAAGACCAATTTGAATATACTTAAAAGTTCCAGTTTTTAGTGTTCAAATGTTTACCTACATATCTTTTTTCTAGGGGTAATGACTTTTTATAATAATTGGTGGTTCCAATTTAATCAACTGACTGTTGTCGAGATATTTGTTATGTGATTATATTGTAGATTAATATTAACTAAATTGAATTCAAAATAATTGAAGAAAAAAATTATTGACTTATTTTCAACTTTTATTTATGGAAGTCTAATGTGGTGACTTATAGTACATGTCCACAAAGCATTTTAAAGCCACCCTGAAATAGTTTAGGAAACGATTTTTTTTCCCAAAAAAAAAAAAATATGCTTTTTTTCCCACATATTTTATTTAAATCTTTTTTTATCCAACTCTACCAAACAGGTTCACTAATATGGTGTCCGAATTGTCAGTAAAATAATATTAAAAAACACAGAAACACAACATAAACACCCAAGACCCGAAAACAAAGTTCGTGCTCACCACAAAAAGTGTGGCCCGGCCGGGAATCGAACCCACGAAGCCGTCATACTTCTTTTCACTTTTCTTAGTGAACCTTTTATTTAATTATTTATCTTGAAAATATTAATGTTCTTTAATCTTTATTTCTTAACCTTATCAAATAAGACAGACTTTATATGCATAGTATTACCATAGTATACCTACCTATTACCATTTAGGTATGGAAACCAAAAAATAATACTATGACGTCACAGTAGGTAACAGTCACACATTCAACTAAACAAAAAATACATGATGTTTTTCCTAGATATAATTCACGGTTCTAATTTTATAAAACAATTAGCATTTACCATGTAACGCTGTCACTGCTTACTTTTTGCCGGTGTTAAAATTGTGACCGTAAGAAAATTAGTTACGATTTGCATAAATTGATATATATTATAAAATAGGTTGTCAGTCGGTCCGACTGAATCAATGCTGGGCATACAAAAATATGTAAAATTAATTCAGGATGTATTAAAAGGGCGCATGCGCCTAAGCCCTTTTTAACAAAGGAAAAAATAATACATATTAAATAATAAAGGAATTTTGTAATTTCGTACCATTAATAGCCGATATGTAATTTTACTATAAAAAAACGAACGAACATTGTATCTTGGAAGTGGAACCGTTCGGAGTGGATTTTTGTGAAGATTCCTCAAACACACAAAGAAAAGCGAGTTTAAGAAATTCCCGAAATATGGCCTGGAAAGTTCATAAGGGCGGATTTCCTGTCTGTACAAAAAATAAGGCTTTCATTTATATCCTACTTATTTCGAAACTTTCCTGTTCAGTAAACATTGTGATAATACTGATGATGATACTCTCAGTTCATATAGAATATCAAAAAACCCCAACTATTTTGATATTATTATTATACTGACAATCAAAATTAACCTTAAAAACTGAGTGAGGGTCGAATTCGCTTATCTCCCAAAGGTATTTTTTATTCTTTTTTTGAAACTCAGTTCTCATTTTCTGTGAAAATTTTAACCACTTATGGTTTAAAAGTTTAAACCCCTTTGTAGGACAGGCAGGCAGGCAGACAGATTGACATTCCATGACATTGACATAATAAGAATTCCTTTTGTCCTTTGTATAAGAAACCTTAGCTAAAGCTAAATGTCGTTTAAAATGGCTGGAATAGCTAGAATGGCTACAATACGTTTTTCGAGAGTAAATCTACACTCTCTTAATCTATATAATATTATAAATAAATATTCACGGACATTAAACACAGCGCCATCAAGCATAGCTAAGCATAGCTTGTACTATGGGAACTAGATAACTGATAGAATACTTTGTATAGTATTTTGTTGTAAATATTTTACATTGAACATCCATGTTCGTCACACAAATGTCCTGAGTGTCCTGCTTGTCCTGAGTGGGAATAGAACCCCCGACCTGGAGCGCAGAAATCAAAGCTAATTAATCAGCTGCCGTGCTTAAGCTGAAAAAGCTCTTAAATTACTCGACCGATTTGAATAAATTTTATTATTGTATTTTGATCACCATTTTAGCAATTCTGTGGTAATTTAGAAAAAAAGATAATATCCAAAACAACAGCCGAAAAATCTAAAAATACGAAAATGGTCGTTATGGGAATTGCCACTTCGGAATTTTAGGTGTCGCGATGTTTACTGAGTCGTCTAGTCTTAAATATAGGAAACAAATGACCTTTATAGTTCGTTTATGGCTGGACGAATAGGTAATAACTAATATCCAAATAAATCTAGAGATGTTCCTCTACGAACTAGTCGGCGCTCTTTTTCCTTTGTATTTATTTCTCAATAAATCTATTTGACTTTCTTTTTGACATAATTAAATTGTAATTGAGCTCTTTCACTTTGAACAATGACAGTCTTTATTTTTGACATAAAAACACTGCTCTGATCAGTGCAAAAGTAAAAATCAAGAAACAATGCGAAGTAAACAAACATGTTCCGACTTGCGTTCGGGGGTGGTTCCGAAAACCACCGAAACCGCGATCGACTTGGCTGAGTCGGCCTCTTTACAACCGACACGACTTAACAATCGGCTAGTTAACACATTTCTATAAATAATATAAACAATAGGCATATATCACGCGTTTAACTTATTTCACGGCGCAAACCCGCGCTGACAAATCCTAGTTAGTGACAATTTTTTTTCAATCATAATACACGCTATGTTTGACACGACACTAAGGTCAAATAAGCCAAAACAATACATTATTGCGAAGGTACTATACCGACTTCTTATGCCCCTTTGTAGAAGACCTGTCACTATCGAAAAGCGAGAGTCTGCAAGGAAAACACAATCTACATTAAGAGATAATTATCACCATCATGACTGTTCTGCGCTGTAGGTCGCGGGTTCGATTTCTTAATATTACAAGCATTTATGTGACGATCACAGATGTTTTTCTATATCTGGGTATTAATATGATATTTATAATAATACGCTCTATTATACCTTAACTAAGGTCATTTAAGTAAATTTACATAAATATCTTTAGAATATGAAACTTGAGTGTTGGTTTTACTAAAAAAGGACTATACAAGTATTTTATTAGTTATTTGGATTCCCAAAGTACAGCTTAGTTTGGGGCTAAATGGTGCTGTGTGAAATATACAATAATATTTATTTATTTATTTATCAATTCCATGGCAACATATAAATATATATTCAAATATATCTTCTCGTAAACGCAAGACAGTATTAACTTTATATCCGAGTAAAATAATAATATTGTCGAAATTAAAGTATTTTATGACTTTGGGCATATTTTTACAGGTACATATAGGTAGCTAGACTAGGCCCAATCAGTTTCAATGTCTATAGTATACTATATAAAATAATTAAGCAGTTACATACTCCTTTATTGTAAGTCAGTAGCCAACTTCGATATGGAAGTTTTCAAACCCGTAGGCCTTTGACAAAGCTTAAGGCCTTGTACTAGTAAACCCGGGGTAACTTTTTCAAGTTTTTGCCTCATGCGCCTGTAATTTCACCGGTTCCAACATCCAACCCTTCCCAAATCTTTATTGTTATTGATTTAGATTTCTTCTTCTTTTTACCTTGTTTTAAACTTGCGGAGAAGGTTATCAATTCAGTTGTATTATTTTTTATTTTATGTTTGTTACCTCAGTACTCTTTCATTTATCAACCTATTTAGAAATTTATTTATTATTTGAATGAAGATGCTTTCAAATTGGTCCCATACAAATTGTATCAAAATCGGTTGTATAGTCTGGTTGTTAAATCTAAATAAATGGAAAAGATATGTCATTAAAATTAACGAAATTGCGTATTTTGCTTTCCTGTGACTTTTTTCTTGGCCCCCTTTATACAGATTTGGATGTTTTTTTAAGGGATAAATAAGGGATAAAAATATAGCATTCGATTTAATTCCATTTTTATATCAGTCACTTGTTTTAAATCAAAACATTATTTCTTTGTGAATTATTTTTCTTGTTGTTTGATTTCTTCTAATATATGTATATATTAATAGTTATATTAGAATATTATTATATTATATATAATATATATAACTTACGAATATAACGCATTAGAAACCTGTAATGTTGTATTAGAGATAATTAAACGAATTTAAATATATAAAAGCAAAACAGGTTTTTTCCCGGGTCAACTCTAGGAATAATAATGATATTGCGAATCTAAATGTGTTACAGTAAATATTAGCGCACTATAATGTGATGTGATAACTATACGATAATAATATACCTAATGTATTATTTATAGCCATTTGACCACGAGTATGTTCAGTGCGGCAGAGATTAATAATACCAATGTCAAGAAGTGACAATATTGCGATTCTAAAACATTTGCAACAGTTGCATCATTATCCTTAAATAGTATAAAACAAAATCGCTCCCGCTGTTCGTACCCTTACATCTTTTACGCAACGTATTTTAATACAGTTTTCAGCAATGTATAGAGTGATTCAACAGAAAGGTTTTTATTAGTATACACGGATATTATAGTAGAGAAAAATCGAGCACATCAATAAAATATTGATTATTTCAATTACATCAAAGTACGTAGGTTTAAATAACTATCACACTAATATTTTTAATATTTTAAAGGCGTTTGTATGTTAATAGTTCTCGCGTAAATGGCTGAATGGATTTGGATGTTTTTTTTTATGGAGGTAACTCTGTATGTCCTGTATCCAGGGTATGCCCTGGATTAATACAAAGCACGGAAGCGCTCAGTTCAAACGCCACTAAACGGTCACCCATCCAACTACTGACCGGGTGGAGAGTTGCTTAACTCAAAATGATTTGTAAAAGTCATCTTGTTGTAAAAATCATCATCTGTATCTTAGAATGAGGTTTAATTTACTTTACATATAACATCTTTACAAAGATTTAATTTACATAATAGGTGCGCCCACGGGATCAAAAGTGTCACATAGGATATTTCAGTCTATGTGTCACATAGGATATTTTTTATCCCGCGGGGCGAGCTATCCCATATTAATCCAGGAAAAAATTGTTGTGTGTGTTTTGAATTTTCAGCTAGAGACATAATCAAAAACAGTAAAATAGCCCTATAATATATTCATAAATTAAGCCTTAATTTGATTAACGGTCACATACTGAAGGTCATTCATAATTTGGATATTACCCAAAAATGAGGTTTTTTTTTTACCGGTTATTACGTTATTTTTGGTTTTGTAGGCAAATTGTAATAGGGTTTGTTTAACCCTTGGACAAGGGACTGAAAAAAACTTAAAAGTAATAATTATTTTTCGAGTTACCGAGATAGTTGCCGTGATTTATGTTGACACCCAATATTTCGGGGCAGTTTCATGCGTCATGGTCCCGGCTAAAAATGGTCTTTGCGAAGTGGGATGTGCATATTATTCGCAGACAAATTAAATAATCAATTTATAATTAATTAAAAAAAACTTCAAATATATTCGATAATAAGTTTTAAAAATAGGTTTTATAAGATATGAGCATAATAAATAAATATCAAAACATTATCAAGTTTTTCTATTTTTAAGTTATTGCATGTAAGGAAAAATTAAAAGTCAGATACGAAATAATGAGAGGTTAAAAGTGTAACGAGTTTTAAACAACAAACTAAAATCAAGACGGCCTCCAATGTTGGCAATGAACTTAAACTGAGTGTGAAGCTAGACGCTGCTTAATTATTTGTCAAGTTCGATTAGTAAATAAGTTAGAATTTAATTTAATTTATATATTATTCAGCGCTAATGCACCAAACTCTGTTGACATGTCTAATAAGGGCGTTGCTATGTACCTACATACTTATGTCGAAATAATATTATGCCTTGGCATCTGGTTGTGGATAGTCTTTTATTCATACACAAATAAATTTTATTCATTCATCATTCATTCATGTAGATATATGTTTTTATTTTGCTTCCTATATTGCCACATCGACCGTTACAGAAAAACATTGATAAAGTTATTGATAAAAATATTTTTAGAATATATTTATGCGGCTGGCTATCAGCTGGTAGCTCTGACTTCTGCGCTGTAGGAAAAGGGTTCGATTCACTCTCAGAAAAAAAAATTAGGGGATAAATATAAATTAATGTTATGTGGGTTAGTGTTAATTTATATAAAATATATGTATGTATAATCTATGATATTTAACTTCCATGGTCAGTTTGGAAGTCGATTAACCGACTGCGAACCCAGGTTGGCCGCTGTCACCAGAATTTATGCAGATGGGGCATGCGAGATTCCAACTTAACTAGCTCCTACATTTTTGAAGTCGTTTAAAAAGAGACGATTGCTAAATTTGATTGATTGAAATTAAATAATCCTAACCAATTAAAAATACAATTGGTAGCACAAAATAATAACGCGTACTTAAACTCATATTGCGTAGAAACGTGCTATTACAGTTTATACGATGCAGGTTACATTATCTACGTCATCACCTGATCATACTCGTATCATTCAAGTGATTAACAAGCGATCCGGGATTTTTTTTAAATGATATCACTTGAAGTTAATTAGCATAGAGTATGTCAAAAACAGGTTTTCTTACACTACGTCTGATGTCACTGACTTGAAACTGTTGATGGCTTACTAATCAGATCGCAACAAATCAAGAATCAAAATCAAAGTTAAGTCAAAGTGAGAGCGTGGTGGTCAAGACGCACAGACACTGACTTTCGTTCTGAATGTCGCTGGTTCAAACCCACAACAAGTGCATCAATGAATTTTTTCCTTGAAAAAAATATTTGCGCAATACCACGTTCTCGAAACGGTGAAAACATTATGAGGAAACCGGCATGTCTTGATGATAGATCCAAGCCCATTCACTCCCAATTATCGAGAATAGATCGGTGTCGCTGCAGTGGGAATATTTAGAGGCTGATACAAGGTATATCTTTTTTCGGATTCCTTAGATATTTTTTTAATCAATCACTTAGTTAAATGTTTTTTTTTAAATTTTGTATTAATATTTATTTAAAAATAAATAATAGTGACTATTTCTAAAATCAGTTTGAAAATTCAATGTTAATTAAGATTTTTTACTTTGATAGGATTACAAAATTTTCCGACACCAAAGAAAAAGAAGTTGAGTCCTATCTAATCAGAAAAGATACCTTTCATCCAGAACTAATTGACAAATTATGACATCATCGCGATCGAAGCAGACGTAATCTAGTTTATTATATGAAGACCTCAAGGGGCTTCCTATACTTAATAATAATAATAATAAACGTTTACACACTCATACCTCTGCACTAGGATTCCCTGTGTCGCAGATGGCATGGACAAACACAGAAACACAAGACAAACACCCAAGACCCGAGAACAAACTTCATGCTCACCACACACAAAGTGTGCCCCGGCCGGGAATCGAACCCGGGACCCCTCGCTTCGAAAGCACGACTACTACGAACTCAACCGGAGCCGGAGTTTGTTCTCGGGTTTTGGTTAACGTATGCTACTACCAACTAAGCCACGGAGCCGTCAAACTTACTTGAACCTTCTCCATCGTTCGTCTTTCCCATTGTTTATATCGCAATATCAGCCGCCGTCGCGTCACACCGGCGTCAGTATTCCAGAATATATTCCTACGCCCACTAGAGCTGAGGCATCGTGTGTTAAAGCTATTGCAAAGTTTATTCACCTCATTTGTTTGTTTTAGAAAAGAACTCTGAGCTGATATTAAGGTTTTTATTTCACGATATTATTGTCATTATTAAAGTCGATTCTTTTCCGTTTGCTATATGAGATATTAATTATCAATTCGACTGTGCTTTTTTGTGCGCTTGTTACGCGATATCTTCCATAATCATTACTTAATGATATTTTTTAAATTGATAGAACATTTAACTATTAGTAATAAGAGTAAATAAGGTCTAGACCTTCGTGCTCCATCGTGGACCTCATCATCTCTCAACGTCAGGTGAAATCGAGCTAAAGAGAAGATCTATCGCCAATAAAAAAGAAAATTAAAAAAATAACTAATTAAGACATGAAAGAATTGAAGACGAATTTTTTCGAATATATTCGTTTTTAGACAAAAAGTAGCAGTAGAATCATAATTTTAGATTTTAAATTGTGATAACTACCAATTACAGATTCTAATATCCGCGATGAGTCCATTGACCGTGTACCAATATAATTATTAACAGTCAGCAAAGTTAAGTGATTTGTTGGAAAAAATTATGCAAATGAAGAAATAACGCAAGTCATTTTCTAAAAAGTAATAAAACGAGTTCATTCTTAGCTAACTAGCTTGGATTGGCGTCAGGGCTAGACCAAAGTCTAACCTATTATAAACGCAAGTAATTCAACGGCATTCATTATTAAATGAGACTGACATTTACTAATAACTAGGTTAGGATAGATCTAAGTCCACGCGGACGAAGTCGCGGGCACAGCTAGTTTAATAATAATGGTATCACTTTACTTAGATAAGAGTTTTTTTTTAATGTGAAGTTTTGATACGGTACCACCTGGTGGTAAGTGGTACCCCGACCGAAGCATCAGAGACCCAAGTTGCACTCCGTTGCGCCCGTCAGCCGGGACAGGGATCTTACGTTTCATGCGTTTGTGATTTCACCGGCACCCACACCCTTCCACAGGAATACACCAATACGAGTGCACCACTTCTTGGCGGCAGAACTTCTCCGGGCGAACGTTGCATAAGTTCTACTGCTACTGTTTGTTGCTCCTTTAGCACCACCCAGGTGGTACGTGTAGGGATACAAACGGCGTTCCTAGGGAGGCGAGCAAATGGAATATTTGTATGCCCATGACGTCACTCGTCCAAGGTTCTGCCTGAAAACCAGCTCCGATCTCAGATTGGACCAGACGATTTCTTTAAGAATATATTATGATTGGCATTAAGCTGAGGCAACGACCTAATTGAAAAACTGGAAGTATGAAATCAGTTTAAAAAACTGTCTTGTATCTAGTGTTAAGTTTTTACCATGTGATTTGTATGTATTACTTATTAACGGCAACCTTAACTTATTACCTTAACTACTCTGAAGTTTTACAAACAGGTACAATTATAATAATATTAAACATGAATAATTATTCGACAAAATTGAGTTAAACAATAAAACAAGTAAACTTCATTCTTGTAAAAGGTCACATGCAATCTGTTATGACTATTCATATCGAAATATATAACACTAGCTGACCGGGCCACGCGTTGCTGTGGCTATCGTTTTTGTCATATGATATTATAATTTGCAATAAAATAATATTGCGATCATAAATTGAGATGTGAGCTATCCTATCTTTCAAGTTGGATCAAACTGCACACGGTGTACAAATTTGATACACAAAATCGGTTATTGTGATTAAACCATGATAGCTAGATATATGTTCTCGCGGACTTTTTTGTAATGGGATCTACAAACCCGTAGTACATCATTTTGTTCTATTGTCAATAGTTTTTGCGGCGCACGCAAAAATAGGTTTTCGATTTTACACCTTGTGTTACAAAATAGCAATTTTATTACGGATACCTAACTTTGAAAAAAAAAAAACATAGCCTTCCTCGATAAATGGACTACCCAACACTGAATGAATCATTCAAATCGGACCAGTAGTTCCAGAGATTAGCGCGTTCAAACAAACAAACACTGCAGCTTTATAATATTAATAAGTATAAGTATAGATACGCCATTAAGCCCTGTTTGTGTTCATAAAATGAATTACATATGTCAAAAATAATGTTTTGGTACATATGAAGGCGAAAGCATCATACTTTTTCAACCTGTCTGAGGTTTGAAAAAGTGAAGAGGCAATAATAAGAGGTGAAACAATAGTGAATTTACATTTTTTGCTAGTCTAAAAAGGACATAATTTTGATTTCACGAGATTATAGGAATGGTGTAGAAATCATCATGTAAATATCATCCATCTATCCCCTTGACACGAGCTACAGTAGGTATACGGAAATCAATCAACCGACTTCAGATCAAAGTGGGCTGCTGCCAAAGTAACTGTTCAATTGGGTTTTATAAAGTCATCTCAAATGCAATGCGGATTAATAAGACTAGCTAAACCATGAAAACTGTTTCTAATTTGAAATATCTACATGTAATGTCTGCAAGGAACTCCTGTGACACGAGTCCAATCAATACTTTATTTGTTAATTATTTATCAAACACACAAACATCAACAAACTAATATAAATGCAAAAGCTTGTCTGTATATACGAGTATGTACTTCATCACGCCTCAATTGCTAAACGAATTTGGATGAAATTTATTATGAAAGTAGCATTGGAAGCATAGGCGTACCTTGGATTATCACATAAGCTACTTTTTATCACAAAGTAGTTTTTTTGTTATTTGCATTAACTTAAACAGCCATAGTTAGTTCAAGTAACGAGTAACGTTACTTTAACGGACAAAAAGGGCAATTGACGTACGCATCAAATTACAATCATTACAAACATTGATGTATAAAAAACGTACAATACATTCAAGTTTCACAAATCGTATCATCACGACGAGTTCGTATCACTTTCTGATACAAACTTAATTGAAATTGTATTTTAGAAATAAATATGTCGAGGAAATTACTGCCATCGCGTAAGAAATTATTCAGAGCTTATCAGCTCTGAAACTTCCACTAATCATGGTTATGAACCTTCATAAATAACAAATTGAACACAAAAAAGAAAGAAATAAAAACCCTTCCTGTAAGAAATACGTAGCCTCAATTTGCCACAACAAGACTTCAAATACTCTTTTTAATCGGTGTTAAACACCAAGATATAGCACGCTCTAACATTACGTATTAAAAACTAGACTAGATACAACTACACGTAATAACATATCTACACTTCTATACTTACAATATCATGCTTTGTAAAGCAAAGATTAAGATATAAACAGACACGCATATTACTGTATACTTGTCATGCTTGACGTCTGTCGTTTTTACTGGCGGTTTTGTACTTGACTTGCTTCAAACTCTAGTTCGAATGTGACTGACGGCAAATTGTGTGCATGCACCTAATTGAAACGGTGTACTCCAGAGGAGAGAACCAATCTGCCTGATTCTAATACATCAATGACCACAATAAAAGTTTTCCACGCTTTGTATTCAACTGCAACATTCCGTGTACCAAACGTTTCGTTTTGCACACTTTGTGGTTTGTGAATCTTAATTTGAATATTTACGGGGTATTCGAATAAATTATAATGACTTTTATGAAATGCTTTTGATATTATGACGCAGTTGCAGCGGAATTTACGTGGAAGTAAACTGACGTAAAATAAAAGTTCCACGACTGATGCTAACTTTGTTTGTATGGTTTGCCCTAGCTATAAGATTTTGAGAAATGATTAGCATAACAGTGTGAGCTGAGTTAATCACAGAAAAACCATGGGTGAACTCATTCTTTGTCCCTCAATAACGAGTGACATATGAGGATCTGCCCACCATTTTTTTAAAAAGCTACAATTTTGTCGTTATTTGGAGCACTTTACCGTAATAATATGATTTTTATGAACAAGTAATTTTATGAAAACTACTGTATTTTACTATTGTTTAAGTTACTTTACTGTTAGCACTAGCTCTGGAAAAACCTCCACTTAACGTTAGAAATAAGAATGTTATTGAGACCACTTAACATTTTTTTTAATGATCAGTGCTATAGTACAATAGATTTGAAGTGTATGTGATTTTATTATATCCATATCAAGCCAATGGAATTCTCTCCTTCTGCCCACGGATGAGACAAACCTGGTGGGGCGAAAGGGAATAAATAACCTACACAAATTTGACCCACTGACACCCACTGTCCCTATAGTGCCAATGTATAAAAACTAACATTTCAATAGTGATCCTATTCATAGCGATAAAGTGCTTGTTAAACAAAATGATTGCTTCATTTTTTTACACCACCAAACAGTTTAATTCTTTTTCCCTATCATTATTTTTTATCTAGTAGGTCGATGATACTTGCATCCGTCTACGAGTGCGTCAGTACTGAATACCGGTTGAATTACTATTTCGTACCATCATCATCATTACTGACTCGTCGAGGAATGGTAAATATCCCCTTTCTAAAAAAATCCCCAACACGTAGGCAGTCCCCAATATCAAAGTTAATTATGTTGTTGTGGCAAACATTAAAGCGTATTTCAATGCGTAGTTGAGTATTATGAATCAACATCGCGTAAAACAATTATTGAATCAATAGAACGTAAAACCCTTTGAACTCAATAACGTGACGACAAAGACCTGCCCCCGTCTTCGAAAGTAGCTTTTCACGTCACAAGTGACACCAACATAACAGATTGACTCAGAAAAAACACAAACATCAGACTTCAAAGAAGCAGCGTTTCAAATACACAACAAAAACTTCTATGACGTCTGTTCATCGTCTGACAGTTGTGGTTTGACCTGCGCACGCGTCATTCGCCGCTTTATATTAACCGTGGGAGCCGGGCTCGACTCAAACGCAACTCGGCTCTCGTGCTGAACGGAAGTGTAGTGATCGTGAATAAATCAATCAAACAAGATGTATACAAACCCTTTTGAAAGGAAACACTCTGCCTTGGTGCAGGCCTTGGATCGCTTCATCAAGGGGGAGACGAGACTCAGCTTCAGGAAGAAGCCGACTCTCCCAAGGAGCAGTGGGAGCACATCCTCAGTGGCATCTTCGAGTTCCTCGTACTCAGGATGCAGAAAACTCAACGAGAAGAGATGAAGGAGACAGTGACGTGTGTGGTACCAGTGAAATAATGTGGAGTTCCATTGTAACTCAGGTGCGTACCTTATCAACCTATACTATTTTGCCTGCTAAACACATACTCTCTTCTCTCTCCCCTCGGCCAGGGAGAGTAAGCGGGCTTTAATCTACCACAGGATTCCAATGCAGATTAGTAGCTGACCATTAATTCAAATATTTGGTTCTAGTTGATGATGGTTTAAACAATCCAAATTTGTTATAAACTGTGGAACATTTTTAAAATCTCGTAAGATGATAGCTGAAGTAATTATACAACGTGGCTTGTTTCTGACATATTTTATTACAAGCTGGGAGTTCAATTCAGTGCTGAGTTTGCAAATTTAATTTTCAATTACTCACAGACATATTTTACATCGTAAACCCCAATGACATTTTACAGTTCACTTGGGGAAGGAATTTAGTTTAAAACGAAGCACTTAGATAAGAGTTATTTCCTTTTCGATAAACATTTTATGACATACCTATTCGTAGTACACACGCTCTACGACTGCCTGTTAATTAAAGAGCACGTGATGTTCTATTTAGTCTTACATACATTTAGCAACAACAAATAAAAATATTGAATTCGATGTATAAATGAGTGTTAGGATTTTATGCCCAACAGTACTGACACAAATCAATACTAGTACTGTTATTTCCTTTATGCAGCAAACAAACTATTTGAAACGCATTTGAATTTATCTATTTATCTTTTGCTGTTTTGGCATGCCTCCTCTATTTCAAACAGAACGAGGTCAAATATATTCCTAAAATTACGCTCAATCAATTTAAATTCCGCCAATCAAGTCCAATTTGACCGTTTAGAAGGTGCTGAGAATTATGTTTGTCTGAATATTGAAGATATGCTATACCTACTGTCATGATTCATTTATCTACTATACGAATCCCTTTAATTTTCTTTGTTGATTCCCACAAAAAGATATAATCTTTTAAATATTTTAAAAGATTAGATCTTTTTGTGGGAATATACAATATATAGGTACTATCTATATGAATACTATTTGTTGAGAATGACTATTACTTTCACTTCAAATATTTATGGTTAGCTACGTTTTACCATCACACACTGGAGTTTATACAATTACCGTTTAATGACCAAATATGTAGTTAACAAACTTTAAATAACAACCTTAAATTACGTTATCATTGAAAATTACGTTATACATACATACAATTCCAGTCCATTAAAATATGAGTCGACTGATGAATAAATTAAGACTTTCAGTGTTACCAAAAAAGAACATTAAATTTCCTATTAACAACGACCAAATTAACAATATAGTTTATTGAGTTGTGATGATTAAACTAATAATGCGTTTCTTTGCCCACAGATAATGGACCTATCGGTATACCAAAGCGAACCGGTCTTCGCCAGCTCGCAGCCTGTTACTGCGTCATCAGGGGCCAAGTGGGATATCTTTTGAAGCTTTTATCTAGACTGCAATAAATTTTAAAATAAGAACTGTTTTTTTTTATTATTGAAATGTTAACCTGTTCATGTAACTGACCTTGAATTGCTATGGAATTAAGTAGCGACGCTTGTAAAACAGGACGTGATATAGAGTGATTTGTAAACTGACTTCAATACTTTCATTCACTATTTTTCACCCATAGGCGTGAATTTTGGCCATAAATTTTCTATGGGACGATCTCGTAGGTACATCCTATGAAACAAAATAAAATTCATCTAATTCTGTCAACAATTGGCAAAGGTAATATACAAAGTATGTAAAAAAATCAAATTAGCTCGAAAATTAATTATTATTAACTCTTTGTATGCAGAAAGCATGCCGATTATTATAGACCGAGAAAGTTCACCAATAACAAGTCAAAAGTCAAAAGTGGATACAATGACGTCAAGGATTTTTTTATGCACTATTGAAAATATGAACCATGTTGCTCGCATCCGTAGATGAGAAACAGAGTCTCTACACTACCCCCTGGGTGGTGCTAAAGCAGCAACAAAAAGTTTCAGTACCGTAAAAGTTCGTAAAGTTCTGCCTCTACAATTGGTAATCCGCCAAGCAGTGGTGCACTCGCGTTGTTGTGTTCCGGTGGAAGGTTGTGGATGCCGGTGAAATTACAGGCACTTGAGACGTATTATCCCCGTCTCAGAGTGGCGCCATGCGATGCGATCTGGGTTTTCTCACACTTTAATAGGGGAAGATCTGAGTCATATTTTTGTTGTTTATGGGTGACGGTAACAACTTAACATCAGCTGTCTGCTCGTCCCATTTTAGTCACAAATAAATAAAAAATTAACTAAACTGCAAATAGTTGAATATGATAAAGTTTTAAATACAATGATTGCTAACATTATGTTGCAGTTTGTAGAAATAAGGAAAACGCAGGTCATGCATATAAGTCTGGCCCTGAATTAAGTAAAAGAGTTTAGTAGTGACGGTTGAAACCTGGAGGTGTGACCTAGCTCCATTTCTTTAAAAGCTAAGGAGGACAAAGAGTCACCAACCATTTTAAAGCTGACACGGTAATCCATTTTACTTCAGTATTGTTAGATTTGCTCTAATAAAATCAAGTTCAGGTTTATACAATCTGATTTAAAGTGCGACTTCTCACATCTGACCTTGAATTATGATCATTAAGATGGTAAATACCAAGATAACAAAACATTTAATAAATTCAGGTGTAATGTTACAGAAGTACTTTATAAGATATACTGTAGAAACGGAGAAATATAAGAACACTGCCACTATACTTATACCCAACAAGTTTTCTTAAAATCAGCTCTGCAAACCGAAATAACTCCTGCAACGTAAACTTAAATTTAAGGCTTTTGTCACATCTTATTCCAGAATACCTAACTACGTAACTAGCTCTAGAATGACTAAACTAATTAAAACGGGATATCTATTAAGTTGCTAGATGATACAGTTCTTGCTCGTCATATTCCTGACAGATTGGTTGTGGTCATCAACTTAAGTGTTGTGGTGTGTTTATCTAGATGGCACTATTCATCTCCAACCCCCATTTTCTTGGAACGCTCAAGTGGAAAGTCTAGTAATTAGTGGCTTCACAGATTGTTTGATAGTTGCTCTGCCTTCTTCGCTGAAGGTCGTGAGTTCGTTGCCCACCCAGTTCAAGTATTTCTGTGATCTACATAGATGTCTAGGTGTTAATTTTATATATACACAAATCAATTGCCGTGCGTTAGTCCCGCAAAAACTCGAAAATAGCTTGACCAATTTGGCTGATTTTTGTTTCATTGTGTTTGCAATTAGTCGGGACAATGTTAGTATAAAATGATAAGTTTAGAAAAATTCACGGCTAATGTCGGAAATTTAGGCAAAAATTAAAGAGTATTTTTCTCAGATATTTGCTACAACGTCGCTTGACAGAGCTAATTGTCGAATTGTGAATCAATACAGAAAAACATGTATCGGGTCAGATAGTACGTACCAAAAAAAACTATCGTATATAAGCATTTTATCAGTAATCTGGTTCCCAAAGTACAAGTCATCCTTAGGTTGAGGTTAATTATACTTCAATATAACAACCGTTAAGATGTCGGACCTGGCTATACTAGTCGTTAAGCCATATCGGAAGCTTTCTGGCGGCTTGGAAATTTTGACACCAGAGTTGGCCACTTACACGAAATAAGAAAGAGTGTGAAATGAACTTGAATATTTCTTTGTTTTTAGTTAATTGGCTACTTTCGGAGATTTATAAGAATATCAAGCTCTGTTTACATACAAGATGTAAAAACAAAGATTGTTTGACTTAATCTTAGTTGTAATAAACCTGGAAGTTTGCGGAAGTCTAGCTTAAGACTAACTAAGGTTGGATTAAAGATACCATTCCGAGTAAATTCTACGTAATAACAGTCTCTATAAACACCGTATCAGTCTCTGCTACTTCAGAAACTTAATTCTCTAGAGTACAAATCTATCACAGAGCCTAATGGGATAGAAGATGTCACATGTATAAGAATTTTGTGTTTGTGTGTTTCTGCACAATGTATTTCCTTCACACTTTCGAAAACGAGGTGTATAAACAACTCAAAACTTAAAAGTCAAATTTTCACTTAAACTTACATTGGCACATGATTTAACAAGATAATAATTAAAAAATCGAATAAACCGACTACAATACTTTTATCCCTTATGTTTCGCCCTTAGGGGTGACATTTCTGAGACCCCCTTGGAGGTGCGCCGTATAAAATTAAGAAGAAACATCTCAATGCGTCCATCATTTTGGTAATTACACAGCCTTAAAAAAACGAACGAGGTTTGCAATTACCTCGTCCTATTTTTTTAAGGTCTGTTAAAAACAGGCGTGCTCTAATAAGTTATTCACTTGAACCTTTGGATTTAAATTTGGCATCCTTACCTGGGCCACCATACTTTCATCATAACACTATTACAATTAATTAGTTCAATAGATGTGAACAGCACGTGCCTATGAGAAAACCTATTTATGTTATCTCAAAGACATTCTTATATGATTCTTGTGGTTTTGTTCTACGATGATAGTAATTCTACGCGTATCTGAAAACAATTTAGGTATCTACATTTTAATTGACAAAGATAATCAAAATATTTCAAATCACACTATAAAGGCGAACGTTTGTAGGCATGTTGTTGGTACTTCTTCGCTCAAATGGCTCATCGGAACTAAATGAAATTTGGTACCTGGATAGCTTATATCCTGGATTAATACATAGGCTACTTTTGGTCCCGGAAAAAGCGATGTTCACTTAGGATGGCCAACCGCGGGCAACACCGCGTGGCGCAGTTACATACGAGAGAAATGAATTGTAGATTTATTTTTGCATGTCAAAAACAATCTTCTATAGTATCTATGGTTATCTTGCAACTGAAAACTCAAAATCAAAAATAGTTTATTTGGAACAAACAAGAGTACCTACTGATTAAATTTATAGTTTGATAATAATCGCATTAGTGACACATGACTGTTATATGTGTCGTAGCATCATTGAACTGTAAGATTTATTTCAGAGTATTTTTTTTAATTTAGACAGCTATTAGGCAATAAATAAAGAATAATGGGCTTTCTTTTCAGTTTCTTATGAATGAGTATTATTTTTGTTCCAACTAACCTGAACTTTAAGTAGATACAAAAAAGTACTATTCCGACTTTTCCCATTACGAGCCAAAGGCTTCCATTCCAAATTCCATTACCCCAAACCTTTTCATATTGATAACTTCTTAAAAATTACTTCTTTAAACTTCTTAAAAATGTGGAAATGGTAAAGCAAAATCATTTAAGTTAGGTTAAGTGACATCTGCCGATAAATACAACGATACGACTTAAGTTCTCCCCGACCCAAGAATGATAAAAACCAATTTCCGTCGCTCCCGTCATTCGAATAACGGTAACACCTCTGCCTGGCAATACTTCTTTGATGAACTTGGCATAAGTTAGACTGCATTTTTTAGGTGCTGCTTTAACACGTGGAGTTCATTCACGTGGGTGTATGAACTCTAGGGGTTACTAGCTACGGGCGCGAGCAACAGAACCCCCAAAATCCCTTCAGTTGATTGAATACCTTTGATATTGGTTTTCCGCATTTGCAAATAAATCTCCCTGAAACTTAGAAATTGGATATTCCTATCCTACTGATATTATCAATACGAAAGTTTGTGAAGATGGATAGATGGTTTGTTACTCGCTCACACAAAAACTAATAAACGGCTTTTAATTAAACTTTAGTGTAATAGCGTATAAATATAGGTTACAATTTATAATGATACTAGCGACCCTCCCTGACTTCGCACGGTTACATAGTGTGTATGACGTAGGTAGTAATATAATTATGTAGTACGTTTTTATCTATCTTGTAAGGTCCACACCTGGTAATCCGCCGCCAAGCAGTGGTGCACACATTGCTGTGTTCCGATGGACGGGCGTGGGTGCCGGTGAAATCACATGCGCCTGAGACGTAACAACCACGTCTTGAGTGATGGGCGCAACGGGCATTAAAAAACCAGCGACCTTCAGATTGAAAGACGGCATCTGTGCCTCTGGGCGACCACGCTCTGCTAACTTATCTAACATAAATAATAATCTATCCTGCTCATTCGATAAGCAGGGTTACCTGTAGGACACAAACTGTCACTGTCAGGTAACTGGCACTAAAATTTAGTTATCTGTGTGCAGTATCTAAAGTAATAGCTTTTTAATAGTATTAGTTTTATATCTCGGTACCACGAACAATGATATTTTTAAAATTTATAAATAAATTCTAATTCTAATTCTAAAATTTTCCTAATAAGAACGAACTTCAATTTTCACGTCACGATCACAATTTAGAATTCCGAAGCAACATCCGCAATTGTAATTTAATTTTCATTAATGAAAACTCTACATTGGATATTTGGAGATTTCATTGACTATCAAATCCTTTCCTCATCCGTAACTATTCGCGTGCATGCCAACTGTGGTTTCGGAGTGCTCATACCACCCGAAGGCCTCCGATATGGCTTATCGAAATAGCCGAGACTGATACCTAGATCTTTATATACCTTGAAAGTTTAAAAATTACTTCGATAAGTCATTTATTTTTTAAATAACTATGTACTTACGATATCATGAGTTCTTAAAACTAAGTTTAGCGCTTGTTGCGCTTGTTGGAGCTATTTCCTCCTTCCTACAACCAGCGACCACTAATTAGGAAAACAAGGGTCAATAAGGTACAGACAGCCTATTTTGTGACCCACTGTTAACAATAATTAAATTCATTTTGACATACATATTACTTTTGTAATACGAGTATATTTCTTTGACAATAAATAAATTTGTATTTGTATTTGTTCAAACCTGTTCATCCGCTTCACGCTTGCTCATCCGACCTTCCATGGGGAAACTAAGCGGTCACCCATCCAATTACTGACCGCGCGGAGAGTTGCTTAACCAGAATAATCTGTAAAGAACTTCACCGCGGGTGCTTGAAGATTTTAAGTAAGACGTTCCCACTTATTACTTAGATATATTATATTACTTAGAGAAACTCGTGCAGTTCAATTAGGGTGTATTAGAGTGCAAACAAATATTAACGACCGCATCTAAGCTATTAACGCCCTTTAACCCTTGAACTTTGAAAGCGAACATAATAGAAGGGGATAACATAAATCGTATTTTTTTATACAACAAAAGTGATGGGCAGGACAAAAGGCCCGCCTGACGTTAAGTGGTTATCTCAGCCCATTACAATAGCAATACGACTTAGGTCCCCGACCAAAGTATGAGAAGACCCAAGTCGCTATCCGTTACGCCCATCATCTGGATGATACATCGTATGCATTTATGATTTCACCGGCACCCACACCCTTTCACCCGAAAACAGTGCATTGCTTTTTTTTATTGAAAAGTGGGCTTTCAGATCATCCTGTCACTTCTTTTACATAAAAAAAAACTCCCCGCCCTCGCCGGGACCCACTGTGTGTTGACCATTTAGTTTGTTCTCGGGTCTTGTGTTTCTATATTTGTCCATGCCATATGCGATACAGGGAATCCTAGTACAGGGGTGTGTATACGTTTTTTTTTATTTACTGTATTAGTTTTCGGAACTGTACCTACGAGATGTGTTTTTATTACTAAGCCTAGCTACAATTAGAATCGAATCGATCGTCCATTCCTTTCTGAAAGAAGTTCAATCATAATAGCTTTAAAAGTAATATTGTTACGTCAATTTATAAACGTCTTAATTAACTACTATTTTATAACGTCCCGGTATAGTATAATTACACGTCGAGTAAAAGTTTTGTTTTCTATCCACCTCAATAACACACGCATGAACACCTGAATTTCCCACACCTGATGAATAAGAAACATAGTTTTCTAAGAAATATTCATAGACATATGGCATTAAGTTAATAGTTCCAAGGAAACGGTGCTTTGTTGTATATTTAATTGAGATTTAATATTATACCTTCTGCTCGTGGCTCATTCGTATTCACTCATGGGGGTCCAGTTGCTTGCTCCGTAAATTAGAACTTTTTAGATACTCTTGACAAATTTAAGCGATTTTTACATGGTGAGTTTTAATTTTATTCTGATATTGATATTAGAGAAAAAAGATAGTCATTAAACAATAAATGGAGACTCTGATATCAAATCCACTTATCAAACGAAAAGAAAAATACCAAAGACAAATGCGAAATATGCAATATGCAACCATACATTTGATTATAATGTAAAAGATAATTTTTAGTACCTTATTGTATCAATAAATGAATTCAAGTGAAACCAGTGACTGAATTTTAAATCGAGAAAATAGTCTTCAATACTTTTCAATTATTGCGCCTAATTTGCGTC
This sequence comes from Aplocera efformata, assembly GCA_921293045.1. Lineage (NCBI taxonomy): Eukaryota > Metazoa > Arthropoda > Insecta > Lepidoptera > Geometridae > Aplocera > Aplocera efformata. The sequence goes on from OV121045.1 coordinate 2,878,139, forward strand.
CTTAGAGGTGAAAGTCATGATATTATTTATGTAGTATCAATGTCAACCATTAAAAAAATATCATATGCTATAATTGGCGAAGATATGGTGTACAGAAATGGCAATCAGGTAATCAAAGAAGCACGTTATCCAATCAAATTTGATTTCGTTCATTCACTTTTGCTTATCTAGAACATTATCTAGACAGTGAGAGTAGAGGTATAACATTTAGACTGCTAAAGATAGCTGTGCTAATAAAGTACGTAGGTAAATATAAATTGATAATGAGCTATGGCGCCACAGACAAACATCCTAATCTAAATATTTGACTTGATATTTTAATAACAAACTAGTAATATAATGGATTAAAACTATTGAGCAACTAAGTACATCTATTATTTAGACTTTGACGTCAACGCCACAATGGAAAATGCCAAATTATATTACAATTGTTGATAAAATAATGGTATACTAATGAGAAATCCGATTATGATTTCGACGGGTATTCCGGCTTCTGAGTATCAGCAGGTGTATTGTTTTCTGTAAATACCAATTACCAAGGCATTACCATTGAGGTAATATAATTAATTTAATTAGTAATTGAAATTTAATTGTAATTTACTGGCTACACGTAAGAATTTAGTATCCGACCGTAGAAAAGGGGGACGCGAATTGATTTAAAATTAACATCTTGTTGGACTACCCACCCTAAGCTGTGGTTGAAAGTTTGTTCTTGTCTGCTACTTTAAGGAGACTGACAATCATACGTAAAATATGTATATGTAAAGGAAATCCATTATTTTATACATTAGTAAATAAGATTTACACTCTATCCTCACTCTCCATACTATACACCATTAGTGTTGACCCTAAATGAGAATAACAGTAAACAAAGTTTACCCCTTCCCTCAACCTACCCCCTAAAGGTTTTAGCGAGAAAAAGTAGCCTTACCGTCTCCAGAGTCCCATCTATCTCTATATCAAAATATTTCATAATCGATTCAGCGGTTTAGGCGTGAAAGCATCAAACAAACTGACTTTCGCATTGATAATATAAGTTAATATATCTTATATATTAAAATATATTATTGCTTATTCACGTTTCATTAGGATTATGTCCTACTAATATTACAAACGCGAATGTTTGGATGTATCCATGGATGTCTGTTATTCAATCACGCCAGAACGGCTGAACGAACCTGGATGAAATTTGGCACAGAGATAGATTATAGTCTGGAATAGCACAAAGGCTACTTTTTATCCCGGAAAAATGTACGATTCCCGTAGGAAGTCCAACCGCGGGTAACACCGCGGGGCGGAACTAGTAGGATATATTTTGTTACATCTACCTTTCTTATTGTTATTTAAGCACTCCCACATACCTTCAAGTTATTAATAGACTCTATTAATAAACTATACATATTTTAGCTCAGCGGAATTAACATATAAATCTGATGTAAATTGAGCTTGATAAAGACACGTGTATTGGACTACTTTTCAAATTATTAATTAGCAAGTATAGGCGATACAGAAATATAGAAATGTGCTTTTTTATATGTGAATTGGTGACGGAACGTGCTGAGGGCCCATCTGGTGGTAAGTGGCGACCCCCGCCCATGACAACAGTAATGCGACTCAGTATAAGATTTGGATCATACACTGAGTCGCACTCATCCTGCTGCGTCCATCACCCGAGACGGGGATGATACGCGCATGTGATATCGAACTGCCGGACAAAGCTCTTGCGTATTTTTGTACATAACTGCAGAGATGGGACGAGCAAAAGACCCACTTGGTGTTAAGTGGTTAGCTCCGCCTATAACAACAGCATTATGAGATAGGGATGTTACGTCTCATGCTCAAGTGAAGCACCGAGCGCTTCCGTGCTTCGGAGGGCACGTTAAGACGTCGATCCCGGCTATCGAGGCCTTCGGGCGGCTTGGAAACTTGAAAGAATATTTAGCTACTGTTCAGAAATAACAAAACTATTAACCCTCGACATTCAACTGGTTTTGTTTAATGTCTGTACCAATTTTAAATGCAATCTCCGTATAATGGAATCTCAACCTGTCACCCAACGCCGGCAGGCATTGGATCTCATTACAGGTAAAAGTAATGGAGTGCTTCTAGTATAAAGACAAAACGATACCGTATAATACTAGATGCGCCCCGCTGTGTCAGTTTCTAGGATCAAAATTAGCATATGTTAATCCAGGATATCAGCTGGTACCAAATTTTATCCAAATCCGTTGAGCCGTTTGAACGTGAAGGTGGTACAAATACAAACACACACACACACACACACACACACACACGCAATCAAACACACACACACAAACACACAAAAAAAATTACGAGACGCGCTGAGCGCTCACTTGATGTTACTTTCGTGGTGACCACCCTTAGAAAGAGCAATAACACAGTTTAGGTGCTCCCGTTGTGCCCGTCACCCGGGATTGGCATGAAACGTCTGCGCCTGTGATCACCCGTACCCACACCCTACCCACAGGTATTTAGCAATACGAGTTCACTACTGCTCGGCGGCAGATTACTAGGTGTAAGCAGTTTAAGTCAACATGAAAATACTTAATTACCGTTAAATTCTTAAAAAAAGCTTGGAAACGTCTAATTTTTTTAAAATATATTTATTTATACATATTTATTAATACAGATCATGCGTTCGTATTACTAAGTTTAGCACTTCCCCAGATAAAGTTTTTAACAATTTCAACTGCTACTTTTAGGTACTCCTTATGCACTACCCACCTAACATATCCTCGTGTAACATGAGGAACTATAATAGTTTTATTCATATAGCTAGCGCGTGCCGTTTTATATTTTAATACATCAATATATACAAAACAACTGTACTATTTAAATTTATCGACTTTTTATGTCTATAACTTTAGCGATGATGTAGTAATTCAACGTTTGTACAATTTGAAGCTTATCTTTGTCTGCTCTGTGGCTTTGTAGCTTTCAACCGACTCAATCCGATTTAAATGCGGGTAGTATTGAATATTTGATATCATTTTTAGCTGTATTTAATGTAAATCTGTGTGGCTGTTGAAAGTTATGAGCACTTTTCCGAATTAGAGTGATAATCACTGAGTGACGGAATGAGCTGAAGGCCCACCTGATGGTAAGCGGCGACCCTCGCCCATGACAACAATAATGCGACTCAGTATGAGATCCAAATCTTTACTGGGTCGCATTCATCCTGCTGCGTCCATCACCCGAGACGGGGATGATACCATATAGATATTTATCAGATCATGTCAGGTCATCAGACATGCATTCTTCTGTTTAGGTTTTGATTTGGGATCTATAAAACAATATATATTGTCATTATTGTCCGCTTAATAGTTTTCAAAATGGATTTTACTGAGCGCACATAGGTTATGTTGCAAGCCAGATCAAAATGTAATCTAGGTAAATCTAGGTCTTTTATGCGTGTAATGCGTTATGTGTTCCCGAATAAATAAATATATTTAAAAGAGAACTAGCACCAAAATGATTCCACTAAATGTATAAAAGAAACTAGCATCACAGAGGTTCAACGTGATTGGCAATCTATAATCTAATTAAAGCGTTGCTACACGTGGTTTTTAATACGCTATAAAAATGGTCAAAGGTGTAATTACTTCTTGGTATATCATTCTACTAAGAAACCTAGCTAATGCGCTAATGCTATGCGACCGCGAAACTAATTACCTTACTAATGTTCTCGCTATATCCTAAGGTCAAAAATGTTAGCTTACTAATCAAGCTTCGTGAAGCTCTCGTAGGTGCATAACTTAAGAAGTTACGACCAGCCTAATATAGGTTATAAACCAACCTCTAAAAAGTCACCGATAATACTTGCGATCTAAAGATATAACAGAGTTTGACTTTGACTATGACTTTGGCGGTAGATACAGGAGCTCTTTGAGTATTTTGAGTAATTTAGACTACATTTTACTTATAACAAAATAAAAATAACAATTTATTAAAACTAATATATTGATACAAAAAACACTTAAATTTAGAAACTAGGATTGAGAATATGTGATATTTAATATTATTAAGGGTATAATCAAATTTTTAGTCACTCGCGCGGCTGTTTTCCGGTGGGAGGTTGTGGGTGACGGTGTAATTACAGGCGCATATATCGTACACGTAAGAGCGTGGTGGCCCAGGGTCCCAGACGCCGACTTTCAATCTGAAGGTCGCTGGTTCAAACCCACACGTGAACCAATGAGTTTTTTCACTTGAAAAAAATTATGTGCGCTATACCACGTTCTCGAAACGGTGACGGAAAACATCGTGAGGAAACCGGCGTATCTTAGAACCAAAAAGTCCGACGATATGTGACATCTACCTATTCGGATTGAGCTCCCGTGGTAGATCAGAGCCCATTCAATCTCAATCATCAAGAGTAGGCCGGTGTCCCTGCAGTGGGAACATTAGAGGCTGGTACGGTATATCGTACACCCCCGTCTCCGTAACGTTACGTTATTTTGGAGGGGTAATCTCGTTGTTATGTGCATAAAATAAAGCTAAACACCATTTGCAAAATAACACCTGTAATTAATTCATTAAATTAAAAATTAATATATACAAATTAATCCTACATTGAAAAATCAAATTTGAAGGTAATTAATTATTGATACAATGTTAATAGGAAATAAAAATGTATATCAAGCTGAACCGGAAACCGGAACAAGCTAGCGTAGACAAAATGAATAACAGATGAATAAAGTTCAATTTCAATACTCAACTAATTCATTGCTGAAGAAAGATTACTACATTGATAATATGGAATAAGTCAAATATGTAAAATTAGAAACGTATTCTATTTTACATATTTGACGGAGAAATTGTTCTTAATATTAAGTAATAAGTATTTAGGCTAAAAATTCCAAGAACAAAGAAATCTATTAAAATAATAATCAATTGACAAAAATATGACGGAGCATCATAGTTGTGTTAAGAAAGGGAGAAGAAAATTTTTGGAAAATTCCCGTGTATAGTATTATTATATGGGACTCGTGCGAAGCCGGGGTAGATCGCTAGTACATATGAAATATTTTACTCACGCATATATATTACTCACTATAACAAGAATTGTTGCATAGTTGCATACCATTTTATTAGCTATTTAAGACAGGTTACATTCAAATTGCGAAAAATTTGGGTTACATTAATTGTAACAATATGTTACCCATTTTTCCCAAATAAAATGAATGATTGATTGGACTTTTTAAATAATACTTCATTCACATGTTAGTTGATGAAACTGGCCGTTAATTAGCAAGCCATTGCCAATAAAAACACGGAAGCATTAAATGATATGCCATCTGCGACACAGGGAATCCTGTAGAGATATGAGTGTAAAAAAAAGAAAAAAAAGAGGGATAGAAACATTACACACAAACTCTTTCCCCTCTTAAGTACCGCCAAAATACCTACCATTTCAATAGTACAAATAGACATAGTGATTCATAAATAACCTTTATTCTTGAATGTACTTACGTTATTAATACAAATATCGTTAACAAATATTAATATACTATTTCTAATTTAGTCGATACAAAGAGCCAGTCACTATGACATTTGCAAAGAAGACTTAAACATCGTAATGTAATAACTATACAAAGAGCCAATGAGATATATTACATGGGTCAATAGCTTGCAATGATAAGACCAATCTATTTTCGTCCCTATCATCAAGAACGTAAAGGTGAAAGGTAAGGTTCGGTATACCGGTGCAATCATTTTGTAACCCAACGCGGACGAAGCCATAGACTCAGTCAATAACTTACCACATATTTCATAACTTAAAGCATAGAATTAATAAAAAGTAGAAGCCTAACACTACCTCGCAAAGTTATGCAACCCCGAATAAAACTATAGTAAATTAGTTTAACGAACGAATCAAGGCCTTTGATAAATTTATAGAAAATTCTTAATTAAACAACCTTTGTCTAAGTAATTATAATCTGAAGCTAATATATTTCAATTTCGCTTCTTTTGACGGAAATGTTTTTGGACTGGCAAAATAATTTGTACGCTGTGCGTGGCGGTATAATTACATTATACTTATCTGAGATATGGAACTGAAGCGATTATGGTTTGGCTTCACATTGGACTGAAATTATGTTTGACATTCTCCTACATCGTGTATGTTAATTCAATGGTATGTATGATACGGTGGCGGCCAGTGACTTTGAACTTGACCCCTGATATTTTGCAACGCCCCCCTCTTGGCACGTTGCAGCAATTGATACGAATACCTACTTTAGTAATACGCGTTGCCGCGAACGCACGCTGGAAAATGTATCCCAATCCGTTTGATAGAAAGCATTCGACGATCCGGCAAGTTCTGGACCGTTTGTTCAAAGATAGAGTGAAGAAGGGACTGAGTAGAAAGGACAGTAATACTTCGTCTTGTTCGTCTTCATCTGCAGAAAGTCGGAGATTCTTCGGATTTAAAAGTTGAAGTGTCTGTGATCATGTACTGTGCAATTGTATGAGTGTGGCCAACTAGTCATCACTTCTTCACGTGTTCAACCCGGTGAGAATATTTTTAATTGTTTCAACATGCCTACATCTCAGATCGTTAGTCCAATCATTGAACTGCAGACATGTGCGACCACCGGTGCCCTTTTATCTCGGCCATTTATAAACAACGCTATGTGACCGAGTTTTTGGGATTATCAGTACTTACTCGACCAGTAGAAAATATGGTACTTATTATTTTGATATTTCCGTCTACATACTTACGTTTTAAGTATTAGTATAAGCAAGATTAGTATAAGCAAGACGTTCTAAGTGTTATAAGCATTGAAATTAATCAACGATTTTTACTTTGTCTATGATTATAGATACAATTTTATTGAACCAAAGTTAGTCTTTAAATTCAGTTTATTGAGTTATCTAGTCAGCCTCGTTAGCACATTGATTCAACGGACCCAATACAGCTCAGTAGTAATTCAATTAAATTCAAACATATTTCACACAAAGTTGTTTAAAATTATTTGTAATCACATTATAATGATATATTTGCTTGGCAAGGCAGATCGAACCAGGACAAATGTTTGTCCTGGCCGGGAATCGAACCCATGACCTACAGCGCAGAAAATATTGCCACTACCAACTGAACTGTAAGGCCAGTCAAAAGTACATGTGCGCATTTATTTACTTTGTGCACGATATTCATTAATATACCCTGCACTAGCTGCGCCCCTCGGTTTTGTCCGCGTTTGGCTATCCTACGTGAACCGTACATTTCCCCGAGATAAAAAGTATGCTGATCCAGACAATAATCTATATCCGTATTAAATTTCATCCAGATGCGTTCAGTCGTTCTGGATGATTGATTGAGTAAGAAACATCCATCCATCCAAACTTTCGCGTTTATAATAGTAGTTAGATATATATCCGTAATATGCTCATAATAACCACAAGTTATATCGAATAAGCAAAGCAATGTTTTCTTATCGTATTTCGATATGAATTACGATATAATAAATAAGGCTTTCGTTTACCATAGGCGCCTATAATCATAAACTCGGATTGCTTCCATGCATCATTCTTTCGCAAATAAATACAAGTCAAGGTCTTAGAAAATTGCTCGCTTTATGTTCATCATCCGAATTTTAATGTTGAGTGAATTACTTAACCAAACCTTGTTAAGCAAGCTATTATCAAGTCCTTGATATATATAACAGTACACATTGCTACAAATGTTTCATCTCTCATTTGCTATATCATAATATAATGCTAATATATACCTAGTTTGGTTATATATATTTATTTTTGAGCAGTATTATGTCGTGATCCTACAAATGCATCCTCTTGTCGACCAATTACAAATGAGTGATTAAAAAAAAATACTTTAGTCTCTAATTTCTCACCTTAAGGGGTTACACACTACCATTTAAAATAAGAAACATCCAAATCAGTCAAGAATGGGCGAAGAAAAAGTCCCAGGAAAGCTAAATACGCAATTTTATTTTTTCCAGTTAAACTATTTAACCGATTTTAATACAAATACATACAGATGCTTGTTCCGCATAGAAATTAAAATCGAAAGCTTAACTTTACAAACAAGGTTACTTACTATTGTGTTTCAGTAAAACGTTTATCAATTGAATAAATAAACAAATATTCATGGATCATCTAGCGATGGCGCTGTGTGGAATATGTAAAAACTAAACATAGCTTGTAATATGGGAACTAGATAACTGATAGAATATATACAGTACTTTTTGTTTTGTATATACAAATTCTTGGCGTACCTATTTCAATGTTTTATTATAGCCCTATTTTATGAAGAATTATAGTTCTATATTAAGAACATTAGTAAAGTGCCTTAGCTAAGTGAGTTTTTATTTACCGAAAGTCGTATTTTTACAGGATTACAATTTTTTTTTTTATAAACGATTAATAAATGCAAACAATAATGACTATAAAGTGTTTTTTACAATAAGCCGCATCTATATGTCCGGTCCGTTCTCACCCAGTCCCGAATTCACCCGGTCCGTTCTCCCCCGATTTGGTTTGTACGACGATCAATTTTATCACATAGGTACTAAAGAATACATTAAGATTACAGAAGATTAATTTAATTTAATTTAAGTCAACTAACGTTTCATTAGAATACATTTCAAGAACGTCTCATTATAACGCTAATTTGAATGAATTTTAATTGATTATCGTGCAAGATCGGACCTAGAATGCCCCAGAGCGTCTTTGCCTCTCCAACTAAACACGTCAGGTTAGGTTGGAGACGCAGGTTCAGTTAAGTTAACCTTCAGTTATGTTAAGTTAACCAGTTAAGTTCAGGTTAAGTTTAGCGTCAATTTATAAATAAAGGGCTTCTTATTATTCGTTCATTGAACTGCAAAAAGTAGAGTAATTGATAACCCTTTTTCAAAGTCGTTAAGATATCGTTGTTCTTGATAGACTGTTCTGTACTCGAACATGGAACCGGGACACCTAAATTAGTAAATGAAATATCGAAATCATTTTCTAAAACGAGGCACCTGAGGTTTTTTTATTCTGTAACTAGCGAACCAAGTGTTCGCTATATGATCCTACGGTGAAAATAAATGAGTATGAGTAATAAAAACTCAACATGAGACGATCGGAAAAAACTGTCAGAATTTGTGTTTTTTGCAAGTCACTAAAAAAATATATTATAATACTTTTTTTGGGACAAAAAGTAGTCTTTTAGGTATAAAAGTATCCTTTTCGGGATAAAATGTATTAATCCAGGGTATGAGCAATCTTCTTTACAAATTTCATCCAAAGCCATTTAGCCGTTCAAGCGTAAAGGAGTAACAAATATACAGACACACTTTCGCCTTTATCAAAATATATTAGTATGATTGTCGTAAATCGTAGTTTCTTTTGAGACCACTCATATTGCTGTTGTTAGAGTCCATCGCGATTTCCCTGTCAAATAACACATTTGCTTTGGGTCGGACAAATTGTATAAAACCAGCTAGCGTAAATTATTTAGCAAGACAAGAATGTGCTCACTTGCTTGAAGTGAATATGCTACTCGACCTTGCCACAATTTGAAATGACTAGTGCCTTACCCACACATGGCTGAGTTTTGCTTGGCAACACCGACGCTATTTATTATGTAACCAATTTCAATGAAGTCGGAAATGGAATGAAATGTAGATGAATGTTTTCTTTTTAATTATCTTTATTTAAACAGCTTTTTCGCTAATGCGAAGATGTCTTTTACGCAGTAAATATGGGAACACGTTCAATGGAATGTATCCGGAATGCAAACGTAGCAACAAAACTAAATCCTGTCTTTTTACGTGTAATTGACTATTATCAATCCACGGCGAGTCCAGGGGCTGCTTGAATAGTTCGATAAGATAAATTTAAAACTAAGTTAAAAATTGTAACCACGTTTATAATAATAACTCAAGTTCCGACCAATGTGGCATACAAATATAACACATTACAAATATAAAAACATTTAAAAAGGGTAATTTATAAACTAATTATAAATGTCAAAAGATGGACAATGTTTACATATTAATATAATACGTTATTAGGTATATAGTTTTTTGCCTTATATACTTAATAGATCATCGAGGGCACGCTTATTTTTGGTTATAATATAATATTATAGTGTATAAACTATAATATTATACATAGTAGATGGTACCTTGTAAAAGATGGTACGTGCCATTCAGAACACATGATAATACATAATACAGGATGCGTTTTACATTATATTATTAGGGTACTCGACCCGACATTTTTGTATGTTTGTTGTTCATCTGTAAATTACACGGAAAATGATGAATTTTCATGGAGGTGCCACCCGTAGCGTAAAATAGAGAATGAAATTCATTTATTTATTATTTTATTTAGACAGATAAAAACTCTTTCATTGTCAGAACTTTAATTAAGCCTTTTCAAAAGTTATGACTTTAATACGAACGCTATATATTTTATTTCTCACCTAGTAGTAGTTGATGCTAGTAGATCTAGTAAACATGTATTGTAGTAATGAGACAAAAAATATCTACCAATTATTATGAATGAATTTATGTGTTTCCTGAACTGTAATTTTTTTTATTTTAGGTATGGACGTCACTTAACGATTTGACGTCCCGCCGGAGTCACTTTTAGCAGCGATGGTTTTCGAAGGTGTCTAAACAGCGTAGCTCGGGTGTTTAACATGGTTCTACTTTTTAATTGTTTAACATTTTTTTTTTTATCCATTATATGCCATCGTTTGACCGCTATCTCACCAATATACCAACATATCTTTTTATGATGACGGGGCCACAAATCTGACCCGTCATATGGGGATCTAGGGCGTCTAGATACGGGGTCGTCTAACGCCCTTCTTGGCCATGTCCCCAAGGTGGTTGCGACACTCTATGTGTTCTGGCGTGTCGCTTACTAAGGCGTGGCACTCGATGCCAAAACGAGAGGGGTCCGGAAATGGACAGCCGCGTCGAGTTCGCGGATGTGTGTAAAAACGTTCCCATGTTCCTGCCACTAAGCGGCAGAGGAGGACACCGTGAGGTTTTAGTGGGTTTAGTCCCACATAACCGCTCTGTCTCCCCATGGCAGGGCGGTAAGCGAGAGAAATTCCCCACGAAAAAAAAAAGAAACCAACACTTCTTTTTTTTTTGCTTGTACTTAAATATTGCTACCAGCAATGTCAAGAGTTCTCTTATAAGAGATTTTATAAAGAAAACGTGCCGCATCTGAAAAAGGTTTCAGTAATATGACTATAAATATTCCTTTCATATCTATTTCATATAATTTTTTGCATCCACAGCTCTCATGTTTGTGCTTGACACTATTCATAAAAAAATGATAGATATAGCTTTCCACACCTCACAGTATCATTTAAATAACTAGGTAAGTGTATTGTAACATTAGTGATAGGGCTTACATAACAGATTCGAGGGAATGACCGATGGCGACCTTGATATACCAGTTCTCGCCAGTTAGCACATCTGAAATAATCATTAACAGATCATCTAAGTTAGGCAATTTTCCACCCGGCAGTAATAGGCTCGGTAACCCTTTAGCGAAATTAGAATGTAGCGATTCCATGCTTCGGAGGATGCTTTGTTTGTATATCCTTATGTTGTCCTTATGTTGAAAAAAAAATAGCATTTGTCACCACTTTGCTACGTCTATATTCCAACATCAGAGTGACTCAAAAATGTTCTACGGAGATCCAACTATCCATTGGTACAACATCTTAAAAAAACATATTTTGTCTTATGGAAACAGTTATTTAGGCACCTGACACCTGATCTGACAGGCACCTGACAGCTCCGTAGCTTAGTATGTAACCTTGCCTTTGAACCGAGGGGATCGATTCCCGGTCGAGGCATACTTTTTTCTCGGGACTTGAGTGTTCGCCTTGTGTATGTTTGTCCATGCCACCTGCGACTCAGGGAATCCTTGTACAGGGGTATGAGTGTGTAAACGTTACGTTACGATACTTAAGGTCCTGTAACACAGTTCAAACATAAAATAACTTATGTTAAAAAACCACTGTATAAATAAATATCTGAATTGATTTTCAATAAAACTCAAGTCCCCGCTTCTGAAAGCTAATATCGTCGATCAAATGTTACTAGCAAAGAATACTATCTTCAGAGTTTTAAATCACCTTTGTGTGGTCACTATTGAATCCATATCAAGCCATATTTTTTACTCATCTCAGTAGAGTACTCGAATAAAAAGCCTTTTGTCGCCACAGTTCAAATATTGGTGAAACGTGACATAAATGTTGAATAACCTATATGTTTATATATCTATCTCGGACGAGTGGAACGCAGAAGGGCTCAGAAACAGAAAATTATGCTTCTGTTATTTTTCCCGCCGAAATATATAAGAAGTTATGGGAAGCTAAAATGTAGGGTAAAACGCGTTTTATTATTATGTGGAAGAACTTTACGACCAAGCGCTTTCATGTTCTGGGGTGCAAGTTGTCGGCTGTCCAAACGATACTTGAGATCTAAAGGAATAAAGTTTAAGTTTGCGTTGCTTGAGAAAAAAAAAGCAACGTTAACACACTCATACCTCTGCACTAGGATTCCCTGTGTCGCAGATGGCATGGACAAACACAGAAACACAAGCACCCAAGACCTGAGAAGTTCTATCTGATGGCCAGGAATTTAATCGACTTCAAAAATTAGGAGCTTATGTATTCGGATATTTATATATATTTTTATGTATGTTCACCGATTTCTCCGCCATTTATAAACCGATTTGGATTTTTTTTATTAATTTGAAAGGATATGCTTTCAGATTGGTCGCATAAATTTTTTATCAAAATCGGTTCAATAGTTTGGTTGTAAAATCAAAATAACTGATAAAAATATGTCATCCAAGTAAACAAAATTGCGTATTTTGCTACTTTGAAAGTATTGAAGTTATTTATTTTTCGATATTTAAATCCATGAATTGTACAGTTTTAGGTTCTATGCCTAAAAGATAAAACGGAATCCTATATTATACGTACAAAGCCTACCTGTCACACCGTCAAAGGCCTGTACCATCAAACGGATCTTCTGTATTTAGAATCTTTTGTAATAATCTTGGACTACTGAAAATCAGCCTCGAATCCATGAACTAGACTTATAGGTGAGTCATTTAGACATTCACCATTGCAGATAATTAAATAATTATCTTATTTGCTTGGGATAATTAGATATACCTACATAAATTACGTTAAATAAAAACCGGTCAAGTGCGAGTCTGACTCGCGCACGCACGCTAATACGTACCTGACTATAAAGCAAAAATGAAAATCACGTTTTTGCAAAAAATAACGTAACATCCATCCCTGTCCCAAGTCGCATCCCGTTCAACCCAAGTCCATTCCGAGGAGAACCTAAATCGTATTGCTGTTATGGGTGATGGTAACCACTTAACACCAGGTAAAACATACAAAAATCATGAGAATCTCCTCCTTTTTGAAATCTGTTAAAAAACAACATTGTTTTAGTTGGTTTATTTATGTACTTTCAAGTGGCACAGGCACCCTTGTTATGAAATTTATGAGTACTCATCATATATACAAAATCTGTCTCACATGCATAATATTAATATACCATCGGCTAGCGAACAAAACAATATTCGATACACACACATAAAATATTTCATAAACGTAATTTAGCGACTCGGCTTAATATTTTGGAGCAACTCTAGAAACAGATATAATACTCGTAGCATTCAGAGCACAAAGAACTTTTATAAGAGCTATTTGCAACATAAGGGTACCTAAGTGTTGCAAACCACAATTTCAGATATTAAAGATTTAAAGACTAAAGAAAACTTACCTTGCTTGTATATTTTTTAAGTGTATATGTATGTTAAAAACAATGAAATAGTTTTGCATGTCCTAAATCTTTAAGAAATAAATTGTAAGTTAAAAAGTAGCCTATGTGCTATTCCAGACTATAATCTATGTCTGTGCCAAATTTCATCCAGGTCCGTTCAGCCGTTCTGGCGTGATTAAAGTCATTTGTATTGAACACTAGCTAAGCAAAAATTAACTAAAATAATGTAATTAGCTAAAGTTTTAAAACATTAAAAAAATATATTTACTTTCTGTTTCAACTTTGATATCGGTACACATTACCATTCAAGCAGATAGCAAGACATATTTCATTATTTATCTTCAGTGCAGAAAATAACTGCCATTTAATAATAATATACGAAAAATATACAACGGATGGGAAAAATCTCAGCATAAAAGTTGTTTTTACTTCTTTTGATAGGAAATGTTTAATATCAATGAAATTACGAGTAAATAAGCATAGACTCATACATTCGACTGCGTAAAACATACTTTTTTCTTTGAATTTTTAAAAATGTATTACGTAAAATATGTAAAATATTTCTTTTTTCATTTGTATTACGGAATGAACGACCTAAATCAGAAGCTCAAACATATTATTTCCATTTCACCCATCCCAAAAAGAAATTTGCTCTTCATTCCCACTATAAACGCGTTTATGAAAAACGATGGTTTATAGGGTCATTATAGACGTCCTAGGTTACTACCCGTTTGGTCCAGTTTGGTTTGGTTGAATTTCGGGTAGACTTTCCACCTCATTTTGGGAAGTCTATCGAAATTAAGGAGACAGATGCAAAATCAATTCAATACTGATTGCGGTTCAAATACCATCCAGACACCAGACATCCATGCCATACAAAAATATTTATGATGCAGACAAACTGCACAGTTCTTTATAGCAGATAACAATGTCTGAAACCCTTTCCTAACAAATATTAGCCTAGAAAACCAGACAAAGTGCATTACGTCTCCATGCTCCAAAACTTTCAGCATTACCTTAGAATCTAAAATAGCAAAGTTCGGACCATTCACGTTCAAATATTCGATTAGAGCTTAGAGCTCATCCGTCTTAGTCGAAATATAAAAGCTAGTTTTCACTCGAGGAGAATATGAACTAACAGTTTCTAAACTTCTTTAAACGCGTTAAAGCTTTAGTAACTGTTTACCAGCTACGTTATAAATATTTTTGTTATTCACGAACGGCTTTTTTTTTAAGTGCGTAGAAATAAGAGTATATTTCCGTGCTTACGTACAAATTGAAATTTGGTAAATGCAGTAGGTATCAATTATTAATTCTTTTTGTATGTAACAATTCTTCAACATTATAATATAGTTCATAATGAGTTCCGAGCAAAATACAGAAATATTCACAACAAAACATTTCAAAGGTTATAATGAAGAATAATAAAGAAAAAAACGACTTCGTGGGAAAATATCTTGAAACGGTGGTATGGCGCACTGATAATCCTAAATTGTCGTTTTATGTCTCTATCCTACCTTTAGGACATTAGAGGCTGATATTTGAATGAATATATTTACAAGACTTCCACTTTTCACCATCGAGTTTTTCCTATTTAATATTAAAATACATAATAGTTCAATGACAAAACACACTGTTAAGAAAGCTAGTATTTTGAATTGTGCAGACAAACCACAAACATCTGTCTGTGTTATTTTATTTACATTACAGTGAAATCTTAAATATTTCTACGTCTAAGCTAGAAGTAAACAACTCTTACGTGGGAGTGAAACATTCTCCACTTTGTTAGACACAATAAAAAACATCGTTCTTAGGAACTACATACTCATACAAACATAGTTTAGTTGTTGCAGTAAATGTCTTTAAGCCTCTTGAGGCAGAAAACTTTGGCTTAACTTTAAATAAAAGCTGTCGCGATTGCGTGAGAAATACATTGTAAAATTATGTTACAATTTCAAGACGGAATGGATATAGAAAAAAATATAAAAATCTATGCTTCGTTATTTTATATTTTGACTGGCGTCACAGTTCAGTAGATCTACCCTCTGCGCCTCAGGCCATGAGTTCAATTCCCACCACGCATTTGTGTGGCGAACATATATGTTGATATATAGACGATTTCTGTATCTTAGTGTTAATATGTATATATGTATGTAAAAGTACTATGTATATGTCCATGTGCAATATGAATATTTAATTATTTATTATTTGGTTTGTTGTTTTATCTTTTCAGACTTTTTCAGACTACAAAAAAATCGACATGATTTTTTTCATAAAGCAAGTCAATGACCGTTATAGGTTATATATATACTACTTTTTTTCCCGAAAAAAATACACGATTTCTATCCACTTTTAATATATAATATAAATATTATTTGTTTTTGTGGAAAAAATCTATACTACAATTTACAAAGCAAAATTTAAACCTAAGTAAACATTATCTATTTTCAATATGCGTATGCTTGTTTTTGTCGGTTCTATGCTGTCGTAAGTAACATAGCGATTGACATCCGAAACATCACAAAAACAATAGAAGTTACTTAATTTATTTGATCTTGCACCTACAATATACAACCTTTTGTTGTTTATTCACCTGTCAGATAAATATTGGCTGCGTATCAAGTGTACAGAGCTGGCGAGAGCGACAGCGATTGGTTACAAACTGTAGGATTCCACTGGAACTGTACATATGATTGTTCTGCAACTTGTTCATTGATGTAATCACTCAATTTGTGGTATTGGTCACCGCATTCACCTTGCAAGAAACATCTGTCAAACATTTTGTTTGACATATTTTATGACTTGTTGGTTGCGTTCGCACAAACTAAAAACATCTACAATTTACATGTTTGGATTTGTCTTTATTGATGTTCACAATATAGTGTTTCTTCCTGGTAAATAATCTATCTAGTAATCGTATGTTTCGTGTGATCCGAAAGCCGTAAAACATGCGTCAAATATGTTTCAGTATTTGTATAGAAACAGATATTGGATCATAAACCATTGACATGAATAAAATATTATGCCATATATATATATAATAAAATATAATATAGCAGCGATTTTCTAAGAAGCCATAAAAGTAGGTAAACTTCTCTAGCTGAAGTAACTAGATTCTGCAATTATATTTATTGAAGATAAAACGCTTATCGTACCCGCTTGAGCTCTAACGACAGACAAATCTTTATTAACGTACCTACAAGTAAAATGCCTACCCATGATCACTGCGAAGTTCAAACCTACTATTAAGTTTTGCAAGTCATTTAATGACGGCGTTGTACGAAAGTTATGTGTAAGAGGTTGACAGTTAAATACCTACTGCACCAAAGGTGTAAACAACAAAATTATACCGGGGTTTTACCTACGTATACTTAATCGTAATGGACCTACTTAATTCTATTATGATACGGTTTGATGCTCGCTAATGATTGTATGTACTTAGAAACAAATTACACAATAACTTGAGACGTGGCCGTGGTTCCTCCAGTCACTATATCCACTTCTTGTCCACCCAAAGGTTGTCTGTAAGAGATCGCTTTATAGCGATAAGACCGCCCATTGTGTTTGTGTGTGACCTTTTTATTAATTAAGATTTCTAGTTTTAAGCTATTGTTATCTTTTTGGTGTCAATATCTATCTATCTATAATTGACTGATTTAAAAATCGGATATACCGACTTCAATACTTTCATTTACTTGTTTTATGCTTTTGGGGTGGAGTGACTACATGAAATATCAGTTGGACTATCAAGGAGGTACATACTTTCAATTAATAAGTAATCCAAATCGGTCCACAATTGGTGAAAAATTTCCATGACAAACATACAAACAAGTAATTATTTAAAAAAAAAACAGACTGCGTGAAAAATTCCAAATCATATTTAAACGTAGGTTATAGTTTTTGTACTTATATTTTTTGTAAGACATTTATAAAACCCTGTATTTTGATATCCCACTAGATAGGTATTGAGAATTAAAAAAAATCGGCCATTTAGGTTTAAGAGGTTCTTTCAATATTTTTTTTCAATTTCATTCAATTTTGCTGTTTTTTTGTATGTTTGTTACACTATATCTCTGCCAAATGTTAACAAATTTTGTTGGTTATTTGATGAAGATTACGTTCAATGTACCATAGAATGTCGGAAAAATATCCACTAATACGGAAAAAAATAATGGTATAAAGTTTCTTATTGTAGTCGATTATTTATTTATTTAATCCACTATGTAGGCCTAAAGCTGAAAAAAGTTTATGCTTATCACACTAATGCCCCACTGGGACTTTCGCAGGCAGAGTAACTCAAACTTAGCTACGGGAATCCCCCAGGGCAGAATTGCCCCAACAACCCAGACTTCGTTAAACACTGCATCACCGCAAAACTCCTAGAATTTTCAGTGCTGTGAATAAATTCAATCGTAGTATCGGATCAAATCAATGAAGGTATTTTTATTTGACAGACTTATAAAATGAGTTCTCAATTCGGCTGTGTAAAAACACAGCCGAATTGAGAACTCATTTCGCCAAAACTCCTTCTCGAACATACACTCGAATAACATAACCCTCCGGTATGTATGTTCCTTCCGTATGTATGAGTATGTATATTTCTTTGACTCGCTCTGAAGCCTGAACGCATTGATGGATTTCAGTTCGTGAGCTATCGTCATATTCGTCTTAATCTTAATTACACTGGTTATATTAATATTATAAATAAAAAGGCCGATTCGTAAAGACAATTCAAGTCGGCAAAAATATGGTTGATAAAGTGGTACGTCTAATTTAGTAGCATACATTAAATTTGTCAAAATGTTTTATGTAAAAGTAAGGACTTGAAATAATGTTAAGCTTCCTGTAGTAATTCATGACTTTTACCAGAGTAATTTTAATTCGAAACTAGGTCCTAGTAGCGTGAAACGTATTCAACAAACTCACATTCGCATTTATAATATTATTATAAAATTAGGATAATGGCATTGTATTTTATTATTATTTTTCATACTTGAAATTTTGTATAATGCTCTTTTTCTTCTTTTTATTGTATCCTTTATGCCTTGTTTCCTTCATTTGTAATTATTAATTTAATTAATATTATGTTATTTTTATTTGGTTTGTGTAAAATTTTTGATGACCCATATATAAAATTAATTATTTAAACTATGAACCTACTAATTAAATTCAATATGTCCAGTATTTACATGCCCGTACTGAGGCGTAATATGTAGATCAATGATAACTATAACCAACAATGTAACACAATGTAACATCTTTATCTTTATCACAGAATAAAGTGTTATTATGGCGTTTATCATAAGTAAGTGGTACGGAACCCCAGTGTACGAGACCGAATCAAACAAAGAGTATTTAGTAAGCCGTATAGTAACCTCGTTGCAAACGAGTTCATTTAGAAAGAAGGTTTCACTGCACGTTTGCGCACACGCGGTTGCAACCAGACCTGTTGTGAACCGCGCAACCGCGACGGAATCACTTGCAAGCGCATGTGCAGAGGAAACCCGCATTTTTTGTTAATTACCTACTTAATTTCAAGACTCATTGTACCGTAAGGGACTAGTAACACGAGATAAGCTGCTTAATAGAACCCGGGACCCCTCGCTTCGAAGGCAGGGCTACTACCAACTAAGCCACGGAGCCTTATATACTAGTACTTTAAACGCGCAATTCTTGTATAATTATTTATTTCGCGTATCTCGGAAACAACTAACGATCTAGATATAATTTTTTATCGTAAGTTTACCCGTATAATTGTATTTTTTGATATTTTTATTATAATATTTATTAAAAAAAAAACTTTTTTATATTTTCAACTGGTAATTTAATACAGCGCCATCTCGTAAACTTTTGTGGTAGTTACTTGATTGGTAACCTACTGTTACTTCAAAAATTATAATTTCGGATAAAAACGATCGTAGAAAAAAAAACCGAACGCAGCTTGGTCACCATTGTAAATGTATTAATTTATCTCTATGTCATAAAGTAATAATGAGATTCTTTGATTTTATTTATGCAGCTTCATTTAAAGCGTGGGAATCAATTATGATACGTTGAAACAATAGGTCATTAAATTGATCTGTTGAGATGTTTTAATTGTTTCTTAAAGGTAGCGAGCATCTTGACGTCTCCACTTATACTATAATAAAAATAATTTCCTCCTACTGATCTCGTAATATTTTCCAATGCATTATTGTTCTTACAAAGTTGCCAGTATAAGAGGTTTTCAACTGACTTCATAATAAGGGGGAGGTTCGCAATTGATCTTCTCCAACCGATTTTGCACACGTATCTATTGCATAAATAATTAAATATTCCGGATTTAATAAGGAAATTGCTATTTTGCTAGATATTGCATTCGTATTTTCATTATTTTCATAACATTATGATTGTTATTTTTTTGTTGGGGACAAATAAGGAATAAGGAAATTGTGAATTTGATGAATTATACTAACATCAGCATATGAAACATTATTATATATTATAGCATAGGCATATATATTATTCGGGCAATAATAGCCCGAATAATATATATGCCTATGCTATAATATATAATAATGTTTCACGGTATTATCTGCTCTAACAACAACAATACGACTCCTTGTTCCTTTACAATGTTTGTGTAATTGCTTTTTTGATGCGGCATAATTTACCTATTTAACTGACAGTTCACTTACTAGTAAAAATTTAAAGCCCGTGTAAAGTTGTCAAGGCCATCTGCGGTCAACAACGTATAGTCCAGTCATAAAAAAAAAAAAAAAAAAAAAAAAAAAAAAAAAAAAACTAGTAAAAATAATTCAATTTCTATCAATTTCAATGACAGAAGGATTCGAAATTGAAACTGATAGAAATTGATTGAAACAAAAGTTATGTATTGATAGCAAGAGCAGCACTGAAAGGTAAATTGTCTCCCTTGTCTATAACCGAGACTCACCCCGTCAAACCATAACATAATATAATGAGTCCAGGGGCACAGAAGCCGACTTTAAATCTGAAGGTCGCTTGTTCAAACCCACACGTACGCCAATGAGATTTTTCACTTTAAAAATTTATGTGCGCAATACCACGTTCTTGAAAGGGTGACGGAAAACATCGTGAGGAAATCATGCCGGTTTCCTCACGATGTCTTAGAACCTAAAATTCGACGACATGTGACATCTACCAATCCGAATTGGGCTCACGTGGCCCATTCACTCTCAATTATCGAGAGTAGGCTGGTGTCCCTGCAATGGGAACATTAGAGGCTGGTACGGTAATCAAGACAAAATAAGAGTCACAACGATCACTGCCATATTATCAAAAACCTGATCTATTATTTTTGGCTTGGCCACCTTGACGCTAATTATTATGTTTGTACTGATTATTTATCAATGAATTGGTGAAAATATTTGCAAGGGTATAAGGAAGTGTTTTGGCAAGCAGAAGGTTATATCACAACTACGGATACCGAAATATTGGCGAGTCAAGTCAATGACCTAGAGAACATGGAAAAAATAGCTATTCATTTTAAATTAAAACCTAAAAATACATTTTAATTTTAATCAATACTGCGAACGTGTGAAGACTTATAAGTGAATTTTATACTAACTTCAAAAAGGCTGTTCCTTTTATTTCAAAATAACTTTTTAATTTTAATTAATACTACGTGTGAAGACTTATAAGTGACTTTTATGTTTACTACTTTTAACTTCAAAAAAGGTAGAGGTTCTCATTCGGCTGTATTTACGTTCCGTTCCAACATTATGGCCCCAACATTTCATAAAAAAAATACCCCTCAAGTTAACAGTTTTAGATTCACTTGCATGAACTTGTATGAATTCGTGGGTCTTCAGAAAGTTAATAAATAATAAATCAAACCGGTAAATTAGGAAGATAAGGTTATATTTTACCAATATCTTGAGCTCATGGGGAATTAAGCACGAGTTCCTATTTCAATTAAGAATTTATCCAAATTCACTTCCAAACAGTGCACTTGCGTCGCTGTGTTCCGGTGGTTTACCCAATCGCAGGCGCACGAGTCATGACATGGTGACGCCGCTGCTTGGCAGTGGATTACTAGATGTGGTGGCAGTACTTCTAAGGACGAACATTGGTATAAGTTCTACTGCTTTATGTTTCTCCTTTCACACCTCCCGGTGACTTTGAGGGGCGTTGAGGGTAAATTATAACACAATTTTGATGGATGTCATCACATTTTCAATTTTTTTTAAATAATAACTAATATTTCATCTTTTCAGGTACGTGAACGAGCGTCTTGGACTGCACCACTTTAGAAGTTTTATGAGACATACCTTAATTTTAGTTAAATAACACAATTTTTACTCTCACTAGAGATTCTGTATCACGTATATTTGATTTATATTTGTGTGAATTAACTTTGAAGTAAAATCTATTATTTAATCATTATGTACTGTTATCATGTTTACTCTTTTAATTTGTAAATTTTATATATATATTAATGGATCTGGTTAAAAAAAACGAGCACGAACTTGGGTCCTTCTTCCTGGAATAATAATTTTATGATTTTTCACGTCTATGTAAACCCATAATATATAGATGAAACAGAAGCCCCAATCAGATCATCAGTTCATCATCATCAGATCATCATGGATTAAGTGATTAAAATGGAATTATTCATAATGCCCTTATATTGGGCATTTTTTGACCCGCACTAATCACTCGGTTCGTAATCTACACCTAATTATACAAAATTTTACTCACATTGTTTCTCAACGAAATAGGTTAAAGTACATAATTGGTAATTCTATAATTTAATCATGAATGAATGCTTCATTAATATTCCGCTTGTTACACTAGTGATATGACAATTATAAGATTGCAAAAAAAATCGATAAAAATTATACAATTGTTCTCTCGATAATAACGGAAAAACAAATGACAGGAAATTACTTTTAACTGATATATACCAACATTACGATAACGCGATGCAAAGGTACATAAATTGTCATTAGTACTGTAGAAATTGCGAAGGTCAGGTAAGTGGAAAATTATATGGTGAAGACATTAATATCATATAATTAGTTAACGTTTATGCATTATACTTGCCATCGTTACTTTTAATAATTAACAAACAGTTGAAAAAGAAACCTGGTTTATATATTTCAAAACTAAACCAAGGTTTTGTTGATGAGAATAGGACGTTTTAATTCCAACGACACCAGCCTGTAACAGTAACATAGCAATTCTTGGCGATAAAAGTATGGTGACAGTACTACCCCTAACAGACGATGCACAAATTCTACCACTACTAACAAAAAGTCAGAAGTTGGTTGGTGATCATGTAGTGGCATTCGAACTGCGCCACCGTGCTTCGGAGAGCACGTTAAGATCTCGGTCCCGGCTATACTAGGCCTTACGCCATGTCAGAGGCCTTCGCACAGCTTGAATACTTCGACACCAGAGTTGGCCGCTCACTCGAAAAAAGGAGCACTAACAAAAAGCATCCCATATACGCACAACTAAAAGCTTCAGAACATTTTGTATAAAATATTTTTATAATTGTGCTTAGTTTTTCTTTGTAACAATTAAATATGTAGGTATAACCATCAAATGAAATTTCGCAAGTCACTAAATATAAATTTCTTATGAATGTGAGTTTTAAATATCAATAAATTATGGTTATTATATCTATGTAAATATATTTTTAGAAATTAAATTTACTTTTAATAGCACCATTTAGACTTAATTATTGTTAGTTATATCATTTATAGCCATTTGAAGCTTTAAAACCAATTAGCTTAATATACCCTCGAAAATGTTTATATTTATGTATATTAAAATAATTTATATATTACTGATTTTTCATTAACCATCAACATTTTCCAAATTTATACATTATCATATTATAATAAAATAAATGACTATTTAAAATTGTGCTTGTTTTCAATCAAAAAAACAATTAGTAACGTAAATTAAGTCGTGTGACACGTGGCAGTTCAAATTTTTTCACACAGCGCAATCTACCCCTAAACTAAGCATATTGTACTATGGGAACTGATGAAATGATACAAATGTGATACATATTAACACGCAGACCCAGAACAAACATATATTTGTGATAACATTGCTTGTCCTGCGTGAGGATCGAATCTACGACCCAAAGCACAGAAGGCAAAGCTACTACCACTGAGTCGTGAGGCGAATTGAAATGACAGTGCAATAATTATAACGATGATCTGATGATGGCGGAGCAGAAAATTGTATACAGGAAGTAGAAACAAGACGGTATACACTACCGTCTTGTTTCTACTACTAACAAGGTGAAACGGGGACATGTGATGCCTACTCCTTCAGCGATAAAGGCGTGAATCTGTAATATATTTATCTACGTTTTCTTACCACTTGTCTTTTCTAAAGGACTTTATTACTTCACTAAAGGGACGGAAAGAGCTCACGGTGATTTTAAGTGGTTACCGCTGCCCACGAAAAACCAAGATTACCTAGACTTAGATTTTCACATACCGCAGTATGAGACGATCCAAGTCAATACTTGTCGCTACTTGTTTTAGAAGGTCAACAGATAATGGAAAGAATGAGAAAGACTAAAACTTAAAACAGGTTTATACGACGGCTCCGTGGCTTGATTGGTTGTAAATATGAACATATTTTTGTCTAAGTTGCCTGGGGAAAAACAAGTGCATGGTTTTTTTTCGGGAAGAATATATTTTCTTTTTAAATATTATTTTAGGCAAAAATACAGAGGGTGTCTCATAATGTCGGAAAAGAATGTAAAAAAGTAAAGTACTCTTCATAGAATTAGAGACTAGTCTTAACAAGTTCTGACATGTTTAAATTGAGGCGTAGGAATTTTCAAATATAAAAACTGGCATTACTTAATATGTTCTCCCATTCATAATTATAAATAAACAATAGAATTCGATTAAAAACTTGATGAAGGTAAAAATCTTGCATATACGGATCTCGGGTTATAAGTGATTCAAAAATCACAATCAGTGGAAACTCCCTGACCTATTGGTTTATTAACGCTATAGTGACAATAATGATCATTGATCACACTAAATGGTCATCAAACATAAAACAGGATGTTTATCTAGAGTTTTCTTTGAAAATGTTGACTCAATTCATGTGTTTGATGCTGGTTTTCTTGTACTGTGGATTCTATTATCATTTTGATATAAAATAGCTTTATGTTTATCTGTTACGATTTGGCATTTGACTGCCCTTATGAAGTACTTACAAATTTTCAATAGCGTAACTGTTGTCAAGACTTTGATAAGTTTCTTTCGTCACGATTCTTATTATGATGGGTTACCGTTACTGGAAGCTTGAACAGCCTTAGATAATCTGATATACGGAACTAATTATACAGTCAATAACATTAAGGTTTCTGATTGTGCCTTCAATGTAGTATGGTAAGCTAAGAAGAGATTACTCACAAAAGAGGATGGCACATACCTACAAAGACGCAGATGATAAGAACAAGCACAACGTGAACTTTCAAGACCCAAGAACAAATATATAGGCATTATATATTTGTTCTTGGGTATATACACCACTCATTTTTAATTACTGAAAAGAAAAAATTGGGCGTTGTAGTTCAGTTAACCCTATGTAAATCACCAGTCAAAAGTCTTGTTTACTTTATAGTAATGAAGTTATTAATTTATGAAGTTTCCAGAAATTCCTTAAAAAAACATGGACGCATTAGTCTCTGCCACTAATAAAAATACATACCTCCCTATTACCAACTTATCAATGAAAACATGAGCGAGAGAATGTCATCTATCTCGCTCGCACTCTAGGACAGGAACTACTAAATAAACGTGAATAAACAACAATGTTTTTATTCAGGCATGTTATTTGAGTAATACCAATTTTCATAATTCACTTCACTAATGAATCGTTCAGAATTCCCGCACAAATATTGACACTAAAACGATGTTGAAATGAGTCTTGTTCGGTCAGTTTAGCGTCGCGATTACTATTCACTCAATTGCAGAGAGTGATCCTCGGACCGCGATCGATTTGTTCTTGGGTTCTCCGGTAGTGGCATGGATGCATTCCCACGAAATTCACTATTCACTTCTCCAGGCGCAATGCTTGCTGATGCCGAAGCGAAGAGCCGCATCTTTAGTAGGTATTTCTCCGAGGATTTTCAGCGAAGTAGTCTAAGACGTCGTCATACACATTTTGTGAAAGAGCCGGCCTCCCCCGTCCTTGCGCGTGTGACGCCGTATAAAAGGAGCCATGATCCAACAGTCGCTGATACGCACTAAACATTGTTGTCGTTGCCTGGCAAGGTTGTCGTGAGTCCGGGTCCGGTCCGCAATGATTCGTTCACATTTTCACCACACTTAAAGTACACACGGAGCGTCAGCGTCTATTCGCGGTGTATAAATTGATTAGCCATCAATCACATCACAGTAACTTATTTTATTCGGAGGCGTTATGATTTGTTAGCATGGCATGGCGCGGGATTTCACTAACTAATCTATCGCCGCCGCGCCTGCGCGCAAGGCTTGTCAAGTCAAGGCGGCGCCGTGCCACCGCAGCACCCTCTCTCTCACACCCGTGGCCGGCCGCAAAAGAAGATGAGATGGCAATAGCCGAAGGCCGATTCATGTATCGGGCGGACTCGCGAGTCTGCGCGGGATCCGCTCCGCGCATGCGTGCCCTGGTCGCCGCGCCGACGCACCCTCTATCTCGCACCCGCGGCCGAGGTTGACGACCTCGTATATCAAAAGTATCAATGATTTAAAAATTTTGACCAAAATTCACTTATTTTTGGGGATATTTTTTTTACATAATGTTTTTTAATTTTTTTGCCATATATATGTTCTCTAAGAGCAATAGACTAAGGGCAATTTTTTTTTTCAGTAATTAAAAATGAGTGGTGTATAGGCAATATATCAATATGGACATAAATGAGTCTGAAATAAATAAATTGAATTGAATTACCTACTCTACGCAAGTATTAAGGTCGGAGATCGAACTTATGAATTGCAAGTGTTATTATATATTTATTAAGCTTGAACCCTTGATTGTCTAAGACAAGTGATGTTAATTAATTACTGTTGCCCATGAACAACAGCAAAACTCCGGTCCTCACCTACTCAAGTATGAGAAGACCCAAGTCTTTCGGAGACGGGGATGTAACGGGGATGTACGCGGCTGTAATTTCATCTGCACCCATACCGTTCCACCGGAACACAGTAACGCGATTGCACCACAAATTACCAGGTGTTGTGGTACCAGGTCTTCTGCAGATGAACTTGGCAAGGTTCTACTGCTACTTCGGGTTGCTTCTATCACCTGGAGGAACACGTCTAGAGACTTGATATTAAATGAAAGAAATATATTACAAAATTAATTAAATCTGTAAGTGTTGTCTGTAAGAAATCGCTTTATAGCGATAAGACCGCCCATTGTGTAATCTTTTTATTATTAAAGATTTATAGTTTTAAGCTATTGTTATCTTTTTGGTGTGCAATAAAGAGTTATCTATCTATCTACAAAATTAGAGAAAAATTGATATATAATGTCAAAAGAATGTGTTATTTACAGAGGTTTAATAAACTAATCGAATGCCACTAATTCCAAGGGCATTTCCAGAACACAGTCTCAATTGCCTTGAGTAATTACTATTATTTTAAACAGAATAACTGGACCAGTGCAGTGGTATGTAATCTTGACCTTTCGTGTGCAACTAACCTTAGGTACATATATTTCTCAAACAATGTGGAGTATTTTAAGGAAAAAGTCCTTTGCCACTAGTCGCCACAAGGCCACACGGAAAAAAACGTGCAGGTAATCTATAAAGTTCAATGTTCGAATAATATATATCGTTATTAAACCAATCGCGGACCAAAAATAGGAAAGATTATCTTAATACCACCCCTAATACTCCTGGATAACCAAAGTAATTGCGCCATCTCCCAATCTATGAGGAAAAACAGTATTATGTTGGTTCTGTAAAAATAGCTCGTAATATTTTACGAATTCTTATGGAGCTGATATAAATTTACATCATCATAGCACAGTTGGTAGAAGCTCGTGTCTTCTGCGCTGTAAGTCGTGGGTTTAGTTCCCAACCAGGACAAACAATAGCCTGAAGATAGATATGTGTCAAAGGAATATGTATTATAAGTGTTTTTAATAAAACTACTTCTTTATTGAATGTTATTAGTATTCTATCAATAATTTGGTTCCCGTAGTACAAGATATACTTAGCTTGGAGCTGAATGGCACTTTGTTTGTGTGTCCGCGAATATTTATTATTATTACTATATTATTAATTAATCCGGAATTATTCATGGAACCGTGACGGCTCCGTGGCTTAGTTGGTAGTAGCAATGTTTTCGAAGCGAGGGGTCCCGGGTTTGATTTCCGGCCGTGGCACACTTTTTGTGGTGAGCATGAAGTTTGTTGTCCATGCCTGCAACATCCTAGTCCAGTGATATGATTGTGTAAACGTCTTTTTTTGTGGATACGTGATGGAACGAGCTGAGGGACCACCTCTTGGTAAGTGGTGACCACCGCCCATGACAACAGTAATGCGACTTTAATAATAAACTATTAGTTTATACATTTTTCTATTCAGCTGCAACCATAGTAGTAGAGGTGAATGACCGAATAAATGGTAAAGTCCACGATCCGTCGCAATAGTGTCTACTGTACGACTGTGTTTACTGCAACCGGTTTACATTCACTTACTTAGCACAAGTACTTACCCCTCATGCTCTGTCCACACGTTTTGAAATGATGACAACTCAGGCTGCAGTGACAGCGGCCTTCAAAACTCTAAACACAAACTCGTTTATTTACATCCTTTAGATATAGCCCGAGATCCAGCTGCAAGATTACTACGTTCATCGTGTTTTTATAATATATATTTTAAAATATATTATATAAATATATTATAAAATATATTTTATAATATGAATTATGAATGGGGAAACATAATTTTTGTTGATAAATGTCGGAGAACTGAAGTAACAAACATAAAAAAACCTAATTGATAACTTCCTCTGGAAATAGATTAACAACCTATTCCGGCAACCTTATTATTTAAAAAATAAGCTCTCATAGAGCTAATTTTCTATTCATAGGTTATATGCAAAAAAGTCGTGCGTGATGACCAATCAAACTCGTTCAATAACATAATTCTAATTGCTTTTTTAATGGTGTTGTAGAAGTGTTGAGAAACTTAAAGACACAAATTTTGAAAAGAATATATTAGAGTCTTTTATATTGAATAGCATATAGTACATTATTGCACATATATAGTACATATAGTTCATTAGTACATAATGCATATAGTACAGTACATATTTGTCACCAGAACTAAATGTGCAATAATAAGCTCTATGGGGGTGGGAGGGGGAACTGATTTATAATTCAGAAGCAAAATTTAACCTACAGACAACAAAGTGCTTTGGAGGTGAAACAGTAAAAAATAATAAGATATTAACGCATCTAATCTGTGGCACAAAACAATCGAGTTTATCAAAATGCACTCACGTGTCCAAACTCATGTCTCCCAACACAAACGCCAACAATAAAACCACGATAAGGATTAAAACACACGTTGAAAACACGTGTTTGAAATCTAATCGTCTCAAGAGTTTTTGGAGCTACCATTAAATTAACAAAAGATAAGAAAAAAGGTTAACTATAATATTGAGGTGGGTGCGCACTTGGAAAAATGAAATATTGACTGGACCATGTCATACGCTACAAAATCTAATTGTTGAAGATAGTTACGTACCTTTACTGCTGATAAAGGATCATTATTTCTGCAAATGATAATCTGTTTTTACCTCGTAAATAAACAGTAGATATTCACTTCAAAACCAACTAACAACCATCCAACAATTCAAATCTAACATTGATGTGATGATGATACATCAATAAAATCAAATTGATTACTCTCCCCCTTACGTAATACACCCCCAAGTTCTGAAACTATTGAAAGAAATACTTTACAAAATTATTTGAATAAACAATACCTAAACTAACAAAAAAGAGTTACTTGTGATAAATGATAGAGAATTCGGATTTTCACGAAGTCACAGCTAAAAAGTATTTCCATGTTCCAATTTTCATGTGAACGAAATATCCACAGTACTACTGAGGCACCTGATCTCTTGCAATATGAGTTAAAGTCTCATAGCTCTAATATTTTTCCCTGTGATGTCTTTGTTTTGTAATCTAATAAATCCAAAATTTAACGGGAGAACAATTAAAAATAATAGATCCTTCTTGTTATCTTGTAAATAGCCAGCTCTGCTGTTGGAGTTTTCAACCTGATGGTCTCCAACATGGCTTATACACGCTCATTTCAAATGCCACTAAATGGTCACCCATCCAAATATTGTCAGGTGGAGCCTTAATGTCTGCTATCATAATATACATGATAGCAGACATGTAGGCAGGCGATGATTTACAGTTTTGAGCATATATGTTTTCGTGTACTTTAACATGGAGGTCATAGGTTCAATCCTCGACGTTTACGGAATTTTTCGGCTAGTATTTATTTTTACAATACCTTCGTATAAATAAAGGTCGACCTTTGATTTTTCAATGATAGTAAGGTAAATCAACCTAATTAACATTGACTTTATCAGCTCGCAACTTGATAATTTTGTGCAAAAAATCTTCTGTTTCATGCAAATTTGGTTAGGCAACATAAAATGTTGTTTTAACCCCTAACGAAAAAGAGGGGTGTTATAAGTTTGTAGTGCGCATATGTGTGTCTGTCTATTCTCCTGAACGGATGAACCGATTTTGATGCGGTTGCATGTTAAAAAAGAAATATCCAAAACGGTATGCAATGGGCGAAGAAAATCACGGGGAAGCAAAACGTGAATTTCGTTTACTTGGGTGCCATAATGTTTTCTAGTTATTTTTATTTAACTATCAACTATTCAATAATTTGAATAAAATACTGCCGAATTGATAACCTTCTCTAGAAGTCGGTTAATAAATTAGGTACGTAGGTACCTAAGTAGGTAAGGATTAGTAAGAAACCAAGTAAGAATGTATCTTAATATTAAAGTCTTATGTTTATGTTGTTTTAAAGACATTGGTTGCAGCATGCGATAAACAAAATAAAGGCACAAGTTATCAGTTGACCGAAGGTCGTTGATAAATTCGTCTCGGGCAATATAAATAGCTAACACTACCCTAGATTCGTGATGGACATGCTCTCGTGTTATAAGTTATTGAGCCAAGTACCTATTTATCCGTGATAGAGTATTATGATTTAACTTTTAACTTTATCGTTCAATAGTATGGTTTTCAGCTTCGTAGATCTAAAAATTGATAACCAACGAAATTGCTTTGATGCCAGATATGTTCAAAGGCAAAATTATTTGCTTTAGAAGTAAATGGAAGCGGCATATTCTGATTTTAAGCTCGAGGGATGGACTGAACGAAATTGTTAAATTGAATTAGGTACTAACCTAATGATTGTCTCGTTGGTAGTTTATAATTTCACTAGAACTGACTAGAAAGATCAAAAGACCACATACTCTAAAAGACCAAAGCCAGTAATATCTAGTCTAGGCTATGAGTTTAGAATATAAGCGCCACGACACACATTTAACAATGAGACTAAAGCATGTGTAATAGTAGTCAAGGTCATCTAAGGTCAAAAACGTATCTAATACTTTTAAACGAACAAAGTTTGGATGAAATGTTGTGTTTAAATAGAGTTTTGGTATATAACTTTACCTATTTTATCGTATTTCTTGTAAAAACGCATATTTTTACAAAAAAAGAAACGTTTTTTAAGTAAACTTAGCTGAAGTTTGAATACAGCGCCATCTCGTAAATTTTTGTGGCACTTGATTGGTAATACATTGTTACTTGAAAAAATTATAATATCAGATTAAACGAGCGAAGCTCGGTCGCCTAGGTACTATTAAAAAAAACAATGAGTTACCAACACAGTTTCATCAATTCAACCTCTGCAGCCACCCTGATTGATCAAAACGGCAGGATGTTAACATCAATTTGTTTCATTAAGAATAATTTACTTGAACTGGATGCATCCAGAATGCGTCGGCATTGATTGTTATGATTATCGTTTGCACGTGCGTCCGCTGCATACGATCAAATAAGTAGATGCCAGGGCCAAGTTATGCCGGATAATGTACGAGTACCTTGATAGGTATCTTAGGGAAAATGGTGTACCTACCTTCCTTAGTCATTATAAGTTCAATACTAAAGGTCAATACTACATTATGTCTTGTTTATATATACCTACCTATTTAGAATTGCGTTCGTAAATTCTTTTTCTTAAATTGTGTATTATTTAATTTACTTTCTTAAGATTTCTTAAACGTTATTAAATTAATCCAAAACATATTTTCCATTCTGTTGAGCATTAGAGAGCAACTGGGTAGGTAACATTTTCATAGCTATAAATTACCAAAATTATCTTCCAATAAGTATTTGTACCAGAAAGCCGCATGCTTCCGAGTTATGCTAATTGAAATTCCAATTCAAATTATTCCCGGCATAGAAGTTTCCCGATCAATTTATATTAAATATCCAGTTAGACAGCACAAAAATAACTTTGACTGGATTTCTATAAATAATTTTGTGTGGCTGAATCAGGAAGGTGTTAATTATACACTTGCGTCAATCGTTGTTTGTTTGTTTCTTGATACTAAGCAAATATTTATATTTGTAATAAGAACTTGCAGAATATTCCACCACTTTATTAAGGGAAAATCCATTGACTAATCGTTCAACGACATCTGCTGGCTTATTTTCAATGACTATAGCGTGAAGGTCTTTGTGTGGTGCTGATAACGTCACAAAGGGTTGTACTTGTAGGTAATATCTAGCTAATAAGCACTCAACGAATAATTAATATTCCCGTGTATTAAATGTGTGGTGTTGTAGGTACGTGGAACTTAATTCTTGTCGTGTATTAGGAAAGTGAGTCCGTAGAGAATGGTTCTCCAAGAGCGAGCCGGTTACATTTACACGTGTTACCTACAATGTATAAATTGTTAATTAACGCAAACTTTATAGTAAACATTTTCCGACTCCGCAATAGGGTTTTCAACATGATACAGGCAACAATTAGAACGTGCTCTCCGATGCACAGGAGTAGGTAACTACCCAGTTTGCAAGATTGTAGATATGCATGGGAAGGCCTCATAATAACAATAATTATGTACTTATTGTAGGTAGGACAAAACCCGGAAATATGGAAAATTGAGCGTACGAGCACGCTGACGTTTCCCATATCTACTTCCGGTATATTATAACTGTAATTGTATACCATAGATAGATCAAGGCTGCAAGCGCCCTAACTTTTTTTTCGTGTATTGCACCGCCCTGACACGGGGAGACAGCCGTTATGTGGGACTAGACCCACATAACCGCTGTAGAAAACCCCCACAGTGTCCTCCTTTGCCGCTTAGTGGCGGAAACACGGAAACGTTTGCACATACTTCAGCGAACCCGCCGCGGCTGTCCGTTTCCGGAACCCTCTAAATTTGGCACCGAGTGCCACTCCTCGGTTTGCGACACGCCAGAACACATAGCGTGTCGCAACCACCTCGGGGACCTGGCCAGCGAAAGGGATCCTAGATGCACCCGTATCTAGACGCCCTTGATCCGCATGTGACGAGTCAGATCTGTGACCCGTCACCTACCACTACGGCCGCAGAGGATAGAGAGAGCGGCGCCTCGCAATACCGACACTCCTCTTCCTCTGCGGCCCCACCGCGTCTGCCATCCAACGGTGAGTATGCGCCCTATGGTTTTCGTGTAAGGGTACTTTGTTAGTGGAGCTCAATATTTTTTACGGTCATGTAGCATTTAAAATAACTAAATGTTTAAAGTATAAACTAGAAGATATTGTAATTCAAAATTATGACTTTATTAGGTATTCTTAGGTCCTGTACTCCTCCAGACAGAGAAGTACAGACCCCCTGAATTGAATTTCTGGCTAAGGCCTTGCCAGTGGTAGCTTGTTATATAAGCCAACTGATCAACTCGTACGAACTGAAGCACGTCCGAGCTTCCAACATTTATCAGATCGTTCGTTCCGTAGATATTGTAGGAAACGTCAAAATAGTAAATCAAGTTTTTTTATTCCAGTTTTTGTACTTGTACTTAACGCCCATGTACTTAGCCACTTCCTTGACCTGACCTGCCTTGCTGAGTATTATGAAAATTAATTAAAAGTCAGTCTGATTGCCAAGATAATATAAATCAACAATTATTTTTAGAACATAAATTTCCGGGCGTCAGTTTTTATAAATTGATGCATTCAAAACCTGTGGTAGTATTTTTAGGTAGGTATGCTATAAATAGATTTAAATCTGAATCTTACTGTACAAAAATACAGTCTACAATTCTGCGAATTACAAGGTTCAGCTGACTAAGCAAAACAACTTCCTCTTTTCCGCCGGAACACATATTAATATCTATTAGGCACAATTACATTCAAATGAGTAGCCGGAATTATCGTTACTACAATCCGGAATGATCCGAACGGGTGATATTGGCTGTTTGTTTATCAATCGCGATTGCAAACTCAAGGTTTACGTTGCAAAAAATAACGATTATGCGTGAGTTTTCGAGTGTTGATACTTATCCTCCTAGTTGTAGAATATACAGTTGTCTGTAAATGCTAGGCTACTAAAACTCAATGTTATTATAGAACTACGGTAAAAATTGATTTAAGCCAAAACTTATAATCAACTAACAGATGATTGGAGATAGATAACAATACAGCAACATAAAATCATCCTGGTGACCAGGTTTTATAAACCTATCTCAGGCACCAGGCTCTCACTAAACAGGTTAACTTGTACATAATGTTACAAAAATAAGGCCTATTGAGAGAGTAAATAAAACTTTATTTATCACCCCTTCACGCCTCTACGGCGGCTGGACGGATCTGAATTAAATTTGTTAGATACAACTAGGCATTTACATTTACCTTTAAATGGCCATTTCGTTTAAAAACTGTCGTTTAAACTGTTATTTTGTGGCGATGGTTTCTTTAAAATAAATAAATAGTTTTAGGCTAGGTACTTTTTATCCTGAAAAAGGGAAGTGAGATTCTTCCCATCGTCTCCTGTTTACTTTTTACCGACCGTCTTCAATATTTTCAACCCTTACTTCTCATCTTTAGGGATAACATTTTTTGGGACCGCCCCGGAGGTACATTCTACCATTTTAAAAACCGTCTCATTCGCCATTTTTTTGTGAAAAATTGCGTTTTTACAAAAAATATAATTATAGGTAAAGGTAAACTTATACAACAAAACCCTATCTAAATACAAAATCGATAGAGCCGTTTCTGAGATACGCGAAATAAATTTACAAGAATTTCTCATTTAAAGTAATAAGATAAGATATAACGACTCAACAAAGACAGCTTAACTTGTCTGATAGCTTATTCAGACAAGTAAAGCTGACGGAATAAAGGTTGATTATAATCAACAATTTACAACAATTACAGACAATAATTACATCTAAAGGATTATTAAATCATGTAAGTTGTGTCCAACGTATCAAGTTAAAATTATCATAGTAATCTAGTTTTTTGCTTGAGAACGAGAAGTAAAAAACGAGTCTCGCCAGATCTCGCGCTTCTATCGCAAAAAATAGTGATAAAAGCACTTTTGCCTAAAGATGCCAGCACCGGCATCTGTTAATAATTGTCATTGTCATATCACTATGCTGTCATGTCACATCAACGTCAAAAGTCATAACAAACGTATGCAAAATCGCAACAACTGTTTTTCCACGTGATTTTCATACCCATGAAGTAACTTTATAAAATAATTAGATAAATTACAATAGAGATTAAAGGAATACAAAATATGTTGAAACCGAAAGACCTGGGAGATCATCTTCCAGGCTTTGATCCTCCAAAAGATGGTGAAACTCAAAGTAAAGACACAAAAACCGAAAAGAAAAAAAATAAAGGATCTGGTGGTTTTCAGACTATGGGAATGAGTTTCCCTGTACTCAAGGGTATAACAAAACGTGGTTATAAGCAGCCAACTCCTATACAACGTAAGGTAACCATAAAACTAGTTTTCTAATAACCTCAAAATGCTCTGAGATGCTGGTGACAGAGAAATACATATTATTCCTCTTAAAATAATACCCACATAACAACGACGCGATAAAATAATCTAATATAAAAGCTTCACTACAACAGTGAAGTTTTTACATTAGATTATTTTTAATGTAACACACTTAATGATGTTCTGTTACTTTTTTCAGACAATCCCTCTGGCGTTATCTGGTAAAGATGTGGTGGCTATGGCAAGGACTGGGTCCGGTAAGACGGCATGTTTTATTTTGCCGATATTGGAAAAACTGCTGGCACCAAGTAACAAGCCAATGCCTGGAAAGAACTTCCGAGCTCTTATACTGTCACCTACTCGGGAGTTGGCCCTTCAGGTAATCTTGCTCCTGCTTTATAACTTACTTATACAGGGGGAAGTTCCCAATTCAACATAAATATAACATAATAAACACTTATATAAAAATCTATAAAGTATTGAAGACTATTTTTAAATCAGTCACTTGTGATTTTATCTTTACTTAGCATCTCAGTTATGATGAGAAAATCTTTTCTGTGAATTTTCTATAATATTAACTCTTAATGCTAACTTGAAACAAGCAAGATCTTTTCTTTTCCATTATTCCTTATATTTACTGTTGGCTGGGTGATTTTCTTAGTTTTAATGGGTCAAATTAAAAAAAAAAAATAGTTAAACACAAAAAAAAAGTCTTTGAACTGCTATGACACAAAGTATGTCACTTTTCAGACATTGCGGTTTGCTAGAGAACTGGGTAAGTTCACTGGTCTCACCTCAGCTGCTATCCTCGGTGGGGAATCCATTGAGCAGCAGTTCAGTGTGATGTCTGGCACTGCTCCTGATATAGTTGTGGCCACCCCCGGACGGTTCCTGCACATTTGTATTGAGATGAACTTAAAACTTGACAACATTAGTAAGTATCCAGAAAACTTTTATTTATTTGCATTCTATAAGTTTCTTTTAAAGGCTTCCTGAATAACAAAACTAGATAAAGTAAAATTATCTATCCAAAGCATGCAGTTTTAATGAAGACTACTAAAATCCATGGATGTTGAAATCCCCAAATGAAGTATAACTTGACTGGTAATATTTCAAATTATTTTGTATTGGAATTTAACCCACAGTCTACAGCTTAAAAGACAGAGCTACTACCAATTGAGTTGTGAGGCCAGTCAAAAGTGGTTCCATCTTTATATTAGGTACCTAATAACTAATAACAATGCAATAGTTTATTATTACAAAATATGAAAGTTGCCTAAAGCTTTCAATTACTAAGGTTGCTCATTGATCTTATTAATACACCTACACTTTCATATTTGTTGAAAGAACTTTAACACAAAAGAAGGCTTGTAAATCATTTAAGTATTATAAAAATGTTAGGTTACAGAAAAGCGACTTGGATAATTTTAACTTATTCATTAAAATTATCCATGAAATAAAACATCTTTTAGACAAAATAATTTATAGACTGAATAAAATACGAATTTTTTACAATAACATATTTTGTTTCAGAAATCATAGTATTTGACGAGGCTGACCGGCTCTTTGAGTTGGGTTTCGGTGAACAACTCCAAGAAATAGTAGCCCGTCTGCCATCCAGCAGACAAACGCTACTATTCTCTGCTACCCTCCCGAAAATGCTGGTGGAATTCGCGAGGGCCGGTCTTTCAGACCCAATGCTGATCAGATTGGATGTGGATTGGAAACTGCCATCCACTTTATGGTTGGGCTGGATCAGTGTTAGAGCCGAGCTGAAGACGGCTGCATTACTGTTCTTGTTGGATAGAGTGCTGACCCCACAGACCCCACAGGCTGTCGTGTTTGCAGCTACCAAACATCATGTTGAATATTTACATTTAGTAAGTTAACTTTTTACGCTTTCATAGGCTTGCATGAATAATCAATTAATTTATGAAAATACTTCGATTAACACCATATAAATACTGTGAAATTAGAGTATACATAAGCTGCAGTACTCTATGTTTTATATCAAAAAATAAGATCAATACCATTATTTGTATTGATCTTATCTAATCTAATCTAATGATGCAAGATCAGCAAGTGAGCTTTCGATAAAAAGTTAGAATTTAACAGCATTTTTAACAACGAAAAAGAGGTTTTTTTATGAGTTTATAGTGTGTATCGGTCTGTGGCATTGTAGCTCCCAAACGAATGGACCAATTTTGTCGTGGTTTTTTCTGTTTAACTGTGTGTTTCTTAACCATAATCTATAAAGATCAGTTCAGGCGTTTGATGTTAATCCATACACCATTACCCCCAGTCGTTCATTTTAGGTTTTTGTTCATTTTACACAAACAAAACATTATTACCATTTTATTTCAATTGTTAATCCATATTTTATACATTATTTCAATACAATAGAAAACAACAATATTTAATTACAATTATTTTGTACATATATTATTATGTTAAGGTTAAAAGTATACTATTTCAGATACTAGAGAAAGCCGGCATATCGTCAACATATGCTTACTCCGGGCTCGACCCGTCGGCCCGTAAGATAGCGCTCGGCCGGTTCACCAACAAGAAGTGTTCAGTGCTCATAGTGACAGACGTCGCCGCCAGAGGTCTCGACCTGCCCGCTTTGGACACAGTCGTCAACTACAACTTCCCCGCGAAACCCAAGCTGTTTGTGCATAGAGTTGGTAAGAATCATGTATAAGTGTATTTTCTCAAGGCATACCCGCATTTTCCACCGGAAAATTAGGCAGAGCCTCAATGGACGTTTCACCTTGAGGGTTACACTATAGTGGGTACGTAGTCGTGACATGTGGTGAGCTCCTAGTTGCCGTTGTTTTTAGCTTCTAGTCGCAGTTGCGTGAGTTAGCGTAGGTAAATTTATTTTAACAAAAGTGTAATTTATTAGTACTTTTTGAATTTAACGGAAATAAATATTTATGACTTTCGCTTAAGTAGCTTTATCTATCACTCACGTAGCTACGGCGTGATTTCAATACAAGATTAATTTATAGTCTGCGATGTGGATCAAGCCAAGTTTGGTTTAGCTTGTGATCTGCGCTTTACTGTGCTCGACGGTTGAGGCCTTTAGCAGTAGACCAATAAATCACTTCTACATAATTTTATCATGATGTCAATTTTTCCATAATTTCTCAGGTCGCAGTGCCCGAGCCGGAAGAGCGGGCCGTGCGTTTTCTCTCATAGCTGCGGAGGATATTGCACATCTACTAGACCTCCAGTTATTCTTAGGAGCGGAACTATTGAAGCCGAGCGATGTCAGCGGCGTCTGTCCTAGCGGAGTGTGGGGTGCTATGCCGACTGGACAAGTGGAATTGAGGCACCAGGATATTGTCACCTGGGAGAAAAACCATTCAGAAATTGTAAGTTAGTTAGTTACTTGTTTTGTGCCTTGTCAACCAGAATTGGAGGTCTTCTTACTTCCGGTCTTTACTTACTGAAATCACAGGTACAGGAGACGCAACCCCGTCTCGGGGACGGGTGGAAAGGGATGCAACTTGGGTCTTCTCATACTTGGGTCAGGGAGGACCTAAGTCGTGTTGATTTTGTTTCATTGTTCATTCAGAAAGTGAATGAGACTCCTATGTCTAGCAATGCACCGAGATAACCTGATGATGGTATGAGAGTAGGACAAATAAAGGCTTTGATTCTTGTCACTGTAGACCGAGACATATTTTTGATGACCATGATGACAAGATCACCACCTATCTATCCAGAGGTGTTCTTGTCAGACAGACAGACAAAGAAAATATTGCATCTTTGTAACAACCCCCGAACAGCGAGGCAGCGAGCTAAGTCCGTATCTAAGTGGTGCCCTTGGTTTGCTGCTATAAATATTATTAGTTTCAAATCTATCGAGAGTCCTCCGCTCTCACCCGTTTGTCAAGGCCGTCTACGGCCAAAACTTTAAGTCTTGAGTGGACTTGACAAAAGCTTGAATTCTTCAGCAAGACGCAGCCCGTGTCTGTGGCCGAGGCTGGCAGCAGTACGTGAAATGGCGCGAACCGGCATCGGCCGAAGCGAACCGACGAGCCAAGACCACATCCGTTCCCGACGATACTCATCCCTTCTTCATAGAAGAGGGCACGGAAGCAGCCAATGAATTTGCGAGGCAGATCAAGAACTATACGCCTAGAGGGGTGAGTATTTTACTAAGGGAAACTCCATATTCTAAGCTACCTATTGTTAGGGTGGTCTGAAAATCAGAAAACAAATCAAAACTTTTTTCTACCGTACAACATAAAACATATAATAATTTGTTATTTTTTGGGCAGCCCTAATGAGCGATCACTGCTTATATTATTATTTTTTTGTCAGATATCAAACTCAAACTCATTTATTCCTTTAGATTTCAAGTACTCCCAAAACTCGGTCATGGTTTAGTCATTTTAACCTTGGACGAAAAAGACGGATAAGTTTGTATCTGTGTATATCTGTGTGTCTGTTTGTGGCTCCCAAACGAATAGACCGAGTTTGATACGCTTTTTCTGTTTGAAAGCTGACGTGGTCGACATGGTTCTTAGCTATAGTTTTAGAAGATTTGAGCTCAGACTTTACCCGAAATCGGGGTAAGTCGCTGTTGCCGCCATGTTACGGTTCTGGATAATTTGGTCACATCTTTCTTTCATTTCATTAACAAGAAACATTTAATTCCAGACGATATTAGAACTAACCGCCAAGAATGATTCGCCCAGCTACCTCGCGATGAAGGCAAAGAAGCAGAAACACGGACTAACTGTACAGAAAGCTAGAGACAATAAGAAACTACAGGTACAAGAAACTGCATATATTATATCAGATTTGTATTATTTGGCTGTTGTTGTTGTAGTATTCTTCACTACATGTATGCTTAAATCTTTAAAACTATGCAACGGATTTAGATGCGGTTTTTTTTTAATAGATAGAGTGATTCAAGAGGAAGGTTTATATGTATAATACACTAGTAAGTCACCCCGGCTTCGCACGGGTAGTTTCTCATACGACACTGATGCTTTACTAACCGTGCGAAGCCGGAGCGGGTCGCTAGTTATGTTTAAGTCAAAGTCAAAAATCTTTATAGCCGGTGAATTCTTTAAAGTTTCTTCTTAAAAATGTAATTTTTTTTAAAATAAATATTTAGCTACGATATCGTGCGTTCTTGAAACAAAGTTTAGCGCTTGTTTAACCAACTTCATAAACATACATTTGACTGTATGTTTTTTTTTGTATGTTTGTTACGCTATTTCTTCGCCAATTATGGACTAGTTCTGACGATTATTGTTTAATTGGATTGGTACCTCCAAGGTGACCCATACAAATTAATAATTTAAATAAGTGATGAAAGGCGGATAATTCGATTTTTAAATCAGTCAATTATTTATTTGGATTATTACCATATTCATTCAGATGTAACGTTATTAGATGTTTTGTTAAACTGATGCCTGCAATGTCATATCGGTAATGTCGGTTACTTATATCAAAACGCTGATGACCCCCACTTGATGTTTTATTACTAGTTACACAAACTCCTAAGAGATAACTGGAGACATACAAATAAATAGACTCGCAATACCGCAATAAAGCGCAAATTAACTTGCCGATTGCAAAAAACTTGCAAATAATGTGGCAATTCCTGTACTTAAGTCTGGTAATATCCAAGTTTCATAGCACTGTGTCCGTAACTCTTAGATATCAAGATAGATGACGTAATTAAATTTTATTTCACTGACACAGCTAAGACGGTAGCTGCCTTCAAAGCGAGTGTCAACTCATGATTCTATTATTAATTCCTACTAATTTTTCAGGCTGACGGCGTAATAGTAGATAGCACAAATGATAAATTTAGGAAATCTTCTCTCGATGGACATCCCAGGAAGAAGAATAAAGAGGTGGTCCGGGATGAGAACTACATACCACATTTTGCCACTGACCAACACACTGAGACAGGGTGAGTTTTATCAACACCATCATAATTGACTGACCTCATAGCTCAGGTGGTAGATCTGCCGTCTGTCGTTTCTGACTTTCGTGGGTTTGATTCCCACTCAGGACAAGCTAAAAGTATATATACAAATATATATATCTATATTCTATCTATAGTTGGGTTTGTAATTGCCTGGACTAGAGTTTTATGAAATGAAAATAAAGTCCATATTTGTTTTTTGAAAAGCACAATTCTCGTTTTTTTTATAAATAATTTGCAGCCACAAGTGCGAAGCCGAGGCGCGTCGCTAGTATGTAAAAAAAAATGCGTTTCGACATTGCGCAATAAATCTTATGTTCTTTCAACCAACGAATTGAACATGAAAATTAAAAATATTGTTACAGTATGGCTGTCAACTTCAACGCGAGCGCGTCCAACGCACAGTTCGACATGAACGCAGACAGCGGCGACGCGCAGCGCCAACAGCGAACCATGCTCAAGTGGGACCGGAAACGGAAGAAGATGGTCCACGTTGATCCCGTAAGTTCTCTTGTTATATGACTAAAGAGAAACGTGAGCTAACTGGCAAACTTAGCATCAGTTTGCCAGTGGTCACTGGCGTTTTTCTGGCGGTATATAATCCTAACAAAGTTTTGTTATGTTTAGGATGGCGGCCGTAAAATGATTCGCACGGAGAGTGGAGGTCGCGTGCCAGCTTCGTACCGCAGCGGAAAATACGAGGAGTGGCGCAAACGGAACGCGCAAGACACGGGATCTGATGACGAGAACGTCAGTAATAGGAAGAAGCCTTGTAAGTATCGTGCTAATGTCACTTGGTTCATCCATTAAAGTAGCTACCGCAGCGACAATTACGAGTAGCGCAAACGGAACGCGCTGGATACTATAAGACAGGTCTAATGACGAAAACGTCACTAATAGGAAGAAGCCTTGTAAGTATCGGCTAGAGGTACTTGCTACTACAACAAGTAACAACCTACCGCAGCGACAATTACGAGTAGCGCAAACGGAACGCGCTGGATACTATAAGACAGGTCTAATGACGAAAACGTCACTAATAGGAAGAAGCCTTGTAAGTATCGGCTAGTGGTACTTGCTACTACAACAAGTAACAACCTACCGCAGCGACAATTACGAGTAGCGCAAGAAATGGGGTCTTATGACGAATATGTCACTAATTAGTACTCATGCCAGGATCCTGTTTTATCATAATAGATAGAAAGACTGCACAGAACTGTCTTTGGAAAACTTAATAAAAGTTTAGCGGAAGTGTTTACCCTCATTATCCTTTTCAGATCATCTTTTATTGTTTGCGTAATCGAATATATTGTTCAAGTTGAAACTACAATAAGTATTTTCCACAGCATCGGAGTTCCGTCCGCACTGGGTGAAACACAACGAGCGTGTCGCCAAGAAAGCGGCCGAGGGCAAATCCAAGGAGTTCCGAGACAAGTCTCAGATTGTCAAGGAGCGCCTGCGCAAAGACAAGGTCAAGATGAAGCTCAAACACAAGATGAGCAAGAAGAAGGGCAAGGGCAAAGGGGGTGGGGGTAAAGGAGGTGGTAAAGGCGGGGGTAGAGGAAGAAAATAAATAACTTCGATATTACTACCGTGTTAATTTTTTTACATGACTTTAATTGGTTTCTTAGAATAATACGGACCGTATTGTGTAATTTCCGTACCGTAATGTGTACGGCTTTCTACCGGAACACAGTACTGCTGTAGAAGCGTAGCCCGTGGTCCTTGTACCATTATTTGGTACGCGGAACACGTGCGCTGTTTTCGAATGGGTGTGACCCAAAACTACCATTATCAGGGAGGACCAAATGATTTTGTAGCATTGCCAGCAGACAATCACTCAAGAATTTGAGTCCCCTTTAAACAGTTTCGTGAACCTTAAACTAAAGAAGGTAAATTAAATACAAAAATAAAAATCCAGATTATGTATATTTAAAAAATTAAGGTAAACGTTAAAGTACCTACTTACTTATATGTACATTTTGATAAATAAATTGAATTTTGAGTAATTTCGGACTTTGGATATAATGCAATTATATTTTTGGGGA
This sequence comes from Aplocera efformata, assembly GCA_921293045.1. NCBI lineage: Eukaryota > Metazoa > Arthropoda > Insecta > Lepidoptera > Geometridae > Aplocera > Aplocera efformata. Next base: position 2,922,003 of record OV121045.1, read on the forward strand.
TAATTTTATAATAAGCATAACATATATTTACATAATTTAAATTTAATAAAAACATTAAATTTAAATAAACATTACGTTCAAGAAAAATTATATTTAAAGGTACATACATCAGATTATAATACTATCTATCTATAGTCCTGTATACTCACAAGCCACCCACACTTTTTTATACTAGAATGAAGTTCTTTATTGAAGTCCTTTTAAAACGACTCACTGAATAAAACACATATTCCTTCTTTAGTATTCAATTTTTGCTTTTCACAATCGCAAAAATATAGTGTTCTATACTATGAAAAGCCGTTTTAAAAACACAACACGTAAATGTGGGAATAGGACTAAATTTGAAGCTAACAGGTTTTTAAAACTAAATTTACACCAGACAATAGCAATGTTGGGATTCTATAATGTGCATACGCTTGGAATGAACCAGGATACAGGATCACGATAACAAAGGAAATTTTTTTTGATCAATATTTTTGTTTTTCTTGGTACTGCGCACTTCGCGTTAGAGTGAAAATATTTTTTCGCATTAACAAAGGCGCTATCTTGTCACAAAAGGATGGTAAGTATGTACATTATTAGAACCTAACATAAGTTCGGAATGAAAATAGGGATACTCTACTTTCGGATACCTAAATCAAAAATATACAAAAATATTGTAGAGACAATTAAAATTTCACATCATGAACCATGATTATATCGTAAGCTTCTTAGAAAAAAATGTGATTGATCGAAAAATATAAGCTTATTTTGGTATTGTTTACTGCGAGAAGTTTATCGTATAAATTTGGCAACATACTTTCTCCAATAGCTAACATTAATCTCTAGATAAGGGCTGAATCTCGAGTAAATATTTAGCTTTTGACTGAAATTTATAACAACTACGTTGCACCATCATTTAACCAATTTTCACAAGATTCGATTCTACAAATTGTCTGATAACCAGTTATAGGTATTTCGTAAGTACTCATTTTTTATTTAAACTAAAATATTTTGAATAGTAGACACCACGTTTCAACAATAATTTAGTCTTCACGCAATTAAGAACACCAATATCTCTGCAATAAAGATTTTTCAACATTCACAACAAACTTATAACAACTACCTACCTACTTTTGATACAGTTATGTCCAAATTGTTCTCTTTCTAACAATTCGGTCTTAAACTAGCATCAAATTAAATCTAATTTGGTGTCCCATACTTCAATGCAATCAAAAATTTTAATTTTATTTTTCACATCTTTATAATTCAATATAATTATTAATATCCAGTACACATTCATATGCCAATCAAAGCCACTCGTTCACATACACAGCTATTCTCAATGTACAAGTAAAATTCATTATTTGATAATAAACCTAAATCTAAACCACTTCATGCCTGGACAATCAGTCTTCTCATTGCGAAAATTACCATAAACATTCTTTATCTATTTTATTTACAATCTTCTACGCAGAATTTGTACAAGAAAATCGCTAATAGATAAGAAATTAGATTAATGTCACAAAGCACTATGTGGTCCTGCCGTTTTATCCAGAGAAATGGCAGAGTCTGATATCGAACCCGCTCAAATCAAAATCTTGATGTTCCATACGACTTATTTTTTATTTAATTTTATAAACTGGGCACTAAATTACTCTTTAAGAGAACGAAACAAGCAAAACGTAGAAAAATGTGGGCATCTTCACCCACATTTACATTGTCTGCCTTCTTAGTAATGGTGACAGTTTAAAGAGCATTAAACAACATGATCAAATAGTGTCTATGATAGGCCTCACACTCGAGTCGTGTCTCTGGATAAGCGGCTATCAACCAATTTAGCTAAAATGGACGGGTCAAAATATTTTTCATTCACGAAGTGTTTCAATGCAATTGAGCAAATAATAGTAACGGTAAGGGATTGGTTATGGCACTTAACTTATAATAAGAAGCTATGGTTACACGCGGATTTTATTCACAGAAGCGCTATTTTAGTTTATATTTAGGTGGGAACCAACTTATGGAAGACAAACTTGAAACGGAATTTACTTTGTATTTCTATCCATTTTAAGCTGGTTCTTACTGTGTCCATTATGGGGACTTACGCAGCAAGTTTCCACGAAAGAGGTACATGAAAATATCTCATCAAAAATAGTTTTAACATACGAATTGTCGGCAATCCTGAGAATACTAGCTTCACTATTACACAAGTATAATTTAACAAGTTATATCTAGTACAATATCCCAAATAGTCATAATTAAGTACCTATTTCAAATCTGGCGGTAGGAACACAGCGCTTTTTTCAGTGCCAAAACATTATTGATTTTAATGACGTTGCAATAATATAAAAAAAGAATCATCATATATGAAACCAGATAAACGGCGCATATAGACACGATGCGCACTGTAAGTCGACGCAGTTTGAAACAGTTCATATAAATACGCCAAACAAGCTTTTATATATTCCCTTGCAAACTAAGTTATAAGGGAACTTATAAAACCTTGCTTTATGTAAAGATTATCAGCGGGAAAGAGTGCCGATAAGCGCTGGTTGCCTGTTTCCTACATGTATAGAATTACTAATATTTCACATATTTAACTGTCTTGACACTGAAAAATCCGTCAAATCCGAATTAGGCCTAATAAAGTACACATTTCAGCGCGCAATAATAAAGTATGATACTAAAAGTAAAATCTCGGCCTTATTTATCGCGTCATTTTCCATTCAAGAATCTCACTCAATATCCTAGCAAGTCCAGTTTACAATAGTAAAGGAAAATGTGTATTCATGATATCACATCTCGCTACTTTTGTAAGCTGCATCCTCAATATAGTCATTCCAAAATATTTCGTATTATCGCTGGATACCTGTCACTTTCCAACGCCAGTAGCTACCTGGGACCTATTCCATAATATTGTACAAGTCATATTATATTGATTTTAAAATGAAAAGTCACTTATTATATGATCTTGTACTTTACATCGGCCCCAGTACTTGGTTTTACACACAACATTTGATCCGCTTTATCTATTCTTACTGGATTGTTTTGTATATCTGAACAGGCGCCAAACGTAGCAAAAGTGGGCGTAATTACATACTATGACATATACATAAATTTTCATTGCATTACAGAAAGGTATTGTTTCTTAGCATTCATGCAATATAACTTGAATTTGTCCATAAAATTTACTTAACCAGATTTAGAATTCGAGCACTGAAAGACATCCTTTGCAACCATCTCAAGTCCAATAAACAAGCGTTGTTTGATCGTGGACTAGATGTTGACGATCCTTGGTATTGAATTTAGTCTTCACCAAGCAGAGCTAGAGAAACTCACGAAACTTCTCACTTTTCGGGACCTGTGTTCGATGTACGTATGCCAACTATTCGCGCCTCGATATGCAGTTGGTATAGTTCTCATGTTGGGTACAGAATAAGTCAATTCAATTCAATTTCAAAATCCCACATCTTGCCGCATCGCTTCGAAGTAAACTTTCTATTCACGTCACAGTAATTAGCCGTTGATAGCAACTGATGTCAACCAAACAGCATCAATGTTTGCTTCAGAACCAACTATCGATACTAACAGTCCCGCATATCAAAGAAATCTTAAGAAAAATTTACGCAATCACTCATCTTATGTTCTTGCTTTCACAATATCCCGTTGGTGAAGTACTGATAGTTGTCATTAGTATACTTGAGTTTGTCGCCGAAGGCCTGCGTTTTACTTGTGATTCTAACAGACCAGCATATCGAAGGAATCTTGAAGAAAACTTGCTCAACCACTCATCCTATATGTTCGGGCTTTCACAATATCCCGTTGGTGAATTTGATAGTTGTCATTTGTAGACTTGAGCGTGTCACGGACGAATTTTTAGATGAACGCCTTTTTTAGCAAATTTCGTTACTGCAGCATATCACAGGAATATTGAGACTTACAAAATCTCTTCCTTCTGTTCGCGTTCACAATATCCCGTTGGTGAAGTACTGGTAGTTGTCGTACAACCGGGTTGATAGCGAGTTGAGAGCGTCCCGGACGAGTTTTTCGGCGAGCGCGTGTAGTTGTGGCTCTGTCTTGCCGGCGTGGAAGCGAGCGCGGAAGGAAGAGACAGCAGTACTACTCCGCAAGCATGCTAGTTGCCCACCTGAAAGAAAAAAGTTTTATGAAATTTTGTCGAAGATACTATAAATCACATGCGCATGAGACGTATCATCCCCGTCTCGGGTGATGGACGCAGCAGAATGAATGCGACTCACTGTAAGATCCAAATTTTATACTGAGTCGTATTAGTCATGGGCGGGGGTCGCCACTTACTACCAGATGGGCCCTCAGCTCGTTCCGTCACTAAATAGCGTAAAATAGAAGAGTAGCTATAGAAGCAAATTTGACATATCTGTGTGCATGTAATGTGCCAAGGAGCTGACTAGATATATGCTCACGAATCTGTTTGTATGTGCGTGTTTGTATTTGTCGTATCCAAACGATACTTGAGATCTAAAGAAATAAATGAATTTGAAGTATTTATAGAATATGGAACCAAAATTATTTTGTAATAACTTTTGTGAAACGAATAACTCTCTTACAAATAATGTAAAATATTTGTCAGTAATGTAAGATATTTGTCAGAACATACCCATTCTCATGAGTTCGACGACGTGTATGATCTGGTCGCAGTGCTTCTTGGCCGCAATCAGCCCCCTCAGTATCAATATCTTAAAGTACTGGAACATGTCAGAGTTCTCGCCATCCATCACTTCCACGAACTCTTGAGTCAACTGTCAAATAAAAAACAATATTTTACTACACAATTAACTTACTGAACATTCGCCAAGTTCTTTCACCACCGTGCCAATTATTTCCAAAGTGGTATTTCGGCTTGTTCCAACACGTTTCAACAACGTAGAACTTTCGCACCACCCAGGGGGACATATAAGGACTCTGATAGTACTTACCAACTGACGCGATCAACATTTTTTGAAGACTTTCAATCAGTATCGCTGTAGATGGCGGGTTCAATTCCCACTCAGGACAAGCATTTGTGTGGCGAGCATAGATGTTTCTTTTGTGTCTGGGTGTTAATATGACTTGTATGTATGTATTTACTAGAAAATAACTATTAGGCATTATAGCTGATTCTATTAGTACAAATTATACTTCGTGTTAGGGCCAGATGGCGCTGCATATAAGTCAAAATTAATATAAATGATTAAACCAAAAAAGAAAATTCTTCTTATCAATAAAAAGGTGATCAACTCGCGTGACTCCGGACATGCAATTCAAGACACTACGAAAAATATGTTAAGTTTACCTTGAATGGTGAACTCTCAAAGCCTAAATTCTTAGGCGATATAGAGAATATGAATCCAAAGTCGATGTGGATAATGTGACCTGCGCTGTCCAATAAAATGTTCCCATTGTGCCTGCAAACCAAATAAGAAACTTAATAAATAAGAACATAAATAACCAGCAAAAGTATTCTAAAAACCTTTCCTTTATGTGGTTTTCCCAGGTTTGCCTGGTCTTACTGGTAAGCTCGTTGGTAACAATTTAATCTTACTTTCGTGATTCTTTTATTGGATAAAAGGCCAGTGGTTTTCGTGGGTAAAAAGGCGGATGAGCTGAGATCCACTTGTGTCTATTTCTGTTAGTGTGACCCATATGGTAAAAAGTGGCTCTGCTTCCATTAGCTGTAGAAGATAGCGCGTGCGCAGCTGCGGATTCTACGAAATTGTTCTGATCAAATTGAAACTCCTCGCCATTGGTTTGTGTCGAATTTGAGCCACAGATAGTGTTATACCTGTCTTTAAGCTGTAGAAGGTAGCTGGTCAGCGCGTACGCAGCGGCGGATTCAACGAAGTTGTTCTGCGCGAGTAGGAACCCTTCGCTGTTGGGCGGTCCGTGCTCGAGTTCGAGCCAAGCGCGTAGACTCGCGCCCGACTGTTTCTTGATTTGGTGGAGCGACACTGAGTTTAGTACCTGGAAGGGTAACGCCTATTATATGAAGCTGCTATAATTGGTGAAAAAACCCCACATTTTGATTAAATAATTGCGTTTTGGTCGGCTTGACTGACGCTTGACGCTTGACGTTGACTGAGCGGTTCTTTCGACTCTTTACATGATACCATCACGGGTTTCAAAGGAACTTCCAATTCCACACTCCTCGCATTCGCCTTAGTTCTTTAGGGTTCTAGTATGCGGTGGTAGATAAATACTTTATTTCATAAATTCCCTTTATTGCGATATGGTTGAAACCTACAACGGGACGCGGGGTAGAGACCGTTGAAGAAGTCACACAGTTGTATCCATGACATTTCTGACGCAGCTTAAAGAAACCATTTAAAATTGTAAAATATCTTCCATGTAAATATACTATTCATCGATTTTTGTTTAATTTTAGTGTAAATACAGCTATCACAGACCTATTAACTGCGTGGTTCTATTTGTGGTGCAGTTTTATCAATCAATTTGGTTTTCAATGTTACTTAAATTAATGACCCTCCTGTTTCACACTGGTCATATTCTTATGTACTATCGCCCCACCAATTTACGAATCCATCAGCCCACCAGACACTGGCAGAATTGTGGCACAAACAGCCATAAAGAAGGAGAAGAACGACACGTGACAAGTGTCCAGTATGAAACTCACCGGCTGTATAAGTCCCGACTCCCGGTCCAAGCAGATGATCTCGTACGGGTGCAGTTTCAGGGGGACCCGCTCCTGGTTCCACGCCGCCTGCAACCGCCGCAGCAGTTGCGCCGCCAACATCTCCTGTCTCAAATCGTCGCCCACTTTGACGATGCAACCGAGTAACCGCCAACCGGTGAGGGAACCGTACGGGGAGGACGACCGCATTCGGGCCAGTTTGTTTTCCCATGATTCCTGGAATATTTTCGTTATGTAATTATGGCAGTAATCGTTGATATTCACTCGGGTTTGTTGGTAAATACCGTTGCTATTTTTCCTGGCTGTCGGATTATTATGAAATTATTTTACTGAAGGAAAGTTTTAGCCGTTATCCTTTTTTTTTTAATAGACTATACGTTGTTAACCGCAGATGGCCTTGACAACTTCACACGGGCTTTGGGTGAGAGCTGATGGCTCTCAACCGACTTAAAAACTAAATTTAAAAGCAGTTATCCTACGATAGTGTAACCCGTAAGGTGAAAAGGCAGACTAATAATTCGAGAAGGAAAGCGTGAAGTTATATAAGTAACCGCTGATATATACCATAACCGTACAGCATCTAACGCTCTCAATTAGCGAGTTTGGGCGCAAGCGGCCCTTTATTCTAATACGAGAGCAACATTTCGAATTTTTTAATAGGACATGTAGGATTTTTATGAATAGCACAGCACTGCGAATGTATTTAAGTGCCTACACTTGGCGGCATAATAATGACTTTCATAACTATAATTAGTTTAATTATTTCTTGAATTTGTCCTCAATAGTACAAAATGCATGCGGTTGTTACCGTGACATTCGGATGAATAGTTACTTCCTCAAAATTTCCTGTATTCGAACCTCGCCTTTAATTAACCTAACCTAAACAAACCTTTAAACTTAAGGATAAAGTACTTTGACATTTCTGTAAGGCTGAGATTCACTTTACAGAAAACCTTCACTCTGATAATTAGAATGAAGGTTTAGTACGAGGTAAATTTGCGTGTCTCGACTCCGCAGATAAATATAGAATACCCAAAAAGTCACTATATAATATATTCATGTAAAGACGAATCTCTCGAACTCGTTTCTGCGGTAAGGATAAATCTCTCGAACTCGTTTCTGCGGTAAGGAAAAATCTCTCGACCTGTTTCTGCGGTAACACCAAAATTTCTCGACCCGATATTGCGGCAAGGGTACCTTACCTTAAACGCAGTGGTAGAGGGGTTATGCGTGCATTTTTGCGGCGGCGCTTATGTCGCGTTTAACGCCAGGTACGATATAGACGGTATAGACAAAACTCTGGACCCAGTGCTGCGGTAAGGACAATTAAGGCGCGGGTCGTGTCTGAAGGCGTTAGGCCGCGGCGCTTAAGTCGCGTGTTACATAGCCCGCACCCATTCCTAGAGTATTTGTATCCATCCTGTAAATTGCTACGGCTAGGACATCTCACGACCCGTTACTGCGGTATTGTCGAAACTCTTGACCCGTTCCTGCAGTAGGGAAAAATTACCTTGAGCGCGGTGGCCGATGGGTCATGCGGGTCGTGTTTGAAAGCGTTAGGCGGTGGCGCTTGCGTCGCGTGTTCGAGTCTTCTCCTCACTTCGCCCGCACCGACCGCTAGCGTTTCCCTCGACCCGCACGATGATGCGGATTGCGCCGATACGCATGACATGGTCGACATTGCGGAGACCTAAAGAAAGGTTTAATTTTAATACAAAATATATTTTTTCTTACACTGGTAATAATAACATCAGTTTTCAGCTCGTCCCGTCACTTTTGATATAAATAATACAAGCTCAGTTACCTGTGACAATGCATCCGGCGCCGGCGCTCTCTGAGGATACAGCGTACTTAGTTCTTCATCATCGTGGCTCCAACAGTCGCCAGCGTCGACGTCATCCAACGCGGTGTAAAGACTAAGCGCTGGCCACTCGGGCACGAGGTTTTCTTCGCTCTTCGTGTGCCGGATGGGGGGTGAGTGGGGAGCAGGCGGCGCGGGGGGTAACAAGCGAGGGGGGAGGGGCTCGTGTCCGTCCGTTTCTAATACTTCCACGTACATAATGTAAGGCGCCTGAGGAAAAGAGAAAATATATCGATAATGCGACTGATCTATTATTTAATTCACGCTTTTATTAACTTTTATATAGAATCTTTCAGTAAATATATAATTATAAAACATTTCAATATAAATATTAAGTTTCGAGTTCTATTCTACTTCTCATACGTCGCTCCTCGTTCATGTTTAAAATAGTAAAGACAAGAACGAGTTGCAGCTTCCGAGCTGCAACTTGCCGAGGCAAAAGTCACGCAGACGCCACAATAAACATGTAGACAGAATGTGTACTGCGGCGTTGTCCGCATTTAAAAGCAAATTAGCTAACTCCGTACTCGGTGAGAAAGAAGCAACCAAAAGTAGCAGTAGAACTGTCTCAAGTTCGTCCGGAGAAGTAGGGAGGACCTGAGTAGATTTGCTATTGTTTATGGGCGCAATAACTGTAGTTACATTAAAAAAAAACAAGTTAAGAAATGAAAAGAAATATCTCAGATAACCAAACCATTGTACAAGTACCTAGGGGATGAAAGTGCTGACCTGACCACGGCCTCGGCCAACGCCATAGACATGGCTCACTTTTATCTTAACTCTCTTTAAAAATATTAATGATGAACCATTGACTCGCAAGAAGAAGAAGAAGGGCATGAAAAGGACATTAATCTTTTCCGTGATTGTGTTTGTTTACATAGTTAGTTATCATGCACCAAATATTATCTAAGGCATTTATCGAGCTCGTATTCACTTGCTATCTGCTTGGACATCAGTATTTGAATTGAAACTACATGGTAATGGAAACATTTCAAATTGCCTCGTAAACAATTCGTATACTCGAAGTAGGCATAATTCGTCGCATAGGAAGCCATGTCATTCGCATTATTTGTGAGGACATTAGATGGATAAAACATTTTCAGTTGCTCGTTTCGATTGTGAAACCCTGCCCTTGGCTGGCTTCGTGACACAGGTTAATTACTAACTAGCTTCTACCCACTGCTTCGCTCGCGTGTTTTAGGGGTAAGTGGCTAGTGTTATTTCAGTTCAGTAATTATGACATGAGAGCGTAACAAAGACAAACATCCATTAATCCAGATATTCGTACTTTCACATTATATAATCCGAAAACCGGATTCTGATGGGTCCGACTAAGTATGATTATAAAAGGTTTGAACGGATCCGTGTTTAATTTGCATCTGATGGCTGCCCGCATCATGCTGTCGGGATATGTGCCAGGTCATGTGTTATTCAGGCCAAAATCTACCTAAATATATCGAACAATTTTGCCTAATTGGTTCAGTAGTGTTGTCGTGAAAAAGGAACATACAAACAACATACTTTCGGATGTATAATATTAGTTTTGAGTCTTCTTTTTATATTTGGCTTCGACAGCTTTGCTTATCGCAATTTAGTAACTATCAACTTTTTTCGACAAAATTTCACACAATACGCCGACTAAAATATTATAAAAAAATGGCCGGGTGTGAGCGAGTCTTTTTGTTCTTATCAAGGTATTTCTTCCTCCCTTTCCATTTTATAGAGTCAGTTGTTTAATTCTACTGTTTATTTATTGTGACACAAAAAAAAAACATTTATATAGACATAACTCACTAAACTTTAGTTGAATAATGTTTTTTAACAAATTTAAAGTTTCATTTTATTTTCTCTAATAAATTTGCATGATACCGCAACAATGGAGTTATTGAAAACTAAAAAGATGGTGTCATGGCTACTACCCACTTTACATAATCTCATTATGTCATGTGACATTTTATTTTTGTCTTCCTACTTTCACGACTCGCCGTCAATACCGAGGGGAGTGGTTGCTAAGGCTTATTACGAGAAACTGTGGTTGCGTGGGGAGAGTCCATTTTCATCCCTAATTGGACAATTTCTGTAATGCCAAGATACGTAAATATAGTTTATATATTTTGTTGAGTATATAAATAAGAAGTACGTCTTATGTAACCGCAGATAAAGGCCACAGATTTGGGCGATACCCGAGCAAGTTAAGTCTAACCAGATATAATGCTAACCAGAGCCAGTTACTCACACGAAAAGAAAAGAAAAACAGAACGTTAAAAAGACCCTGTTAACTCGCGGTCTCGCCTTAACCGTAGTTTTGCACGCACTTAATGCCGGGGTAAATTTTAATTAATCACTGAGTGAGTCACGGATCAAGTATGGGGGATATGATTCAATAACAGACAGTGTCCATTTCCTCTTAAGTGTTTTTGCGTCGCTCTGATTATGAATAAGGAATTCTCAGCTACTTAACGACAACAAGCGATTGATATAAAAATCGAATCAACCGACACTTTCATCCCTTATTTTGTGCTTTAAGGGAAACTGTCATGAAATTATTCTATTGGCGAAGAGATCGCGTAAAAAAAACATTAAAATTAGGAAATTCCTACTTTTTTTCATCGTTCAAAATACAAATGTATCATATTGATAGTTTGTCCGACTTTTTATTTAACAAAACAGCAATCTGCGTAATATTTATATTGGCAAGATGATAATGCAAATTAGATTACCAATATAGACTGTCGAATGCGGACAAGCCCGCCTACCCAACTACGCATATACCGAACTGATTGCAGACTGTATATTACTCTTTTATATTGTTCTGAAAACATTGGAATGTGCTTATTATGAACTTTCAGTCGACCGAATTGTAGCAAAAGCAAAATCATTTTTTATCGAGAGTAAATTTCCGAGTGCCTATTGAAATACCTTAGCAGGTAGTAACAACACAATACAACTTCCAAGATTGGATACTTTTGTGTGTCTGTTCAACAATTTTGGGTCTGTTTACATATTATATTGAAGCCAATTTTCAGACCGACACGTCAAGGAGGCGTGATAAATCCAGAGTACAGATGAACCGAAACAGTGAATCATCATTACATAAATAATATTATCTGTACAAGTATCCGAAGAACAAGAGTACTCGTGTTTCTCTAATAAATATGTTTAACTGTTACTACTAGATTGCACTAAATTGCACTTGATAATATCCAGTGTTATCTAGTGCAATTTTATCTGACAAGAAGACAAGTAAATTAAAAAAAAATGGGCGGTCTGTTAGATGGCGTATGTATAATGTCCGTGATTATTTATTTATTATTATTCATAGTTGTGTAGAGTTAAATTCTACACGCAACAGCAACTAAGAAAACAAACGAAGTTTTTTGTAATTATACCAAGCAATATATTGAACTAACGAACGTGTGAACTTCACAGCAGCTTAGCCTAGTTAAAATCGCCATCGATTAAATATAAAGTTAAGGTAGCCAATTGTTCGTTGGGATTTTAATCTTAATAGACCGCTCTAATCGTGTTACTATTGTAGCCGAGCGTCATGCGAAGGTCGTGTCTTGGCTGTTCCTAAGACAGTAAGGATATGAAGTTCTACCATGAAGACCACAGACCTTTCGCGTTGAAAACCAATGAAAAAAATAAGTATGGGAAAGAGATAAATAATAATAATAATAGATAATAAACAAATATTCTTGGACATTTCACACAGCACCATCTAGATGCACAGAACAGAACAATCATCCAACAATCACCCATGTCCGTTACAGAAATGAATGTGAAAGTGAGAATCGAACCCACAACCCACAGCGGAGAAGGCCAACAGATCAGTTGGCCTTGTCCGCCGACAATGACATCTCAATCATTAAGTTCAGTCCGTAAGAGAAAGAGTCGCATAACCAAGTACCATTTCAACCAATACGTCAATATAAATATTATTTATAAATATTCATCACACATGAATGAAAATAATTGCAAATACCCAAGACCCAAGAAAAAACTACATGGCAAAGTGTCTCGAACGGTAATCGACCCCGAGACCTCTGAGGCGCACGGCTTTTGAAGGGGTCTCGGTTAATAACAACTAAGCCACTGAGCCGTCAAATCAAATGCAAGGACGAATAGCTTGTTGATTAATGTATTAAATGCGAATGACCTTAATTGGCCTATCCATTATCTATAAAATGTTAATGGTGATAATTTGCCTTCAACTAATAAGCAGTTAGACACGTAGACTGACTCACTTTGCGTATCAGTAGTATTCTTGGCTATATCCCATTTGGAAAACTTTACATTACCTACCCCTACGTAACCCTCATACAATAATTAAACTAAAGTGGTTTCATATATTTTGTTACATTTCGACAAGTAGCGAGTATTTTGTGTCTTTTTAATATTAGTCTGTCGGGTAGGAAAAATATCTATGATAGCGAAACTTTGGACGAATGACCGTCCAACTCGTATATGTAAAATGTACTACTGCGGAAGATTCAACCAATATACGGAAGCGGAAGAGCTCAGTTCATATGATGACACTTAACGGTCACCTATCCGGGACGGCTCCGTGGCTTAGTTGGCCTAGAAGCGAGGGTTCCCTGGCCTGCCTTAGAAGCGAGGGGTCCCTGGTTCGATTCCCGGCCGGGGCACACTTTGTGTGGTGAGCATGAAGTTTGTTCTCGAGTCTTGGGTGTTAACGTCTATTTTATTATTTATTATCCACCTACTGGGCGGACGGAGAGTTGCCTAACTAAAATGACATATTGATGTATACTGGTCGAAACTTTCGCAGTATGCAATACAGTAGTACCTATATGAAAGTGAGATACAAATAGCCAAATCTCGAATGATTGTATTAGAAGTCCCAGAACAAATTATTACGCAGAAATCTAGCTCAATTTTCGCAAGTCTAGGAAGCACACACCATTTGCTGTATTTATCATTTTGTTACGCAAATCGCCGCTTTGCCCGAGCACGGTGAAAGGTTTTTAAAGAGATGGAAATATTCCCGGGCGCTAAATTGATCTAGATTATAAACAGGCAAATTAACTGCTCCTTATAGCTGGATTAGCCTCGTATTCTCATATTTTAATTGATCCCTTCATTATCTAAAAATATATCGCCCCGACACCGCACATTTGCGATTTAATAATGAAGAAGTAAAAAAAAATATATATTTTGCATTTCAACCGACTCGGTCTAGCTCAATTAATGTTCTTTAATACATGCGGCAACGATTTTTATTAAGATAAAGAAAGATTAGCTTTAAGACACAGAACAAACATCTATATTCGTCACAGAACACAGTTGTCTTGGGTAGAATTCCAACCCACGACCTACTACCAACTGAGCCATAAGGCCATTTTTATTTGTATGATTCATGATTATAATAACAATACAAACTATGTGAGAAATGTTTACACGAATTTGGAAAATAAACACCAGCACATTTGCTGCAATCTTCGGGAATCCCATTATTTTTTTTATTACTTTGAGATAAACTTAACATCGAGTTGGAGTCACGTCCGCTGTGTTTGAGTATTTTTTATGATTATTACGTGACCCGTGCTCTTTGGCTCAGCCTATGTACTGAATACTCAACTCGATAGCAGAAGACGTCTATAGATTTCATTTAATAATTTTATTACATTTGCATTTTGCTACATCTCGCCTTTCGGAAAGCTTATAAAACGTATCCTCCATTTTTGTCTCAATTATTTTTAGACAAGTTTATTTGGTTTTTCATGTCCAAATATAAATTCGCTCCCTCTCGCTTCGACGCAGCCAATGACCAAATAAAGGGAATGCCACACCTTACCGCGCCGGTTATACTTAGCCAAGGTCGTGGATTCAACTGTGACAGGTTGTAACACCAATAAGTGTAGCATACAAGCAATAAATAACACCGAACTGACACGGGGTTACTGCCCCTAAGAGTCCCGTGTATGAGTAATAGAAACTATTAGTACCGTGGCACCAGGACCCGAAACAGATATTTGCAGAGAGAATGTTTAACAGATGCGGAATTCGAGCTACAGACCCTTGCCTATCAATCGGTTACTCCTACATGCGCCGCCTTGTTCTGAACAAGGATTCTACTTCCTACGGCAACTAACTACTTAAATAATCACCAATATTATAAGCGCATGTGACGGACGATCGTAAAACATTACACATTAGATGGGCGTCAACTCGTTCCACCAGGTAATCACATAAATCTCACCTTATCCTTGCTATTCAAGACGGCAGCCGCGTGGGGGGGTATCCTCAGCACGTAATGCGGTCGCTGGTGCAACGGCAGCCACACCCTTGCTGGCAGATTCAGGTCTAACGTCGCCAGTTCGGCTCGCAGGCGCCCATTCCGGCGCTCCTTGTCGGCTACGCTCGCGAGACGCCGCCCGATGTTTGTGAGAGACGTGAGGAACTGGAAATAAAGCGCACTTTCTATAGAAATAAGCCATTGTCAGCTAAAATCTGGTTGTTTGAATGGATGCAACCCGAAGGTTGGATCCTGAAGACTAATGATGCCAAATTTGGTTTCCATTCCCACTTCAAAAACGTTACATGCGCAAGAATAATGTAAGCAACACGTATAATAAAAATTGAAGTATCCACATTTTATATGTATATCTTATCTGTTGCAAATCTAATCCATATTACTCTAAGTAATTACAAAATTTCGTTGAAAAAAAAATATCTATCTTATGGATATACAGTATCTGAATGGGTACAAGTCTTATGTCTATATATAATCTTATTAAATACTGTCGGACCACTCAATCCGAAAATATTGACAACAGGTCCTAGTCCAGGTCAAAACTCTGTTTTTTTAAACCAAAGTTTATAATCTAATTTCTTCCAAATCAGTATAATTTATATAAAATAAAAAAATGGTAAAAAAATATAAAAAGCTAATATTTTCTTATGATCTAATTTTTACGGGAAACGTTTTGAGTTTGCGAAAATGAGTAAGAATAAGAAATAGAAATTAAGAAAATCTGTAAAAAGGACTCTGTAAGGCTAATGATTAGCCTAAGCTCAAATCGATTAGCCACTTATTAATACCCCAATTAGTGTTTTGTGGCCCCTCGGCTATTTACGCACTCAAGAATTTCAGACAAGAAGCCCCGACCAAACATATCTTCATGTAAACAGTTTTGATCCGTCCAAACATTTTCATAACAAAGTGCTGTTATCCTGAAGTAGAATAACTTAAGCTTATTTACCGAGTAAATTACAAAAGACCGCAACCTAATGGAGGCAATTTATAGCAGTTTGCGATCAAATTATGAGCTCGGAAAGCTAGCATGGATAACTGGAGACCATTAGAGCAATGAAAGAAATCTGTGTCGCAGATTGCTTTTATCTCTTGGTACCTTAACGACCTAACTGTGCTTAGTTGTTCTATGAATTATGTCGTATTATCCTATGATTCTTCTTCTTATACCTTCTTATCTTGGAACTTGGATCTTTCTTGTAAATTAAATGGCAAATCTTTTACAGGGCCCATGACATACGCTATGCCTAAACTCTATGCACAAGGAGACTGTGGTGGCCCAGGGGCACAGACGCTGGCTTTCAATCTGAAGGTCGCTGGTTCAACCCTGTGTAGTGTGCAGCGATGAGTTTTTCACTTGAAAAATGTATGTGCTCAATACCACATTCGCGATACGGAGAAGGAAAATTTCGTGAGGAACCAGCATGTCTTAGAACCAAAAAATCGAAGACATGTGACATTTACCATTCCGGATTGGGCTCCCGTGGTAGATCAAAGCCAATTACTCTCAATTATCAAGAGTAGGCCGGTGTCCTTGCAGTGGGAACATTAGAGGCTGGTACGGTACATAGGCGTTGTAAGTATTATTATGTTTACATTTTGTAAATATTTTTGTAAACTTTTCAGATATTTATTGGTTGTACTGTGCGCCACCGTCTATATCGTACCCATAAGTATAGTCCATCCCAAGGTTTTCTGGAAGAGATTACTCATTGCAATAACCACCCATTGTATGTCCGCATTTAATGTACACAATGTAATGTATCTTGGAATCGCGAATATTGCGTGGTTTACATTAAAATGTCTTTTGTATTCGTATTAACACGATTTAGATGTTACTCTTCTTAATACGGGAAGACAGAAGGTGCCATCGCCCAGATTCATGAAGATGTGACTTCCATGTGCCCGTAATTCCACCACCCTTCCTACCGCAACATAGCAATGGGAGAGTACTATTACTATTCAGTATTGTCGCAGTATTATTAGCTATACATCTAGTTCAACTCTTAACAAAAACATTGTCTTGGTGTCAGGATTCTCAAAATACTGCTCGCTCAATATTATGAGTAAGCGATTAGTCACTCGTTCGTTTTGGTTGTGCGCCTTTGAAGTGTTGAAACAGATATTTAAAACACGACAGTATGGTTTTTTAAATTGGCGTGTTGGTTTAGGACCTGTGTAAACTCACTTGATTAGCGAGATTGAATATGTGATATACTCAAAGTTAAAGTGAGTTCACTGATCAACAGATAAGGCAATTTTTTTTATGGACTTAAAAGAGATCTCAATTTGGTTGCATTTTTTTTGCGTAAACATTGTCAGGAATAGAGAAAAAGCTTAGGGTTTTCCACCATAAATAAATTATCTACATTAACACGACCAAAGCCGCGGGCAGAAGCTAGTTTTAAGAATCATTACATATCTCTAGTGTGTTTTCAGTATGCAATTTTTGCAGGTAAAACTCAGCGACTAAGCGGTCGCCTATCGACGTAACCGGTGCGCCACTCGGTCGGAAAATAACCACCACCGTGATAAACATCAGTTACATTTTTTTATGTAACGAATGTGACGGGACGAGCTGAAGGCCCACCTGATATTAAGTGGTTATCTCCGTCCACAACAGCAATACAACTTAGGTCCTCCCCGACCGCAGTACGAGACCCTAATCGCAACCCGTTGCGCCCGTCACTTGAGACGGGAACGTTACGTCTCATGCTCATATAATTTCATCGGTACCCACACTCATTTACTGAACCATAGCAATGCGAATGCACCTCTGCTAGGCGGCATATTACCATGTGTGGAGGCAGTATTTTTATGGAGGAACTTTGCACAAGTAGTACTTTAAGTTACCTTTAAGCCTTTTCTAAATATCTTCAATGTAACAATTGGACCTGTTACAGTTTTATTATAAAAGTATTGTAAACCATCGGGGTATTCCCATGACTAATTAATTATCTCCAAGTACAAACCAAACATCCAGAAATATATCTAATACATACACACAAAAGTAGGCAAACAATACAACTTGAATAATTACGACCAAAACCGGTCGACTAGCCTCACAGCTTAGTTAATAGTAGCCCTGCCTTTTGCGCTGTAAGTAGTGGCTTCGATTCACACCCACGACAAGCATTAGTAGCACAAATATAGATGCACATTTATATGCTCTGCCTGAGTATTAATATAAATCATAGATATTTATTTTAAAAAATTAAGTATTCCATCAGATATGTAGCATAGCTTAGTTTGGAGATAAATGGTGCGGTCCATGAATATTTATTTATTTTAAAACATAGTGCACTGGTTTTCTTATACTGCTAAAGTGACGGGGCGAGCTGAAGGCCTACCTGAAGTTAAGTGGGAACACAAAACAGCTACGACTTAGGTTCTTCCCGACCAAATCCATTCACCGTCAACCGAGACGGGGATATAAATGCGTGTAATTTCACCGGCGGTTATGCTGCATGCACCGTTTTTCTTTTTAACCGACACAAAAAAGAAGGTTCTCAATTTGACTCTGTTATTTTTATACTTTAGTTACACGATTTCGTCGGCTATTATGGGTAAATTCGGATAAACATTATACATAAACAGTATAAATATATTAAACAATTCCGGCTGAAGACCTTACTGATTATATTGCTGAGACGATCTTTACAAATCATCTAACTTAAGCATGTCTCCGTCCAGTCAGCACGTGGATAGGTGCTACCGTGCTTCGGAGGGCACGTAAAGTGACGGTCCCAGTTATAATAGTCGATAAGCCATGTTGAAGGCCTTCGAGTAGCTAAGAAACTCCGGCGCCAGGTTAACGAAAAAGAAACAAAACTATTACTTTGACCATCGGTCTATTCGATTATGTACGCGGTTTATAAAAATTTTGAAAAATAAAACGGTAGCCGAGTTATTCGTGTAAATACAGGGCGTGAACCTATGTTGACTAATATTGTAGTAACCGTGCCTTCTATCTATCCACGGCCTGTAGATGTTTCTGGGTTTTGGATGTATGTGTTTGTGTGTCCATGCCACCTACCATACAGGGAATCGCAGTACAGGGGCTTGAATGCGTTTGTTTGTTATATATGTAATGTACAAGGCAGGTTGTAAAGCCCGGACATAATTTATTGTAGGCAAGGCTTTATGTAGGCCAAACGCATTATTGTAATTAATTAACTAATTATCACATGTGAACAGGTTATTTATACGCTGTATTATATTCATCGGACCGAAGTAGACCAAATAAACCTATGAATTCTAGCACACACACACACACACACACACAACACCTTCATCCAAAAAGTCCCAACACTCACTCACACAAAAATACAACTTCCTAACAACTATTCAATAAAAATCCCAAAATAATAATTATATGTAAATCGGCACACACGCTAGAGAAATGTTTAGTAACATGATTAATTAGGAAGATATGTAATTGGCCTATTTTAAGCTTTACTTATTATTCAACTTTCAAGCTGATAATAATAATAATTAAATGGTTACTCGGATCTTGCTCGTATCTTAATCATTATTATCTATACCTGTTTTGAGATGATGGTTATATAAACTGACTTAATATAAATTTAAAGCGTGATTTAAATAGTCATTATGTTGGTATAACATGTTCTATGTTGGAAATATACCGTGTATTTCGCCTTTAAGCATCTAAAACTGGGATATTCTGTTATACCATGTTGTTTTACATAAATTAATAAATCTATTGTATACACAACACATTAACGCTTTCCAGAATATCAATGTCGAAATTAAATTTTATTTTGTCTGTGGACCTAAGTAATTTGGAGATGTAATATCATAAGTATGTAAATTGAGTCCCTAGATCCCGCCAAAGTGGCGTACAAACATTTTAACCCAGATAGAACTATGCAATTATATTACAGGCATTAAAATGCATAAATCGACAGAGACAAATTTAATCATTAATGACGGCTCCCTAGCTTAGTAGTAGCCCTGCCTTCGAAGCGAGGGTTCGAATCCCAGCCGGGGTAGACTGTGATGAGCGTAAAGTTTTTTCTAGGGTCTACTAGGACTCTTGTTCTAGTGGTTGTCTTGAGTTTCTGTGTTTGTGCATGCCAAATGCGACACAGGGAATCCTAATGCAGAGGTATGAGTAAGTTAACGTTATTTTTTTATGAAAACCTATATTATACATCGTAAAACGAAAGAACTGAAGAAAAAAACATTTGTCACAGTCTATCACAATATACTAATGGATTAAAATTCTTGTTCCATATCGATAAACTCAGTTCGTTTTGTGAGAAATCTACATATAAGGTATACCGGTATACAGTACCAAGGTATACAGTTCGGTTTGTGAGAAATCTACATATCTATGACACATTGTATTTCAGTAAAAAGAGATCTCATTAAAGCCATCGTAAGAATCGAGGCGAGCTTGTATTTGTAACGAAGCACGCATGTTGCATGAAATTGAAGGTATGTATTATCGCTTAGAGGTATACTCATAACAGCAAAAATGTTGTTTACAAAATAACTGAAATAATACACCTACTATCAGATACTTGCTAAATACCTTATCATGCAACTAGAAATATAAGTGCCTAGGTAATAAAACATAGATACTTATTGTACACGCGGATAATAAAAAGATCACGGATATCTACATAATTACGATAAATTATTCAAACAATTATGAAACTTCTCATAATGGTGTACGTAACCAATTCACTCACGTATCTGAATAAAACTCATTAGTAATCTAGACCCAATAAATCTTGCACGCTAATAGATCAGATCCGGCACGAATCTTGGGAGCAGTTCGTACGATTCACAAATTAATCGTAAAGCAACCATTACCTGTATCTGTGGCGCCAATCGCGGTGCACCGCAGGAACACTGCTCCCCGCACAAGCATCCGTTGTCAAAGGCTCGACCGGAAGCCAAATCCCCTATATGCCTGCCCGAAGGCGTCGCCAGCCTCAGCGCTGAGGCGTCAGAGTGTGACCTGTGGTGCCCCCTCCGCGCCGCCGGCCTTATCTCGTCACCGAGGATCGAATCACGGAACTTCATAGCTTTCGACTTTTTGGACTCTCCCCCAAAAGCCGACAACAGCCACGCTAATCGCAACGAAAACTCAGCACTCTGTTTACACCTGTGCACGAAGTACGGCCTTAGCACGTCCGCCACATCGCCCATTTCTATATACATTGTAGCCAACTGTGGAAGGTAGAAATCTACGTCCTCGTGTGGGAATGAGAACAGTTTGTTGGCTAGGTAGGTCTGCACTCCAGTGTCTTTCGAAGTGAAAAGATATGAAATAGCCATGCTCATGTCGAATAATTCACTCTCAAATAGTCTTAGTAGACAGTCTTTATTTTTGGAAGATTCAGCGGCCGAGATTTCTGTGTTTGCCGGTTCTATGGCTGTATCTGGCGGGTCAGGCGGTTTCTCTGTGTCTTCTGGATTGCCGGAGTCGAGGCTTTCTCTTGATCGGGCGGCGGCCGGCTGAGGAGGACGCTCGTCGTCGTTTCCGTCGGGGGGCGTGTGGATACCGGAGTCATCCGAGCCCGTAGGCACTTCCGGCGGTAGTGCCAGTCTCGGAGCGGGCACTTCGGTGGGCAACCGAAGCAGCGCGCCCTCCGGCGAGGTCGGGGTCATGTCCTCCGGAATCCTCTGGAGGACGGAGTCCAGAGACCGATTTCTCTGGTGGCCGCATCCCGGAGGCGGCCCGCTCGCACCGGTCACATGTCTGAGGACAAACAATAACTCAAATTAAATCACGGTAATTTTGTTTAGGGAAAACGCGTTTTGGTATCCTACACGAGAGCGAGTTACGTACTTGTAGAACGGGTCTTCATAGTGTTGTATGCCGCATACAATTATTTTTCTAACAACCATCTGGTTTGTTAATTATTGCACTGAAACGTAATCACCGAGAGAAGCACTGAACACACACAATTCGACCTCTTTACACTAACATGGCTGTTGCATTCGAGCACTGATGTAAAGTTAAAACAATGCCAGCAGCCTTGCGATACGGCATAGCGTAAATAAATCGAGACGTTGCTCGATTGCAACACACGTCCAAACCCGGCCGCGGCGTAGAGCAAACTGTTTTACGCAACGAAGAATAGACGCGCGCTCGCATACCATTCGAAGGATCAACACAATTACGCAGCCGAAACAGCTAAACTGCTACAAAACCGTAAACAAAGATCTTATGCAGGTTGAAGATTTCGCCGACCGAGTTTACGAACTAGGGTTTTGTGTTTTGGAAACATAAAGCTAAACCAGTCTTGGCAGTTTATTTACAATTCCACTGTTACGCACCTGTCTAAATAAACGTATGTAGAGGTATTGCAATAAGCACTGTTGCGTTACGTAAATTACTTTTCACCACGCCTAGCCTCCACGCTTTACGATACAGCAAGATTGTTTTGTAGGGTTTCATTTATGTAGGACACATCAATCATTAATGTTGTATGTATAAATTTATATTTTTTACATTGTGATTAAAGAAAACTATAATGTGACAGGTACAGTTCTATATTAACATTCAAAAGACGATTACAAAAGCAGTTCCTTATGTGACAGAGTGGCGTATTAGCCAATGTCGCAAGTGTTTCAATGACGATATGAATATTACAATCACCAATGCTACTAAGAATCTTCTAATCCAGCAGTGCATTTGTTTTAAATTCATCAAAACTAGACATGTCATAACATCAACGCATACGATAGATTGTAGGAGAAAGCGGCCAATGACCCAACATTTTTATCACCACTTGCGCCACAAAGGCGTAAAGTTGAGAATATCCATATGGAAGTAAGTAACTCTAAGCTAACGAGGGCCACTTAACACAGCCGTATATTAACTCCATCAAGAAAGTAGAGGAAGTGGAAGTGTCGGCCACTCAATGAACAGCATTCAACATTCCATGCGTAGCGTGAGTGACGAGCGAATTATCGTTGTTTATTTTTGGAGTGCTATCGGGGAGCATATGGTGAGGCATACACATGTGCTATGCCGCTAACGGCACTCAGAATGGAGTGGCTTCTGAATCTCTACATTCTATTGGCATAGTTAGACACGTGTCGTTATGAGGTATGCATCGACGGAAACCTCTGTTAACGAACCCACTTACTCATCACTAGAGGACACTAGAGGCCGTAAGATTAGTAAGATCATTATGAGGCTGATTAATAAGAATATACTGAATATAGAAATATGATAAAGCATTAACATATAAATATGTAAACAGAGAAGATTGCATGCCTTACGTAAACTTTTACCATCGCTAACTTTCTAAGATATAGTATAAGAGTGTTTCTACTATCTCAGGTCGTAAAGTGTGTATAAATAATGTTTATGATCAATTACCGACCACCGACTCCATAATACATGGAAGCGTGCCAAAATTATTAGATTACCACCCACAACTATTACCAGTATTTACCACCAGACCTGTTTTATTACCGCATCTTAGCTTTATGAAGTTTGTTATTGTAAAAATCTCATATCCTCAAAATACATTAACGATCAACCGATATTCTACGTAATTTCTAGCTATTGATTATGATTACGTCGTCTGATCAAGCATCAGAACATATTTCTCCGACCACCATTCACCAACACACATTTATTTTAACTTCATTTGAGTTTAATCGGTGGATAAACCCATTATTATTATGATACAACTTCGCGTGTCAGATAAATACAGCCACTCTGAATATTACAATAGTAAATAGTCATGCTCAGGAGCGTCCACGCTAGATAACTTTAAACATGACACCAAAGTAATCAAACCAATGGGACAAGGCATCAAATCAATTGTCACTGAATGGAGGTGGATGATACACAATAAAATTACACATTGCCGTAATAATATACCACGAGTACAACAATTTCAATATTGCTTTCAATTAATATTTTATTTAGAATGATCAGATATCAGCGATCATGTCAATCAACACAATAGTTTTTAACAAACACTTCTATTGAGCTTCGACCTCTGTTCTGAAGATATGATATATATAAGTATCAAAGAATTTTATTTTCATATTCCCAAATCTTCAGATAAATTAAAAAATCGTCAAGCTATTTAGAAAAAATGCTCATGTTCTTAGTATCAAAAAGAAACACGCTTTTACACATTTTAAAATTTAAGAGAAAAGAAATTTGAACCTGTATTTACTAATGAGAACAGATTAAATATCAGAGTAACGAAAAAAAACGATACAATAATATCATATCAAATCGCATTTTTTTAAAGTAATGAATTGAATACTGCCAGATTGTTCAAAAGTAACAGGTGATTGTTACCGGATACGAAAACCGAGAATAGTGAAGGCCTCATGCAGCTGTGTGACGTCATAATAAAACAATGGAAAATCGATTAAATGCGGCACCATACTGTGTAGCATGTAGTATAGCTATCCACAACCGACACGAGAGAAAGCTAATCGAGTGGCTACTGCAAACAAAACCCGAACCATCAATCACAAAGAGCGATAAATAAATCAGTAGCGTACAAACGAGGACCTATATACCCAAGTCAATCTTGCAAGAGGATCAGATATCGATTTCATATGAATGAGAATCCCAAACAAACAGAAACATCTGCAAATTAATATTACCAACGTATCATGTACACATGTTAGAATGGTACCATTAAGAAATAATTGCTCGCAGCTATGATATCCACGAACTGAGGGAGCATATTTCGTATTTGTAGCGTTTACAAAATCTTGTGTAGCGAAAGTGAACGCCTCTATCGGCCTTGCCTTTACGTCGCTCCATATACGCGCACACAAAAACTTTTTCTATTGAATGAAGCGGATTCCAAGAGACAAAAACTGTCATGCCCATGTTTGCGGGAGCATTCAACGGCCACGTTTCAAAAGGATGTTTCTATTATTATCTTGTAACTGTTCATATTTAACCATAATTTCAAAGCTATTTTTAACAATTCAAAATTGAAATGTAATTGTTTGGAATCTTTTCTACGAACAGCCTTCTTGGTCATTGTTTCATTTGAACGGGACGGGATTGAAAACGGTCTTGACGTAATTAGAAAGCAATTTCGAAATAAGGTTTGAGATAACAATGAAGATATAAGATTTGAGAATATTAAAACTTTTCATTCGGATGCATTTCCAGCAGTACACTGAAGAAGGCTGATGACTTTTGACACATAGAGAATAGGTCAGAAAAGAAATACTATAGAGAAAATAAAAGAGTAACTAATTAAAAACTTGAATAAATCGACTCCAATAGTCTCTTTTCCTTTTATGGCAAAATTTCACCACAAATAGCAAGCAAGACATCCAAAATTGTAAAATTTCTCCGTAAGATGATATTTGGGACCACTTTGAAAGTGCATCCATGTGGAGCAATTTGCAAGGCGAATTGAGGACCTCGTTTTTGACGTCGGTTAATAACTAGTGGTCTGCTCCGAACTGGAAACTCGGCGTGACATAGTATCATTATTAAATTGGAAGATTTTTAAGCCATTTCCAAACCAACTCAGTATTCTCGAATAAAGTTAACAATTTAAGAATATTTTCAGTTTGTTAAAATAAAATACGGTTCAGCTGTAGGATTTATAATTGTATTAAAAATAAGGTTCTATGCTTCCCTCCTTACGTACTTTGCGAGCACGTGACGGCACAGCGAAAATGCTTTGTAAAATAAGTAAAATTGCAAACATCGTTGGTTTAAAAAATTGGGCAGTCTAGTTGAAGAATATTTACTATTTTACGCAATTATGTAGACTAACCAGACTGTAACACTAGAAAATTCGGTGAACTCCGTACCATATGAAATTCTGAAGAGGTTATTGGCATACAAAATTAACAATTTCGATTTTCAGCTGTTCCTTTGGATATATTCTAATTTCCTTAACCAAAACTAATAAAAAATAACAGAATTCAAAAACTATTCAAATCGCTCTAGCCATCATTGAGTTTTTGCGTTACTAACGCAATTGAGCAAAGCAATTGAGTTTGATATACCTATATTATGTAGATAAAATTTAATATACTTGTAAAGTAATAAACGAGCATTCAGTTTCATTTCTTGCGTTTTGTGACGAGAATCAAACGACATTCAGCGAGCACTTCGAGTTTTGATTTATTCATATCATGCTCATACATAACTTACCAAAGACGTAACTTTAGAAAATATCTCATATTCTGATAGTCATTATTTTGCTGTCGGTTTATGAACTTCATATTATTTTAAATGTGTTTGCTTTACATGATTCCCGTATCGTGCTTTAGAAGGAAAGGGTACTGCAATGATACTAATCGATCTGTCTTTCTTGGCTGCTCATTAGTAACATGTTGTACTGCCAGGCTTTTAATTAATCTTGGCCGCATCAAGATAATCAATTTGTTCAGACATTACGTATTTATTCAGGTCCTAACTTCATACATATCAAGAGGCGATTACCGATAATATTGAAGTATTAGCTCTTCTATCCACTTTCTGTCCAATTAATTATTGTATCCGAATCATTTTATTTAATTCCAAAATGGTTAATTATTTAAAAAAAAATACGTTTCCAAGTAGTTTTTTTTTTAATTCAACGGAAGTAAACTATTTTGACATTGACTTTGAATGTTGAAAAACGGAAGCTTTTATAAGTCTCAACTTTCAACGTATTGAACTTCAAATTTTTATGCGGTTTTGTTACTGCGTAATTTTTTTTTTTAATATCATGGGACTGGTATTAGTGCTCCGGATTAGACAAGATTTTAGCACGCTGCCATGCTCTCCCAAACTTTGTTTATGTATTGAATTGGAATACTATCCTTCAGAAGAGCTATTAGGTGTTTCATATATTCCACATTCGGCCCAGTTTCGTAATGTCGCGTTACCAAACAAATTAATATGCCGAGTGGCAGCCATAAAACAAATTATAAAACATTAGGTAACAGCTTATTCTCAAAGGCATCTGGACCGTAGTATCGACGTTATGCAAGGTATTTCAAACGTCAATGTGCATCTATATTACAGTATTTGATCAAGTATTAGAAATTATATTTCCATAACGGATATTAATTAATAGCATGTTGACATTGAAGTTTATAAAATGTTTTTACTATTTATTACACTTCATCTCTTGCTTTCTCTCGCCTGCAATCGTAATATTATTTTAAAAGTCACTATTTCGTAATGTATTTAAGTGATTTTCATGTACAACTGACTGTCATCAGAACCCTCAATAAGAGTTTCATTCACATGAGTGTATTATTTAGACATTAAAATAATCCTTCACTTAAGTCTAAGACTTCACTACATAGTATAAAACAATGTCGCTTTCTCTGTCCCTATATCCCTATGTATGCTTAAATCTTTAAAACTACGCAACGGATTTTGATGCGGTTTTTTTTAATAGATAGAGTGTTTCAAGAGGAAGGTTCATATGTATAATACACTAGCAACTCACCCTGGCTTCGCACGGGTAGTTTCTGTTACGACACTGATGCGTTGCTAACCGTGCGAAGCCGGGCCGGGTCGCTAGTATATCATAAACAATAAGTATAACGACATTAACTTCCATCGCCACCACACAAATCAAGAATAGCCAAGAACGTTCGACGACTAATCCAATAAAAACGGACCCTGGTCTAACCTATTTAAGTCCCTGAATCAGTTGTATGGCTTCACAGGCACTGGTTTCACGCAATAATATGACGGAAAGCTATTTGAGTGACTGCGGTTAGATAAACATCCAATAGATCCAAAAGATACTTGATGTTATGATATATCTAACCAATGTTGTCATGGGCAGCAATGACTGGCTGGGATTCTGACTAGTGAAAACCTGAGTGTATGGTACACCTCAGTTGGGATTGGTTAAAATGCCGACTTGTAAAAAACGTATAATACTGAATATATATCTATAAAGTTCAATGCATCTTACTCTGGATAGGGATGAAAAGCCTTTTAGAACAAAACCACGGCCCCGGGAGAACAGAGCGAACCATAAAGTTACATCCATAGGTATAGTTTGGGTTTAAGATCCCAATCCTTGCCTACCGACCTCATACAAAAAGTACACTCGCTATTGCTACATGATCTACCGCAAGAGTTTGCAAGATATTTCACCTCTTTACTTAGAGCTTGGCTCCAAACAGTCTCGCAAGAACCAATTTCGGGTGAGAGATCGAGTACCGTTTTGTTGGGGTTAGTCATTCATAAGTTGTGTTTGTGGCATCATGCTTTCACGGTACGGTATGCACTCTGAATTGTTATCCAGTTCAAAGCATATCGAAGTAATATTACATAGCCCGCGTTTAAGATATATACAACTACTAGCTGCGCCTCGCGGCGTTGCCCGTGGTTGGCCATCCTACGGGAATTACTCACTTTTTAGGGAACTAGTAGCCAATATTTTAATCCAGGGTATGACCTAACTTCATAACAAATTTCATCCATATCCGATCAGCCGTTTTTGCGTGAACGAGTAAACATACATACAGAAAAACTTCTGCATTTATTATATTAGTATGATGTAAAAAATTTAGTTTAACCATATGGTACATTTTCAATACCCGCACCACTGGAAATGAGCTCATAGCACGAATTCTAGACTACCATTCACAGTATTCAACCGTGGTATGACCTCAGCCGATTTGCCATTGGACACAAAAACTTGTTTTGTGAAAAGCATCGAGACCAGTACACACCCACATAGTTTTAGAACTTAAATTTTAAAGAAAATAATGTTGCGATATAAAAATTTGTTAAGTTAGCCACAATGACTAGCGTTGTTGAACAATTAACGTAACAACTAAAAATAAATTTATTTGATAACCTTATATTCGGTTATCGACTAGGGTGTATATTAAAACCATTTTAATATAAACAACGTCACCAACTTTTTCTATTAATTTTGATTAGGGTTTCGAGGGCTGGTTTCTAACTTCGCCAAGCACAGGTGTCGGAATGTAAAATGTGAACCAGTAAACACGGCCCGACCCAAAGGCCCGCCTATAAATATTAAATAAGCATGAGAGCTAATTAAAATTGTAAAATATTTTGCGAAGAGTAGAGAATAATGGTTTTGCGGTCGGTCTCTTCGTCATGCTTCATGCCTCGTGCTGCTAAACTCACGAAGGTCGCCAACTTGTTGTATTGAATTTTGTATTTAGCGTACGATACTTTACTGCATAGAACAAAATTAGTGCAGTTGCATTAGTACTGAGGGATCATCCTTACATTAATGGATAACTTTCTTTCAAGTACGCATGCATGATACATATTTATTATGAAAAATGAGGATTCCAAGTAATTTTTAAGAATTCAATATACATTTAAAAAAAGATTTTTTTTCTTTGACTTTTCTGTCAACTCTTTGGAAACGTAAATTAGTATTCTTTGAAAATATAGAATTAATCCCGCAGGCAATTAATCTCTTCCTTGACATGCAGTTATTCAACAATCAATAATCTAAGCAAGAAAGTTGTTTAGTATTATTATTTCAGAAGGTCATCAGATATTTTGAAGCTTCTTTCGCAGGGTACATCTGCGCTTGTACATCTGCGCATATACAGCTGCCGATGTGCAAACGTCGATTAGCGTGTAGACCTTTGAAACATCTGCCGCATTGATTTCGCGTCCAGATAAAATAACAGATATAAAATATACAAATAAAAACATCTCTTTCATTGCAAACAAACAAGTGGTTTTCAATTAAGGCCCATTATTTAGTGTATTTGATAAAATGTCAAGAAAACGAAATGAAAAGATTTCTTATTTGTTATTGGATATAAACAAGTGAACGATTTAAAATCGAATAATTCGGCTTCCATTCTGTCATCCCCAATTTTTTGTTCTTAGGTTTGGAATTTCTTCATGAAATTTCTATTGGACCACACGTATGTATATACAATCTAAAACTAAAAATCCAAATAAAAAGGAACATTATTTAAACAAACCCATAGAATACCTCCTCCTTTTTTAAGTCGGTTAGAACGGTTATGGGTAAAATGTGATTAAGCAAGTGTCAGTGAGCCAACCTCAAGCTGGGTCCTCAAAAAGTGACAGGTCGGTAACCCTGAAGAAATTCCAGCATTAATTTCATATAAATATACGTAAAGCTTGAAATAGGTATTGAAAAGAATAAAATAATGGTTTACAATCAACAGCATGTTACAGAAGGCGAAATAAAAGCCTCGCTTGGATAACCTTTACGTTTCAATGAATGACCACAATGTATCAGAAAAGAACTCGGATGCACTAGGTGAACATGGAATGCGATTGTGTAGCGGACATGTTTGTTGAAATGCAATCAAACACGTGCACAAACGCAAGATAAAGAGCCAATCTCTAATACAACACCTGCTAAGAGCCGAAACTTGCAGTATACAATTTAGCACACTTCAAATATTCAACGCTAAATACGTTATATTCTGTGCTTTTCTTCGTTTTATGACATTTTATTGAGGCAACGTACAGTTGAATTTCTCATAGACGACGTGCGACCAAAATGCTGAGTTTTATTTTGGTCAGCGTGACAATCCTGCCAGCATTTTGGGAACGCTACCATCAGTGACGGCTTAGTTATATACCTACTGTGAAAGTATTTATGTATTTTTTACAAATACATAAAAACTTAACGGAATAAAAACTTTATACCATAGACTATACACCATTATGGACTAACTCAACTGGCTCCGAATAGTGCCTCCCAAACGTGTGTCAAAATGTAAATTTGGCAAGATTTTGAGATGTTCTACTAAATCACTCGCAATATTTATTCGATCCTTTGTAAAATCTTTGAAAGAATACATCTTGTCATCTAATACTTAAGGGATTACCTTACAGCAAAACACTTGAATCAACTAACTGATATCTGGCGATTGATAACCATGGCAACATTGTTATTTGTAGACCTGTTTGACAGATCTCAAATTAGCCTGTTAGGAGTGCATCTCAAATACTTTCCAAATTCAAATTTTAACCAACATTTAGGAGCGACATACGAACCCAGTTGAATTCCTCTATTCTCTATAGTCCAAACCCAGAAAGTTAACGTGTTTTTAATAGATTTAATAACAAGGGGACTGTTAATATTGATTCGTTAGGGGACTGCATAAAATGATGGGATTCATTCAGCTCGTCATGTTTTTATTAGTGAAATAGCCAAAGGTCACGAAATGCGGGTCATTTGTGTAATCCGCTATCGATACGGGTAATCAATACAAATTGTTATCTTTGTAATTTTTCTTCAATTTAAACATATTTCATTACTTACTCAATATGAAAATTTGGTGGTTCATTTAATAAAGTACAATTAATAACACGATGTCTACTTGAACATAAGAAGATTTTACTTCGAATTAAAGGCTAGTTTTCCGACTGACCTCACAGCTCGGTTGGTAGTAGCTCTGTCATCTACACTGTAGCTCGTGGGTTCGATTCCCACCCAGGAAAAGCATTTGTGTGATAAACATAGATGTTTGCTCTGTGTCTGGGTGTTAATCACTACATAGTATAAAACAAAGTCGCTTTCTCTGTCCCTATATCCCTATGTATGCTTAAATCTTTAAAACTACCTAACGGATTTTGATGCGATTTTTTTTAATAGATAAGAGTGTTTCAAGAGGAAGGTTTATATGTATAATACACTAGCAAGTCATCCCGGCTTCGCACGGGTAGTTTCTGATACGACACTGATGCTTTACTAAACGTGCGAAGCCGGGACGGGTCGCTAGTATGTAATATACGTATGTCATGTATTTAATAAAAATACTATACAAGTATCCTATCAGTTGCCATACCTCTGCACTAGGATTCCCTGTGTTGCAGATGGCATGGACAAACACATAAACACAAGACAAACACCCAAGACCCGAGAACAAACTTCATGCTCACCACACAAAGTGTGCTCCGGACGGGAATCGAACCCGGGACCCTTGCTTCGAAGGCAGAGCTAGTGCCAACTAAGCCACGGAGCCGTCCTTTCATCTTCATAAAACGATGACTTTGTCTAAAAAAACATTTATTACATCTAACGACACACGAGTACAGTTTAACTATTATAATTAGGTCAAAATAACCGCTTCCAAATAAGCCAATCGAAACATGGGTAAAATCGAAAGACATGATATTGATACCCAATAATTTGCACCCGTGCGAAGCCGGGGCGGATCGCTAGTATATTATATATGGCTATAGTATAGAACAGATATTAATTTCATCAAAACTACAAGGTTGTGTCAATGCTTGAACACATTGTTGTTCCCAGAATAAACACGCATCTATTCAACCGGCAGTTTATTAAACAACTTGAAACTCAGATCGGCTTCGCTGTGAACTTTCCTCAGAACAATGAACAGTTTCCTACACTTAAAAAACGCGTATTTCCTTCCGCTGCAATAAAGGGCAATTAGATAGCTTCCTCCACACAATAGAATGTAAAACCAACTGCCATGACTGCGAAAGAGCAAATTACGAATCGAAATGACAGTGCAAACCAGAGTAACTAACAAGTTAGTAGAATCAAGAATAGCAAAGTTGTATAATACTTGAGAGCTGACTAGCAGCTTTTGAATGCGACAAAAGTAACGGGCGAAGCCCACCTAATGATAACTGGTTACCTCCGCGCATATTAGCAATAAGATTTCGGTCCTCCCCGACCCAAGTTGCATCCCATTGCGCCCGTCTCTCGAGACGGGAATATCTCTAATGCGCCTATGATTTCACCGGCACACACACCCTTCCACCGGAACAAAGTAATACAAGCGCACTACTGTTTGGCGTCTCCGGGCAAACTTAGCACAAGTTCTACTACAACTTTTAGTTGCACTGTTCTCACCAGGCGGGACGGACGCGGGATCTGAGCTCACCAGGTTGAACAAACATATATTACTTCGTATCCAAAGTCCCCAGACAGTAGGAATTTTGTCACGACATAGGGAATAAATTGTTTCAACAGTATATACACAACTGTAATATAATCAATGTAAAGAACTGTATTTTTAGGGCTCCGTACTTCAAAAGTAAAAAACGGATCCCTTATAGAATCACTTCGTTGTCTGTCTGTCCATCTGTCAAGACCCTTTTTCTCAGGAACGCGTAGAGGTATTCAAGTTGAAATTTATATCCCTAGGATCCCTCGGAGCAGTGAAAAAATCAATGATCTACGTCAACGTAATCAAAATATACCGCTGTTTATGCTTCGTTTTAATGTCGCATATTTTGGCACTCGCAAGGGAATAATAAACTATAGGATACTTCCAAAATGTACCACAAATAAAGGAATAAATCCGAAACCCGTAAATCTGTGGTTACATAACAAAAATTATACAAAATAACCTAAAATAAAATAAAATAAGCAAGTTCGTGCGGAACTCTGGATGAGATTTGGCAGGTGTTTTTTTTTTAATTCATATCTTCACTTCCACATGATTTTTTTTTATATATATACCAATACTCGTAGCACAAAAGTGAGATAACAAATCTTATAAATCACGCACATAAGACAAGTGTATGTTTAATTATGAATAAGCATTTGAAAATAACTGCACGAATATACAGCAATGCGGTTGTCTGGGTTTTGACAAGTTTTCAGGTTACTCATGACGTTAATTCAATTACAAAAGCATACGCCAGCTCCTATTAGGTTAATTGATCACACACGAGTCCCTTCAGAGTAGCCACTCAAACGAAAATGGATTATGAATGGAGACTTGACCTCGTGAAAACATCTTACGCATTGCCCGGCTAAGTGAACTGGGAATATAATAAATAACTGTTATGTGGCAGTTAAGGCTCTGAGAGAACAAATCCTTTTATTTATACACCAGACTTTCACATAACACAGAACACGAACGTCTTGGAAAGGCAGTGCAACTGTGAAACATTAGATAAAATGAGGTCTCGTCGGCTAGATTTGCAGTGAACGACTACGACCTTGGCGACTGGTAAATTGCCACTTCCGAAACTGCGAGGCCGGCTCGTTATCCATGTATTTCGGCTGCTATTACGCTAAACAGTTTGGTTACAGTTCATTAGATGTGATCATAAATGGAACCATATTCTCGAGCCTTGAGAACATCAGAGTAGCGTCTACGCGACACCAAGAGGTTCCCTTTATTTAGATTAGCATGTCGTTTCAGTCCTACTTTAACGATTTGAATTATCCTTATCAGTTTTAATTAACTTTGAACAAGGTCTGTGTATACTCGTATAATTGTTGATCGTTTATTTAATGTGATTGCCCTATCTTATGTTTGACCTATAAGGCGATGAAATCACCACCAACTTGAGACATTCTCGAGGGGGTCATTGCATTTCTGTAGGCGACACGGTCATTACGCCTTTGGACCCTCTCATCGTGGGTGAGGGCCCCTGATTGATGATTTCCGTCCATTGTGTCATTCCCTTCTATACTCCCAGACTGGCCAACCACTCGTGGCCCGTTTAGCGTCCACCGTAACAAAATGTTATCGACATTGTCTGCCATTCATTTAGTGATGACGCAAGCTCTTACGCGTCTAAAAATATCCATTGTTCTATTTTTGCACAAGGCATTTGCGGGAACTGATACTGTGGACTTTGATAGAGACCTGCGTTTACAAAACAATATAATGTGACTCTTATAACAAATACAATGTATCTATTAAGATTTGCTTTCGACAAACACAGAATTACGCTTCACAGTTTTGGCAATTCAATTCAAGTATTCACTAAATCTCTCTTAGGGTTGGGCTATACTTGTATTAACTACGCCTATCCCTGGCCGTTACACTAGGGTGCGGTCAGAGCCAGACATTAAAATGTTATAACAGCCTATTTGGGGGTTACTAGGACGCCCCCGTTCCGCAGGTCAACGAACATCGCCGCTCATATTAACGTACTATGGTATTTTAACAACCATCGAGTTATTATGTTTTACAAAGAACAAAGCAACACACGATTACGATACCTTTGATCTTAAATGTGTATTGATGTACAAATATTAAAACATGGTGGCTTGCTACTTGCGTTTAATGACGTGTCTCAGAATTCAAATTGAGTCAGCGTGATATATTTTTATAGTCTAAAAGCTATTTAGGATTTATATCCCGTGAATACTCCAAGAAGAATTAGCACATTTATATGAATCAGCACGTTTTCCGGAAAAAGCATCGAAACAAGAACGCTTAAGATGTAGATGTCGAAAGCCGATGTTCTACGTATCCGTTTGTAAATCAAATACAAATCGGTTCTAGCTTAAGATTTAGCAATGACAATTTGCTTAAAAGACTGCATGCCGATCCCGTATAGTAGGGGAGACCAAGAGGGGATTTTGGGATTTACTAAAACGTTTCAGATGAACATAAGGAAGGATACCTGGCATCCTACGAGTAACCTTTTTATAATACAATTCGTTGGGGATTCTCTTTCAAAGCGATGACTGCCAAACTATGATTGACATCTGCAGTGACAGGCGCAGATGGAGTCCAGCAGTCATCCTAACAAAATTCAACCTTGGGACAAGTCTAGGGGAAAATAAACAAAGCAGTAATAATATAACATAATAGCATTTTTCTTATTATTGTTTCTGCTTCCTTCCATGACAAATCAAAAGCGCTCCCGAAGTCCCACATTTCTCAGTATATGCGTGAAGTAACTTCCTGGATTTGATTATCGTCCTACTGGAATCTCAAATTGCTCGTGCGAACATAATCTATTTATTCATCAGAAGGCTCGCAATCTCAGATATGACCTCTACACAGTGTTGTAGGCGTATGTGCGACCTCGATATAAATCCGTGGGAAGGAGTACGGGCATTAATTCAGTCATAGTAAAACGACATGCGTACAGCTGCCGCACTCAACAAAAGAAAGACACATTCACAATCGTGGCCGCCTGGTCGAGAGCCTTCCGCTCCCGCCAATAGTCACGACTATCTGCGGTCACCAACATAATGGTCCAGTTAAACAAAAAATCGTGCAACAGAACGTATAGTACAGATTACTATACGTTCCGAACCGGGCTACGGTTCATTGAGGAAGAATAAATTAAAGAAAGAAAAATAATTTACTTATCATTAACACAAAGATAGGGTATAAACAACAAAAAAGAATACAGTTCATATAAGTATATCCTGGTTTAACGAAATGAGCTTGCGTTAAACTACTTGAAATAACATCTAGTAGTATGTATTTGGATCATAAAAATTGCAAATGTTTACTCCAAACCTGAAGAAGAAAGTAGCAAATCATTTCAATTCAAGAACACTTGTTCTTATTTTCATTAGTCTGCTAATTCGAAACAAAACTATGATGTTTATGGTAGAATTTAACAAACATTTATTCTCCTACTGCACTCCGCAGTAACCCAGTTGCGATTAAGGAAACCATATTTTTTTTATGAATCTCTATGTGCTAGCCTAAGTGCTATACCAGACTTTAATCTCTGTGCCAAAATACATCCAGATCCGTTCATCCGTTCTGGCTTTATTGAGTAACAAAATCCATCCATCCAAACTTTCGCATTTATAATAGATTTTCATTACCCTCCACACACACAATGAAGCTCGTGTTCTGCCAGTCTGGCTGCAGACCGTGAGATTGCTAATACGAGCCCCGACGTTATGTCGATAAACACTTGAGCTGAGGCTTGAGGGTAATAAAGAAGCAGCTGTAATTAAACGCCGCCTAAGCTTGGAGAAAATGTATCAGATACCCAATGGATTAGAAACTGTGGGAGAGTATAATGTATAAGACAGGATCGTTGTTTTATCATGTTGAACAACACTTTCACGACTATGGTCTGTTTACACAGCTATTCTCAATCTTGAAGACGTGAGTCGTGTAATTTTCAAATCACTAACATGTTTTATTAGAAGCTGGTATGTGATACGTTGCATTGGTGGAGAGTTTTTTTTTTTAATTTCGGTATCGTATCAAGTTGTGCTTGGAGATTAAATTCCACTTAGTTTACTTACTCGCACAAAAGAATGAAAAGAAAATTACAGGATTAAAAATTTGAACCTTTCAGTTATTATGTGATGTGTTTTTAAGCTGTATTATATTGCTAAAGTAACTTATTGAGTATATTTTTAAAGTATTCTATATTTTGTTTCACTTACGAATATTTCGAGACTCGAAGCTAAGGTTAGATACAGATTCTTTATGATATTTGTATAGTATTATCTAATTTCCGCTGGACTGAATGAAATTACCGATAAAATATTCGACAAATATTCGAATATCCGGGTCTAAGGACCCTTTCAGGAGACTTTATCACTATGCAAACATCCCTTTGACCGATTGTGTTCGGCTAGCTTGCTTTTAAATGATACTCACTTTGTAATATTTTAATAAAATTCGACTAAAAGTTCTTTGTTGAAATTTGTAAAAAAAAATTATAAAGTGTGGGTATGTGTGTATTGCTATATGAATCTTGGTATTAATATGAAGTCATAATTTGACTATAAAAAGCGTATTTTACCAACATCATGTATCAAAACTAGTCATTGAGGAAATTAATGAGGAAGTATTGTCATAATAGATTATTTGTTGTACCCACCTACTCGTTTGTACTGCTTTTGGACTATTAATACCTAATGGAGAAACGATAATCTCAGCTAATTAAAAAAATGTGAATCATGTTTTAAAGGATCAGAAAATTAGGATTCTGAGAACAAAAGGGAACAAATCAAATAGAAGTTAATATAAAAAAATTAACTTAATAACTTATAATTTAATTTATTGACCCAGATATTACTATCGACTATAAAACAATATCGTATATTATGCTAGATGCGCCCCGCGGTTTTACCCACGCCAAATAAGTTAATTTAAGCCGATGGGAAAAAGTTGACAGAAATTGTGATTTTCGCAAGTCAGTAAAAAAATAATTCTACTTATCAGGATAATAATAGTAACTAATGTTTTAATCCAAGGAATGAGCTACCTTCATAAAAATTATATCCAAATCCTTTCAGCTTTTGAGTCGTGAAAGAGTAACAAACGTACGTACAGACAAACTTTCGCATTTATAGTATTAGTATGATAACAATATCGGCCTGTCTGAAATGCAATAATTTAAGCCTTGCCGATAGGTGACGTCGCTGCTTTGGATAACTGGTAAATATATTAAATATTTTTACTAATGCGCATTTTTTTATTAACATGTTATAACATGGCCTACCTAATGTTAAGAGGTTACCGCTGCCCATAAATAAGGGCAAATGTGCTTTACCAAAACATAAGAAGACCCAAGGCGCATCTAGTTACGTTAATTACGTCCGTCGCAATATATAACGGCTCATAAGCCTGTAATTTCAACCGGCACCCACATCCTTCTACCGTAAAGCAGCAGCGTAAAAGCCCACTGCTTGGCTGTAGATTAAATTATGTAATAAATGAATATTGCATTTCACACAACGGCATCTAGCTCCTAACTAAGCAAATCTTGTACTATGGGAACCAGATCACTGATACAGTAAGTTTTTTGTAAATACTCTGTTACTAATTAATATTTCACACCCATACACAGAACATCTATACACAAATGCTTGTCCTACCCAGGACAAGCATTTGTGTGACGAACAGTCAAGAGTCAAACCAGAGAGTTACTACCAACTGAGATGAAGTTAATATGAAATGTGGATATATATTTTTATAAACGTACCCATATGTTAAGTAAATTAACAGGGAATTCAATTCGCCAATATAAAATGGATCTGGCATACATATCGATATGCCAGTAAACGTAATCGTGTCACGAATCCACTACAAAAATGTGCATGATAAATAAATCATACTCAATGACACGTGAACCAGCTAATGAATCCGTGCTTCTGGATATAAAATCTTATATACGTATACTGAAGATACATTTTCTTACAATAGAACATGGTCGCGGGAACGGTCTAGCATGTTTGGACAACAATAAAGTAACTCGTTTAATTATTGCGGGCTTCGAGTCACATTCCACCGCTGCCGATGCTGATTGGCAGACCAAGGAAGGGTCAATAAAATTTACTATCGTCAGTACAAACGAACTTGATATCTACAATTAGATAGGCGTAGGCGCTATTATTAATGAGATAAACTCAGGAAGAGGCAGACGCTGAATATTATAATAACGATAATAATTATTAAACTAACAATTGTGATTTCATTGGCAAGATTTATGATTAAATTATAGAAGGTAATGCCATGAAGTTAACCTTGAAGTGAGGTACATAAGATAGCGGAATTAATTCTATCAAAATAAAGTACCTGAAATCGCACCTGAAATATGATGCCTCATCATCATCATCAACCTATTTCAGTCCACTGCTGGACATAGGCCTCTCCGAGTAAGCGCCATTTAACCCGAATATATAATATATATATATTCGGGCTAAATATATATTATTATTAATATTTCATTTAGCATGAAATATGATGCCTACATAGTATAATTTTCAATTGATATTTTAGGCATGATAATACTTTAGAATGACAATAGATTGGAATAACTAACCCAAATCCGCAGCAATTGCCTTCAACAAGGTCGATTTTAGAACTAATTGTTCACGAATGATCGATTACTATTTTATTAGAAAACTAGCTGTTCCCCGCGACTGCGTCTGCTTGGAATTTAACAATTTATTTGCGAGGAACCCTAATTCTTTTTTCTTTTTATATAACAAAAGGAAGCCTAAGTTACTCGTTAAAATATCATCAGTTCAATTCGGTCCATCTATTTCGGAGATTAGCCAGAACAAACAGACAGATATAAAGTATATTTTTTTTATATGAACCGTATATACTTTTAGTAAATAGCTGTTATTTTGACATTACAAACAGACACTTCAATTTAATTATTTATAGAGATGTGAAGAAAAATAGATTTGTATTTGTATATTTTTGATACAAACAAGAACTAATTCAATTTGTCCCGTAAAAGATTCTCTTCGAGTAAAATGTTCAAGTTTACGCCGTAATCAATAAAACAACGAATATCTGAACAGATCGCGAATTAGATTTACTGCACAGGCAGCGGTAAAGATTGTTGTACCTACTATTAGCAATTTTCCCGATAACAACTATTGCCACTATACTTGATTCTGCCACCTAGCAGTATTGCACTCGCATTCTGCGTTCCAGTTTGTATGTTCCACATAAGATGTTCCATTTTGACAACTCATGACGGATGCCATGAAATGGAGCTTTGGCCTTCCCACACCCAACCCTACCCGTTCTGTAAGCATAAGCATAAGCGGGCTACTACTGCTTACTTATTAGGACTAATAGGTGTTTGTAAAATATTACGTTAATTTTACAGAAAAACGAATTCAAAATTTGCCTGTAATTCGTTGAAGGACAGTTGTTGACCATTTATTTATAGTAGTATTTCGTTTTTATTTTTTTTAAATGTCTCGGACTTATTAACCTACGTATGACGAAAAACACAAATAAATAATAGGATCAATGAAGATTTGTCTGGTGACCCCAGTAGTAATTTGCAGAGGGGGAGCTTTAACACCAAATCCGAATTACTTGTGAGTCACTCAATCCATCATTTACTATCGTAAACAAAAACGGCCTACGGAAGTCGTAGGAAGTAGTTCAATTAAGGTAGGAAATCTCCAAGGTAAAGGTAACAGGTAATATGGTTTAAACATACGAAATGGACACAAAAATAGATAGGTAACTGGGTACTCACGTACTCTACTTGTTAAATACCATTGTGATTATAATGTATGTTGACTTGTATTCAATTTCGAACTTTGTTATGACGTCATAGCTCATAAAACATGCATTTCGCTTCTTCTGTACGCACTCCGCTGCCAGGTGGTCAGGTGGAGACAACGTTCTTTGTCTTTGTCTGAGTGCGTTGGTGGCCAGCGACCAGCAACAGTACTCTTCTTTGCCAATAGACTTGTTGCCAGTTTCATCACAAGAACCCGAAGCAAACTGATAATGGCATATTTGCAAGAGACCATAATTGTACGATAATAAGTTTTCTAGATCGCTCTTTCTAAATTTGCACACAGACGATAACAAATAGAAGTATTAGGTACTCAAACAAGACAAACTATTGCAAACATCTACTGATATCTTTTATTTTTAAAAGGATTTATTTCATGTTTTATACTACCATAGATCTTATATCTCCGTCTTGGGTGACAAACTTGGGACTTTGACTAATCCGTATGTATTTTGCCAATAGGACGCTATCACCACTAAACATCAGATGGGACGCCAGCTCGTTCCAGCACTGCAATCGCTTAAAAAACTACAAAAATAAACGAGCTGAAAGTCCACCAGATGTTTAGTGATTACCTCCGCCCATAACATCAGCAATAAAAAAAAAATTGTAGAAAATTTCGCCTTTCTCCAAATTTCCGATAACAATGCAACACATACCTGTAAAGATAAACATATACCCGCATGGCAGCATATATATAGCACACAGGTATTAATAGTGTAACGATAAAGACAAAAAAATATATGCATGATGTTGCGTAAAAAAAAGATAAAAATTGTTGCCCCTGTATGCTTAAGACGACTGAAGAAAAATTGAGTGCATGCATGTAATTTACGTATTTCTGTAATATCATTTACAGGGGTGAATTAGCGATTTCTAGTTAACATGCTTGGCTTTTCTTCTATGAAACCCAATCTCTCTTCTCCTATGTACATATTTTCCTTCTTTATCTTACTATTTTGGCATCCCACGCTTTGCTATCCTTAATTTTGTTACCAACGACGTTCTAACATCTATGTAATCAATAACAGTTTCATAAATGCAAACTGTTTATGACAAGACTTCAATCAACTTTCTCGTATCTAAAGAAATAGAAAACATGTAGCTTGTGCGATGTAAAGGAAATCACAAGAGCAAGTTTCTCATCTAGTAATGACCATCAACGGTCAAATAGATTTCTCTATACGAGACTTTACTTGCATATCAGTTTCTTGGTTGTAGTGTTTTTCAATGATACTTTATGAGTAATCGTTCTTCCTATTTAACCTATTCTTATGAACCAACTTCAAAAA
This sequence comes from Aplocera efformata, assembly GCA_921293045.1. Classification (NCBI taxonomy): domain Eukaryota; kingdom Metazoa; phylum Arthropoda; class Insecta; order Lepidoptera; family Geometridae; genus Aplocera; species Aplocera efformata. The sequence continues at coordinate 2,963,772 of OV121045.1, forward strand.
AGAGCTTCTCAATTCAGCTGTAGTTCTTTTAATGCTGTTACGCGATTTCTTCACCGATTTGAATGATCTTTATTTAATTTGATTGTGTGTATATCTGAGTTCGTCCCCTAGAAATATCAAGAACACAATCCATCCCTAAGGGCATAAAACAAGTAATGAAAATACTCAAGTCGGTTTTCTCGATTTTTAAATTACTTAATTATTTTGAGACTGATCAATTTATGCTTCGATCAAGGTTTCCTTTTGAACGAAATTCTCAATTTAACCACAAAAGGAATTAATTATTCTGGCAATTTTCTTTGACCCTTTCCCAATCCAAAAAGGTCATGATAGTTCATGCTAGCACCCTTACAAATTGGTCGAAAATGGCTTAGTACAGTAAGACATTCTTCCAAAACTATGTATTTACAAACGTAGAACGTTCACACGATGCGGGTACCCTTACTCGGGGCCCTTTACCTTTGAACTTATGCTTAAAACTATTTGTTAGGACATAGGAAACTCCTAGCACTTTTGTTCCCACGTCAGCTGAAACACGATCAAATGCCTAATAGTTTTCGGTGGAAAGGAAACCAGACGGACTCAAATTTATGGCTACACGCGATGTTCAGACCGGCACACCCCTAAATTGACACGCTAAGTCTAAACTATGTTTTGAGTTTATTTAATATATAATACATTAAACGTAAACAAACGGATACTAAATTAGGACTGCCTATGTTGCAGGTGGAACACACAAGATTTTTCCGCCGAACATCACCTTTCATTTAATGTATAAAATATATTTTATATTACTGTGAAAGGTTTAAAGTTTCTGTAGTTAGGTATATTGAACGGCTTTTCCCCGGATGGGTAGGCAGTAGGCAGGTTACACTGTGACTAGTAAAATCGTGAGAACATAGATGAAAAAGTGGTGAACTTATCGCCCATCGCTTTTCCACGAATCATTTTTTAACAATCAAATACACTTTCATCCTATAATTTTTAGGATTAAATATAATTTATAGCGAAGCGCTCGTGTCAAAGCTTGCCTGGGCGTTCTTTACAGATAATTTGTGTTAAGCAACTCTCCGCCCTGTCAATCGTTGGATGGGTGAACATTTAAACTGAGCACGTTCAGGCGGCTTGAAATCTCCGACGACAGCCACTTACACGAAAAGAAGCTTCTGCCATACCTTCAGCTAGGAAGTCCGGGAAACGCCAAGATCCTCTTGATATAAGAAGAATAATTAGCTTTGCTAACTTAAGTAGCTCAGCGTACTCAAGTCGTAAGGAAATCGACGGTTTCCGCACTCGATGAGAGTCTGTCCACTTTTACTTTCGCCCAGCCTCGGTCCGTTCACCTGAGCGGCAATGGCCGAAGCCGCCCTACATACCAATAATGTTTACACAAAGTGATGATGCGCGGAGCCTTCATTAAATAAGGAAGTTAAGGACAGTCGGCTCCTGTCATTTTTAGAATATAGAATAGAAGAACATTCATTTTGCAAGACAAAACATAAATAAGTAAAAATACATAAATTATTACTATTATTATTAAATATATATATGTATATATATTGTATTTTATGATATTTTTGACTCCCAAATTATGGTAAATATCTCGGTAACTCGAAAATAATGTTCATACCATGATAATTTTAAAATATAATAGCGCAAATAGATGTTTCATACAAAACAGCCGGACAATGTCAATTTGGCGGAATGTTTTTATTTTTGTTTCTTTTACGCGATATCTTCGCCGGTTGAAGACCGATTTTAATCACGTTTTGACCCACGCTTGACCTTGGTCCTCTACTTTTTTAGCCCCTAGTGGTGATGTTTTACGAGTTTGTACGATTATTCACCAAATATCTTGATCAAGGTGCTAAAAAATCATTTTATTCGATTTTAATTCCTTGTTTAAGAATCCTTCGAAAATATATTGTTTAAGATTAAATTTCGTCTCCTAATACAGTCAACCCCACAATCTCTTGTTAAAACTTATCTTAATACCCTAAATAACATTAATGGTTTGAGATAGGCATTATCACTATGATAATGTAACACTTCATAATTAAGATATATATGTAAAGTTATTGTACCTAAATTAAAAAGCATTGATTAATGTGTATTGGGATGGTAAATGACATTGATCTTTCAATTCTAGCTGTTATTAAATTGATCTAAGCTTAATATAAGCCAAGGCTATCTGAAAGTGGTTTGTACAAGTTTAATCATTAATCTAAGACAGACAAAATAAAAACTTTAAGATATAACAATTTAACGACTAGCTCTATAAAATACCTTTATTTTGTAGTGGCAAATGGCAATTAGGAATAGTTAATTTGGATTTGGATCCATGATTTTACAATAAGAATATTTGATTTATCCCTTATTTTAAACACTTAGGGCTGGATTGCCTTCATTTAATTTCTATGGCACCACCTCAGAGGTACACCCTACCAATTAAAAAAAGAACCATCGAAATTGGTCAATATGGCAATGAAATTTCCTAAAAAACACACAACTGATTTGAGAACCTCTTTCTTTTTTAAGAGTCAGTTAAAAATAATTTAATACTTCATACATGTTTCCTTATCGAGAGAAGAATTAAGTCTACAGCAGGAACATAGGCTGGTATAGTACAAAAGAGACAGGGTTTTCTAATGCCACTGTATACTGTTTAAAGCTTATGAATTTAAGAGTCATTGTTTAGGGCAGGGATGGTGAACCAATAGCAAAATATTTTGGGCACCAATCAAAACAGTTTGCATTTTAGTTCAAAGTAACAAAGTTCACTATGCAATATTGTGACTGAATGCAAGTGAGCTTATGCTACAGAGGCAGTATTATTTTTCCAATTATTACTGACTCAAAAATTTTGTGATTGTTTTTTTTGCTTTAAGTACTGTATAATATTTTTAGTAAAAAGCTGTTATTTTGACATTAAAGAAACATCAATTTTATTTTTTTATTTATTTGTATAGACAAAGAAAATAATCAATTATTTATTTCCAAGATTCAAGACGTATGTACAAGTCTATGCAATACACAAAAGATACTTACAACTCAGGACATCTGCACAGACCTAATATAGAATAGGTTGTGTGATAACTGTAGCCTGATATTTGGTATCCTGATCAGATTTTAAGGTTGTGATTGATTCCCATTTAAAACAAAGCAAAAGGATTAATACAATTCAAAATTTATTGAAATATGAATATAATACTACTGTACCACAATTCTGATGATCATTAAATTAAATCCACCCATGTTTACAAAATTAAATTCAGAGAAAGCTACGACTTACAGAAGAGGCCCATAATGATAACAGAAACATATGATAGATAAGACCTATGTACATACCTAAAATCCAGGCTAAGGTTCCGTTGATGGGTCGCAGGTTTCTGGGAGTCACTGCGACTTCCGTGGACGGGCACATCATCCATGCTCACCCAGGGCTCCGCGTCACATCGCAATCAGGTCCATGAAATAAACGACACGACTCCAAGCGTAAACTCACAACGTAAATAACAACATGGCGACCACAGAGTAACAACTTTCGACGAATTTAACTACTGAATACAACTGTAACTAGCATTTGTATAAAACCAATAAAACTTCCTGTATTTTCACAACTAACTTTCCAACTATTCTACTCCATTTCTAATTTCATAATAATAGTTTGTTTATATGGTAAATGGCCGTCTGCCCCGCACACAGGTACATAGAATAAAAACTGTTTTGTTTTAAAGTATTTTTATCATTAAATTACTTTGCAACACAAGTGTCTGTAGAACAATAAATAAAACAATAATTTTTACAAAAAATAAAGTTATCGATGACACTCAACGAAAGAAAGAAACCGAGGTCAATCTTTTTTCATGACGGATGACGTCACTGTATTAGTGTCACTTGGCGGTAGTGATAATGATAGTGACGTGCTTGGAATTAATATTTGAACTTTATCGATATCAATAACTATGTAGTTGCACTCCCCAAAAAGCTGTGTATTATTTACGGATGCCCGCCGACACCTCATTATAGGAAAGTGTTTTACGAGCACGGTTAAATCACTATAAAACAACATTACAACTGAATTTTCAAATTAACCTTTTCTCTATGTTACTGTTTAACATGCCAATTGGTTTTCGGTTAATGTGCGATCGCTTAAATATTGTAATAATTTGTGGGTTCCATCAAATTAACTGGCCAATGTGATTGTTACGGGGGCTACATTAGACTGGCCATACTTTAAACCAAAGGGGATCTCCCATTTGGCTTAAAGTATTCGGAGTGTTCTATCAGTATATTCATAAAACTTTCGCACCTATATGTCAATACATAGGTCACCTATAGGTAATGTAGAAAGTGATATCTATATTAATAAATAAACAAAGATGATAATTATGGTAATAACCAACAAACCCCGATTAAGCTCATGTTGATAGTGACGCTTCGTTAAAAGTGTATACTTCTAATAGATAATTTTTAATTATTGTGGATTCAAATTCAGAAGAGTAATAATAAATGTATTGGTTTTCATACTATTTTTTATTGAGATTAAAAATAAATATAACCACAATTGAATGTACCGACATCGATAGTCATTATGTAAATAACGGGTTCCTCCCTATAAAATGAGAGTTACCATCAAGAAAAAGCACTGACAATGTTGCCATAACAAGAGAAGGTTAGCGCAGTAAAAAAAATTGAAAGCAAAAAAGATCAAAATGTAATTAGGAATCAATTAGAAACAAATTAATTCATGTTAAGAAGCAAAGGCTTTTACTGCCAGCCAACGTCAGAGAAGCCAAGATACGTCATCAGCATCACAATTGGACCGCGTTGTAGCATCCATAATGTTTAACACACATTTAATACAAGTTATTCAAATCATACTAAAAATGAATTGTATTGTGAACAGTAATATATATAAATAAAGTATTATTGTATGACAATAACTATGCTGTGACTATTTGTATTGATCATTGCAATGCCCTACTAGTTGCTGTGTGTACTAACTGCTATAAAAATAATACTGATAGACTAATAAAAATAAAATGCTCATTTTCAAGAATTACGTAACTTTCTTATATTTATATATTTCTTTATGCATTTAAACTTTTCTGTGCAACAAATGATATATAATGAAATGTAAATAAACAGGAATGTTAAAAGCTTAAAATTAAGGTTTAGGCGAAGAGTCCTGTGATGCTCTAGAAGGCTGTCTCTTATGCACATTAGGCTTCCGTAGTCTATGGTAATTAGGCATCACTTTGCTCAGGAAATCCAACTGCAGTAGTTGTGAGGGCTGCTTCTCCAATGCCTCTCGTATATGGTGTTCCGAGCCCCATATTACTGTATTGTCGACTAAAGTCTGTGGCGCAGTGAGATGACAGGCTGCACCTGAAACAAAACATTATGTAAAAAATAACTAAGCATGATTGGGACTTGCACACCAAGGTTATTATTAGACTACAGTGTATATTTAGGATATTTGCCATAATCACAACTTGTATATTTCAGCTTGCTGTATAACTTGTTATTCAAGTGATATTGCCTTTTATACAGACAGGCCTAGTATACGAAATAAAGAAAAAACATTGTCCAAAATGGACTATTGCCTATTTTAGCCTACACAGCTCCATAACTTAGTAGGCCATGCCTTCCAAGAGTAACAAACATTGTATAATGAATATAAAATTGTTTTCTGGTCTTTGGTGTTTGTCTTGTATTTCTGTTTGTTCATACCACCGGCAACACAGGGAATCCTAGTGCAGGAGCTAGTGTAAAATTTTATTATTATTTCTATTTTTAGCTGGCAACTCACCTATGACGCAACCACTTCCTATTTTGACATCAACTCCCACAAAAGATCTACATTCAAAGACATTGCTCTCTCCAATATGTCCATAAGGTGCTTCTAATTTACATCCCACTTCAAACACATTATGTGCTCCGATAAACAGGGGTTTTGGTGGAATCTCTTGCGTGTCACTTTTTCTGAAAGACAAAGAAGGTGCAATTAGACAAGATAATCTAAGGCTAGCTTTGTGTTGCTATATTCAAAGTCAAAGACCTTTATTTCCATTAAATTCTTATAAATTACTTGGTATCCTCAATTAAATCAGTATGACCTACAAGATCATGCATACTTAAAAGTAAGTGTAGCGCTTGTTCAAACCTTATCCAACCAGAATGAACTAGAAACCTCTAATGGAAGGAGTAGATTCTCTTCGCAAGCATGATCCCTCACTATAGACATCACTTCAGTTATGGTAAACTTACATACTTATTATACTGTAAAAGTACTTAGTAAATGTTAGCTCATACTCTCTATGATCATCTGTACTCTCATATACTGAGATTTAGGGAATTAAGTCAAATTAGGCTCCATCAAAAATGTGTAGACTAAATTCCACAAATATTGTCTTACCATAAAGCTGCTTTATGCTATTGTCAGTCTTTTATGATTTAAATATCACATTATAAATAAAATAACCTCTTCTGACTTCAAGGTGCAAGTGACTTACTTGTGGATAATAGTAGAATACTCCTCAATGATACAATATTCAGCAATGATGATTGGACCACCCTCAGCAATGATTGTGACTCTGGGGTGAATAACTGTACTGCCGCCAATAGTTATATCACCCTCTAGCGTACAGTCTTCACATACAGTCGCACCTGGCAGTATTTTAACACTGAAACCGGGAGGAAACAAATATAAATTATAAATGTTAGTGGATTCGATACGATATAAAATAAGTGACTTCATCTGCTTACTTGTGAGACATGGCGATGTTTACAGTGATTGTAAATGGAAAATAAACCTCTACGAGGAATTGACCTTCCCTATGTTAACTGCGAGTACGTTTCTTTCTTAAAAAAGAAATATCTCTTATGTAAAAAAGGAACCCGAAACTTAAATTAAAAGTTTTCTAAGGTGACAAACAACTTGAAATATTATGGCCGAGTGACACTGACACTATGAAATAATATATACATGACATAACTAACGATTTGTGCAAGCAATCGGTTTATTTGTGGTAGCGATGGCGCGAATATCTGCGAATTATCTGTGGTCTGTGGGTGATGTGAAGTGTGAAGCAAAGTCTGTTTAGGAGGTTATGTTTTTGTTATTGTTGTTTGGCTCGACATAATTTTATTCGTATCGTCTTTTCTGAGTATTGTACATTGTTTTACCAATTTATTTTGTACCCATAAGATAATATAATAACGAATGAGTCATAATGGATCCCGTTTTCCAATTTCCATTCCAACCTTACGGTATTCAAGAGAAGTTTATGAAGGAATTATATATCACAATCGAAAACAACAAACTTGGAATATTTGAAAGTCCAACTGGAACGGTAACAGATATTTTTTTAGATGCTTGTTCTCTAAATGACAACGCGAATCCCGCAGGCCCACGGTTAAAATCCAGCGCTGCTCTAATGAGTATTGCTTGCTACAGTTAGGTGCACAATGTAACCTACCTCATTTCCATAACGATAAGCAACGGAAACTATTGCGAGGAAACCGGCATACTGTAAGGCCTTGTTACTATGATTGTTTATATAGATTACTAGTTGCGCCCCGCGGTTTCACCCGCGTAGTTCCCGTTTCCGAGGGTATACGGGGATGTATCCTATGTTTCTGGCTGATAATGTAGCTTTCAATTGGTGAAAAATTCTTTAAAATTGAGTTATTGGTTTAGGCCAGAACAAACTAACAAACAGACACTTTCGCATTTATAATATACTTATTATAACTAATATTATAAATGTTAAATATAATTATATCCTGTGACTTCTTGCAAATATATAATGCTTTAAAACTTTCAGGGAAAATCTTTGAGTATTTGCTGTGGAGCATTGCAATGGCTCAGGGATAACAATACAAAAGAAATGGAAGCATTAGAAAATGAAATATCTCAATTAAAAGACGAGATTACCAACAAACCAGGTTAGACAACATTTTACATGCAGTAACAGAAGAATCCAGATATCATGCTAGTAGGGCGTTTTGGCATTTTATTCATATTGTTTTGTTTCATGGATATTCTCTTTTAGACAGACCCCTTACAATAAATTAAATTATATTACAGCCACAGATGATTGGTTGCAAGAAGAATATGATAAAATAAAAAAGAATCAATCACTGCAATCTTTACAAAATAAACTGGATAAAATTAAGAAAAAAAGAGAAGTTTTGAATGAAATGCGTAATCGTGTATCTAAACAGAAAGTAAATGTCAACAAAACCTTTGAATCTTATTTTAAGGATAAGAATAGAAGTAAGGAAGTAGAAAGTAAGGATGATCTTCTAGAAGAGAGAAGTGCAGAGGTTCAGGAGGATAAAGATCTCATTTTAGGTGAACTTGATGAAAAAACAGAATCAGATTCAGATGATGAAATTTCTGAAGAAGATCAAAACAATGAAGGAATAAAAGTAAGTGTTCTAGTACTGATTGGTGCCAGGATATAGCTTATTTTAAAAATAATTTTAGGCCTTCTTTCATTAATCGTGTAAACATTTCTGCTTTATTGTGGGATATAGATAGATTACAAGTAGTAATTTTCATGTAAATCAGATAACAATATTATTTCAGTAGACCATTTCTTACAGGACCACTTTTGATCCCAGAAAACTGTGGGTAACACCACGGCAGCTAGTATCTGAATAATACTTATTCATATTTATTTTCAGCTTTATATTAGCAGCAGAACACATAGTCAGTTATCTCAGTTTATCGGTGAATTAAAACGTACAATCTTCAGAGATGACACCAGTGTGGTCACTTTAGCCTCAAGACAACATTACTGCATAAATTCCGATGTCAGCAAGCTAAAGAATGTTAATTTAATCAACGAAAGGTTTGGATGATTAATTAATTAATAAAAATGTAGACAAATCAACCCCCAAGTTATTAAATCCTGTTTTACCACTTCCTGTCTAGTTTCTGATTTTGTTAAGGCTCACAGGTGACTGATTAAAATATGTCATCAAATTATGCCCAACTATGGCGGATTTCACTGACTGAATTTGAACTGAACTGAACTGACTCATATGCTGTTGAACTACAAAATACTAATAACCAAACATTTTATTGTTATTGTTTAGATAATGAAACATTTGTTTTTACAGACTGAAATCATACAACCAATGTTGCCCAAACCAGTTTCATTACAAAGACAATTATGCGAACATAGTTTTAGACCACTAAAACAATGCATTAGGCACAAGATGTATTTTTTTTAGCGTTGTTGCACAAGCTGGGTCTCCACTAGTGACTAATAAGACTTAATTGATATCTTAATAACTGTAATTGTGTATGAAAGAAAGAGCGAGATTTATTGTAAATTTCAGTTATTTTATAATTGCCCCAATACAAGGTTTTTGAATGTTTAAAAAAGACAGCGTTTGCTCGGGGATTCTCGTTTAAACATCCACTACAGAGCTACAGATTCCAAACTGTTTGACAAGTCATATTTTCTCCGATTATCCTCACTTAAGTTATTAGAACATATTTACTACAAGCAACCATTTTCGACCGTGCGGCTTTACACAGAAAAAGATTGCGATACATTCTTACATATAAAATAAAACGTAGCGGCCCTTTTCATCATACCTGAGACGTAGAAAGATAACAGTTTGCTGCTAACTTCAGAGCCATCAACTTTACATAATGTACTGTGGTACCTCAGGTGCTTAGACATGCAAAAGTCGAAAGGCAAGTCTACAGCCGTCGGCGAAGAAGGCAAGGTCCTCAAGAAGACCAAAACTAAGTCTTGCTCAGCATGCCCTTACTACAATCAGACCAACATCATTAAGCTGAAAGAACGGATGCTGGTGGATATATTGGATATGGAGGATTTGGTCAAATGCGGCAAGGAGTTGAAAGCTTGTCCGTACTATGCTTCGCGAATGGCTTTGAATGATGCAGAGGTATTTTTTTATCCTTATTATTGTGACAATACAGGTACTTGAGGTCACATCCCCGTCTCGTGACGGGCGCAACGCGATACCACTTGGGTCTTCTCTTGCCGTATCGCGTAAGACCTGAGCCGTATTTTTGTTGTTTACGGGCAGTGGTAACCACTTAACAGGTGATCTGTCAGCTCGTCCCGTGACATCACACACTATCCTAATATATAAAACATAAAAATTGTTTCTACCTAGACTTTGAAACCAACCAGTTTCATTAGAAAGGCAATAATGCGAAGATGGTTTTAGACCACAAAACAATGCATTAGGCACAAAATGTATTTCTTTTAACGTAGAAAAACACGACAGGTATCCGATGGCATGAAAAATAATGGGTTCTTCTTGGTAATACGAGTGCTCTGTGGTACTACCGAATTCTCAATAACCCTTCCTTTCTAGGTGGTTCTAATTAGTCACGCCGGCATTGTAAGCGCAGGCGCACGTTCCGGCGTGTCTCTCAAGCTACAAGACAACATACTTATACTAGACGAGGCTCACGGATTGACGGCGGCCTTAGAAAGTGCACATTCCGCACCCGTGTCCGTGAGACAACTGAGCGCTGTGCTAACGTGTCTCAACTTTTACGTAAACAAATATAGAGCGAGATTGAGTAGTAAAAATCTATTGGCGCTCAATCAGATGGTGTTTATAGTGCAAAAGTTGAATGGTACGTATTTTTCAGCTCTATGTTCGATTTTTTTTAATGTGAATGTGTGACGTAACGAGCTGATGGCCCACCTGGTGATAAGTGGCAGCCCCCGACCATCACCCGAGATGGAGATGATACGTCTTATGCGCATGTGATTTCACCGGCGTCCATCCCCTTCCACCGGAACACAGTAATTGGACTTGAGTTTTCATATACTTTGGTCGGGGAGGATCTAAGTCGTATTGCTCTTGTTGTGGGCGGAGGTAACCATTAAACATCAGGTGGGCCTTCAGCTCGGCTTGTCTTTATATCGCGGTCATATTCTGATTTTTAGACGTCACTTTGTCTTCAGATCTTTGTCATAGAGCGTGTCGGTTTATTACGAATGTATTAATATCACTGCAAAATCAATTTTCAAGTTCATATCTAGGAGCTAATGTATTATTTTACAGGAATGTTAAACCCTAAAACAAATAAAACACAAGACGATACAAATATATTCACTGCAGAAGATTTCGTCATCAAAGCAGAGATTGACCACATGAATCTTCGACCACTGATAGAATTCTGTAGGAACACGCGTTTAGCTCCCAAACTACACGGCTTCTCTATGAGGTACAGTCAGCAGACGCTTGAGGAGGAAATGAAGAAAAGTACCGTCAGCAACAAAAGCAACTTTCAATCATTTTTAAGCAATATATCAAAGAAGAAAGTCCTGGTTGAAGAAGTGAAGTCTGAAGTGAAAGAAAATACGCAGGTAAAAGAGCTTAGCTAAGAGGTACTGGATAAAGAGGATTATATTGGATAAAAGACGTGAATATTTTTACCTATGCATGTAATATTAGTTTCAGGTGCCTACAGAAACGTCAGCCGGTAGCGGGCTTTATGCTATTCTAGATTTCTTGGAGCGACTTTGCGATCGCAGCGAAAATGGAAGAGTTTTAGCTCGGAGCGAAACCGGCCAGTTGAAGTACCTACTTTTAAACCCCAACGACCATTTCGCCGATGTAGTGTCACAATGTCGATCAGTGAGTGACCAATTACAATCAAAACGGACCAATTAATAAACAAATAAGAAACGTTTACACACTCATACCTCTGCACTAGGATTCCCTGTATCACAGATGGCATGGACAAATACCAAAGACCCTTAAACAAACTTCATGCTCACCACACAAAGTGTGTCCCAGCCGGGAATCGAACCAGGGACCCGTCGCTTCGAAGGCAGGGCTACTACCTACCCGATATAAATTAAAAGGATCTGCCGCCAAGCAGTCCTCGTATTACTTTGTTTCGGTGGAAGCGTGTGGGTGCCGGTAAAATCACATGCGCATGAGACGTATCATCCCCGTCTCGCGTGACGGACGCAACAGGATTAATGCGAATCAGTATAAGATCCAAGTCTTATATTGAGTCGCATTGCTGTTGTCATGGGCGGGGGTAGCCACTTACCAGGTGGGCCCTAAGACCGCCCCGGCAATTCTTCACATAAAAAAAAGTTGTGTTGCCAATCCATTTTATTTAATTTCAGGTAATAGTTGCGGGCGGTACCATGGAACCTATCGCCGAATTCAAATCACTTCTCACTGGTAACCCAGACGATACCTCTGTGAACGTATTGCGATGCGACCACGTGGTGCATGCCGATAACGTTTTGGGCGTCTGCTTGTCGAAGGGACCCACCAACGTGACGCTTCATTTATCATACGAGAACCGGATGTCAAATGAATTGGTGAGTTGTGAATCTACATTTCAGTAGTATGGTCATCTTGGGTTAGAGTGAATCCTAAACATTGTTTGTTGTGTGTGATTGTGAATCCTAACAAAATTGTTTCTACCTTTGTCCAATATTGTGTATATTGGACAAAGGTAGAAACAATTTTCAATGTTCATCACACTCACTTCTCAATCTGGGAAGAGTATTCAATTACCCAACATACTAAGACCAAGTAGATAAAAGTGTATATCGTTGTTCAAAAACAGTCATCAAACAACAACCTAATGGTACATTTCTAAACATGTTATTTTATGTAATTTAATAAAGTGCCAATAAAACAATTTAATTGTAAGGTTTAGTAACCCTTCAATTAAAGCAATAATGATTTGTAATCCTTACCGGTTTACATTGTTTCGTGTCAATTAGAACTTAAATTTCACTAGTTAGTAAGTGACTCGCTTGCACGCTTGGCTGAGGCGGGACGTGACAATGAGTCGTGCTTTTTCGTGCGTGCAGCCGGCGTTCATCGATTTATAAGACGTTATCACGTCAAAAATAAAGATAATACTGTTAATTTTCATTAAACTGAAAGAGCTCAATTAAAATTGAATCATGTCAAAACGAAAGTCTGATACATACAAAGTCAGAAGTCGAATAGTCACAGACTACGAAAGTGACCGCATTAGTCGGAACATCTCTCTCTACCGATGATATTATTATGCCTTGTTCCTTCGGCGAATTACTGATGCCATACCCATTTCTACACAAGCCTAGCCAAGCACAACACAGCAATGCACTGCGCACGGCTGTGTTCATTATTTTGACTGTTTCATAAGACGCCGGTGCTACGGTACTGGCAGAGCCACATTATTTTTTTTAATCTCTTTATATATTTTCAGCTTAGTGAAATTGGACGTATCCTAAGAAATATCTGCAGTATAGTGCCAGGTGGAATCGTGTGTTTCCTACCCTCGTACTCCTACGAACAAACCGTGTACGAACACATGAGGAATAGCAAAGTTATCGACACCATTGCGAAGAAGAAAGCCGTGTTTCGCGAGCCCAAATCCGCTGCTGATGTTGATCAGGTAAATAAATATTTTTTCACAGATTCTGTGTTGTTATGTAGGTCACAAACATACATGGCGCCTGTAATTTCACCGGCACCCACACCCTTCCACCTGTATACACCAATACAAGTGCAGCACTGCTAGGCATTCGATTGCCATGTATGGGCTTACTGCTCCGGATGATATAAGCACTTGTTATGCCAATTTAATAGCTTTATATTGATTTTAGGTATTACACAAGTATGCACAAGCTGTAAGGAATAAAGACGGAGGCCGAAATGGAGCTCTATTGCTCAGTGTTGTAGGTGGAAAATTGAGTGAAGGACTGAATTTCAGGTATTTACTTGTCATTTTTTAGTTGTCTTACTAGTCCATTGAAAATTTACATTTGGGGTTGCGAAAGTCAGCGCATGCAATTTTATTTTTTGTATGTCAAGAGGGGGTTAGTGTAAAGTTAAATTTATGTTTGTGGGGTCGTAACTCTTGTCCCGCGGCCGCCATCTTGTAAAAAGGCTTTCGAATGTTTTTTATGGTATATCGGACAAACAGTTCGTTTCACAGAAAATTCCCCTTTCCTTTGGTTCTGTAACTTTTAGTCGTAGAATCCAAAATAACAAAGTTATTAACGAAAATAGTAAAAGATTTGAGAACAAATTTTCTTTCGTCGTTAAACTTGTTTTCTGGTAAATTTACGAAACAAATACATCGGAGCATTTTGATTTAGTAGTTTTCAAGGGATGGAAGTTCCATTACAAACTTTTTAGAATTTTATTTGCTCGCTTATTCTATAAAAAATTAACAGTTTAGTCCTGTTCTGTATCTGACAGATTAGAGCGCACTGTATTTTTCATTACCAAAACAACTTTGTTGGTTGGAATATTGTCAAAAATTTTATTTTATTATTATTATAGTATTTAGAATTAAATAACAATTCATTAAAAACAGACTAAATGAGATTTGCAGTCGCACATCTATTGTTCCGTTCCACTGATTGTATTTTTCAAGATTTATTAGGATATCCGTCATCGTAACTCATATTATTGAAAAAATTCAGTCTGCTGCTAACGGTTCTAGGACAGATAGACACGTTGGATTGTTGGACACTTGGTTCCTTTAGTACGTAACTCAATGTTTTCTTGTTTCAGTGACGATCTCGGGCGTTGTGTGGTGGTGATAGGAATGCCATATCCAAACGTGAAATCCCCTGAGCTACAGGAGAAAATTAGCTATTTGAACCGAACAGCCGGCAACGCGGGCGCCGTTTACTACGAGAATCTGTGTATGAAAGCCGTCAATCAATGTATAGGTGAGTAATATGCATTTATTAGTAAACCATTGGAGGGGGGGGGGGGGGGGCTTTGGGACTTCGACACCCCCGTCTCAACGTGAATAGTGCAACGCGATAAAAAATACGGTATTGAGGTTGTCTGTAACTTGTTTTGTTTCAGGAAGAGCAGTGAGACACGCCAATGACTACGCTTGCGTTTTACTAGTGGATGACAGGTATTCCAGACCGCAGACTACATCGGCGCTCCCATCTTTTGTTCAGGTACTATATTACCTAAATTTCATATGAACCTCAACCGTATACATGCCTACATACAGTATTATTTTTTTTTTATTTAAAATGATGGGACAAGCTGAAGCCCCACCTGACGTTGAGTGGTTACCTTCGCCCATAACAATAGCAATACGACTTAAGTCCTCCTCGTTGCGCCCGTCACCCGAGACGCAGATGTTTTCACCGGCACCCTCACCCTTTCACCGGAACTCAGCATTACGAGTGCACCACTGCTTGCATTACCAGGTGTGGAGGCAGTACTACTTCAGACGAACTTTGCACAAGTGCTACTGCTACTTTTTGTTGCTCCTTTAGCACCACCCAGGGAATACACCTACGGACGCGAGCAACTGTTTGCTTGGGGAAGGCAAGTTAACTGCTTGAGAAACATTCTTCCGAGCTTTAAGCCATGGATAACTCTGTGGCTTAGTTGGTAGTAGCTCTGCCTTCGAAGGTCCCGGATTCGTTTCCCGGCCGGAACACAGTGTTGATGCGCATGAATTTTGTTCTCGGATGTCCATGACATCTGCGATACGGAATCCTATTGCTGGGGTATGAGTGTGTTAACGTTTATTTATGTGATCGGTGAAATGCGATGAGTGATGAGACTAGGATCTTATTATCATATAGGTAGTATAAATTTGTTAAAGATGTACTTACCCTCGGTCGGGTCAAGCATTGTGTGATAGTGTTAGGTATGGTTTGTTCTAGGGTCTTGAAGGTTTGTATTGTGTCACGTATCCTGTCATCTGCGACTCGGCATTCTAGTACAGGGGTCAAATAATTGTTTTTGTTTCAGAAATCGCTTATGACAAACTGCAGCTTCGGCCCGACAATAGGCAGCATTGCAAAGTTCTTTGGAAGGCATAAAACAAAAAACAGTGTCATAGTTAAATAATTTATATTTTTATTTATTTTCATATCATTGCACTATGAATGATCTCTATTAAATACATTCAATAAATATACATGTTTTACAATTCTTACTTTATTATGTTTTTTGAGAAATGTCCCATAGATAATAATTAACTTTTTTATTTAGTTACATATCATTGTGAATGATCTCTTCATTAAATAAGATCGATAAATACACACGTACAAGTAATACAATTCACATTTTTCGATTAAATGTCACATATTACATTTTTTTTAAATTTAATACTGCATTTTCATCTAAAATTGTGAAAGATAATCATTTATTTTTACATAATATTGCACTGTGAGTGCTCTCTTCATTACGATTCACAAGTTTTACAATTTTTACTTTAATTCTAATACCTCATAGCTCAAAATATATTTACATCCATTGCACTGTGAAGCTCTCTTGATTAATAAGTTAGGCAAATACACGTTATACAATTCTCATTTTATTATAAAATACCTTCTAACAAAGTATTTTTTTATAAATATAGATACAGAACATTGCACTCTGAAGCTCTGTTGACTAATAAAGTTCAATAAATATATATGTTATACAACTCTCATTTTACTATAAATGTCTTATAGTTAAAATAGTTTATTTTTTATTTATTTATCACTGCGTTGTGAATGCTCTTTTGATCAAATAACTTCAATAAATATACACATACATGCGTTTACTTACATCGTAGTATCCTTATTTTACGATAAACAACCCATAGATAAAGTATGTTTTTTGTATTTATTCATATAAGCATTGTGAATGCTTTCTAGATTTTCATACAATTCTGTCAAAATAGAATATAACTCTTGAAATTTAGTTACATAAAATAATATATTTCTATCATTTAGAAAGGGTTTACCACCATCTGCCCCTACTTTTAATATAAATATTTTTAAACATTTCACACAGCGCCATCTAGCCCCAAACTAAGTACTATGCAATAACTAATAAATAATAACTTATACTATGGGAACATACGTTTTTTTGAGACACACTTTTATTATATACTACCTGCGCCCCGCGGTGTTACTCGCGGTTTTCCGGGTTCAAAAGTAGCCTGTCTTAATCCACGGTATAAGCTATCCTGGTATGAAATTTCATCCATATCCGTTGAGCCATTTGGGCCAGAAGAAGGAACAAACATACGCAAACTTTCGCCTTTATAAGTGTGATGGTTAACATCAAAACACAGTATAAACGTCTATGTTTGTCACACATATATTTGGATGGGAATCGAACCCACAACCCACAGCGCAGAAGGCAAGGCTGCTACCAGCTGAGCTGTAAGGATAATTGGTATCCAGTCAAAATGTTTCATGATATAAATTAGTCTGCCAAAACTTTTGGTAAAGTCGTGCCACAAGGCCCTTCGATATAGTAATGGAATGCAGTCGTTGCGGGCGTTGGTTCCACATTAAACTCTGCTACGATGGCGCCCCTGGCGGCGGCTTGCGGCGCGAACATGGCCGCCGGATAAACCACAGACGATGTCCCCACCACCAGACAAACGTCACATGCAGACATTACTTCGTCTGTAAACAAAAACAAAGAGTAATGTCAGGCATAGGTTCTATGATTTATCTAAAACACAAAAATCTCCATTACAGACTGAATTGAAACTATCTAACCAATGTGCCATTAACTGGTTTCATTAGAAAGGCAATAATGCAAAGTATTAGACCAAAACAACGAATTAGGCACAACATGGCCTCACTAACGTTACCGTCAGGTATACCGGGCTTATGTGTGTGTTGGCAATACTTCTCCTATGCATTCTTTGTACCATCTGGGGAATACCAGTAGGAACTCTGATACTGGCACTCAGCTACAGACGCAACATGGGCCCCTAAAACTGACAGAGTGAAGCTAACTAAAAGCAGCAGTACTGGTACTGCCAAACTTACCAGCCTTAGCAAGTACAGCCTTTTCCAAATTTTCTCCAAACCAGACAATGTGCGGCCTGAGTAAGCCGCCACAGCCAGACCTCATACAATGTGGCAGGCTATTCACTGGGATATCAGAGCCTGCTATGTTAGCATCAGGAGCCCCTCGGTTTGCTAGTGCCTGAAAAGAAAGCAATTTTATGGTAACCAAAAAATTATTTTACGAAGAGATGTCTATATCTGCAACAAATAAAGCAAGAATACTAGCATAATACTTTTTCTTGGAAATAAAGAAATTCGGGGACATATCACACAGCACACATTTTTGTTGCTTGTGTCAGTAGGTGTGTACCCTTTGATTCCCTACATAAAATGTGCTAAAGGAGCAACCAAAAGTTGCAGTAGAACTTGTGCCAAGTTCGTCCGGAGAGGTACTGCCACCACAACTGGAATCTGCCGCTATGCATGTAGTGCTTGCATTATAGTGGAAGGGTGTGGATGAAATCACATGCATATGAGATGTATAATCCTCATCTTGGGTGATGGACACAGCAGTTGGGCGCTCAGCTCCTTCCATCACTAATACACATAAAATAAAAAAACCCTTGCTACCAACTTAGCTTGTAAATGCCACCTGTGATACAGAGTATCCTAGTGCAGGGGTATAAGTAGTGGGTAAATATTTATCTTACCTTACAGATTGGCCTATTATTGTTCACCAGAACCTCCCTACATTTTGTACACCGTGTTTTGTACAGACATCCATGAAGTTCCAAAAGGTTCTTGGTTCCAGCTTTTGAGTGCAGTCCGTCTACATTTTGAGTAATCACCATTATGTTCTTGTCATTATTGTGCCTCTTCTCATATTCTGCTATTGCTATATGACCCTAAAAAAATTATAAATTTGATATATAGTATTATAATTTTTAACAATCAAAGCTATTCTCATCACTTTGGGATTTCACTAATTAAGAACCATGGGCAAAAAACTTAGTTTGCTGTCTGAAAATAATGTATTAACATATGCAGGTTTTTAGCTCAATAGTCTGTAGCTTGTTCTGCGTTAATCCTACCCGAAATGCGAGGGGTCCCGAGTTTGATCTCTATTCATGATAACTTAATTATTTTATTTATTTATTTTATTCTAAACCATAGAAATGCTTAAAATAAGACATCAATACATGTTTGCTTGTGAATAATCTAAAAGGCTTCAATTATGTTTAATTTACAGACAGTTAAATATTACTCACGGGGTTTGGCTGTGCATTAGCAGCTACTTCTCTCCTGTAATGATAAAACTCCCAGACCAAACTTGGATTCGTTTTGAAAGCTTCTGGCGTAGCGAGGGACGATGCTTGATATTTCCTCCAGTATCCACCAGCACCCCGAAACGTTGGAATACCAGATTCAGCGCTCATGCCAGCGCCAGACATAATAACAACATTCTTTGCTGACTTTAGAGCTTCGCGGAATCCTAACATATCACTTGATTGTCGTTTGGACATGTTGGACACTTTGCTAAGGTTGGGAACAAGTAATTTATTGCGTATTGAGAAAATTATACTTATACTCATCTCTGAATACTATGTAGGATTATATTTCGATTCAAGGAATCATATTTTCTTTCAATATGTCATTAATGACCGGGCAAAACAAATCCTACCATTTAATTATCTATAGCAAAACAAACATACAAATGACATGTGACATGACGTTCAGGGTGACATACACACGTGTATGTCATGTAGAGATGTGTGATTACCTGAAAATATACACGGAGGCCTTAAATAAAGAAGGAAAGAAATAAAATATACCTACACATGTCTAAAGCGAAGAGTTAATCAATCTGTATATCCTTTGTACTCAAACTTTAAATGTCGTGTTATTTTTAGCTCTAGCGGCTGACTCTGCGGTATAGAATTCAAATAGGGATTGAATCGACTTTCCACATCTTGCTAGAAATATATAAAGTCGATCCAATCGCTATTCCAACAAAATTGGATTCTGGAGTTAGCTTCCCGGTGGAAACGCTTAAAGGAGACGCAATAAGTTAACAATTTGAGAGAAGCGAAGCATGAATCTGCTGCGTAGACATTTGTAGACGTTACGTACCTTTTGTAGATGTTCGTAGCAGTAAACAATGTCTACGAACAAAATAATAATGATTACTAATATAGATTTGTGTATTATTATAATGTATTTCGTAGTCTACATTAATGTGGATGAAATAATACCTACTATGTTCATTCCTTTCTTAGGCGCCCGTGTGTGTGTTTGATTTTTCAGTTTTCAGGTTCCGTAGCCGTTGGTGGTAATCTTCGAAGCGAGGATTCGATCCAAGGCTGAGAAAATCTTTGCGACACAAGGAGTCATGAGTCGGTAAGCGTTTAGAAAGGGCTAATTGAGTTCCGTCTCAAGCGATGAGATCTGAATTAACCCTTAAAAGTGAGAAACTCAAAATGGCAGATTATTGAAATATATACATTTCACACATCGCCATCAAGCCCCAACTAAGCATAGCTGGTACTGTGGGAACTAGATAACTGATATGATACATTTATAGTTTTTTTTTTAAATACATACTTATAATACATTTAACATTTATTTACATTTGACACAGAAAAAACATTTGCTTTCGTCTCATAAATGTTTGTCCTGCGTGGGAATCAAACCTACGACTCAAAGCGCAAATGGCATAATCTGACTCATAGCTCTGTTCGTAGTGAGCTACTTAGCTCACTACGAACAGCGTGAATCAGATTATTGCTAAAAGAAATAATGTCTGATAAGGCCATGGTTTTGAGAAGAATGCCAATATATTTATTATTCGTTACTTTTGAACATATTCCTACGCTTATATATGTGACGGCACTGCAATTACATCGAACTCACGGGCAGACGCTATTTATCTTTTGGCTTCGCCATTAATCGACAATTTTGTTTGACATTCTATTTCTTCGCCTATATGAATTCTATGTTACAACCCATTAAGTCCACTCTCACTGCGGCACACACCATCACCTGTATGCTTGTGAACGAATCATTGACGTCATCACACTCACGCATGCGCACAAACCCACACATCAATGGTAACTGGAAAGGGAGGAATTCAAATTCAGAACGCGGCACGCTTTACTCGCGGGCAGTCGTCGGCTACCCTCAAATCAAAGTTGCACCGCGGGAAACACCGGTAAGTGCTGTCTGATTGTTAAGCGTATGATATGGGATTATAACTTCCTTGTCTAAACAATTTTAATTGTTATTTTTTATTTTTTATGAGTGATTGCGTGGATGTAATGTGTGGGTGAAGGGAGGGTGCTGCGAATAAATAAATATTGCTATTAGGTAGGAGGTACGTATTGTAATTACCAAGCTTACCTGTCTGTCTGTATGTCCTACTTTTGGTGGGATGAAATTCTCATATAATTTTATTATTACAAATATCGTTTGGTGGTATCGATATCTCGGCGTGTGAGTCTGAAACGCACGTGGTCTTTTTAAACTATAATTATTTGTTAATTTTATTGGAAAAGTTGTTTTTTCTGTCAATCAAATGTCAGAGTAAAAGCAGTTAAGTAATTTGGTAATATTCGTCGTGAAAAGAAAAAAAATAACAATAAGGGATTGAATCGAAATTACAACTTAGTCTTGCCCGTTGATGGGCAACTTTACCTGTTTGAAATGCCCATTCTACGTTGTAGCATTTATCTACGACGTAGAATAGGCATGTTGGGAATATACCTAATATAATTTTTATGGGAAAAGAATGGTAATTATTTCCCTTCTTTCCATTACTCTACTCATTAACTTTATTTTTTTTATTGCTTGGTCAGATCTGGTAGAGAAACTCTTTAAACAATCTTAGTAATAATAAGGAATCTAATCGACTCTTTATCTTTGGTTATATATTTTTTATTATTTTAATTGTTTTATACATGTTGATAGAAAAAAAAAAAAATATCGATCCGATCTCAATTCCATATGAACTAAATTTAGGCTACTTTGCAAAAACATATTGAGGGAACAAAATTAATAAAAGAACTCCCTTGAGCTTTTTCTATCTCGAACTGATAAAAGTGTATAATAAAGTAATAAACATTAAATAAAACTGACCAGCCAGATTTTCTAGAATAGGCTTGGTCAGTCTTGTTATCGAATACTCGTATTTTTATTAAAAGAATACCCAAAAAATTGCTCTTTACAACAGACAGTGCATTATTTTTCATTCATTTTTATACATGAGATTGAAATTAACGTATTTTATGTATTAACCTTTATTATGATAAAATGTAGCGGAAAAAGACAATGGTAAAATTTTTAGCTTCGAATATGTTCAAATTTACTTTTTGTAAGCTAATTTTCTGAGACTATTAATTGGAAATCTTAGCTTTCCATTTTCACCGAAGAATACTACTAATAAGTATTTCTAGTCAAGAGATGATCTCTTACTAATAAGTATTTCTAGTCTAAGAGATAATCTCTTGACTAGAAATACTTATTAGACTAGAAATTTCGGTAAAATTAGCTTGCAAGTAATACTGTATAGCCGCAAATTATTGCTTGACAATGGAACCGGTCGCCAGCAATGAATGGTTGGTTCATGCTTTGTATAGCAGTTAAAGTACAGTCTCACTACAATACATGTTATAGATTGGTCACTGACACACCACTTGCAAGTTTGTAGAGGTGAATCCAGGTTGAGTAACTCTAAACAAACTATACGGACCCTTTTGTGAAGATGAGTTTCTCTTTCATAGTTTACATGAATATATCCAAAGAAACTCCTCTGTGTTTCCTTAACTATAGAGATATGAGATATGAGAGTTCATAGAAGTACCTGGAACTACTCATTTATTTGTCATGTGGGCCATATTTTCAATTCATTTCGCTTTTCGTCTCATGTTTATTCTGTGCTGCAGCAAAGGCAAGTGTGTTGGTACGTCAATTCAAATACTTTAGCGGCTACATTTAGGCCTGCGCGCTTGGGATTAGCCATACTTTCACTATCGGATAATCACAATTAAAAAAAAAAAAACAATAAACTATATACGTAGCCTAAGAAAAATACGTGACATCAAAAGTCGCCGCCAGCCACACTTTGTTAAGGATATATCGCTCTCAAAAATAACAGTGTCTTTTGTTATTGTTATCCACAAACAATCCTGACCTGATCAAAATACTTTAATGATGGCTTTAACATATTCATAAACATGTACAGCACAAACATCTAATAGAAAAGTGAAGAAGTGCGCTCCAGGTTCATCTGGGACGCTAGGATACCTATATAAAGTTGCTTAAAGGAATTTTACACTTACTACAAATTTAAATTTAGATTTAAAGCGCTACAAATCGAATGAAATCTCATTTCTATTCGACACAACGTCATTTCAACACAATTCAGTCACAATATCGAACCTATGTTAACGCAAGGAATAAAAATGGAAATCAGAATTCAATTTTATCTTGGAATCTATTTCCATAATGTTTACAAATATACGTACATACATAAATTTACGCTTTTTCAAATGGTTAGGCAGCCTCAATGCGAATTTCACCATGTGGGTATATATTTATTTCATATCGTGAGAACGTAGACGTGACTAGTCGTAGCTTAAAGCCTATATTTTTATCCACAATTAACTCGAATATCTTATTTTGATTCGACTTATATCCGATACTATCTGTTCCTTGCCTTCGGCCGCGTGGAATATAACATTTTTTTGAGAGGACCCCTAATTTACTCCTTATACCTTATAACATCACCTGTCTGCCAGTGAAACTCCTGTCAAAATTGATTCAGCCGTTTCGGAGACGTATCCTATGTCCTACCTCGGAGTATGACCTCAAATCGTGCCAAGTTTCATTTGAATTCATTCATTATAAGTATAGATAAGTGAAATCGTGAGTTTAATTATTACTATTGTTTTTTCTGTCGCCTATTTTGTCCATTAATAATACCTACTTACGTTCTGTCTTGCCAAAATAATTATTTTCTATTTTATTATATCAGCCGATAGCCAGGAGAGATTGTTGATAATTCCGTGAAAAGTAGAGATTATGTATCTGGGTATAATTACCTGCTACTTATGTCACAATCGAAACTGTTAAAGTCAATTCTAAGCCCTTACAACAAAAGCTGTTTCGTTTATAAGCTACTAGCCCTTTCAAAGCGCTGGCTTATTGGCTTATGGAAATCTATCCTTTTATCGTGATATTAGAAGTAAATTACGACGGTGTTTGTTCATTGAATAAAGGTCAATCCAGGCGCACAAAGGATCTGTTAATACGTCTCAGATGAAAGAAGTAATTGATGTGTACTAGACCGTGCAGCGAGGATATTGGATGGATGGCGATAGAGCTAATATTATATAGCATATAGATAGGTAATGAAGGTATGCTTTACCGTAATTTCGAGCTTATAGTGTTCATAGTAGCTATTTTATTGATACTATGTAAGATTATACTTTGAATTATAATGTTTTAGAGATCTCAATTACTCATTTGGGCACAGGGTCTGTCCTGCGCCACAGGTAATCCTAGTGCAGGGGTATGAAACCAAACCTGATTTGTAAAACACAAAAATTGTTTCTACCTATGTCCGTTATAGACTTATAACGGACATAGGAACGGACATCCAACCGATGTGCCTCAAACCGGTTTAATTAGAAAGGCAATAATGCGAAAATAGTTTTAGACCACTAAAACAATGCATTAGGCACAAAATATATTTCTTTTATTAGCGTAGCAGCACTCGTTTTTTTAGAAACTAGCTAAAAAAACTGTGGAAATTGCGTAAAAATTATGGATTTATGGTGTTAGTCCATTATCGAGCTTCTTTTATCGTGATGAGTATTTCATGAACTACAGCGTTGAAAGCAAAGCTACTACCAACCAGTGTGACCAGTCAAAAATAAACTTTTATTCTACATTCATTACACCCAAAGTTTCAGCCTGTTTAATTTAATAAGAAATATAATAATGTTTCGCCCTAAAAAAATTAACATAAACGTTTCGCGAAAGTGTTGTAGCGCTAGCAGGTATTTGTAAAGGTCGATGTTCTGAAAACGTGTCTAAGTTATATAACTCAAATATAAGTTTCACAAGTAAGATGACGGCAACATGACTTCCAGGAACTGCTTGGTAAGTTATGCTTAATTACTTGTTTCAGTCAAGTTTAAAATTTCGTTATCTATTTTCTAGATTAATTATATAATTTTAGCTTTAGTTTTCTAGATAACTTAGATCTTTATATTTGAAAATCTTGGCACTTCCAAGACATGAAAACAAATTTCGTGCTCATCACACAAATATATCTAATAATTGACACGCTTACGTAACTCAAGTCACGGAATGATAACTTACTATAGTAATCGTTTTACCTGGCTAACTAATGATATGCTGGCAAATTCAAGGTGGCGATTCTGTGTTTCAGAATAATATGACTTTTAATCTACAACTATTTAATTACACCAAGCCATACATCAAAAAGTATTGAAGTAATGCCTGTAATACCCATTGTATATTGTAGTTGTAAACGACATATTATCAATGCTTTCCGTGTGCTTTATTCGTAAATTATTTTTATTCGGTACTAATTAACAAAAAATAATCAATCAATTACATTATCAAAAGTAATTTACGGAATGGTAATAAAGTGTTTGTCGCCCTTAGGAAGTTATTACATTACCAAATAATGGAGGGATTATTTTGATTCCCTACTTATAATGATAAATAAATTGTCTATGTCTCTACTTTTAAAGGGCTTTATCTTTTGAACCGTAAACCGTAGTGGGCTGAAATTTTCACAGAGTATATATTAATGTAGCTATTTCCCCGCAAATAAAAAAGAAACAATCAATAATAAAGAACCCTCGGGTGCGAGTTAGTATCGCACATACCCGGATTTTACTTATAAGTATATATACTGTGTTCGAGTGGAATGGCCGCCTAAATGTACTGGGTCAAATTGGTGATCGATCAATGCAAACCTTCAGTAAACAGCAATCCAACTCCTCGAGTGGACTGAGATTGACACCAATAGGCACCCAAATCATATTTTCGATGTCAGGGATATATTTCAAGAGCGGTTGAAGCTAGAAAGATCACGAAAAACAATTTACATAAAAAAAATGTTGGCCGACTAAGAACGCCTGGCAGATGTGCAGGGCGTCCTGTTTTTAACCCCCTGACGCAAAAATATATGTTATAATATAATATAACTTCGTAAATTATATAAGTATTGTATTGTACTTGTCAAGATTAAAAGCAAGCTTCGATTATTTAGTGGTTGGAGTAACCTTTTGATGTATGACTACCCACGTATAGACTACGCCCACCAGGGGATTGATAGATAATACCTTTCAAACGTACCGCTCGCGGGATAAAATATTAATTTCATTGAATCGCTTTTTTATCCTGTAGCTGGAGTTTGGTATTATATAATTTTGAAGTTCAATACTCTTGGATGGATCCATACTGAAAATATTAAAAAAATACCTAAATTTAAAGGCGGTTTTAATTATCACTATCATTAATAATTGCCTTCAATTATCATTATTATAAGTAAAGGTCGAATTTCTTTGTGACACTTTTATGGGAACATCTCGAATGTGCTCTTTATAATATAAAAAATCATCCCACTCGGTCTATAATTGGGAAAGGTCTATATTGAGTAACAAAAATATAAATAAAAAATGTAGCCTAAATGAGAACCTTTATTGAGGATAAAAAGCAATCTTGTGAAATACGTAATGGAAACAAATCATTGGTCTCTTTTCCATTATACCTTTGTAACGACTAATGCAATGTAGAAAAGTTTTGTCGAACCAAAAGATCAGGTTTATACGTCATATTTCCATACACGAAACTCTGATTTACGCATTTTTATACGAAAGGTTATAAAAAAAGCCTCATAAATCCGAATTTTGTATTAGCCGCAGGTTAAGTAGACTATCATTATATAAATTAAGTACTATATGAGCTTTGATGGATCTCAAGTGACGATATAGGCCTCCATTCGAATGATTTGATATAAAAACTACTTAATAAATAAATTAATAGTCATTGTCATGTCATTATAGTGCTACACAGCGCTATTTAAACTCAAACTATAATACTTGTATATAGAATAGGTACTTTTTATGTAAATACTTACATTTTAAAACATAATAACACCCAGACACAGAATAAACATAAAATGTTCGTTACACAAAATATTTGTCCTTTACAGCACAAAAGGCAGCGCTACAAACTCAGCTGTGATAAAATTATAATGAAAAAATGCTCAGTTGAGTTTTTATAATATCTACTTGAACCTCTCATGGGATAATAATGGAGTTATTTTACCCTGTGGCTGTTGGCGTAGGTTTAAATCTATTTTGGTGCCCTCAAGAAAACATTCTGAACTCGAGGGAATGCAATACTGTGATTCTGAAATTCCCGGCATCCCGGATATTACAGCGGGAAACTTAAGCAAATGGTACCCTGTTGCGTAAAAAAAACATTTCAGGAAGAATTTTGTTTTTTATGTGATCATATTTGACGCTATTTATAACCCCAACAAACAAATTGTCAGGTAGACGATATCAAAAAAATATTTTGTTTTTCTCTTAGGGTTTAATATTTTTCATGAAATTTCTATGGGATAACCTCGAAGGTATATCATCTCGAATTAGAAAAGAGTCATCCAAAATCAATCAGTGCTTCCAATACGGACTTTAGTGAGCATGACTAAAGTAATTGACGAATTTAATTGAATACTATAATGAAAATGGAAAAGTAATTACTCGAGCAAATTTACATCTGTTCCAACAACTCAACAAATCTTATTCAATAAATACGCTAAGATTAGATAGAGATAAATAACTGATTTAAATTAAATTAAATTCTATTATCTTTATATTTTGTACAGCTAAACTATTTTCTCTTATTAATTAACTAGCTGCGCCCCGCGGTTTCACCCGCATAGTTCCCGTTCCCGTGGAGAATACGGGGATAAATTGATTTTATTTTTTCGTTAATTTTCCAATGTTTTTAATAGTTATTCTGCTATTCAGGACGGAAACAAATCCAACAAATCAAAAACCATGGCAATCGATCCAGCCGTTCTCGAGTTATAAGTGTTGTAACAAACACGACTTTCTTTTATATATATAGATTTCTTACAAATATCAAATAGTCATCCATACGTCATTACATAGCTGTCATTATACGTCAATTTTGTTATTCCAAGTCTGATTCTTTTTTGTTATACCACGTTTTATAGTGACTGACGTTACATGTCAAGTCACACGGGAATGATGTCGAACGGGATAAAAAGTATCCTATGTCCTTCTCCTGGCTCTAAACTACCTCCCTGCCAATTTTCAGCTAAATCGGTTCAGCCGTTCTTGAGTTATAAGTGAAGTAACTAACACGACTTTCTTTTATATATATAGATTGATATAATTAGAATCTATCCGTATAAGGCCCTGTCCTTCTTCAACCTGTCTCGCTTACACTTATACTGGTTTTTTTGCGAGTGAGTGAATATAAATGTCACAGGACTTCGGGCGACTTGAAAACTCCGTTACCAGAATTTGGCCAGTTACTCACACGAAAGAGATGAATACAAATTTGACCAAGCTTAAAAAAAAAATAGACATAATAATAAAAAGTTTACATAATCCTTGTTTAAACTGTATTAAACAAATATAAAAACCTAGAGCTGTGGGTTGTTAATATGTATAACTTGCAGCTCGTTTCAAAGAAGTTGTTTCGAGCTTTAACGTCGCCTTAGTCGTACCTAGTAGTATCCAGTCGCATTTCATTCCGCCCACTGACACAAAGATGGAACCTTTCATATGAAAGCTTTTAATATATTATGTGTACACTGCCATTGAAATGTCATCTTCAATCTTCAGTATGATTGTTAATGTCATTTATTATTATCTGTGGTTTGATATTTTTATTTAAATAAGGTCATAGATAAACATAAAAGCTTTTATTATATTAAGGATCATCATTTTATGAATATGCGACTATTTACCGGTAAGCTCACTCTGTAACATATTAAAAATTTGACTAACATATTATAATTTCAATTAAAAACTCGATGAACTTGGTAATTTTGCTGCTGGATCTCGAACTAATAGTAGACATAGTAGTAAACACACACTCATCATCCTATTCTAGGTTTCCCTTTGTTTGTTGCATGGACATATAATCACACAACAAACACCCAAGAACCGAGAACAAGCTTCATGTTTACCACACAGTTTTCTTCGGTCGAACCCGGAACCCTTCGCTTTGAAAGCGTAAATTGCTCGATTTATGAGACTCAAAACTGCAAAGAGGACTCAAAATCCGTCAATACCCAAAACTGGGTCATGCAACAAGTGGAGGTAAACAAACTCTCTGCCCTAGTTATGGTATAGATTGCTGCTCCCGATCTCCTGTGCTGCTGACCTAGTTCCCGCACCCTTCTCTCTCTACCACGCATCGCTGCATTTGTTTTTAACAAACATCAAAAGAGAAGATTCTAAATCCGGCTTCATGTATTTTTGATGTTCTGCATCATGCAACAAAAATCTCTAGATGCAATATTCAATATATATATTAGGAAAATCTGAAGGTTTACAATACAAGACTATCTCAACGTGAGTTTGCGCATATTTTATCATCTATCGCAATCATATCACTTTGCCAAGCACTTGCTTCATTTCAATATGCAGCGATTATTCAAATACTTACATAATATTTGGAACATTTATATAAAGAAAAAAAAAGGAAATCAACAAGCTTCTCGCATAAGCGAGCTGATGTGGGTCCAGATTTACCTGGATCCTGGCTCACAGAAGATAATATTTTAGAAGCGAAGCATGTACTGGCCGACTTTTCCGTTATCACGAGATGAACTCGGCTAGAAGGACAAACAGGAAATCTTTAGGGTGTTAAATGCGACTGATCTGGCCCCATCCCTACATGACTGATGGAAAAAGGTATCAGGATTTCGTTCAAAGATGGAGAAACCCAAATAACCAGTAAAAACAAAAAGAACACTTAAGACCCGCGAACAAACTTCATGCTCATCACACAAAGTAGGCCCCGCCGAGAATCAAACCAGGGGCCCCTCGCTATCAAAGCAGGGCTACTACCAACTGCGCTGAAGAGTATGCTGCGTCGACAATATCATCGCTGTCAACACTGGACTTAAATACATTATGGAGCGGATATCAAAAAATTTAATATTTCGATAGTTAAGGCGTAACATCGATTTATAGCAGGTTATTAAATATGCATCACATCTTCAGTTTCACCACCGAATGTTGCACAGTCGCTGGTAGACAGTCCGCAATTGAAGATGTCTTTTGCCAAAATATATAAAAAGGCTTCCTATCTCTCTGAATGTCATCTGCTTGTTAATGAGTTCGCGCGTAAAACTGGTTCCAGATACTCGAAAGGTCAATGGGTGGTTGTACCCTCGTGAAGAAGTGACATACATCCCGCCCGTCACGCTAACGTAGCACCACTATGCTTTACCGCTGAGTGCTGTGAAGCACATTGTCTTTTTGTGTTTCTCTATAATTACAATCGATAAAAATCTCCACCGAAAAATGTAGTAAAATAAAACTCTTTGTCTCTTCGTTTTCTTGTAAAGGTCTAATGTTATAGTCTAAAACATTATTAAAATCCAATAAGTAAAGTTAATTATTATATTCATGATAGGTATTGAATTTTTTCAGTTTATTAAATCAAGATTACCATTCTTAATATAAGAAAATTAATTCAAACAAGGCTGCTTTGATATCAAAATAAATGATTTTAATAGACTGATTATCAAATTGTTTGTTTTTAATTTCGAGATAAACGTTTTCGGTACTTTATTAGAATTAATATTAAGAAAATTTATTGGAAATTAATGAAATGATGATGACTCAGCTGGTAGCGATGTTGGCTTACAATATGTCGTGGGTTTGAGCTCCTTCTGGTGAAAGAAAATCATGATGAAACTATGGTGCAAAATATTTTTTATATATTTTAAGCCATATATCTCGGGACTGGAAGCTTGGTAGCACTTTCCGAAAGTTTATTATAGAAATTATTCCATAAAATTGTAATAGATGGCACCTATAGATGGCAAATAAAAAAGTATTGAGTATCGATTTTCTTTTGCATTTTATATTAGAACAAGAACCCCTCGATTTTGCTTCGATTTGCCGCGCTTGCTAACTACGGCACTGGATACCGGCCTACTTTCAATAAGTGAGAGAAATGAGCGTTGAGTTATCACAGCAGCCCAATCCCGACTGGTATTAGTTACGTGTCTTCGAATCGAATCGTATGAACTTAGATGTCTATTTGTCTTTGTGTATTTCTTCTGGCAGACCAGTCAGTTAAACGATCTTGCCATAAAAACCTCTAATAAATTTAAATTTCCTTTCAGTTTTACGATTTGGGCCCCCCGAAACACATTTCAAAATATATTAGAGTTTTTGTAATGTTTTATTTTTTCAATTTTTTCTGTGTGCATAATTTTTTTTATTTTATTATTATTATTTTCATTTTATAATTAATTAATGGATGTTATGTCTGAAATAAATAAATTATTATTTATTATTATTATTATTATATAAAATTTTTTGGTCATATTTGTAATATTGCTTTATATAATGTAATTTAGCGAGGAATTTGAAGTAGGTACAATCTACGCAAGGGTTCTGTTGATGAATTTTTAATTACATTTCAGGTTTGTAATTAAACCAGAAGCTTTGTTTGTTGGTAAATTTTCTGTGCGTAAAGATTATGTTTTGCTGCCAAGGCTCTTCTTCTGTGTAATTTGAAATACAGTTATAGTCACGTAAGAAGTAAGGTGGCTATGTGCCCACGCATGTTACGGAGTAACTATTATTTCATCTGGCATAGCACACTGAGAAATTACACAACACAATTGGTACAAGAACTCTACACCGCGCAAGTCCTCTCGACATCAACTGTAAGCACACAGTCCTCGAGCACCTGCTCGGTAGAACTTTTTTTAATTTGAATAATATGATGGAACGAGCTGACCCCACCCCACCACTCCACTTGTGTTCATAAACAACAAAAACATGACTCAGGTCTTCCCCTACAAAAGTCTGAGAAGACCCAAGTCGCATCGCGGTGCGCCCGTCACTCTGAAATGGGGATTATAAGCCGTAAGTAATTTTAGCGGCTGCCACATCCTTCCACCGGAAAATAGCCAAAACTGTTTGGTGGCGGATTGTAGTACTTCTGCGAACAAACTTGGCACAAGTCCTACTGTTACATTTTGTTCCTTTAGTACCACCCAGGAGACAAAATGTAGGGACTGTGAGGGTATTCACCTACGGAGCAACATGATTTTACTTCTTCCTTCTCGGAGATCAAATGAGAGATGTTTTCCCAGCATCTTTGGCATTTTATGCATTAATTAATGAAAACGGATATTATTAAAAAAAAAAATTCTAACTGCCGTTCACTGTGAACAAGTGGTTATATAATTTTCGCACTATTGTGCACTACATAAACATTAAATTTATAGGTAGGTTCACTTTGCGTGTCTCTGTCCTTGCATTAGCTAGACTGCGCTATAAAAGTTTTACTGCAAAGTAGTATCTAGGTACTTCGAATCATTTGCAAAAGAAAATCACAGAAGCAGTGTTTCACTTACAATAAAATCACAGTAAAAGTTGTTTTGATACGAACGTAAGCAAAACTTAAATGTACGAGTACATTATAATTATCGAAACCTAACTGAACTGTAATAAAAACATGTTAGTTCTTACAATGGAAGGTCAGCTAGAACCTGAACAAGACCGAAACTCAATAAGCAGCTCCATTATATCTTAAGAGCTCAAAAAATATACTGAAATCTCTTCCACATTAATGTCCACAAAAAGTACCAGTAGAACTTGTGGCAATTTCGGCCGGAGAAGTACTGCCGCCACTGAATGAGAATGAGAAGACAAGAATGAGTAGACCCAAGTCGTATTGCTTTGCGCCCGTCACTCTGAGACGGGTATGTTACGCCTCAAGGGCCTGTAATTTCATGCAAGTTAATTGCGAAATTTGGGTGTATTTTATTAAATTGGTAAGGTAGTTATATCAGAGAGAAGAATTCAAAAGGGAAGTGAATGGTACCTCACTTCCCTTTAAAAGTTTAACAGATTAACACTTAAAAAAAATAATATATATAATATAATTTTGATACAAAAATTTATTAAGTTCATCTTGAAATTTAGTGTACCTATGCTAAATTTTATAACAAGAACGAAAAGGATTTTTTTTATTTTAACTGCGGATTTTATTTTTCTAGTTTTATTAAAATATTGCATCTTTTTTTTATTTTCTTTATTCACTGTCACTGTCAACTGTCAAAATAATTTACTACTAACTCGTTTTTGAAAACTATTCTCTATATATAGATATTAGATACGAATCAAAAACTATAGGTACATATAGAAATAGACGTTTTAGTATAATAAATGGCCTTTAAATAAACCTTGGTTATCAATCGCGAATTCGCAGTTCTGGGCGAGCAACTAATTATTTTCTAAAGAGCGTGCACTACGGATTATAATGAAATTACTTGCAGTCTTTGAGGTGTATAGTACCTACCTACTTGACTTTACAACTTGGAAGATAGAAAATGAAATCTGAAAATGCATTCCCATTTATGTGGTAATCCTATCTTTGACGCTTTCTTTGGTTACCACTAAATATTAATATTATTTTATCGCATGTTAGCCTTTATCCTCGGCCAAGGTTTTAATAATCTTTTCTGGTCACACAACATCAAAAAAATATACATTTGAAAAGCGAACAATCGCGTTTCCACAACCCTGGTTGGACACAGTTTACATCTATGAAACTATAATAGTGAAAACACAAGTATACATGATAAAAACGACATACACGATAAAGTGCCTATTTTCACTGGGTCAAAGCCCAAGGCTCCTTTCATACCTAACAAGCGAAGAGCACCTTGTTTTGTACTTTTGTGAGATATCTAAATAAATTTCACGTCAAAACAAAAAAATACCTTATTTCCAAGGGAAGTGAGGAACCGATATCTTAGAAGTGCTAACTCTGCATTTCAAAGTCTTCACTGATGGCGAGATTTCTTTCCGTTTGTTGTTCTTGTTTCTTTATAAGTTGTTTTGGTAGTATAACGGAATAAATAATATAATATCCAGATATAAAAAGGGCGCTTTAAATAAATCAATACAGGTTAATAATTAAATTACTCTATAATTTGTTCCATGGCATTATTATGCCATGATATTATGAAATATATTTTTTTTATTCTACTCGTAGAAATATTTTTGTTACGTAATCATCATACTAATATTGTAAATTCGAAAGTTTGTCTGGTTGTATATTTGTTACTCTGGATTACTTACTAATGCGCTTAGCTAAGAAATAATAAGAATGTTTTTAATGTGAAACATTTATTATTATATAATACTCGACGACTCGGTTTTATTATAATAATATTATAATAAAACCGAGTCGTATGACGTGACAGAAAACGGCATGACGGTTTCTTATGCGGTCATTGTTCACATCGGCCGGGCGACACGGCGGCAATATTTATTTTTCTTACAAATCTTCTGACAATCACTAACACACCAAATAAAAACAGCCAATTCGGTAGATCCGTTTTCTAATTGTGAATTTTATTTATATATATTAGATATAATATGTTATATATAATTTAATATATAATCGAGAGAGACCTTTAAATGGCTGTAATAAGTTAATTGTTTATTTTTTTCTATGATATTAACATTTGTAGCTGTTGGTCTTTTCAATAAATAAAATAAAATAAAATGTATGACATGAGAAAGTCGTTTTAAATATAAAATATTACGTGCTTACGAAGATTTAACACGGTATATATAGATATATATGTCAAATTAAAGTTAAAAATCAGGTCTTAGTATGATTTACTAAGTTACAATTGCTCCAGTCTGAAATATATTATTACATCTTTGCTGCTGAATATGAAATAAAGAATTCCCCTCTTGTCACTTGTTGATATTGCTATTATCGGGAAAACCTTATTGGCAACGCGGTCCAATCATTTCACTCAATCAAAAGGAAAAAATCTTGTATTATTCATATTTAGAAATCGGAGCAAGAAATGATAGGAACATGTTGGTGGTGATTTAAGATTAATAAATGTGGGTTTTATTATATAACAAAGTATTTCGATAATTAATTAATCAGCTATATTTAAATCAGAATATTTTTTTAAATCTTATATTTAAATATTTTATATATGTCAGTTCATCCAAACGGAATTTATTCGCAAACTTTGGATTAATTTTACCGTTTTTGTCAGAAATTTAACTCTCAAGTGTTTCTTCTAAGAATTGGAGCATATAAAATCTCTAAAAATGGTATTCCCGATCTGATTTGGGAGTTTAGTTGGTTCTCAATATTTTAATAAAGGAGCGCCAAAAACAAGAAAACAATTTTTAATCCTTGTTTTGTTCTCAGGCCAAGATGTCTCTGCTGTGGTCTTCCATTGCGTTGGTGATTTTGGTGGGTTGCGCTGAAGTGGCAGCGGCTCCGGTCGGTGAAAATACAGGTACGTTTTATTTATTTATGGCTAACTATTTCCCGTGACTTTGTCGTTGTGGAATTGAACAATTATTTTGCGGGGTATCCCAGATTTATTTTAAGTTCTTTTTGCAAAAAATGGCCCTATATTTTTCCTTATAACATCAGCTATCCACCAATAAAACTACCGTCAATTTTTTTTGTTAATTTTTTTTCTCTTTTAGTGTCCGTATATACGTTCAAATGCATTAAGTAAAACGCTGTCATTTTTACATTACAATTTCAGATTTCAATTCAATTTTGTTTATTTGTACAGATAGATATTCGAAATGAGCAACGCAGTACTAAATATTCAAAAGCTCTGTGAAGTCAATTACTGTGTTATGAATAATTTGAATACAGCCTAACCCTTGTGCTCAACATAATGTTTTCAATATTGTACCTTCTATTGGAACTATTAATTACTTATGTGCTTCTGGTTTATATAGAAGGTACTTTTAACAGCACTTCTCACTTCACAGAATATTTGTCAAATAATTAATGAATATAATCATATTCCATACAATTATAATTCATTATCTTAATCCATACAAATTCCTCATTAAAATCCAATTTGAAAAGTAATATGCAGACAATAATGACTATTATGGAATGAATAAATTAATTATTACTGAAGTAATAAAAAAATTACTTTTCATTTAATTACGGAACCTTAGTCTAATTATATATATATTTAACGCAAATTCTCAGTTCTGAGCGAGTACTACTACCTAACTACTTAATTATACAGCTTTTTCTAATGAATCCGTATAATTAGGTATTTTCATATTTATGTTGACAAAAAGTGTTTTCAGATTTTATATTTTATAACATTAGACTTTTTAGTGAATAATTATTATCGAATGGCACCACAGTTTCAAGGACACATGTAAAAATTAATTATTTATTTATAATACATTTTATTTTATTTTATTTTAATTAAAGTTACGGTGCGAGCTAAAGACCCACCTGTTGTTAAGTGGTTATCTCCAAGAGCAATACGACTCAGGTGTTATTTTAGTTTCCATATTACATTTTAAGGACATTGCGTTTTCTTTTAAATTTTCCTAGCACGTAATTCAAAACCAGCGTTAATTACTCTGAGTAGGTACTTATGGTAACAGAACTTTTAATTCTCTTTATTAAGGTACAAGGAAAACAACTCACTGTTATAACATACATAAACTTTTTGCGAGTAAGATCTCATACGTTACTTATGAAATTGTCGATTTTTAGACTGGCCAATCAAAACTGTAATACGAGTATCTATGGTATGACTTGAGTTTTAAGTTTGATTAATTGTTATATAATTGTCATTCCTTTTTCAAAATAAATTATTATTTTTATTGGGTTTCGTATTCCCTGAATATTACATTGTTATTACCAAGATTTTTAAGAAAATTCGTGAAATTAACACTTTCAACGCTAATCTTTTTAAATTTCGAACTGAACTATAAAAAAATAAAATTTACACGCAATTTCATAGGGTATTATGGTTGTATAGCGATATTGCGGAAAAAACAAAACCAAGAAACAAATTTATAACCGATTTTGAAAATGGAATCCAAAACTCCACGACGGAACTCCAAAATCCTAAATTATGTATCTGTCAATTTTTGTAAAGTATTTTAACTGTTGCTACATAATTCATAAACTTCGCAAAAGCGGCATACAAAATAGCGCAGAACAAGCTCCTTCTCAATAGAGTTCAACAAGGAAGGTAGACATTTCCTTATAAATTATGAACTACATGAACATAGGCCTTCGCAAACATGCTTCC
This sequence comes from Aplocera efformata, assembly GCA_921293045.1. Lineage (NCBI taxonomy): Eukaryota > Metazoa > Arthropoda > Insecta > Lepidoptera > Geometridae > Aplocera > Aplocera efformata. Next base: position 3,000,933 of record OV121045.1, read on the forward strand.
CTATTATGTAACGGGGGAGACTCGGGGGGTCTTCTCGGAATTGTCTCATGAGTTCTTTTAGCTTCATGTTGTAATAAAACAAACTTCTAGGTAATGCTCTGGGAAAAATGATAACGATGCCTTTCCTCTCCCAGCTATTTTAATATTCTATTATTCAGTTTGGTATAAACCTTCCTACTTCGTTGTCTATTGTTGGCTGTAACTATTCAACATCGAGTGGACCGCCAGCTCGATCCATAGTTGTAATTATATTTAAAAACTAGTATAATGACAACTTTCTCTATTTTAAGTTGGTTAAAATAGAATAATATGAATTACCGCAAACGTCCGCCAAAAATATTTGGCAAAGTCGGAGTAGCTTTTAGCCGTCTCGATCTGATTTCTATCAACAAAGTATCAAATTTGATCTCTAACTTGAACTGGAATAGTTCAATATAACATTTTCATTTTAATTTTCATGTAATTGAAGTACTCCCGCAATACCGTCAGTTGACGTAGACCATGTACAGGGGGTAAACGTCAAATTGTACGACTGTCACCGACTAAACTCTGCTAAATCCATAAAAAATTGCTGACGGATTTAAATCGGTCGTTTACCTAGGATTAACATGGCGTAAAACACTGGCACGATAATGTTGGTGGTTTTAATGAATATTTTGAGTAGGCATTAGAGGAATCCTGGTTGTTATGTTGACTTCCGTCCAGACTGGCCTCATAACAGGGCTTTATGAGAACGAGATTAAGCTTCATTTCTCTTCTCATCCCTCTTCGGGCTTTAATCAAGTTTGGACCCTTATAAATATTTATGCGGGTGAACGTCACGAGTACGTGTAACTTCTATTACTGCGTAGTATCAAAATGGGTATTTATGGAAGTAATTATTTTATCTTTTTAATTTTATGTGATAAAGAAGGGTCATGGGGATAAGAGGCACTTGTTATTCTGTCGTCGTTTTTTATTGTAAAAAAATGTTAGATATTTTTTTTATAATAAATTGATGAAAAAAGTAAACAAACAAAAAAAGTGGTTACATTTTTAAACAATTTGCATAATTCTATTTTATAATAAATGGTTTCTTTTATTTAAAAAAATATATCGAGAATTAGAATTGAGTAAAACCGATTAATCTCTTATATTTACCAACGACGATCTCTTAGTTATTTTATGATCCATAAGTGACTGGACAAGTTAAAGGCATCTGTTTAAGTGATTACCTCCGCCCATATAGCGACAACAGTAATAAGACTAAGTTTCTTTGAGTAGTGAAGGTATGAAAGCGTAAAAAACAAACTTAAATTTGCATACATATTAGAAGATACGATTTATGCCTGACAGTGACAGGATTTTAGCAAGTTACACACAGTTACCTACATATCACATTATCTAATGAGTCTGCTCATATTCTTAACACAAATTGAATACTAAACAAAACTCTATAGGCATCAAACGCGTCAGACATGCCCTAATATTGAACTTGAACGCAGGCTATGTTTAATGATATTACGTTCAGACGAGCATTATGATAATTACGTTTGTTTTTAATGAGGTTTTGGAATAAATCGATAGATACCCAAGGTTCTGGTGGGTGTGTAACTGCTACAGTTTGATAAACATCAGAGCCTTTTTTGATTGTGACATTATACCACCTGCTCGAAAACTGTGGAGTGAGTTAAGTGATTCTCGTAGGGTTTTACTTTTTGGGGGTCCATGTTGCTCGCGTCCGTAGGGTACACACCTTTGATTCCCTACACGTACCCCCTGGGTGGTGCTAAAGAAGCAACCAAAAGTAGCAGTAGAACTAATGTCAAGTTCGTACTTAAATAGAAATAACACTGTTCGTAAGAACAGTGTATGCAATTCAGATGTAATTTGAAAGCATCCGTAGCACTGCGTAGCACCCGCGGAGCTACGTCGTAGTACAGTTACAACTACGATTCCCCAAAACTATACTCAACTTATATATGAACGTTGAAAAACTTTTCATGAGAAAAGTTTTAATGTGATAAAATATAAATATAAGTAGCTAAAAATTGATATTCATGGACATTTCAGCAACTCTCGACAGGTCAGAATTTGTATGGATGACCGTTTCGTGGCAACTAAGCGCTTTGGTATCTCGGAATGCACGTTTAGATATCAGTCTTGGGTATACAAATCCCGACTAGCTAGGAAAACTCTGCCAATAGAGTTAACTCACAGGAAACAGAAGAATATTAACAGACACCAAACAAATATTTCTGTTCGTCATAAAAATTTTTGTCTGGGTGGGAGTTGTATCCACAACCTACAGCGTAGAAGGCGCAGCTCCTACTGAGCCGTGAGGTCAGTCAAATGAGACGTTTTTAAGCTTTAACAAGCTTTAACAAAGTAAAACCCTACCAGCTTCTCACATTTTCCAAATATTTGTATATTCGCAGGCAATTAGCGCGTCTGCGTAGAGAATTCATTTACTCAGGTATGTTTGAGTTCATTCGGGATCGCGCAGTGTAACTCGTCAGCGCTTAAATAACGGGTCATTTTTTATGTTTACCCTTTGAATAAGGCTCTCAAAGGCTGGGTTATTTTAATTCAAAATGAAACATATAAATTCTTGCTTTGGCGTAAATATGTAGGTTTTATTTTTAAGTAGCTTTTAACTGCGGTTACGCTCGCGTTAATGCACATTTTTTCAGTCAATTTATTTCTGGTGACAAGACAGAAGATCATACCTACATTTTTTTATATAACATTTTTTTATATAAACTTTTCTTTTTTTTTCGGAGTTAGCTGAAGGCGCACCTGGTGTTTAGTGGTTACGTCCGCCCATAAAAACTGCAATAGGACTTAGGTCCTCCCCGATCGAAGTATGAGACCTAAGTGGCCAGTTTATATACTATTCCGTTATTCTTGTCATTCTACTGGGTTCACAGCTCTGCCTCTGCCTTCTGCGCTGTAGGTCTTGAGTTCGATTCCCACGTAGGATAAAGACAAGCATTTGTGTGACGAACATAGATGTGTGTTTGCTAATATTGTAGTACCTACCTTGCGATCTTGTTTGGAGCTAGGTTGCGCTGTGTGAAATGTCCATGAATATTTTTTATTTATTTATCATTTGCATGTAAGTATTGGCCAGCTGTTGTTGCGGAGTTTTCAAGCCTCTGACATGGTTTTGCCACAACCAACATTTTAAACAGCCCTCCGGAGCCCTGAGTTCCAATGCTAGTTAGCGGTTACCCATCCAACTATTGATCAGGCGGAGAGTTGCTTAACTTAGATGATCTGTAAAGATCGTCTAAGGAAGATACGCCACGAAGGTTTCATCCCGTAATATTCCATTACACAGGTCGTAATTATTTGACGGTAGACATTTCTCAGCGTCCGTCTCAGAGCTTTTCGTAATCCTTATTCCCTTGTGACAAGGATGAAAATGCTAATCTGTCTGACATCCTGTGAAAACGTGGAAAGCATTTAAATATTAACAACGTTAAGTCCCAAAATGGATAATAAATAAACCGGCCAAGTGAGATTTGCAATCGCGCTCTCCATAACAGACAAACGCATTTTCGTTGAAAGTGTTTTAATAATAATAATAAGTGTTTTTTTTTAGTTCTAATGCCATATAGAATTTTTCATTTCGTAGATAGAGGATGGCTGAAGTGTATGCACTTCTTATGTTTCGAAGTATATTGTGCACATCGCACCAAATTATTCTTCGAATTAAGATATCTTTCGCTAGCTCTTAATATTTTAGCTTAGAACTTTAAAATAATACCATTGTCATCACTGTGTTGCTGCTACAATATGCTACACCTAAATTATTATTTTAGCTTGGAAATTTTGTGTTCTCAAACGGTAAAAGAGCAAAGTAGAATAAAAAATACGAAGAAATGTGACATCCACAAATCAATCCAGGGCTCCCATGGTAGATTAAACCACTCTCGCTTGTTGAGAATCAGGCCTGTGTAGCAGTGGAAATATGAGGAGCTGGTATGTTTATTTGTCTGAGTCACTATGCTTATTCAACTTTTATTTGGAGACTAGATCTCGAATAAAAAAAGAAATAAATTTATGGTAAAAAAAAAACTTTTTTATAACAAGCTTTTTTTCGTGTTCTCTTGAACAAGCCCTTTCATTTGATACCCATACTAGTGCAGAAAAAATAACAAGCCGCCATCTTGGATGATCCGCCATATTGGAATTAGAATGACGTCTAGTAGCTTAGCATGCATTGTCATCCAAAATAAGTGTGTTTACCAAATTTTACCTCAATCGGTTAAAGATTTAGATTAAAAATTCAGTTGCAAGATTCCACCCGGAAAAACATACATACATTGCAAGTTAAATGGAAGCTTGTAATATATGTTATCTCAGAGTAAACTATATACAAGTGACAATTAACGAATGACGCAGTTTTGTAACGAGTTTGTGGAACCGAGCGCTGTTTACACCGGAACGGTTGGCTTCAATGACATTCATTGTCATTTATCCACGGAGGGTTAGACAGAGTTTCAAGTTGCGGGTTACGTGATCATAGAAGCGGAAGTGACAAGTGGTGAGCTAATCGATGATATGGTTTTCCCACGAATAATTTTGCTAAAACTTTGGCCCAGTTTAACAAATCATTACTTAATTATTCAATAGCCAATATAACTTATTGACGGCTATTGTATAATACTTTTTACCAATAATTCTGGGTTGATCTATCTCAAGATATCAAAGACAATACGAAAAAAATATTTACGAAAATATAATTGGCAACGTCATTTTTTTAATTTTTACCTACAAGATCACGCCGTCTAACCTCTAAGTTTGGTGCCTGTTCTGACCCGGACCCGACCCTCAATAACAAAGAGCAGGCAATAAATTTCTTATTGAGCGATTCCTTTTTCTGACGGATTCTGTAGGTTGAGTATAAAAACTATAATAGCTATAACAATATAACCACTGTTTTACAGAAGAATTTCAGAAGTTAGAGATTTTAGGCTAAAAGGCCCAAGAATTTGAAGCAGCATTTCATACCAATGCTCACTTTCAACCTGAGTGTAGTTACCCATTAACTACTTTAATGGGCAGACTAGAATGTGTTTTTCGGGAATTAACCTTTAAACGAACCTTTTATATTACGTATTACATGATGAGGCGATCATGAAAACATATGTTTTTCGTCCGAATAACATATATTATTCATGTGTGCACGATTACTCGTTATTTCTTAGTGTCACTTACTCGTAAGAGCCTAGCTGGGTCAATGCGTAAATGTAATAAGATATAGCAAATGAGAAGGGCATGATTTCAAATGTTAACGATTATACGATGTTAATTTCATTTACAATTGCATTCAGTTTAGTGCAATGAAGAGGTAGAAAACAGGCAAAGATCTTTGGCAGAATTCTGCCAGCAAATACAGATTTGTTCTGTGTGTGCATGCCACATGCGACCCAACAAGTGACTGATTCAAAAATCGAAAAAAAAAACAACTTCACTTCTCGCATCCCTTATTTGTTGCCCTTAGGTGGTACACCCTACCATTTAAAAAGAGAAACATGTAAATCAGTATACAACGGGCGAAGGAAATAGTCATAGGAAAGCAAAACACGCAATTTTGTTTGTGACATATTTTTTTTAGTTATTTTGATTTTACTACCAAAAAATTAAAGCGATTTTAATAGATTTTAAATGGGACCAATCTGAAAGTATACTCTCAAATAAAAGATGGGTTCTTTAAATCGGTTCATAAATAACGGAGAGCAGAGGTAACATAAAAAAAATACAGCTGAATTGATAATTTTCTCTAAAAGTCTTGAAAAACGGCCAGTAAAATTGTCCATTCATCCACGCAGATCTCACAAGTAGCTAATTTATATATACAGCAACAAGTTGTCCCTGTCACCGTGTTCGTTTTATATTCGAGAACTTTTTAAATGTTAAATTTATGAAACGGTATTAAAAAAGTTGACGCGCAAAGTTAAGCATTTTTGCTACGCGCCGCGCTCCAAGGGAGTTGTTTGGACTCGTGTTTCACTCTAAGTGTCTATTTAAAATGAAATATTCGTATTATGTTTGTTTTAAGCTGTGGATTGTTTCACAATTCCTCTACATTATATCGTGGCGTTCGAATACATTTTCACTTTTATTAAGCGTTAATACGAATTGTTATATTTTATATATTTCCTTACAAGTGTTAATGATATACTAGTACTTACATGGCATGTAGTACTTTAAATTTATACATGAATCAATCATTTCTTCACTCGAAAAATGTCTGCGCGCTAAACCAAGTTTTTAAAACGGTGAAGGAAATGAAGAAATGATGGTAGCAAACAAAAATCGACATCTCAAAAAGCCAAAAAAATACTTATGAATACGGATTTAGCTGACATAGTAGATTAAAGGCCTTTGGCCTCGTTTGAATGTAATTCAGAGAAATGGGACAATAACCGTCATTCAATTTTTTACTCAAGGTATAAATTCATAAATTTCTAAACAACATAATATCCAATACAAAATTTAAAAAAATACCGTTATTAGGGCAAAGATTTGAAATCTTAAAGACGTCGTAATAAGTGATTTTTAAGATAAAATGGTAATTTTGAATCACAAAGTAGAAAACAATCCTCTCGGTCTTTAAGTAATACCCAAACCTTGATCGCCTACGTATTTTCTTTGAAGAACAAAATGTTTTATTCTGATATTTAAAGAAGATTTAAACATTTTGGGATTTTCTTTCACATTTTGTCTTCTGCGAAATAAGTGGGAAGTAATTTTGGACTGTCTGTAATTTGTAGGCTTTGTGATAACAGATTCTGTTCACAAAGCTTTTGGGCATTGTAATAAAAGTGTGACAGACGTCCGTCAAAGGATGGGTATTTAAATCACTTTGTAAAGTATTTTTGCTGTCTGCCTTTTGTGTCAAAGTATAAGAATTTTTTAAGACAAGATTTATTTTTGTTGCGAAGTACTAAAATCATTGTTAGCCTGTTGGTACATCCGTAGGTATGATACAAAATTATATTTGAGCCATGCTATAATTATTTACTAGTAGAGACAACTCATAAATGTCTTTGAATTTGTATATTAAAAACGGGTGCTATATAAGTACCACAGCTAATAAACGTTATTTTCACAATAATGTTCACCAATTAATATTTATTTTATTTACGGAGCCGTCATATTATCACATTTCTAAATATTATTCAGTTAGAAAACCAAAGATACAAACGTGATAAATCTCCCGTTACATCATGGATCAATTGATCTATGGTATAACAGATACCTACGTGACAAATTGGTACGTAACGTAACAAGCTGAGCTTGCCACTCCTTTGGAATCACTACGTACAGATTACGAAATAAGATTCAAAGTGAAAATACGGAGTGTATTTATACATGTTATATAGTGTTAATTAGTAACAGAACTGTGAGACTTGGATTTACGTATTTCTTGTTTGTATATCTGTGGTCACGTAACTAGAAGGTTGGATGAGCAAGAGCGTTATGCCTGTAAATTGTGAGTCTACATTGTTCTTGTGGTTCCTTTGAATACGAGTACAATGAGTGCTCATATTTAAAGAAACCACAGTGACAAAGTTATCGAAACATGTGAAAAAGGTATCGCGAGTATAATTGGGAAGGTTTATTTTAATTTAGTGTTCTTGGCATTTATAATTTGTTCTCGGCGATAGGATAGTGTCTCTTAAATGTGTCTTCAAACTGGGTATCCCAACAAGAGAAAAGCGGGTAGTGCGAACAGGGTTTTTCATCTCATTTTAGCTTCGTTTTCAGATATGTGGCAAAATATCTCAAAAATCTTGTTTGTAGAAGTTTTTAAATACCCATTTCAAGTCTTTGTAAATTTATTATTTTGGTAATATTTATGTATTAAAAACAGCTAAATTAATGATTAGCTCCTTGATCGTGGACTGACGTGCATACAAATTGCCTTCAGTCAAAATTGCAAGAAGAAGAAGCGAGACTACAACAAAAGCAAACGTCAAGCATGACAACTATAGTTTGCGTATTTTTTTTACTATCTATCTTTGACTCACAACCATAGACAGATAATTATTTGTGATGGTATCGGGAAGACTGTTGTAGACTGCCAGCCCTATGAAGCTTTTAAGCTTGTGCGCATTTTGAGTCAAATACGGCCACGGGTATTTGACTCAAAATGCGCACTCAAGCTTAGCCAGCATGCTTTTAATACATCAATGCTTGCACTTAAATATAAACATAAGTATTTGAGACCTAGTTAGTGTGCTTCGTTACTCTGAAACTGTAAATTTGAGAGTTTCGCAATTGTGCGCAATGAAATTTCTTAATAGACTGTTATAATGTAGTAAGTTTTAGATAATTATAAAACCTTAAAAACTCTGTAAAACCCAAATCTAAAATAGATGTGGTAAAAGTTTTGATTACACATGTTGATCCTATAACACGTGTAGATCCTTATAGTATAAGCTTGTTTCATACATTCAAATCTAATACGCGTAAGTGCCTCAAGACATGTCACGAGCTCGCGCATGTAAACATTTACCTAGGTGTTTTCACCTTAGGTTTTCGACAAAATATTTATCTACGTAAAAGCGATTACGATATTGGTTCTATACCCAAGAACATAATACCAATTATGCTTTGATAAAAACATGCAAAGGAACACAATTACGTAAACGTCGACAAAAGTATTATTTAAAATATTTTACATGCCAAACTGTTTATTTTGATATATATAAATTTCATTAAATAGTCGAAAAAATCGAGATGAATATTGAGTAGATGTTACTTATTGATTAGTCTCAAACACATTTTTATTATAGACTTTGGTCCTTTGTAACAGCAGAAAACCAAAGTAAAACCATTTAAGAATACAGCGAAATATTAACTTTTGTTGGTTATAAAATTGAGGTTCTTAACAATACTAAAAGCAATAAAAGTTGAAAAGTCTGCTGTGGTGTCGCTTTGCTCCACGACAAGGAAAATATTTTGTAATATCTGTTTACATACAGTAATAGGAACAAGGTAAATGTGATTTCGATATAAGTACTTACTTTGTAAAAGGGATAATGCATACGAAAAGAAAGTAGTACTTCCGTTCGGATGGAAAGACAATTATATTGTCACTTAAGAGCGGTTTACGTTAAACAAAATAGCTATTTTTGGCTTCCCGGAAGATATCATATTACTAAGGGGAGTTATGACGCAAACGCGATCGTAAACCGATGTTTTAATAACGAAATTGGATGTTTATGGATTCTGTTTACTGTATATATTGAGTGGGTCGTTAGTTTTGGCAATTATCGCGAATCATCACAGCGTACGAGTTTATTAAATACACAAGTAGGTTACATATTATAACGGATTTTGAGTGTCATTAAATTAATCTGAAAAAGGTGATATTTAATACAACTCCGAGTCAATAAATGAGCCTCCCAAACACACAGCACCGTGCGTTTTCCTAATTGTTCTTATATTACTAACTAACTAAACTCTAAAATGGACGCAAATTAACGCTTGTATCTATCAACGTATGAGATTGGATACAATTACGGTTAACCAATTAACGGCTCACAACATGGCCCAGAGTCACCAAAAAGTCCAAAGGTGGTTACGCTCAGTTTAACTATTTATTATTTTTTAACCGTACCGTACCAGCCTCTAATGTTCCCACTGCAGGGTCACTGGCCAACTCTCGATAATTGAGAGTGAATGGGCTCTGATCTACCACGGGAGCCCAATCCGGATTGGTAGATGTCGCATGTCGTCGAATTTTTGGTTCTAAGACATGCCGGTTTCCTCACGATGTTTTCCATCACCGTTTTGAGAACGTGGTATTGCGCGCATAATTTTTTTCAAGTTGTTTGTTGCACGTGTGGTACAGCAACCTTCAGATTGAAAGTCGGCGTCTATGCCCCTGGGCCACCACGAAATTTTTTGACACAAATAATATAGGTAGCACTAAGTCTTACTAAGCCGAATGTCACAGAATAACCTAATTTATTATAAAGCTCATTTCGTTTTCGACCTTGTGCCGGCCAATCGCAAACGCTGATTTCACCGCGTCTTCCAACCCGGAGTGGCAAATAGCGTCTCCCAGAGAAATTGTGTCCATTAGCTCTCCACAGGCTTTATGCTTCGTGATTGGCTTGACAGGTCTGTTGGTTAATAGCTATACTTTCTTCGCTTGGTTGGTTCTTGGTTGTGGGTTCAATTGCCACTCAAGACAAGCATTTGTGTGACGAATATAAATGTTTGTTCTGTGTGTGTGTTAATATGTGTAATAACGTGTATTAAATATAGGTATTTACAAAATAAAGTACTATGTAAGTATTCTATTAGTTATCTAGTTCCCATACTTAGTTATAGGGTAGATGGCGCTGTGTAAAATAAAAAAATAGTAATACAAATAAATAGTTATAGTTTGTTTTTTATTTACCTTAGGTACAAAATGAACACTTGGTAACGTCATACATTCTAATAGTAGCAAACAACAATAAAATAATTTAAAAAAGTCTGTAGCAGCGAAGAGGCTTCCATAGATTGGAACCACTAGAATACCTACCTACATCACCTCTCACATGAGAGGGTAAGTTCGGAAGAAAACAGAAGCTACCACTGACCATTGTCATGTTTTTCGATGCCATTTGCGGCAGGGGATCCTAGTGTAGGGGTAGGAGAGCGTAAACGTACACGTTATGTAATACAGACAACTTGCATCGACTACTAGCGTTGGTCGATGCATCTACCGGTTTCCTTTCTGAACGCACCCAAGAGTTGATGTACGTTATCTGCAATCTTATCTCAATCCTATCTTAATAAATAGTAATTGTATCCTGAAAATTGTATGCCTACGAAAATTTTATGCACGATCCCGTAGCTTGTGGTGATTTGCATAAAAATCTCCTTACCAATTAGTTAGGTGTATTATCTGGCTTAACAAATTTGCGATAGAAATGCTAATGAGATGAGTTACTTAAAACTCTTAATGCCACGCCAGGCAATAATATTGTGTGATTCGAAAAGGATAATGGTTTGCGATAAGACATCTCAGATTTTATGGATCTTTACGAATTAATGGATTATTATATGAACGTCGCAATCCGCAGTGGTAGGGTATTTTTGGATTAGGAAAGATACATCCTTTTATTTAAGTCCCCGCGGTGTAACCCGCGGTTTTCCGGGATCAAAAGCAGCCTGTTTCGAGGATATAAGCTATACTGGTACAAAATTTCATCCAAATCCTTTTGAGAACACATAAGCATGCACACAAACATACATCGAACTTTCGCCTATATAATATTAGTGTGATTTTTAAATTTTTATAGCATTCCATGATATAGCAACCTCCCATGAATCACTCCATCCATTGGTTAAAATCTAGTGAAAATCTGTTGTTATTGAGTTTGTCGCGTTCATATAGACTGACAAGGCTTTCTTTTATAATATGTACCTGTGATGACCTTCGAAATAATTCCATATAAATTTCTTGTAATAAAAATACCATCTATATTTAACGCCATTGCATAAGCATAAAATATGTAGAATTTGAAATTCAATAATCCGGTTCTCTACATAAGCTTCACGATGTCTAAACTCAAATGAGAATGTCATAAAAATATGTGCAGAACCGTCTTTAGCCCCGATATCATAAAGTTGTATTCAGTTATCGACACATCGCTTACCTAAATCATATTTACGATGAACATGAGATAACTAGATTTTAAATATATATATGATATATTTTATATCTAGTGTTAAAAACATATGATTCCCGTACTGCTAATTTTTATGTGGCCCATTGACTTATATAATATAATACAAAAATAACGCATAGAACCCCTCATACCCCTCTAGAACTCCCTGTGGTAGCATAGACAAACATACTAGTAGATACACAATACAAACGTCCAAGACCCTAGAACTTTTTGCTCATCATGTTCGTTTTTCCTCGGGACTTTAACCAAGGACCTCTTGCTTCGAATGCAGGGTTACTAGGAATCAATTAGGTCACGAAGCTGGCTATAAAAATGATAAAATAATGTGATTTGGTTCAAATCACATTATCAAATCAAAGCTTGAGAAAATAAATAGATGACAGATTAAACAAAATATTTCAGGTCGTATCTTAAACTGATATTCGTTCTGCTCGCGATGATTACTATAAAGTCAAAATATATTTTGCTTAAATACCACAAGTCAAGGTTAAACTCAATAAGCCACCAACTTAGGGAACAACACATGTTCCTCCCACCAAATGTCATTGAGCTTGCGCGGTTGGGCTTAAACTTTTGTTTAAGCAATATATATATACTCAAATACTAGGCTATAATTAGTCTAATGTAAAAAATACACTTTGATTCATGATATTCACCTTGAGATTAATAGGTATATTTAAGTTTAACATTAAGATTAAGATTAATAGGTATATTTAAGTTTTATAACGTAGATAGCTAAGCCAACGCATTTCTGGTTGAAATAAATATAGAGGACAGGAAAAGTCGACGTCTACTCAAAGTTTTTAAATAAGTGCGTGTGTGTTTTTACATTAATAGTGATGGATTTGAAATTCAAAAATCCATCAAATCCATCAAGTGATGGATTTGAGTATTTTCATATCCATCCTATGGGCTATGCCAAGCGGCGTCGCAAAGCAATACGACACTAACTAAAAGTTACGTTGTGGCAGCGCATTGGAAATTTTCTACGATGCGTTGTGTAGCGTCGTAGTTTTGCGATGTGACGCCGCAACGCAGTGTTGTGGCCTCGCCCTATGAAGATCACTTCAAATCTATCAAGATTTGAATATTTTGTGTATGCACAAGAAAATTTTCTGAAAATCACATAATTTTCTTGATCTCATTCTCTCTCTCATCAGCTTTCATCTGATTGAGCTGAAATTTAATGTACCGAGATAATGTTATACTAGGGTGATGCTCTGAATTATGTAACTTAACTAGGCTTATGACAACTTACAAAGATATATGAGCTAAAGCCTAACTTTAGCTTATATGAACTTGTTTTATATTATTTTTCAACAATTGCGTTATTTTTGTTGTTTTAGCGCTAACTATACGTAAACTAGAAGTATTAAAATGTTTAGCAAAACATTTTAATTCAATAGCATTTTGGCTTTTGTTAGTTTCTAATTATGTTATCTCACCATGCAAATTGCAATGCAACATTAATATGCAAAATCGCTTCGCAGTATGGAGCATAAGCTCACTTTGCACGGGTAACGCCTCGTTCACTGAAATGGTATTTAACGCTGGTAGTTCAAAGATAATTACTGAGCTCGGTCACGCCGAAGGAATTATATACAATATATAACAGACTCGACTTAAGGAGTTCAAGCTATGCAGTACCTTCTTTTTACTTTTATCAAAATTAGACCGTTAGACCTGTTTCATAACTGAAACCGTAGCGTAATTTTAATATGAAAAAAAAACTATTTATAGCTTTTTTATTTTTATTAATGATAAAAATAATAATTCAATTTCAACTTTTCTATATATTTATTTGTAAGATATCTAAGGGGACAACAGTTAGTCTTTTTTTTTATTTATTAGGGACGTTACGGCCCACCTGGTGGTAAGTGGTGACCTCAGCCGATTACAATAAAGTATTTTCGGACATAGATACAATAGTATTGGTACTGAGTAAATATCAGTATACCGTTCTTGCAGTGGGTTCTAATCCTGAGTTCGATTCTGATGCTACGTCACCTACGCTACATAATACATATCCTCCACACGTAATTACTTTCGCGCCTTTGAGCGATACATTTCGTGCGATCGATGGCTTATTTCACACAAAATAGCTTTCGAAACTTCGAAAACTCAAGTTCAGTAATTATAGTTCTAAATATAGATAGATTTTCATTTTATTACCGATAGATTTTCGATTAGTTTGACTCCTCAGTTTATAGAAATTTAATTCAGTTTAGTTTGTTTTTCATTAATCATGTTCATTTAAATGATTCTTAGATAATTATATTTATATCTTTTTGATATTATTATGACATAAGTTGTATGTGGGATAATATGATAAAATATGTTCTGTTGGCTGACAGGGGAGAATAAAATATAAATAGATAGATATTGCAATGACCACAAATAAATTTTATGGTCATAGATACATAGACACAAAGACACATTACATACACACAGATATGTCAAATTACAGTAAATTGTGATGTAGTCGTATTTTACATCTGTTCCAACCCAGGTTAGAGATAATAACTCTATTTGATACTATCTGTTAGGAATCACTGTGTCAGTATTATTTCTAACCTTTGTAAGCTAATTGATACCTTACTTGTAACTTGTTTTTCCCTACAGGTGAGTAAAGTTCTTACAATGTTTGTGAACCGTGAATATAAACAATCTTTCCAAGTAAACATTTGATTGAAGCGACTCGAAACTTGAGATTGTTTTGCTATACATTCGTTATAATGTAATGGGGAAGTACTATTGATATTGGTAGGAAGGTAAACCTGCGGGCACATGTTACTTAGTGGAAAGTAATATTAGCGTGGATGGGAAGTAGGGACGTTTTAACTCACTTATTTATTGATCTTATTTTTTATATTAATGGTCACTTCAGCTACATCACCGTCTAGCTCCTAACTAAACATAGCTTGTACTATAGGAACAAAATAATAGATAGAATAACCATAATATGTGCTGTGTCTGAGTGTTATTACGTACAGTTTATACAAACATCTGTATTCACCACACAAATGCTTGTCCTGGGTGGGAATCAAACCTACGACCCCTAGCGCAGAAGGCAGAGCTACTACCAACTGAGCAGTGCTGCCAGCCATATTTATAAGGCGCATCAACAAAATTTATGACGAAATGCTTCAAGCTACTGTAGCCATGTAAATAATTTGTAATTTTACTAAGAGAAAATCGCTGCATGCATAGGTTATGAAATTCTAAGCCATGCAACAATAAGTTTAGAAATGTTATTCCTATTTTCTACATAAGAATATAAATTTGAAATAGCGTTTATGACAGTACTTAACGTGTGAAAAGTGAGACTTAAATTATTTAACCACATCAACGTATTCAAGTAAGTTTTAAAAATTACGCATAGCGTGGCATGTTTCACGAGCTAACAATGTGCAAACACGCTTAAAATTAACCTCCTTCGAGAATATGCTTATTATTTGATGTAAAACATTGTCTAATGCGGGTGAGTGTAGTTTTGAAGCTGGTCATTATAATAATAATAAGTTTGTTTGGAACAAAATACCAATGAAACAATTATTATGAATAAGGGTGATACCTGCAGGAGTAAAATACTTAAATAGACTACTACAGAAGTAGAAAAAAGCATTCGAAGTTCAAAATGGTTCTAAATTTTAAATAACTTTGTATTCAATAATAACCATTAGTTAACATCATATTAAATTATCAATGTAACATTTTCTAACCTAATGTATGTTTCAAATCCAGAGCAAGTCAGTTTCTTGAAAGTAATAAAACTACGTTTAAATGTCAGCCAAGTCGTGAACTAACTTGTTTTTCTTGCCCCAAGAACTTCGTAGTAGTTTGAGAGCGTAAAACTATGTGGTTCGTTCCACGGAAGCTTTTAACAGAATAGGGCAAAACTTGTCCCTCGACAGAATTCAACGATAAATTCTGCTTAGCATTTTACATATTTCATCTTGTCCAAGCAAGGTCAGGGTTCCAGTTGCATGATAAAAGTAAAATGATACTTTTCTCTTATTTCGGATAAATGGATGTAAATACTTGCTGTTGAAGTTCGCAGTTTATAAATTACATTTGTTTTTAAAATGAGATCAATTAAACTTAGTTATGTAAACGTAGGCTCTTTGTTAGTTAAAACTTGTACTTACTTTTAATTTGTCTTATCTTTATCTTTTGCGAACGATACACTTAACTATTCTGATACTTTTGGGCAAAATTTACGCAGCTGAAGGTTTTAAAGGCTTGTCAAAAATACAGCGAACTAAATGCGTAGCGAGGCGATTTTGTTTGCCACGAAACAACACGTCACAATAAAGGTTAGCTTTCGTGAAGTCAGGCGTATATTCGCTATACGCTTTTTTGTGTTTGTGAAAGTCTTTAAAGTGGCTACCTACCCTGGCAATTTTTTTAGGCGTTTTGTATGTTTGTATTTTTGTTATCAACCTTTAATATTTACCCAAAGTTTTGACCATGTGACCTTGGTCATTTGGCGACAGTCCTCAAAGACACGCAACCATCACGTCATGGCATGTCAAATGTAATATTCAAACTAGAACGCACCGTATTTCAATATAGACTTTTAATGACGTGGTTTACCACCGCATGGAAGCTTGCACGTGCTCTGCATTAAGCTCTAATCTAGCCGATAATTAGAAACGTGTTCATCAATCTACTAACGAGGTGGGCGTTGGTGTAAAATCAATAATGGACAGGTATTTTTTTGTAAGCTCACTGATGTCAAAGAGTATTCATTTTTAGTACCGGTAGAACTTGTGCAAAGTTCTCTCGTAGAAGTACTGCGCCACATCTGGTTCTCTGCCGCCAATCAGTGGTACAATATTTTAAGTTTGTGAGAAAATATATTGTATTAAGTTGAATATCATTATTTTGTAATGGCTTGGTGGAGGCTTTTGGGCGTCTTAAAACTATGATATCAGAGCGACTTGCACGAAATGAAGAAGAAAAACACATGCACCAATCATATGAAACTGTCTTATATTCCATGAAACCCTCATCAGGAGTCTGTGATACATATGAATAAACATCACATTTGGGTAATCGTTATTTGAAATTAGAGCTATATTTAGGTCCAAGTTCACGTGATGAAATGAAGCGAAAACTCATTATCATCTACGTTTAACGCTGGTTTTCCTCAAATATTTTATTCAATTAACAAATTAAAAAAGACCATTATTTTTTCGATTCTATAGGTACTCCGAGTAATTAAACGAATGATTTATCGTATCACCCTCTCTAGTAATTTAAATATGGGAAATCTTAAGTCATATCGCGTTCGTCATCCCAAGAAGACTCTTCAGATTTCTTCTAGCCATCTCTCTACATGTGGGTTCTCGACGTAAGTAGCATTCGAGTCAATCGAGACTCTAGCACCTACTGAGTAGATCTTGAAGTGGATTGCCGAGTCTTCGAATCAGATATCCAATTTTTGTTCGCTAAATTACTACCTGCATTTATAGAGGCTGGGGAAACAATACGTTTTCAAACCAGTCTATTAAAACGTCGTGAGAAAACTGATTCAAATATTCAGATGCGTTATCAACCAATCCACTCTCACTCTTCGAGAGTAGTAAGCATTAAATTAAAAGGTATTAGGGTAAGTAAATGCTACTTAATGCATTTCTCCCGTCGTGGACTACTGCATGCTTTATTGTAGGGCTATTGTAGTATCTTTGAAGGGCTTCTGGTGGAATAATAGACACATAACCTGTTCAATTTTTATGTCACTGGATGTAGAGCAATGCTGTCCACATGAAGGGAAGACTTAAGCCATATTACTGTTTTAATGGACACGGGAAACCATTAAACATCATGACGCCATGTACTCGGGACAATATGACGAAAATATAATAATGGCGTCTTTATTTCTTGAGATGAAGAGCGCAATGCGAAATGTCGTGTCTTCTCACACTTAAGTAGGGGAAGATTTAAGTCGTACCTACCTATGGTTTTTTCTATGAACAAAGAAACTTTTAAATATCCAGATGTTTAATAATTTCATCTAGATCTTTGTCTTTATTGTATTTCTTAATGTTAGGCTATCTCCTCATCTCCTTGAAACGTGCTTATTTCTCAAGACAGCAAAAACATCTGTCGGGACGGCTGACAGATGTTTTCCAATTTCCTATTTGACAACCGGCCGTCAAACAATGTTGGAAAAAATCCTATAGAGAAATTTACCTTCAGTTCGATCGAGGCAATTTCCAACTCTTCCCATGAAAACTCTCTTGAAATGACTCTTCTCTCTTTCCAAATAAATTGTATCATACAGCCTTGCCCTGACTATTAAAAACACAGCAAATAGAAATCAGCCAAATCGGTCCAGCCGTTTTCGAGTTTTAGCGAGACTAACGAACAGCAATTGATTTTAATATATATAAGATGGATAGATGCGGCTTGGGTTTTCCCACACGTTCGGAAAGACTTAAACTTATGCAGAGAATGTCATCTACTTGAACAACAATGAATAACTAATGATAGCACTGTAGCTAAGTTGAATAGTAGCCTGGACTTCAACGCGAGGGTCCCGAGTTCAATCCCCGGCCAGGGAAAACTTTGTCTGATGATCATGAAATTGTTTTTGAGTATTTTGTGATGTGTGTTCACGGCAGGGCAGAGATATTGTAAACGCGTTTCTTTGTTTTAACACAAAGAATATCCTTACCGCGAGAATGTTCTGATGACGTATTAATATTATAGCGATAGGCACTCATTGTAAGTGTAAGTAGCACTCAGCTCGTTCGAGGGAGAGCACACAGTCGATATTGAAGTAGACTTGGTGCTTCGAAGCGGAAAGCTATGCATAGGTCAAGTGCTGTCTAGTAATTGCATGACTTTGTAAGTGGGATTGGGGACGTTTCCTCGGCTTGCCTGAATTCATTCGTTCAATATTGAAGTGCTTAGGAATGCAATTTTACAGATGCTTACAACGCCCCACAGCTCAGTTGGTATTTGCTCTACTTTCTTCGCTGTAGTTCGTGGATTCAATTGACGGGGGTTCACACTATCAAGTAAATCTGTCAAAATTGGTTCACAAAAAGATATGTCACTTAACAAATTGAAAGACTGTGGGATCTCATTGAGAAGGACTTCTTTTATGACATTAAAACAGCACATTTATCTAATGCAAAAATTTTAAACACACGTTACATTTCTTTGCAATTCCATAGCAGATCGCCTGATTTTTTTGCCATAAATCTTTAATTTTGGCGCTACAGGGGCACCAACCTACTCTCGACAAATTACAGTGCGCGGAGTATATTCAATGGACTTTGACGAGAGCTGCATCACGATAGGTACATGTAACATGTCTTCGAATTTTTGGTTCCGGTTTCCTCACCGTCTTGATATGTACAAAGTGATTTCAATGGCCATTAATAGAAGACCTTTACCAAAATAACTGATACGATTCTTATGACTAAGATAAATCTTCAGGGGATGTTCTCTATGGCCGATGTGAGAGATAGATTAAATTCAATTTTCGGCAATTCAGAACGGTCCATGTAAGGACAGGAAATTACGACAGTTTTAGTATTATACACATACATAGTTTTACGTCTTTATCCTTTGAGGGGTAGGCAAATTATTAAAAAGGATTCACCTGGTGCGTTACACTCAGATGATACTTTCTCCCAATACCAATATTATCAAACATTACCAACAACGGGTTCTTTTTACGGTTTTCGCACTAAACTTATTTATATATTTTTTTTTAATAACATCTAAAGTATTTTAGAGTAACAAAAAAAAAAATTCGCCAAATTGTGAAACATTATGTATTAAAAATTAGTATCATAATTGTACAAAACAATTTTCTTCTTCATTTCTCTTCAAATTACACCCGTGCGAAGCCGGGTCGCTTTGCTAGTTTGTAATAAATTGTATATATCTGTTCAAGAGAGCACGGGTTTTGGTAATATAATAGACGTAATTTAAAAAAATCTTGTTTACATTTACCTTTTAACAGCAAAACATTGAGTTTACGATAAAGTAACACACAGCCTTTGTACTAAAAATACCTGTATCACCCGTTACTCCCACGCTCGACAAGATACTATTTTGGGCCAGCACATAAAAAGGGGAGAATGATTGATGTGTTTATTTTAATTACATTTTATTACAACATAGCCTCGGGATATTAAACCTAGTAAATTTTGTCTTTACACATTGTTTCGTAGAATCGGCATCTTCGAAACGAATTATAACTTATACTAAAAACGGCTAATTGCGATTCGGACTGTCTCATCGTACATTGCCTTACCATTGATTATAGTTTATTTTATGCGACTGAAGTCACGTAACGAGCTCAAGTCTCACCTGATTTTAGGTTATCCCTGAAGTATGAGTAGACCTAAGTCACATTGCGTTACGCCCATCACCCGAGACGGGGTTACGTTTCATGCGCATATGATTTCACCGGCCACAGCAATGCCAGTTTATCACTGCTTGGCGGCAGATTACTATGTGTGGAGGCAATATTACTCCGGAAAAGTTAGAAAAGTCTCCGTTGCACAAGTTCTACTGCTGCTTTTTTTGCTCCTTTAACACCACCCAGGGGGTACGAGTATAAACTCTGAGGGATTAGGATTAGGATTATTATTCCTAAGGTAATCAGCCATAATATCATTCACATTACTGTTAAAATTTCAACCGAGTTCCTACTATATAGGATTTCATTAATTAATTTTAAGTAGAACAGATCGTATTCGTAGTAGGTAAAGTTAGGTTGTTGACAGTTCAACAACCTAACCTTTAGTTACGGAGCCCTAACTAAGAATCGTTTAAACACCCACCTATTTTTCGTGCGGAAATTAATCGCTTATCAAGTAAAATCCTGAGACGTGACCTTTCTGTTTTCACGCCCGTGAGACAGTCAATATCAGGTTCTATATTCACTGTGAAGAGGCGTTTTTTGCTACGTGACCGTACTGAATACAAAAGAAGTACTTATACGCATGAGCCAGTTCATACATAAATTGAAAAAAAAACTGCACCGTGTTCTTGATAATGTGAACGAAATACATAAATAATGATGAAATTTCACCGTAAATAAAAAATAATACCGTTATTATCGTGATTATTATTGACCTGGTTCAAGATCTTAACGATCGCTGATTTGAAACCAGACGTTCACCAATGAGTTTTTCACTTAAAAACTTGATATAACAGTACAGTGATTTCAAAACGGCAAAGGAACAGAATGTGAGAAAACTGGCATATCCTCGAACCAAAAATTTGGAGATTATGATATATTGGTTCAGCTCCCGTCAAGCCCATGGGCTCCAGTCACTATAATTTGTCGAGAGTAGTCCGCTGCCATAGGAACAATAGAGACTGATAGGACAAAAAATGCAAACGATCTGCTTTACTAAAAAAGGAGATTCCACTCTGGAAATCGCAAAAGAAATGAAAGCATGTTTAAAACATAAATTCTATAGACGGATTTCCTAGCTTAAACGAGCTTAAATTCCTTAGCTAAAATGAGTATGCAATATAACGAAATTGGCATTTTATGAAGCTATTTGTACAATACCAAACTATACTTTCGTGTAAAGTAGGGCCAAATAAAAAGCCAATAACACAAAGCACCTCCACACTAAATTCAATTTACCTTTGTAAGTTGAAGATGACTTCTGAGTTTCTAAGTCAGACAAAAAGTTCCGTAACCAAGGGTTCCTAAAATAGCCTCTTTGTCCCTTTGTCCTTTTAGTGTCAGCGGAGATTATTACCGTAGGATGTTATTAAATATTTTTGGGGTAGCCACTATTGTATGAATGGTTTTTTCTTTGTGATCAAGTGAAATAGTTATCTTGGTATTTAGTAGTATGATTTGCCCATAAAACATTAAAAAAAAACAATATATCTACCTAGCAGCACACGTGATGTTAAGTGGTTACCGCCACTCATAAAAAAACCACAAAACTCCGATTGGAGGAAGAGGAATCGAGTTGTTTTGCGCCTGTAATCTCACCGGTGCATACACTCCACCGGAACACAGCGATACGAGTGCATCGTGGACATTACTAGGCAGTACTATGAAGTAGAAGATGGAAGTTCTTTATCTGTCTGTGTTCTTAAATTGTTAATAAATATATTAATCTCTAAAATAAATTGTCTTAAGTGTTAATTTAAAAACATTATTTCTGAAGACTTTCAAAAGTTTAGATATAATTTGAGTCGTCAATATTTTACTAGAGGCTGAGTTGAATAACAAAGCCTTATACAAATATGAATTTGAAATGTTAAATTAGTATCCGACAGATCTATTTATAATTTTGACAAGCATTCTTATAAATAAAGCCTGAACTTGCTCTAAACGTAATTGAACGCCTGTTTGTTATGTACTGTCGAGTACATTTTAATTAATTTGAAGGCCGTTGTTGGTGATTTAGTTTGTAATGGCTGTCTGATATTTTGTAATGATACAAAAAGCGTTAACTGATTCGTTCTTAAGACAACAATGATGCCAATGCGCTGAGTACAAGTTAACTTATGTTTTTGTTAAGTTTGTATACAATTTATTCTCAGTAATATAGGCATGTAATGTCGCGAAAGATACCTACACAAACTCAAACTCATTTATTCCTTTAGATCTCAAATATCGTTGGGACACGTAAAATTTTACACACAAGTAAACATATTCGTGAGCATATAACGTATCACAGATCGCGACCACCATGTGTTAATAAAATTGGTTTTAGGAATACTAAAACTCAGTTTTTCTGAGTCCAAAATGTCTTCTTCTTTTCTGTAAGTGACCAACTTTGGTGTCGGAGATTTCAAGCCACCCGAAGGCCTCTGACTGATAGCTGGTAGCTGGGACCGACATCTTAACGTGCCTTCGGAAGCACGGAAGCGCCCAGTTCAAATGCCACTAAATGGTCACCCATTCAACTTCTGACCGGGCCGAAAGTAGATAAACTTAGGTGACCTGTAAAGAAAAGCTACACAAGATACGCCACGAGCGCTTCAATCCAAATTTGAGGAATAACATTAAACAGTTTTAAATAAATAAATACCTTTTTTATATGCTTTTCAGCGGTATAAACAGAAATAGATTGCTTAGAATGAGTACCTAGATAACACTACGATACCCAATCAAGCTTCCAATACCTCATCCTGCCTCAGCCACGAACTAGGTCAATTAAAGGAAATTGAGCGGTGGTAGCACACGGTCTATATATAAGCAACCAAGGGAACTCAACGCAGGCAATCCCAATGACTTCCTCTGCCTCTGCCGGTTTAGAAAATGAACAATTATGAGGGGCGAGGGTGCAAGTGAGAGCGTCATCTTTTGTTGTAAATAACATAACAATCTGTGACAGATCATGATAATTGTACTTAACTTATAGCTTACAATAGCGCAGTCTATGAGTTTTTGATCCACAACATTTTGTTGCAGTTAGGTGAATCAAATTTGAGTGACTTGTGACTTTGCCGTAGAAATCTGAATTGTGATGTATTGTATTTTTTTACGATTTAAATGTCTTCTAAATGTAATCACTTCTTGAAATTTATAGAAAAAAAAAAAATATTTTTGTTAGCTTAGAAGAAAACGAAACCATATACACAATTTTAAGGAGACCCAAAAAAACTTAATTGGAAACACATGTTTTTAACAACATTTTTGTATGGGTCTCATGCCTACATGTAATTGCAATGTACCAAGTTTCTTGTTCTTTCGTGTGAGTAATCGACCTACTCTGGAAGTTTCATAAGAAATATATATGAATGATTTTTATATTTTCATGTTTATTACTCAGAATACCTAACATCCTCATACACACTCACGCAGCGCCTTATATGTTGTGGGTTTGCTACTTCTTTTCGTGTCTTCTTCTTTTTCTTATCGTGTCAATGTTTCTTACAAACTAAATGATGTCGCTATAAAATTTTGCCACCTCAACAGCTCTATTGGTGGCTTGGTACAGATCATCCAATGTGCAGGTCGCAGGGCACAGGGGGCATACAAGTAAATGGGACATGGACTGAGTACAGATGATTTATCCGTTGAAAAACCTTCGATATTAATTGAGGCTAACGTTAGCCCCGGTGATAGGTGTTGGTGGCCAGATCGTGTGGACGTTTGATTGGGTTGAAACATTGTGGTGAGAAGATTGGCCAGCTGGACTCTGCGTTACCGAGTACCAGCTGTTGCCCAGGGTGCACCAGGCGTTATCGTAAAACGATTATGGAACGCCACTCGGGGAGGCTCTTCTCGTGTGAGTAAGTATGTGTTTGTTCTTAAGCCACCCGAAGGCCTTTAACATGGCTTAACGACTAGTATAGCCGGGATTGTCCCACCGGGACATCGGTACATTCGAAGCACGGAAACGCTATTATCCTTCCTGATAGTTAAATTGTGTTTCCTATAGTTAAGTCCTTCATCTATTTTAATTCCAAGATATTTAATGGTCCCTCAAAGACTATTATTGTGGAAATTCCGTTTCACATTCAATGAGAAAACCATTGGAATGTATTCAAGAAAGCTTTTACGTTATTCGTATGTACATTTATTGCCAACTGTGCTGATATTATCCATTTATGGGTTTTTATTTAGTGCGCAGCGGGAGCTGAAATCGTGGATGTTGTAGCTTTGTTACCACTTTTTTTATGTGTTGAAATGAGCTTAATTTCCACTTGAAACCTCAGCAAAAAGACTAGTTAGTTTAACTAGGTATGGGAATACCGTGTCACTCTGAGACAATCACATCACAATAATGCGATAACACCATTTCTTGGCCATAGAATAATTGGCATGAATGAAAACTGCTCATTAGGTCGATAAAGGAAAACAAGAGGAAATCTAAATGTCCAAACTCTAAAGGTCAGTGAAAGACGGTAGGTTAAGTAGTCATCCATTCAACCTAACTATTGGGATCAGAATCCCATGGCAGGCTTTATCGCCTATTCACCCTTGTTGAGAACACAAATGAAAGAGATAAAGTTGAATTATACATTAGGGTCACTAGTTAGGTTTTGCGAGAAGCCTAATGAAATTATCTCTCAACCTACTCTACACGGTCACCCTGTATGGAATTTTAAATTGGCAGCTAAGAGCTACTTGTACAGTTCGCAAAATAATGAAAATATAGACTTCCGTTTGGCAGTATTCTTATGAATTATGCATGAGTATTGGAGCTACTAACGTTTGGAGCGAATGTGATCTGAAATCATATTTTCTTAAATATATCACTAGTCTAGTGTTGTAAACTTATAATACTTGGCGAGGGTCTGTCTCACACAAATTGACGCAGGATCAACTTTGCGAATATGTAATAGTGTCTCCGAGGGTTTTCCTTTCTGCTTCTGATCCTCGGGTTGGGTCGGACAGGCGTTATCCTAATAAGTCAGACCAGACATGGAAATTGACTGTAATTTATCTATTCTATTTCATCTATTGTACCTAGAGCTCCTGAGAGACGTTATATGCGCAAGAATATGTTTCCTTGTGCGTGTACATTATGACGTGGCCAAACGATACTTGAGATCTAAAAAAATCTAAAGAAATAACCTAATCTTCACACCTAATCTTCTGGACTATTAAAATGAACAAATAAACTTAAGGTACATTCCATTACACAAACCTGTTAGAAATAAAAAGTATTTCATTGCTTATCCTAATATATAAAACATAAAAATTATTTCTTCCTATATCAGTCATAGACTTTGAAACCATCCAACCGATGTGCCCCAAACCGGTATCATTAGAAAGACAATAGTGAGCAGATGGTTTAAGACCACTAAAACAACGCATTAGGCACAAAACGAATTTCTGTTTTTAGCGTTTACACGCCTGGTATCCGCTATGGCATAATTGTGGCTGGTGTATTTTGACAGTTATAATTAATTGCCGTCTCTTACATTCCATACAACACAAAAAGAGATGGATGACACATGCTTTAGACACTCGTGTTATTATTTATTGTTATGGTCTAGTTTTAAAGACCACTTCCTAAATCAGACTAAACGAATTATTTCAAATGGTTTGACAATCATCCTTTTCTAGAAAATACGATAACATAAAAGATTTTGTCGTATTGTCTCGAGCGTATTATTTTATTCAAAAAGCGTACCCTAACGGAAATACGTACATAGCATATAAATTCACAGAAATATTATTATTGCTTTATTGCTCTGTTATTTTAACAGTAAAGTTCATTGAATATCATTTTTTTTCTTATGAAGATAAAGATAAATATAAAATTATGGGTAGCTTAAATAATATCTATTTATAATACAAGCGAGTTTGGTGGCCTTTTTTTTTTTTTTTTTTTTTCGTGGGGAAATGCACTCGCATACCGCTCTGCCACGGGGAGACAGAGCGGTTATGTGGGACTAGACCCACTAAAACCCCACGGTGTCCTCCTCTGCCGCTTAGTGGCGGGAACACGGGAACGTTACACACACATCCGCGAACCCGCCGCGGCTGTCCGTTTCCGGACCCATCACGTTAGGCATCTGGTGCCACTCCTCTATTTGCGACACGCCAGGACACGTGGCGTGTCGCAACCTCCTCGGGGACCAGGTCAGCGAAAGGGCGTCAGACGACCCCGTGTCTAGACGCCCTAGGTCCCCATGCGACGGGTCAGATCTGTGGCCCCGTCGCCTGCCACTACGGCCGCAGAGGATAGGGAGAGTGGCGCCTCTCAATACCAACACTCCTCTTCCCCTGCGGCCCCACCGCGTCCGCCATCTAGCGGTGGCGACCCCGCCGTGGCCGCGGAAGGTAGGGAGAGCGGCGCACCGCTATACCGGCACTCCTCTCCCGCCGCGGCCCCTAACCCTCAGCTGCGGTGCCGCCCATACGACACCGCAGCCCGCCTCAGTTGCGGTGCCCCCCATAAGGCACCGCCACCTACTGTGGCCGCTCCTAGTCGGCTTGGAGGCAAAGCCTAAAGGAGCAGCCCCTCCCGGGTTCCTCTTGGCTTCACCGTGGGCAGCCCAACCACGGTTACTAAGCCCCCCCGCCCCGACAAGGCGGGAAGAGTTTGGTGGCCTGGTGCGCACTTTCAATCCGACGTCACTATATTCACTGTAACTTATTAAAGTAGGTTTTAATATCATAAAAAATAAATTTTAAAATAAAGTTTTTATTTAAAATTCGATAGACGGATATACAAAATTTACTTGTTGTTATTTTTATTATTGTCCAAAGACAGCAGTTAGTTGCTATGCTAGTAAACTTTCCTATCGGGCAATAAGTCAGTGTTAAGATTATTTTTTCCTTACACGAGGAAGAAAACTATTCCTCTGGTATTCCAGGCACGCGCGCCGCTAGTAACGAGTTGGATCAGATAAGCTGACTTTAGACCTTCTCTTTATGGGGGTCTTAGTCTGTCTTCGGAGACAGTTAAATGTTTTTTTATGGATTTGAAAACTTTCCACTAGGTCTTGGTATTTCCGTTGATAATTGTCCTAGCTGTTATAGTACAATGGTTTATTATACTGAAGGAATGTGTTCCTAACACATTCCTACATATACACATATACAAAGGAAAAAAAAATCCTCACATATTTCGTTTAAGGTATATACATGATTAATGATATTCTGTGTTTTCTTGATAAGTAACATTACTTTTTTCTAGAAAATGCTGCTGTCACACTTGTGGCGAAGCTTGCTTAGATGTTCCTTACGGATAATCGAAGTTAAGCAACTCTTGGCCCAGTCAAAAGTTGGATGTGTGACTGTTTATGTGGAATTTGATCAGTTCTCTTCCGATGTCGATCCCGGCTATATTAGATAAGCCTTGTTGGAGGCCTTCGGGCGGCGTGAAAACTCCGACACCAGAGTTGGCCATTTATCACACGAAAGAAGAAGAAAATCAGAATCAAATAAAAACAATGACAAGGTTTTTTTTTAGTGCCTACATATGTATTTACTGAAAGGACCACGGATATATATATATGTATGCAGTTGTTTGAAGTCATTATTTATTTTAAATATGAAAGATTAAAATACAATTTCCTGCCTGGTGAATTTTCTTACCAAAACATATTTTTCCGCTAAACGATACATTTCTGACTATTTTTGTAGAAATGGTTGCCTATTCAAAGAAGGTTCACCATTTGATACTCAAACGAGATATAAAGAATTATTTGACTCTTTCATATCAGATCGACCTTTTACGAAAGCCAAAATGCAAAAGCTCTTCTAAAGCAAATATATTTTCTGGTAAAATACTAACAATTCTACATACACAGTGAACGAATCTCCTTTCAAATAACTGTCTCCGTCGTATCTTTGCACTTTATTATACGACATTGAATTCGAAGCAAACGACGAGGGAAGTAACAATATGCTTTGAGATTATATCAGACACGCCATTTTGTAGTTAAGTTTTACACCCACCAGTTATTTCTACGATAGTAAAACTTAACCCGCTTAACTCAAGATTTAAAAATAGTTTTTCTCATTAGTTTAGTGGCCTTGGTTTATAGTTGGAATAAAGGAACCACGAAAAGGGCAATAGGTTGGTAGGTCGGTTCTTGACAGTGACCCAGTTTAGCTTAGGACCTTTTTATCGTGATTTTCAAGTGAGAAATACCAGTCGACGGAATTTAACAGCAGAATTTTGCGTAACCACATTACGCAGAGGAATTGAATTTTCCGTAATGTCAGCGGTGAAAAATTACGAATGCGCAAAGATCTTATTACCGGGTGCTAAATGGGCTGGAGGTTACTTGGAAGTTACGTCACAAGTAATAAAAAATAAAGGGTGGTTGGATATGGTGTATGGTGCTTGATCGCTGAGAGGGGTTGGTCTAATGAAGTCTGCTTAAAGGGTCGTTTAATAAATATATAAATACTCATAACGCCATCTAGCCTCAAACTAAGCATAACTTATACTATGGGAACTAGATGAGTGATATGTATTTATTTATGTATTTAGTTTTTTTAAATACCTACTAACCAGACACAGAACAAACATATGTGTTCGTTACACAAATGTTTGTCCCTAGAATTGAATTCACGACCTACTGCGCAGAAGCCAAAGCTAAATACCAAGTGAGCTGCCAGGCCAGTTTACAATTAAATTTTATATTAATATTTCTGATTTCGTACTCTATAAGTTTACGCATCATTCTGTATTTCACAATTAAAAAGTCAATCATGGTTATAAAGCAAGAGCTTATGCATATTTTACGCCACAGAAAACATAGGTTTATTTACAAAACCGTGCAAGCTAACACTATTTGTCGTCCAACAGTTCCAATATTCGGAATTCAATAAAAACGTATATTGGAAATTCAGTGAAAACGTTAATCCAATCAATCAGTCCATTCAGTGGGGAAAGCTAGACAAATCGAATAACCGATGCAGTAGCTGCCCTTAATTGATTTCCACGTGTTTTGGATTCCGAGTAAACTACCCTACATAAAGCCTCACTGCGATGATATATATGCTATTCGTTTGATACATTTTGGTTTTTATCGAACATTACCAAGCAATTGATCTCGATCATGAACGAGATACCATATAAAGTTTGACAAGAAATTAATTCAAAAAATCTACAAAAAATTTATAAAAAATGTCTTATATACACTTTTAAGAATTTTTAAGAAAATGAAATTTTTTTATTATATAAATTAACTATTGTTTTTACAAAACACACATATAAAAAACCACTATCAACTACGCAAATGGCATATGGTAAATGGTTTTGATATATAGAGGTAAATACACTGTAATTGTTTTAAAAAGGATAAGTACCATTGCTATCGATGCTTTAAAAATGTAAATTGATTAATCAAATTTCAAATTGAATATTGATGAATGCTTCCCGGATAAATCTTTCAACGACTTTCATGAAGTTCCATTTTATTTTTCAAAGCGAAAGATGACCATGAATCTTTAATTAACAAAGTTTTCACTGCTACTACATCTAAAATACCTTATCAATCACCTTAATATTGTGGCCGAAATCAATCTTCAGTTGAGAAACCCCAAATGAAGACGCTGATTCAAATATAGTAAGTTGCGTCAGTACATAATACCCATGATTTATGTACAACTAACTGCGCCCCGCAGTGTTACCCGCGTTTGGACTTCCTTCCTACATTCTTCCGAGATAAAAAGTAGCCTATATGCTATTCCAGACTAGAATCTATCTCTGTGCCAAATTTCATCCAGGCCCGTTCAGCCGTTCTGGCGTGATTGAGTAACAAACATCCATCCATGCTTACAAAATGTCGCGTTTATAATATTAGTAGGATACCTAACTACACCTTAGCAAATTTATAGCGCGTGCCCAGGGGTTATTTCCCAGGAGCAAAAAGTAATATTAGTTTGACGAATTTCAGCTCGGAAAGCTTGCGTAAATAAAAAGGTAATTCCTATACACGAGTTCTAAATTTACAATTTTAATGACACTCGCTATCTTTCACCAACTTTTGGGTGCGATATAATTGTTGTAGTCTCGAGAGAAAAGCATTTTTGAAGGCAAATTTGTACGTTTTTCTGTTTGTCTAGTCGCGTAATAGGACTTTGTTAAATAGCCCACCTACTACGCACTGAGCAAGGAGAATTCATTAAAAAAATTCATTGGTCTACTCCATAACATTACAACTGAAAATGTTTTGCCTAAAACGAGAATTTCGCGCTTAATAGAGCTTTGTTCAGAACGCTATGTTCTGTCCAACCTTAGCTATTTCCTTTTAAATGTAGAAAATATACATAATATTTACTATTAATATTATATAGGCGAAAGTCCGTTTGTATGTGTGTCTGTGTCAATGTTTGTTACTCCTTCAAGCTCAAACGGCTAGACGGATTTGGATGAAATTTGGATGGATTAACACATATTCTACTTTTGATCCCGATTTGACTATATAACTCAAGAACAAAAATTTTTTTGATCCTAGAGATAGGAGCGTGTATGCTTTTGTTTGTTTGCCTTTACAAAATGTATTTCTTTTTAAGCTAGGCGAGACAATACATTTTGACGTGACAAACGTCTTATAAATTGGTTTGCCGGGTGACACTTCAAGAAACTGCGTTACGCTCCGCTCACGTTATGCGCTCACAATGAAAGCGAGTGAGAGGCACGCGTCCCTTCCACTCGGGCATGGTTAGCCCGCCTAAGAGCGAGAGAGACAGACATAAAAAGTGTTGTCACGTAAAACTTTCGCCCGTATACCGACTTTACAGGCAACCAATTTTTTTTTTCCTGGGTTCTAATAATGTTAGAAACATTTAACTTAGTCCATGCTACAAAATTCACACCAAAGAAAGTAAATTAAAGTAAAAATTATATTTATTTATATATATTAGATAACATACTCCCTTGTCGATTGTAAGGCAAGACCTTGCTAATTAAAAGGCTATTGCAACTCACCTTGATGCACTGTGGGTACAATAATTAATAAGGGAAGCCTCTGTTTACAATTTATGTAGGACTTTATATTCCCGTCCTTCCGTCCTGACCCTCGAATGTTCTACGGTTTCAGGGTACAATTCCGTTCAAAAGTGGCCTACGTGTGACCTTAAAAGTGGCAATGAAGACAAATTGCCGTACCGGGTACAGTTTCGTTCAAAAGGGTATGTTTTTGTGGTGAAATTACAGGCACTTGAGGCGTAACTCATCGAAGGGTTCCCCTACTAAGTAAGTGTTCCCCTACTAGTAGGGGAAGTTGACACGACACGTTGCTTGCCTATGTACCAATATGTATATGTAGTGTGTTATCAATGTATAACATGCATCGTCCGAATCAGGTTAACTGCAAGCTGCAACAATAGATTGTTACAAACTTTGCCGTGCTCCATATAGTTCCATGAATAATAGCGTTCGCAACCCCTTATACTTGTTCCTTGAAGAGGTTCCTAAACTTACGTCACAGGTTAATATTTAGCCTCCCTCCCATTTTGTAGAAGCCAAATAAACCTGCTTGTTCAAGTAAGTACTGGAAGTCCTCCGACATAGGCAGAATAATGGTGCATTTATCTATTAATATTATTTGTTGAGCGTTTTAAAACTTAACTTTTAACTCTTATGACAGCAATTCTGGGTCGGAACAGGCATAACTTTAACAAATGAGACGCGCTAAAACATAAAAACCGACTGTAAGTTTTACTGACATATCTGTGTGCATGTAATGCGCCTATAATTCTGTGACCGATATATGCGCATGAATATGTATACGTGTAAATTTACACGTGTCCAAACGATACTTGTGAACTAAAAAAATAAATGGGCATCAGGTTTTTTTTAATGCGAATTATATTCCTTCGAGAATAAATAAGTTTGAGTGAGTTTGATTTTAATACAGTAATGATACCTAAACAATGCATCTGACAAGAATTGTTATACCAAGATAAGTATTTTATCGATACCTATCTTTTCTCATGAAAATTTATCAATATGCAAACCGGTACGCTTGAATGTCCGTGTAACAAAGCATTGGAGTTGTTTACACCCACATTTTGTAGTCCTTTGTTATGCGCATACTGTTCAAGCACTTTGCTTCTGGATTGTACCTATATTGTGTAACATAGGGTTGCCAAGCTTAATATGAAAGTTCCGGTTTCTTGAAGGAGATATTCCATATTGCTCACGTAGGTGAATATCCTTTGAGTCCCTACACGTGCCTCGTGGGTGGTGCTAAAGCAGCAACCTACGCATGAGACGTTACATCCATACTATACGTATTTTTGTATATTTGGGTACGGAACCCTAAAAAAGAAGGGATATCCCCCTTATTATAGTTACATCCATACTATACTACAATATAATAAGGGGGATATACTTCTTGTTAGTGTTCCGTACCCAAAGGGTAAAACGGGAACCTATTACCAAGACTCCGCTGTCCTTCTGTCTGTTTTTAATTGTAATTGTTACATGTTGTTTATACGTTGTTCGCCGCAAATGGCCTTAACAATTTTACTTTTCTTTCGGCTCTCTACCGATAAAATAAATTTGAATAAAGCAATAATCAACTGCGTTATTCTCGTTATCGGAGCGTTATTTGAGTCCTAATTTGGTTTTAGCCTTATTTGGTTTTCCCAAATTGTCCCGCCCGTGCATTGTTATGTTTAACGAGATAATTAATTTAGTGGAATTAATGTGGTTAACCCACTTGGTAAAAAATAATTAATCCTTCCACATTAAGGGTTTAATAGGGTTGGAACAATCGCAAAACTTAGTAATAAGAACGAGTGATAAAGACAAATAAAAACACTAAGGAACTTTTACCCTTAGTAATACTATGTGACATATAAATTTATACATAAACTGTCACCTATAATTTATTATAAATATAGGTTATAGATATTTCTCCTATCAATGTCAGTAAGTTATTATAATTTTGTTTTTTTTCTATTGAGCTAAACTCATACCAT
The DNA here is from genome assembly GCA_921293045.1 of Aplocera efformata. NCBI lineage: Eukaryota > Metazoa > Arthropoda > Insecta > Lepidoptera > Geometridae > Aplocera > Aplocera efformata. The sequence goes on from OV121045.1 coordinate 3,033,975, forward strand.
GAAAAATGTGCCCTGAATCGAGAAGAGTGCCGAAAGGAGAAAAAAAGACGTTTACCGTGGCTTAGTTGGTTGTAGCCCTGTCTTCGAAGCAAGGGGTCCCGGGTTCGATTCCCGGAAGGGGCACACTTTGTGTGGTGAGCATGAAGTTTGTTCTCCTGTCTTGGGTGTTTGTCTTGTTTTTCTGTGTTTGTCCATGCCAGCGACAAAGAGAATCCTAGGGCAGAGATATGAGTGTGTTTACGATATTTTTTTCACCCTTTAGTGGGGCATAACGACAGAAAAACAAAAATTAATATATTTTTCCGGCTTTCTCGAGTTTCCAACTCTATAGGTGTGGTGTGCTCTGTTATTGTGTTACCCGTCACTGAAGATAATCTATTTAGGGAGAGCCAAGAATATTGAACACCCTATCAGGGCTTTAATATTAAGCGGATAAACCTGTTATTGGTAATTAACTACTATTTTATGGGTAGAGCCGGATAGATTTGTGGCCGCGCGATGTTTAGCTCGGCTTATTCGCGGGTTTACCATTAATCTGAAAGATAACTTTAGATGTAAAATTTCGACGAATTCAAAATAAAAGTTGTTTCTTCAGATAACTGTTTTTCTTTTTGTTATAAATACATACATATACCTACGCGTCGCTCGAACGAAACTGGACTATCTACCCACAACACAGGTCCTCCTAGGGTGGGAGTATGTGTACACGCATCCTAAATAACATACCTTCTTTATTATATAGTTCATCATAGTTTTGATTTATTGGTGTACTAGCATGTAAAAATATTTTTTGTAACAAAATATATACAAATTTGACTTGATTTGATATCATAAAATGACCCAGACTTACAGCACAGATTGCATAGCTACTATTATATCAGCGTGCTGCTGAATATCTACGTACCAGCTATAAATATTCCTACTTACTCCTACTGTTGTTTTATTTTTGTCTACATTTAAGATAGTCCATCTTAAACGTAGACAAAAATAAAACAACAGTTTAATAAATAAACCATTGAAGTTTCACACCATTCATCCATCCACTACCACAATAGATAGATATTTTTTCTTGTATAGTTCACGAGCAATACAAATTAAACCCAATTTTAAATTTTTATTACGAATAAATACCTACTAACAATTTATATATAAAAAATTAAAAAGTAATGATATCCCATCAAAAACATCAATGTGAAATGAGATATTTATATATTTTTACATATTTTTACACAAGAACTTAATAATTTTTCAAGATTCGTAATTTCCATAGCCGCAATCTCTATGTATAATTTACTTAGATTTCTAATTGTAATGCACATACATCACCAAAATGTTTATCAAAAATCCAGTTGCGGATGAGAAACCCGGTACCATCTTGGGAGAGACAATCGATTTCGGATATTATTATTCATGTGTCAAAATTGATGAAGCGATTTGACGGCTAATGTCAAGTAATTACTGTCACCTATAACAATACTGCTTAATACCGCGGCAACACATACTCGTATCTACTTTATCTTTCAGACTTCATGCATAATAAAAAAGCGCAATTTCACAAACCCTTTTCGATGATCTGATGAGGGGTAATGTTTATTATATCTACGCGTAACTTCTTATAAATGAGTAAATAGTCAAAAGGGAATGGGCACGTGTTTCGCCTTTCCACGAGGCATCTTCAGGAGCGTTCATTCGAGACGTGGCCTTGTCCCCACCCCTTTTGGATGGGACTTCCGCGAAATATTTCCATAATACATGAAAATCGTTTTGGCGCTGGCGCCAGCTGCCTAATGACGTATTAAAGTCGTATATGAAGCGCTCGTGGCGAAGCTTGCTTAGCTGTTCTTTACAGATCATTTAAGTTAAGCTACTCTCGGCCCGGTCAGAAGTTGGATGGGTGACCGTTTAGTGGCCTTTGAATAGAGCGCTTCCGTGCTTCGGAAGGCACGTTAATATATCAGTCCTGGCTATAAGCCATGTCGGCCATTCCAAGAAGAAAAGAAAATAAAAAAAAATATGTGCATCAATTATTTTCATTTTTTTAATAAGCGATGGATCGAGGTGAGGGCCCACCTGGTGGTAAGTGGCGACCCCCGCCCATGACAACAGTAATGCGACTCAGTATAAGATTTGGATCTTACACTGAGTCTCATTCTTCCTACTGCGTCCATCACCCGAGACGGATTGATACCCACACCCTTCCATCGGAACACAATAATGCGAACACTACTACTTGGCGGCCGATTTCAGGTGTGGTTGCAGTATCTCTCCGGACGAACCTGGCACAAGTTCTACTGCTATTTTTGGTTGCTCCTTTAGCACCACCCAGGGGGTAATGTGGTAATTATTTTCACACTATGAAGTTTAATCTGTGCATCAGACCGCAGTGTTCATTCAGCCGCGGTTTCTGCGCCATCGGGCCACTGGCAATTTTCCCACCTTATTGTTTTCCACTACGCATTAGCGCAAGGACGGGGCACATAGAAAATTACTCGTTTGGTGAAGTTACCGAGCCACCTTTGTGGCAAATTTTTACGGCCTCAATAATACTTGCATTAGATCTAAGCGATGCTCGTGTTGAGCCGTAAAATCTAGGCCTCGTGCGTTGATCTACCTACTCATTCGTTGAACATTTCAGCTAAATTGTTTTAGTAGTCTTTGCTAGCAGATGATTATCACAAGATAAAAGTGTGACGTGATATTTTCAACTGACATCAAAAAAGTTCAAAAAAAAAAAAAAAAAATCGACTGTGTTTTTTTACCTCAGATCTCCGTCATTTATGAACCGATTTTGAAAATTCTTGTTTTATTTAGATGGTTATGATTTCAGATAGGTCCCATAGAATTTTTATCAAAATCGGATCAATAGTTTGGTTATTAAATCAATATAACTGGAATAAATACGAAATTGCGTATTTTGCTACTTTGAAAGTATTAATGTCGGCTTTTTTTCGATTTTTAAATCAGATACTTGTTGTACACCTTACATAGTAAAATTCGATTGCGTATTTTACAAAACATTATGCATGCTTGTAATTTATTTCAAAAATTACTGAAATATCTTAAATTAACGCGGGAAGCGAATGAAGATTAAATTAATGAACTGTGCCTATTATTATTAAGTACGGTTTAATTTCCTATCACATTAACTAACTCGTAAAGCCGTAGCATAATTGGCAAAATAGTGGGCATTTTTTTAATTAGTTCAGTCACTACCTCCTTTCATTAATTAGTAACGACTAGGCACATTTTCAGCGAGGCACTTTTCACCTTGGAGGTCACATTGTCGTAGACGTGACAAGAGTTTTCCCGCGAACGACAATGCTTTCACGACATTTTCCCTTTCCACAGTAAAATTAATAATTACATAATAATCCAACAGCCTTCTTGCAACGAAATTACGAACAAGTCTGGAAGAAACTCAATTACTTCCTATTCAAATACCGGTTATTATCTAATAACATAATTTAAGGATTCGCAGTATTCCGGTTCCAAGCGCTAAACCGTTTGGGACGTCACCGTAACAAAGTTTTGCAATCCGTTGCGAATATAGAATGTCTTTACCATTACACTCAAGGTTATAGGCTCATTGCAATTGTCTTCTATCAACATTTAGTGCAACTACATATCCATCTAGCTTATAGTGAAGGAGGGCCCAACTTTCCGTATGCGAATAATCTCGAAAAGTGAATTAAATCGAATATCATTTTTATAATTTCGGAAAGTATGTATGATATATCCATATTGTAGTACAGAAAAACCGAAAATTTCAAAGGTTTGTAATGATGTCGTAAAAAACATATTTTTGGGCACTTAAATTGCTAATGCTGGCGACCTCACGAGATAGGTCAAAATGATCTTACTACGGAGTTGTATTACAATCTATATCACACACACCGTACTTATTTATTTATTTATTCATACGAACGCCAACATAGCACACACCAATACATTCAATTAAAACAATATTATACTTAAAAACTAGCTGAGTGTTACTACAATTACAGGCGAAGACCACATTGAATTAAATAAGTGAGCGAGTAACATATCAAAAATAATTTAAATAAATAATATACATTGCAAAATCCAAAAATATCAAAATTACAAATAAAAACAAGAGATTAAAATTCAACATGCAATTAAAATAAAAATAATGAAAATGGCAGAAAAATAATTAAGCACGTTGAAACAAAAAAAAAAAATAATATACTTATGGAAAAAAAAAAAAAATGAAAGTAAGTAATAATAATAAAAAAAAAATTAAATTAAAAAAAAAAAAAAATTGTTTTGGTCTTATACAATATCACTTTTATCACAGATGAAACAGGCTTTTATTTTAATAAGATTGTCAGCAAACAGGTCAAGGTTATTAGATTTTAAAAATTCATTGCACTGCCTAATCATTCTATTCAAAGGAGCATGAAGCCCCAAGTTAGATTTTGACGCTACAGTTTGAAACAGATTGAATCTGGAGGCTCTGGGTAATTTATTCGGAGCTGATAATGAAATAGATTCTAATAGCATGGGTGCGTCTAGAACACCATTTACTAACTTAGAAAGGAAGGCAGTGTCAAGCATTAGTCTTCTATCCGCAAGTGAAGTAATTTTAAAATGCTTCAGCCTATCATCGTAACTTAGTAATTCCTTTCCCAAATGACAGGAATATGTCAGATGCCATAGGAAACGTTTTTGAACGCTCTCTAAGCGCTTCCTGTGAACGTCATAGAATGGGCTCCAAACCACACTGCAGTACTCCAAACCGCTACGAACAAGAGCATTATATAATAATATTTTAGTTTTAGGGGATTTGAAGTCTTTGCAATTACGCAGCAGAAAACCAAGAACTTGAAAACCTTTGGAAACTATGTTGTCTACATGAGCATTAAGACACAGTCGGTTATCAAGAGTTATGCCCAGGTCGCGAACCTCGTTAACTTTTTTCAAAGGTCTACCTTGCAAAAAGTAGGTTGGATGTACACCATTTTTTTTCCTCGTAAACAGAACTGAAGAGCACTTGTCTACGTTGAAATGCATGTCGTTGGATTTGCACCAAGCGTCTAACCTATACAAGTCCTCCTGTAGCAGTTTGATGTCGGAATTATTGTCTAACGAACGAAAAAGTTTAAGGTCGTCAGCAAATAAGTAAAAGTTAGAATATTGAAAGCAATGGCCGACATCGTTTATGAACATGTTGAAAAGTAGCGGCCCAAGATGTGAGCCCTGTGGGACACCGGATCCAAACCGTACTTCCAAACTTGGGGTGGGTCTAATCTTTTAAATTAATCCTGCATATAATCCATTAATTATTCCTGTATATAAACTTAGTCTTTTATCCAATTTACATAAATTTGATAAGACTAAGTTTATATACCTAAAATATTTTGTTATATTCAAGTCTTCCCAATACCAATAATATATTGCAAATGTTACGTCGTGAAGCTAAAAGTTTCATCTCTTTGTTACAGATCGGAGTGATGGATCGGAAAATAAGTCGGTGAGTAATTGTACAGAAACCCGTTCGAATATTCTTTCTTTTTGGAATAACTTCCCCCATGGATATTCCAGATCATGATTTACTATCTACCTACATAACTATGTTGTGGAAATAACTAGCCACAACCGTCTAGTTATTATCCAGAACTTAACTTATGCTTAACTTAGATTATCCAGATAATCTAAGTTAAGCATCTCTCCGCCCGATCCGTAGTTGGATGGGTGACAGATTAGTGGCATTTGAACTGAGGACTTAAGACTTAAGATGTCCGTCTCGGCTATATTAGTCGAAGCCTTCGGGATTTAATAGTTCGATGCCAGAGTTACTCGTTTACTCAAACGAAAAGGTGAAGAAGACATATATTGAAGTTGTGAACTACATCGAGTCATTAGTTTAAAGAAAAAGCTATACAGAAACTAGTAGTATATTATACAATAAAGCTCTATCATCACTATTTAGTTAGTACCTGATTCGTTTGTGTCAAAAATGCTTGGCGCCTCATTTACAGCTACATTTGCGTGTCAAAATATAGCCACGGTTACTTTGAGTCTAAACATTATATAAAACTTCTATTTACTTGTATATAAAGTTCTACCCGCTCAATAACTGTTAGGGCTCGTTTTTAAGATGAAATTCTAGTCGCGCGTCGAAACGTGATCTCGAGGAATTTGAATGTTGTTGCCTAGAATCCACAATGGCTATTAGCATACGGAAAGAGCGGCGACTGTGTAGACACAACGAGAAGTCCCGATGAAAACTTACACATCGTCTAAGCGAGCGCTTACGAAACCTTCGCAACGTATTTAAATTATTGCGTCTTCCTAATTTATTCCAGAAAAATTCTTCGCTTCCTGTTTCCAAAAAGGCAGGTAGAACGGTTCCTACAAATACCTGAATCTAGCAATATAAAAAATATACTTTGTATAACTGTACTACGTATATTGATAACCCTATTCTGCAAAAAATAATTACAATGTATTGTTAAAATTGCATTGTATCGAACGCATTTCTTGCAAATTTGAAATATTTTTTATTGCTTTTTTACGTGTTAAAAATGATTCGAGTACTGAGAACTTTAATCGGGTATTAAGAATGATTAACAAGTTTTTAGAGATGCTTAAATAACGCGCTTTTTTCGCAGAGTTATTTTAATTTCAGACACTAAAGTGTTTTGAGTGCGAATAAATTGTATGCAACGTAATACTAAGATCATTGAATAGTACAACTGTGTATATCTACAGTACGAACATCACAAGACGAACAATATTGTTTTATAAAATGACTCCCAATTTGCTATCTTTGGCGTTCTAGAAACGAATCGAATTTATAAAATTTCATAGAGCCCTTCCATTTTAATAAAACGTGTTCTGTTTTCGTCAAGTTATACCCGAAATGTAATTATGGTAACAAAGGAGAAAGCCCTGTTTTGCGGTGAAACCATCTTAGTGGTTTATTAGGGGTTTCGTCACCCTTTTAGGTATTATTATGCTGAGACAGCTATTATTACATTTATTCTGTAGCTACAGCTATACCTGTTACTTTTTATAGCACTAGTTCTACACTGCACGTTCAAAGCTTTTCATTTTGTCACATGGTTTTAGAGTGGACAAGTTGCTCGCGTCCACTTTTCGATGAGTCTACACCAATCCCGGTGGTGTGAAAGGAAGTAAGTAGCAGTAGAACTTATGACAAGTTCGTCCGGAGTTATCCAACAGATCTTGTGATCTGCCACCGAGCAGTACACTCGAATTGCTGTTTCAGTAAAAGGGTAAAATGCCGTAAAGATCACACGCGTTTAAGACACTATGTCCCCGTCTCGTATGATGGTTGCAGCAGGATGTGATTCAGATTTTCCCATACTTATAGGGGAGTAAGCGTTACTGTTGTTATGGGTGAAGGTAACTACTTAATATCAGGACCTTTTGCATATTCTTGTCACATTTCTAAAATAAACTTACTGAAATTAAGCAGGGTGTATTAATTATATTCATAATTGTAGCGTTACGTAAAAACGGAGGCGGTCCTCAACACAAATTATAAAAACGATAAGCGGGCTATTCTTAAACCCGATAACGTTAAGAGTTTTTCTGAAAGGCCTTTACTTTGTCTGTCGAGTTCGCGTCGTATTCAAATAGGTTTTCATTACTTTGATATTGGAAACACATATTGAAAACGAGCCCCAGAAAGTTTCAGTGATTCAACTTTTTGATAAATTTAAACGTGTTACTTAGAAATAGAAACTCGAAGACACGGCATTAAAAATTATAAAAACCTCTTTTTAACTCCCGACGAAAAAGATAGGTGTTATTAGTTTGTAGTGTGTCTGTCTGCCTGCGGTATCGTAGCTTCAAACGAAAGGACCGATTTTGATGCGGTTTTTTTCTGTTTAAAAGCTGACGTGGTCGAGAGGGTTCTATAAGAAGGGGACTAATAACGGGAGGAGCATGCAGCCCACCTGATGTTAGGTGATTACAGCCGCCCATAAACAAAAATAATAAGACTCAGGTCGTCCCCAAATAAAGTATGAGAAGATCCCAGTCGTATCGTGTTGCGCACGTCGCTCGGAGACGGGGATGTTACGCCTCAAGTGCCTGTAATTTTACCGTTCCATCGTAACACTGCAACACGAGTGCAGCACTGCAGCACTGCTTGGTGGCGGATTACAAGTTGTATGTTTGTAAATTGAAATACATCTTCCAATCAATTTCTATGAATATAGGGCCATTGTGACAGTCCTCGAATAAAATGACTGTCACATATGGACAGATAGATTTACAGGATAAATCTATAAGAGTTTCGTTTTTGTGATTTGGATATTGAACCCTAAAAAGTTAAAACATAGACGTTTGACAATCACACAGCCAACACTATCGAATTACATTATCAACTAGTTACTGCCCCTACATCAGAAGTTGAGAAAAGTCTGAAAAGTCCAGAACAAACTTAGTCAAAAGATTCATCGGTGGAACTAACGGTAGCCTAGAAGGGATGAAGATCAAACAGTCTTATCTCGATAGAAATTGAAAATCCTATTGATACACTTGTCAAAGCACATGGACCCATGATTTACGATGAAAATTAAATTGTGGCCTGCCGGTAGCTTTGATGTTTCGCATGTTTCAAGATTGAATTTTAAGGGCTGGTTTGAATAACGTGGGGCTTATTTACAACCAGCTTTTGTAAAAGGAGGAGTATCTCAATTCGGCTATTCGGCTGTATGTATTTGTTCGCGAATTGTGGATCGGTTGGCAAGTTTTTTTTATTTCATAAGGTGTACAACCGGGGTAGTTCAATAGAAATGAAGAAATTCCACCCGTAGAGCGTAAAAAAGTGATTAAATTACTGAAGTTAGTTTCTTAGATTTTTTAAAAATGCAATTATTATTTGTTTAAATTTTTTTACTGGACTGTGCTTTGTTCGCCGCAGATGGCTTTGACAACTTTACATGGGTTCAACTATTTAAAAAAATATACTAGGTACAAAGTCTCGAAGATTTGCAATCACAGTTAACATGTAAACAAGCAATAAAAAGACCTTAGAACATTTCTACTTAACAAGTAAACAACACGACCTTATAACAGTTCTTTAAAGAACAATTATTCATAAAGCTAGACCGCCAAAACCCTTGTTGTTGGTGGTTGAAATGATTTTTTTTCTGGAATAGTCTAGGATGACGTAATAAAATTTTAATACGTTGATAAGGTTATCTTACAATTTGCTTATAAATAATTCATTGCGGACTTTTGAAGAACAAATTGATAAACTAAACTTCCTATTCAGCCATGTAGGTATTGTCAAAAGTCATATAATGTCAAACAACCTTTCCCTGTTTTCTCAAGAACATTTTTCAACTTCTCGCGATGCTTGGAATAACAATTCCTCTTTGGATACGCGAAACCTACAATTTCTCGCGTTTCGACGCTTAGCAGAAATTTCTAGAGGAAGCATAAAAATATCTTACTTCAGGTACGAAACAAAGCGTAATAGGTATTTCATACAACAAGCCAAACTTGGTACAGTTAAGAATGTTTTTCATTTTCATGAATGCAAAAATTTAATCTCGTTATAAAGTATTTATAACTTTATATGCGGTAAGTAGGGATAATACCAGATTTTTGAATATATGAATTCAAAGCAGGTTTTCTTGGATTATAGCTGATGTATGGAAGATATGTATGGTTCTTTGACATTGTTAGTGAAAATCGTACAGGGTAATCGTACCTTTCATTAATTGATTATAATTGGTAATTGCCGAATTTATTGATGGTAATGAAACCTTTATTAAAAAGGGATTTCGATTATTCTTTTTGCATTAGCTAAATAAAATTAATAAAAATAAATATTCATAGACATTTCACACAGCGTCATGTAGCCCAAACTAAGCATAGCTTATAATGTGGAAACTAGATAACTGATACAATACATATAGTATTTTTTTGTATATACATACTTATAACACATATTAACACCCAGAAACAGAACAAACATTGTAAGATTGTATTTTAATTGTGTAATATTGTCTCGTTTCAGGACGTACCAGTTGAGCAATTGGAAAAGCTGAAAATGGGTAAGTGACCGTAATATAAATTTTAAAACTATCATGGTTGTGATAATTGTATGATATTTATGAAATCATGGTAAATATCTCGGTAACTCGAATAATAGTGGCCGTAATGATTATTAAATGATCATGCATGATTTATTAAAAAGGTACAATGATGATAGCGGCAGAGTAATATGAATATGATACGTGATGAAAAGCTGATTACAGCGGTCGCGTAGCTACGTCGAAATATACGTGTAAAACATACTTAGTGATCATTATCCTCTTAGAATTTATGCGAGCCGCTTCTTTATAATCTACTGTTTATATTTTTACTGTTCTTTTATATTTATACTGTAAGTTTCTTTATACATATAAACGTTTAAAATTATATATGCAAAGATACGCGTCTTATTTCCCGAAGTGTTAGGCAGAGCCTCAAGAGCTACTTTTAGTGAAAGTGACAAGTCATCGTCGCCATTGTATTCCCACGAATAACTCAGCTAACAGTATCCTTCTGTACAATACATTTTAATAACCCGACAGCCATGGCAGTTTTACCGGTAAAAAATACCAACAAGTCAGGGTGACTAGTATATATATTTTTCATAAATTTGATACAATAAATAATGTTTGTTATGAAAAATGAAAATGGAGAAATTTCTGAAACAAAAGCTCAAAGTGGATCAAAAAATAAGCTCACAAATATGCCATAAATATATCAAGTTTTATTGCACAGCCCAAATTACACCTTCGTAATTCTATCGGGGTTTGTCTGACAAGCTCGATAAGATGGCGGCCACTAAAGAAAATATATACCTATACTAGTATACTCACATCACTATGTACTTACATGATGTTAAGTAGTTACCATCACTCATAGAGAACAGCAATACGACTCAGGTTCTCGCCCACCGAAGAAAGAGAAGATATAATTCGCATTGCGTTGCACCTGTCACTCTAAGACGGTGATTAACGGCTCATGTGCCTGTAATAAGCCCGGCACCCACACCTGTTCCACCGGAACAAGGTAATGCGAGCACTAATCTTGGCGGTAGATTGTAGATGGGTGGCAGTACTTCTCCCGCCGAACTTTACCAAGTAGGTACAAGTTCGTACCAGTACCAGTAGGTAGTAGTACCTACTGCTACTTTAGGATGCCAAACACTACCCAGGGATACAAGTACAGACTCCAATGGTATTCACCCATACATAAAATCATGCCTGTTTCCAGGTGAGGTAAGCAGTGATCATGGCTTTCCATTCCTTCGTATTCTTATATACTTTTGACTATCTTTTGCTTCATTCACTTATTACATTCATACATGCAGATACGTGTGACTGCCTTCGAGTTGTATGCGACCGGCCCACTTTACTATCACTGTATTAACAAGTTACGTTGTCAAAAAAGTTATGTTCAATTCGTTTAACTATTATATTAAGGACTAGCTGACTCCACAGACGTTAAACGATATTTGCAGCGCGCATTCTGTCAATCGCTGACAGTTATGTCAAACGCTATAAAGTTACATTAGAAAAGTTTGTATTGTCAAAACATTATGAAGGTTATATTAGAAAACTTAATATGGTCGTTAAGTTTTCTTAAATTTTCTAATGTTCCGCGCAACTTTCTTAACTTTTTATTTCATAAGAACCTTTCTGACAATGACAAACACAATAATAAAATAATTAGCAAAATTGGTGCAGCCGTTCACGCGTGATGCCGTGACTAAGCGAAATAGGGATTCATTTTTATATACGAGTATATAGATTATACTGGAGAGTTAGCGAACATGTTACACGATGTTTATACTGATTATGAGCGTAACTTTCCCACTTTTGCTACATTATATTTCAATTATAATAAATATAGAACACGAGAGCCACTAGACCTGTTATCTTTTGACCTAGTTGTAGGTTTGTATTTATCGTTGGAGACTACAAGGGAAGCCGCTCGTTATTATTTAGCTGCTATTACATCGTTTTTTTATATGTAAAAAAAGTGACGAGACGAGCTGAAGGCCCACCTGATGTTAAATGGTTAACTACGCCCGTAAAAACAGCAGTAGGACTTAGCTCTTCCCGACCGTAGTATGAGAAGATCTAAGTTGCACCTCGTTGCTCCTCACCCGAGACGGAGATGTTGTGTCTCATATACATGTGATTTTACCGGCACCCACACCCTTCCACACCCAATGCAAGTGCACAACTGCTTGGCGGCAGATTACCAGCTGTGGAGGCAGTACTTCTTCGGACTTTATTGGTCCTTTAGCACCACCCAGGGGGTACGTGTAGGTGGTTCAATATTTGTGTGACGAACATATATGTTTGATTTGTGTCTGAATGCAAATATGTATGTATTTACAACAAAAATCAGCTCTTTAAGTAATTTTATTCCCATAAAATGCTTATCCACAAATGCTTAGTTTGAGGCAAGACGGCAATACCGAAGATTTCCTATTTAATTTCTAACATTAACATTCATTCTTTGAGCCGTTTTTGGCCAAGTTTGACCGTTTATAGTAAGTTAAGATGGTTCATGATTCTGATTATGGTTTGTTCATTATTTATTCAATCAGTTTACTTAAATAAGTCATAAGTTCGGGAATAACGACAACGGGAGCCTGCACAGATTTTTCAAAGTGGGTCTGCCATATTATTCACTAGAAATATGTCAACTAAACAGACGCAGGTGATCAAATCCTTAGACTGAATCAATATAATGAAAATAAAATTTTAATTTACATTAATAAACATAATCTTCACTAATAAGACTGTGAACATCTGCTAGTCAATCAGGGATTATTTTTTATTCAAATAAATTCTAGTCAAGAATTATTATGTAGCTTTAAAACCAGCGCACACAATCAATTTTAATCGGTTCGACTATAATCTACAAAGAAGAAGAAACGCAAACGACCCATAGTGTTGGCCCAAACTATGATACAGAATAATAATTAATTATGAACATATCACAGCCCCCAAACAAAGCACAACTCGTACTTTGGGCATACTTATATAATAATTCACATTACCTATATATTTTAGTGAAATATATAGGTAATGTGAATTAATTTCGGATTTTTTGGCGTCATTAGCACAGACAAATGCAAGTCACTGAAGTTTAGGTAAACGGCAGGTGTCGTAAATATGCAGTGGAAGCACGCGGAAGTGATTCCCGTAGACCCGCCGTAGTCAAGCGCTGGAGCATGGAGAGGGTTTTAGTCGGTAGTGGCAGTAAGCTCTACATCATTCGAGCTGAGCCCGACATATCCGCCACCATACGTAAGAACCCTACTAAAAAAAAGGTGTAGTAAAAGTCCAACAGCGTAATCGGACATCACCGATTAAAATCGGCCGTGGTTATTAATCGTCGACCGACTTTAATTGATCGTCTGCGTTGGATCTCAAGATGTAGGCGGCCATGCTACCGCATAACTTAACAACGTGATGAATATTAATGAGAAAGTCCGTCCACCCGCGTACTACTTTGCCTTGTAAACCAGGAACAGATTTTCATCACGATTAGAACCTAATATTGACAATAATATTAATAGAAAATAGTGTAATAAGTTAATAATATATTGTATAGAATATTGACATGTGTGAATATTGTCCTAGCTGTTGGATTAAATAAATTTTTACAATGGTGGCAATGAGCTCACCGGTTGTCACGTCTACGGTTCCATGATAGAATGGTCCACGAGAACAAAAGTGGCCATTTGTAGCTCTGCCTAATCCATTGGGAAAAGGCGTGAATCTGATGTTTTTTTGCGTTACATTTTAACGTGACGATAAGGGCGGAATGATCTGATAGCCCACTTGATGTTAAGTGGTTACTGCTACCCATAAAAACTACACTGAAATACATGATCTACATGATGGATATCAAATTATGTTTTTATATGAATTGTATGTGTATGTACATATTGCTACCTCTGAAATATCGACCTAGCTTCACTGAATTAATCCCAAGCCTAACCGCATTTTCAATTAGGTGTGTGTAACCAGTATATTTAATTTGCAGCCGAGAGCAAGGACGAAGTTAAGGGGCACTTGGAGTACCACCGCCTTGGTGAGTTTATTTACATACTAGCTGCGACCCGCGGTGTTACCCGCTATCGGCAATTCCACGGGAACCGTAAATTTTTCTGGAATAAAAAGTAGCTTATGTACTATTCAGGCTCTGTGCCAAATTTCATCTGGATCCGTTCAACCGTTCTGGCGTGATTGAGTAAAAAACATCGTACCTTCCAAACTTTCGCATTTATAATAGTAGTAAGATATAGAATTTAATAGAAAAGGAGTGAAGTGTCAAATTTATTTATGACATTACTTTTTAGGGATCCGTTAAAACCGTTAAAATCCGTCCTCAAAAGTTAAAAATGGAACCCTTATAGAATCACTTCATTGTCCGCTTTTCTGTCTGTGAATACCCTTCGAGAACGCGTGGAGTTATCAAGTTGAAATTAATATCAAATATTCAAGTCTGCAATTCCTAAGAGAAGTGAAAGAATCAATCAAAAGATACGGCCGTTTATGCTCCGTTTATGCCGCATATGACACTCACAAGGGCATCAACACATATAGGGTACTTTTCCTTGACCTAGAACCATGAAATTTGACAAGAAGTAATGTAGCACAATTAAAGGAATAAATCCGCAAAACTGTAACTTTGTAGTTACATAAAAAAACACACGAAAAAACCTACAAGTTACATGTTTACCTACAAGTTCGTGCTTTCGATCGGGACTTAAGTCGAGTTACAGTTGTTAAACAAACATAACAAAGGCATATTGTTATAATAAATTCAAGACACCCGCGTCTCACATACTTCAATATGAAATTGAAAATACATTTTCTGCTCAGTCTTTAGATAGCCAGCTTCAATAAAGCATAAAAAATGTAAGAAAATGTGGGTGGAATTTAAGGATATATTTTGGGGCTACGATTATCTTACAATACTCTGTCCCTACAGACATATTAGAGGGTTAAATCCCTCCACTATTGACAACCGCGCAAACAAAAGCTTACAATTGCTGCTCTAGCAAACAATCTTACAAATTAAACACATATAAAGTCATATTATTAAATTTAAGCGTGTTTGAAAGTTAAATTTAGACTACTACTGAAATATTGAAATATGACGTGTCGATACCCAATTAATGTTCGCGTATCGAGTGATCAAATGTGTTTATGATCATCAAAAATATTTCGACTTGATTTGATACGCCACGGTTGACATCGGGATTTTTCGTCCAGTAATTTAGACTCTCAAGTTATAATTGCAATATTATCTCTTTATGCTTATATAGTTGAATCCACAGACTAAAAATTGCAATATTATCTCTTTATGCTTATATAGTTGAATCCACAGACTAAAAAATTTTCACCGCGCTGGATGGATTGTAAAAATAAGATCGTTCCCATGGCCACAAACTTGCAACTTCGGTGTCTTGTCACTTTGCTCCACGACTCGCAAAATAACTTGTAATATCTAACATTTCAATATTGACCAACAAGATGTATATGTTGATATCAGGAACATTATATTGTTAGTGACAAGTTAGTCGCTAGTGCAAGTGACAAGATCACGAAGAGAAAGTCATCCTTCCAATATGGGGTTTTTTGTCCGATTCTTTCCCAAGGAGGGTCGGAAAGGGTGTGAAAATAACGCTAACCTTAGTAAAAGAACGCATAATGTTTATTTAAAAAAAATTACGTTACCAAGTAACTGTTAAGTAAGTAACTTAAGTAAGTATTTATAATTCTTAACATATTCTCTTCTTAACTTAATAATTTAATAAGTTAGTCAAAGTCAAAATATATTATTCCGTTATTGCGAAAATATTTATATGCCTTCAAAAACACTATACGATTTTAGAAATCAATCAGTGGTTACGTTTTTATTGGAGGTACTCCATTCTTTTAACTTCTAGGTAATTTCGTTTTATTGATCAACTATTTAATAGGTACTTATTAGTAAGACGTTTCCTCATTCCTCAACAAGAAATCCAGTCACGAGGAAAAAAATAAATACACCCCTGTTTATTGTGTTTATATTCTATAGAGCGCTCGATCGTACGTCTTTTTGCCAATATTCGTTCCTCAATAACTTTGATGGAGTATTGAGTGGATATTTGTGGGAATTGGCTGAATAATATATTGGTGGTATTGGTGAATGTTGAATGATGTTGCTAATAATAACCAACAAATCTTTTTTTCTTTCAATAAGCAACAAATAGGGTTATCGTTTTGCAAATCAAAAGCGTTAAAGGCGCGTAGTACAAATAGATCACTGAATGATTTTAACATATTAATCATTATTTTAGCACTTAATTATTGTTTATATTATCATTATTTGTCTATGCCTAATCACGAGTAAATATCCGATTGTTATGTTAAAAAACTGGCGATAAGGATTGCAAAACGTCGTTTCATAGACAAAGACTCCATGATTAAATCTAAAATAACAGCCTTGGTATATTATAATGTCTGAAATAGTCTAGTCAAGTCACACACCTAATAAAGTTTTTAAATATTAATAAGGTTTACACACTCACTCAGCACTAGAATTCCTTGTATCGAGAATATATATACGCAAAACCACAAACCGCAAATATCCAAAATCCGTTACAATTGGTCCGTATGCTATGAAGCTTACGATATTTGCGCCAGTCACAGTTCAAGCACGTTCGATTGCCTGCAATAACATTACATGTGAGATTTGAGATATTGCTTGCGTCCGTAAGAAACTTCCTTTAGAACACTTGTCTTCTGGGTTGTGCGAAAGAAACAACCCAAATTAGTCGTAGAACTTGTGCCAAGTTCATCATTAGAAGAGGACCTGACTCGTATTTAGGGGCGGTGATAACCAATTAACATCAGGTGGTCTGTCAGCTCGTCTCGTCAATTCGATTACATATTATAACCAATTAACAACGGAGTGGTCGTTAGTTACAATATTGGAAGCTCAAATCCCTAGCTTTTATCACAAATAAAACCTCGGGATACATGCCATTATCAGTCACGTTAAGCTTATCAGTAAACCTATCAGATAAGACCCATTAGCGCAGTCAACAGTTTCTAGCGGAATAACAGGCAGCTGTCGGCTTATCGGTTTGTTACCTAACACGTGTTATGTAGCTTATTTCAACCTTGGGTCACTGTTTCACTGGTTTTAGTTTCCAGGAACTACTTTCAAACTGGGTCACACTACTTTCTGTTCATGCTTACTTGTATGGGTACAGTTATGCCAGAAATTTAGAAAATGAAAAGCGGTTTGTGTATTTGAAATTGTATATAGCAAAATGGTGAACAAGCAGATGGATAATAATAGAATAATGATTATTTTCGTGAATTATTCGTAATATCGAAAGTTTTTGAGCAAAAGCAGGTCGGATCAAGATTTTTTTTGAAGAATAAAAATAAATAAATGAGTCGTACTAAATCTGAACAAAGAAATTGGATACTATAAGAAACACGGTGTTAATTACACAAGAAAAAAATCGTACGTTTTTTATTAACACTTAATTATTTTATATTATTAATGCGAAAGTTTGTATGTATGTGCGTCTGTGTGTTATGTGTGGGTGTGGGCGTGTGTGATTCAACGGATTTGGATGAAATTTGGTACCAGGAAAGTTTTTATCCTGGATTAACACATAGACTTTTGATACAGGAAAAATGTGCAGTTCCCATAGGATGGCTAACCACGGGGTGCAGCTAGTAGTTATATAATTACAAAAATGAGATCGACATATATATTTTTTTATGGTTTCTTGCCTCATCGAAATGAGTTTTGTTTAGGAAAAACCACAAAGAAAAAGCCGAAAAATTTAAATTTTGGTATTTTATGTGGTCCAAATATTAGTATATTATAGTATGATATAAATTTAATTATATATAAATATTTTGCCTACAGATGCATCGAAGGAAAACGGCGAGCTGGTTTCCCGATTGGAACAGCATGTATCCGCTGATACCGTTCCTGGAGCAGCTCCGAGACTGCACTCAGAGTCTCAAGTAGGTTTATTTACAGCGTATTGTCGTAGAGCTTCTATGAATTATGTAGAGCCTGTACTACAAACTTCCTGTACTAAGAAGCTCTAAACATGCCTTGCATTTAATTATTGTAAATTGCATTACTTTTCTTAACCGTTATTTACATTAACATTTTATTTGTTTAAAAGACATGACAATTAATATTATATATATAAACAATTTATACAAGTCATACACAAGTGAATATCTAAGCACTTCTTTACAGTTCGATGTGCCTTCCGAAGGCGTACACCGAGTGGTGGTGCAAGACGGAGCACACATCAGCGTAATCGATGGCACCGCAACGGTCGCGCCGTATGAGGAAACTACCGCTAAGGTGAATAAACGTAACGCTACGAAACAATGCGACAGTCAGTGCTACGTGCCTTTCTCGTAGTCTAAACTCTACGAAACAACAGCGACACATAATTAACAGAAATGGAATGAATGTAGCTCTACGAAACAGTAACGCTACAATACGGGTAGAGACTCTTCGAAATGCTTATAAGCTAGGAAACAGTAATCACCATTATATTGTAGTTGGCCATTAAGGGAAGACACAAGTTAATCGGGGTATCGAGTGTCCAGTTCCTTGCTTTTAGTTGCGGATATATTGTGTGTGTGAAACTTAGAAGTGTGCTATGGAGGACGGCGTTAATGCGGGGGACAGTTAGATTTTTTTTACAGTGCTATAGTATTCTATCAGTAATTTGGTTCCCAAAATAAAAGAATTTTATAAAATTTTTGAATCTCCATAAATATTTATTTATTTATCATAGGTGTTCCACGGAGCAGCTCGCCTTGTCCAGCCCGGATCAGTCTCCAACGGTCCACAAAATGTCCACACGGCAGTCCGACGGGCCTTCAATGCCGATATCACTAAGGAAACCCAGCATAACGTGAGATTCTTTGACATCTCTAAAAAATATTATTTTTACGTAGGGTTTTTGATATTTTCAATCGAGCTGAAGACTGGTTTAGTCTCGCTTACTATTAGGTTACTACTAACAACTATAGTACAGCGCCGTCTCTTGCATTATGCAGACAAGCGCATTTGCAGTCCTGTAATAAAAAATAATTTTTGGCTTCTACCAACAGATGGATCACTACGCTGCGTACTCTGGCGTGCAATACTCACCTCTTGATATGGCTGAATACGTGTTCTGGACTGGCGATGAAAAGGGTGTCACCACCGCGATCGAAGAGTTTTTGCAGGAAGGAATGGTAAGTAAACAAAATTGCTCGCAAATCAAAAAAATTAAACAAATCTTGTCTTGTCTTGTTTTATCTTAATTATATGTTAGACAGTGTTTGTAGTGTATAGATTTCACCGATGCAGTTAGTAGTTAAATTTATTATTTTAAAGTCAATTATTTTCCCTCATTATTTTCCAACAAAACTTTCCCCCAGTTTATTATCCAGTAGCCAGGACAGGTCTCTCTGGACGGTATTGGAATAGAAATTGGATTAGATCGACTTTTTATCTCTATAAATAATAATTCGATGCGATCCGAATTTCAACACAAACATGAGTCGAAAAATAGACACCTCATATACAAAAGATATTACCATCAAATCCATAGTTCAAAAAGGTTACGATAAATTTCGTATGCATAATCAGAATTTAGAGAACTTTTTGACTAATTATCACTGTAGATGAGAAATCACATATTATTTATGATCTTCAGATGACAAAGGAAGAAGCGATAGCATTCTTACAAGAGATCAAGTTCAACATAGACTACCTTCGCGCGCACTACTCACAAAATCTCAGGGCGGCTCAGGAACGCGCCCAACAGGAAAAACTTAGGAGCATGCTACTGGAACAAGCTAGTGCCAAGGTAACTAAATATTCCCCTAGCGTAAAAAGATAAGATAATTTCTTAACAAATAGCTAGCCGATGATATCTTTGCTAGCTGCGGTGTTACCCCTGGTTTTCCGGGATCAAAAGTCTGATTGGCCGAATGATCTGGAATGATTAAGACCAATCGATTTGACAGATTCCAATTATTTTCACCAAAGAGATTTGTATCGAAATTCTGTGGCTAATAATAATAATTTTCGGAACAAACTGGGTATTAGAAATGCTATCTCAGGGTAACGGCCAAAATGAGGTGTTACTTGTGTTAAACCAAAGGTAGGAACTACAACTCACGCAGAAAAAAATCTAGGTAGTTCCCATATAAAAATACAAATGCCAACATTAAATAATTGCTACCAAGCCCATACAATCCTCATTTATTCGCATTCCTCATCGAATTTCATTCGAAATTAAAGATAAATAGAACAGGAAAATGTTTAGAATATCAAAGGAAAAAGTTAGACTGGAAAGATGCCGATGAATAGAAATATAATTATATTAATTGAGACTTGAAATTCGAAACCGGAATCATAATAATTTAATTACGTAGGTAGTTCTGAATCGACTCAGGCCACTGTTGGAAACGCTTACACAAACAAGCAAAGTTAATTCCAAAAATACCTTGTTAAGAAACCTGTTTTATTGAGAATCGTAAAACAAACTTCTATTCTAACAAAATACTTTTCCTCAAACACAAATACGAATGCAAAAAGTTACAAAATTTATTCAAAGTTGAAGAGTATTCGTTTCTAGCGGTCAAATTTATCGATTACTGAGAGAGTAACACAGATTTTCAATTTAGAGCTTCAATTGGTTGAATATAGGTCAATCAATCTCTCTTGACCCAGGATTAATCTGCAATGTGATCAGGCACGAAGTGTAAACATATCCTAATA
Source organism: Aplocera efformata (assembly GCA_921293045.1). Lineage (NCBI taxonomy): Eukaryota > Metazoa > Arthropoda > Insecta > Lepidoptera > Geometridae > Aplocera > Aplocera efformata. The sequence goes on from OV121045.1 coordinate 3,054,810, forward strand.
GGACCTGAAACTCCCTCGGGACGAGATGATTGGGCCTTGGCCTTCACTTGTTTATTGATATTGAGCAAGCAACGTTATTAGAACTACGCCAACATCTAAATTATATGGTATCAAATTATAACAAAACTTTGAGCACGTGTTTGAAATTATATGTTAACTTAACTACTACGTAACTTGAAATGTTGGTTATTTTCGAGAGCGTTCTGTTAAGATTTTTGTAATTAAACTTCAATAATATTAACTTTTTTTAATGAGTTCACACGCGGCTTCCTGATTCACGATGAAAAACAATAAATAGTTAATATCATAAATAGAAGCAATAGCAAAATAAAATAAATATTTAAAAAAAATTGGAAACACCAGAACGCCACGCCAGATGAATGTGATTTAGCTCAAAAAGCCGCGTCACCTCGCAAATCAAATAGGATTATTTTATTTTATTACAAAATAAATGACTTTTGGTGCTTTTTCAGCTATATTGAGTTGCTCCTTTCGCATCACCCGGGGGTCTCGTGTAGGGGCTCTGGAGGGACATGAAGCCCTAAAATGGGCTTAAAACATGGACGTTGAAACTACGTTTATGTTGGGCACATTATCCGTCACAGTTATTATTAGATACTATAGAGATACGCTCTCCTAAAATAAACTTTGAAATTAATTTGTATCGTCCAATATTCGAAGTTTGAATGGACCGTGAAGTGAAGTGGCACAGTATGTTTTAACGAAATCAGTAGGCTTTATTAATTCTTGGATTAATGTCGTTTTCGAGCGAAAGTCTCAAAGCTGTTTCAACGGGTCATGACGGGATCACTTACAAAAGATTAATAGATTAGTGAACTTGGCTGTTCTTAGAAGCGTTAATAGATATTTGCCCCATCTTTGAATTGATTATTTGCGGACTGTATTGTATAGTACGCAAATAATCAATTTATTCTTAGTTCACTTATACGACTTCAATTATTTTAGAAATCAGTATCGCATAACTGATTTTATTTAGATTTGTAAAATAATGTACGGCTTTCTTTTGACTAATTGTCTGCGAGTCTTGTGAAAGTTGGAGGGTTTAAGACACTAAAACTTGACAGCTATATATAGATATCTAAATAAATTTAATCCTGCTTGAGTTCTGGGTTCGACCCCCGACCAGGGTCAACGTGTTGAAAATATCAAAATGTTTTTTTCCGTGCTACTTGCGGCACAAAGGTATGAATGTTATTGTTTTTATATTAAGCCCATTTGTTGGAAAGGATTTCATGGCTTTCAAGATCATAAAACTGGAATACAAAGACTTTATTTACACTGTTCTTGATTTCGTAACTTCTTTTAGGGTTGGGTAATCAAGATTCTTATTTGCAGTCGTTGAGTGTTTAGGTCATTATTTTTAACACAATGCTAGTTTCAACTTGCTTTCTGCAGTTAATGGAAACTGCAGTTGACTAGGCACTTAACGTTCATTATTCTAGTCTTAAGATTAACAAGATTACTGAGAATTATTAATAATTTGTGAATTCAATTCGTTTAATTCTCTACATACAACATTGCAGGCATACGTTATATTAGTGAGAACAATAAAGGAAAATAAAAAAAAAAAAAATATTAGTAATGGAAATAAAGAATTGGGTAGGTACTTCAAGCTTTCAGTAAATAATAATTCTCGTATAGAACATTATAAGTAGGTATTAAAATTCCAATACAATAAAAGTTAATTCGCCTTATTCGACGAAACATTTGAATATTTGCATAGAAGAACAACTCTTAATTCTCTACATACAACATTGCAGGCATACGTTATATTAGTGAGAACAATAAAGGAAAATAAAAAAAAAAAAAATATTAGTAATGGAAATAAAGAATTGGGTAGGTACTTCAAGCTTTCAGTAAATAATAATTCTCGTATAGAACATTATAAGTAGGTATTAAAATTCCAATACAATAAAAGTTAATTCGCCTTATTCGACGAAACATTTGAATATTTGCATAGAAGAACAACTCTTTGTATCATTAGGCAGCATCGTCAACAAACGAAAAAGTTTTATGTTGATTTTGTAGTGTAGATAATGTGTTTTTCTGCTCAGAGCCTGGCATAGATAGATATATTTTTAGATTGAGTTTTTTCAAAGGGCTTCCAACGAGGTTAAAAATTTACTTTCCTGTGACTTTTTTCTTCGCCCGTTGTATACTGTTTTGGATGTTTCTTCTTAAAAATGGAAGGGTGCCCTCTAAGGGCGGGAAGTAAGGAATGAATTAATTGAAGTCGGTTTCTCGTTGTTTTTTAAACAGTCACTTGTTTTTCCCCAACCAAAACTCGATTCAATTCAATTCGAGTCCTATTGGACACAAAATTACCACATAGTAAATATGTATTATAAGTACTGGACTTATGTAGTAGATGTCTGAAAACAAATAAATGTTCGTTTCCAGGAGTACCAATACCGCAACCCTTCTCTCCAATCGTTTCCGTTCGGAAACAGCCCCGACATCATCAGGAGCATCGCGTCCAAGACCTGGGACCTCAGCAACAATCTGTCTCCTGTACCCAATTTGCCCGTGAGCAGCGATCTTAGGCCCGAGGCCGTCAAGCGATACGACCCCATGCTGCAGACCAACATTATCAGTAAGTTCTTACCCAGCTTGTTAGATTGGTGGCCGATAATAGAACGATAAGATAAGAGAAGTCAGAGTTCTGTGTGCAGCAAAAAAACTCCGATATTATACTAGCCGATATATGCAATTAATTTCTAAGCAATGACACCTACCCATTTGTTGGTAAGGGCAAGCTTGGCTGTCTGTACCACTCACTTCAGGGTACGAATCCTACAACGTTTAAGCTTTTATGTTTGGTTGGTACCTACCAATGCGCAATGTCCACCTGGAGCTACCACGATAGAAACATAAACTTTAAAGATACATCATATCTTAAAAAATATTGAATAAACAAATCTGGCTTTTCTTTATTCAGGTACATCAGACTATGACCGCGATGGACCAGTAATTAGCGAGGAGGAATATGAAGAAATGATGGACAAACTGAAGGCAGCCGACAATCTCTACACAGAATACACTCTGGAGGAAATCATTTACCAGCTCGCTAAGGTAACTTATATCATTTCTTCTGCAGTTTTCCGGGAAAGTAGTGCAACCATAACCACTGCACCTAAGCATTGATAACATTGTTGGGTACCGGTTTCTAAAAGGCTCAGAAAACAATCAAAAATAAAGTAGTTATCTTTTCTGAATCTGCGCCGTAATTAAAGAGAGTTGACGGCCCACTTGATGTTATTCTGTATTTTTTTTTATTGTACCTACACAAGAAAAATAAAAGGTAAATTATAAACAAAAAGTATGTACAAATTCCAGTAAACCTTTGAGGCTAGTGAGAGTCTGGGCTAGCCAAAAATAACAGTAATACAATTTAGAATTTCTTGTCATTCTGAGACTGAAGGTTCATCTCATGTTCTTGCAATTTCCTATTGGTAAGCTAGTGGAGAAAACAGAAATCGTATTGCTGTACTTGGCAGAGGATACCTACCGCTTAACATGTAGGTACATGTTCCGTTCCATTACATAATAAAATAATGTGTTTCACATTTTCAGATGATGTTCTCTCAATCACTCTCCCGAGACCCGGCGTCGGCGCGTGCGGCCACACAACGCTTCATGACCTTCCTGGAGTTGGAGGCGGAGAGGGGACAACTGTCACGCACCATTGAGAAGAAGGTTCTTGGTGAGTGTCACATACCTACATTAACACAGAGCATTGCACCAGCGAAGAGCTAGGAGACAGAATTTCTCTCCATTTCGGTAAGTTCTTGATCTACCTGGACTTTGAGGAGGAAAGGAAAACTGTCGCGCACCATACAGAACTTGATAAGTAATAACTTGTATATCAAAGAATAAAATCACCTATTCCTGTCCTTCTAGGACGCAGATCCTACTTTATGAAAGCTATCTGAAGCATTTCGTTCCCTTTGAGAAGGGGTGACTACAACTAAGAGTACCTACACTATTATTTTATCTTTCACATACTCTTCAATTCCCTTCTACGCCTAGTTACCTACTATTGTTATTGTTTTGTTTTCAGACGTGATGATTGCGGCCCTGACGGACACCATCGGTGACCACCCCGAGTTACTGCAATCACACGATCAAGCCGGACCTAACCCTGCCAACAGGTATTATCAGAACCGAAGACAGGGAATATAAATTAATTTATAGTACCCTTCGAATACATGTAACACCTGGCGAAAGAAGCAAATAAAGTAGCGGTTGAACTTGTGCCAAGATCGTCCGGAGAAATACTGCCCCACAACTGTTAATCTGCGCCAAGCAGTGGTGCACTCGCGTTGCTGTTACGGTGGAAGGGTATGGGCGCCAGTGAAATCACAGGCGCATGAGACGTTACATCTCCAACTTGGGTGAAGGGAGCAACTGTATGTGACTTGGGTTTTCTCATACTTAGGTCGGGAAGGGCCTCAGTCATTTGCTGCTATAGGCGAAGGTAATCACTTAACAGGTAGGAGGTGGGCCATCAGCTTCAGTCCAGTCACATTTACGTAAACAAAAATTACGTAATCAGTCTAGCCGTGCCAACCTTTAATGGCTTCAATAACCAAGAAACTTGTTCTCGTCAGGATAATGCGTCAGTTCCTGGAAGCCAGCTCGGAGGAGCCGGGCATGTCTCGCGCGATTCTCGCCGCCTACAAGGACGAGCTGCTGAAGGGGCCGACACTGCACAAATTCGCCTTCGACCGAAATTAATCAGTTTTCAAGACGGAGGCGTTTTTTTTTACAATTTTGTTTTTTCCTCTCATTCATTCCCGTATAGCTAATTCATTCATTCGTTCAATTTACGCAAAGTAATTTACCTACAGATACAGACTGCATCCAATGACATTATTGGTCAGGAATCAACGCGTGATAGGTGAATAAATTAGATTATTCAACGCAGCCCCGATGGTTATTATTCGACTACAATACAAGGGCTGACATTTCGCTAAGTCCATAAAATGTAGTCTCCATTGCTTGAGACATGAAAGGGTGAGAGAGTAGATGCTTAATCAAAAACATCAGTCTCTTAGATCGTTCTATTAAATCAATATAATATCTATCACATTTTTTTCTCCGCTTTATTTTTATGAACGAATGAATGAATTAAAATTTCAGTATACGTCCTAGAAGTTTATAATCATAGGTCCGTAAAGTACATTCTTTAATTTTTATTGATTGATGATCCTGGTTTCTTGACCTTATAACTTTTTAATTTTGGCAGAACTACGAGTAACTTTACACGTATTTATTAGTATGATTTGTTATAGTTTAGTATAGTAATATTTAAGAATGTATACTTATGAAGTAGCTGTCTTTAGTTGAAATGTATGTTATGAAATAATTATTTAAAAAAAATCGTAGGCCGGTACCTAATTTTCATTTCCAAACTATTTCGACGCTTTGAATTAATGTTTTTAAATGGTGTATCTATTCAATGAAAATGTTCATTCATTCAATCAAAGCATCTAAAAGGCCCGGTAAAATTGTCAAGGCCATCTGCAAAAATCCGAGATATTATTATGTAAAATCACTATTTATATTTCCCTTCTCTTACCTTTATACATTTACAATACAAAGAATAATTCTAGTTATATTCAAATATTTGTATGTTTATAAAATAGAAGCTTAGAATGTCATGATCGCCCCTATAGACTTGTTACCTATTCCATTTAACACTTAAAACAGTACAACTTATCAACTTTTAAAGCTTTGCATGTTACATTACAAAATATTTAGCTTATTTATATAGTTAAAACTATAATTGTAAGATATTTTTAAGATGATACCAAAGTATAATAATAGGTATTATTGATAGGTAGTCAAATATTTCTTGGTATTTTTCTACTAAATCTTCTATGAAGTGATGTGCAATTTCAGTTTGATACTTGACCAAAACGTATCTAAATAATTAGAATTAAAAATTGACAAAATATTGGGCATATCTACAAACTAACAAACATATCTTGATGATTGAACTATCTTTGAAATAAAACAAATAAAACTGGGTATCCACTTTGCGTATTTTTCTATACTTAATGAAAAGAATGTGTGAGTACATACATATCAAAAATATGTAGTACCTATCGAGATTTAATCTCAAATAATATCAAAATACATATTGCGGTATTTGGACAAAAGAATTTAAGTTGGTAAATTTAACTTGAATTGCACATCACAAAATTACTTATCGTAGCAAATCCTGAGCCTATTTACCTAATCATAATACTTAAATATATAAGACCATCAACCCTTAGTGATAACTTAAAAATAAAAACTAAAATCCAGGTCATTAAAATTCACTTTTAATTTATTTATACTTGCATCTAAAATTCGCAATGTTGGATATAATGTTATGATCAACAACAATTATAATATTTATATTATTCTTTGAAACGTATTAAATAATAAAAAAAAAACAATTTGATGTCAAAGTAGTGTTTCATTTATATTTGGGCTCACATACCTACACAAACGTAGAAAATGCTGTATGATCCTCGGCATCGCTCGAGCTGAATGGGGGGTTGTACCCCTCTCGAGGCAGGTCAAAATTGGACGTCGGCACTAGCGCAGCAGCGGACCATGGTAACAACGGACCTCGTATAGTCGTTGCAGTAAGAGCATCGTGATGTTTTAGTTACTAATGGCAAACAAAGCTATACCATCAAGCTGAGCCTAACATACCCTACCTCGATCCCCCATCGAGGCGGGGACGCACAAAAGCATATCTACACGCCAAAAAGACGCCGAGCTTGTGCTTTGCCGTGACTGTTTACATTTTATTTTGAAGACAACCTAGAAGCCACTCGCCTCTTAAACCCCCGCGCTCCGTCCACGCCGCGTCTTGATCCTGTGATAATATCTTCACACGATCAAGACTTGAAAGCAAACGCACATTATATATTCCAAGTAAAAGTCATTGATTAACGTATACACAGGTATTTATTAATAGTAAATTCATAAAAAACCTAATAAATTAGTAGTTCTTATTACTAATACAAACTTGAAAGTGGCGGGAATGCATTTGCCTTACTAACCACTAGTTTCTTGTGTTGGTACGATATGTAGCCCTTGATCTTGCCATCGAATATCAGATTAGCTACAATACATTGCGTCTCATCAGCATCGACATCGTCCTGACCCATGACTTGCAACGCTGCTTGGAGACATTCTATTTCAATATGGTGATTCTTTTCTACCAAATACACTTTCCGGAATAAATTTCTGTATGCAGCTATCTTTAGCTTTTCCACAATGAGGTAAATCCCAGCTCTGATGAAGAAGCCTTCATGTTCTTCCATGACACAGTCAATCCCTCTTAAGTCACCATTTTTTACAGCAGACACTAGGTCCCAAAACTGCATCAGATCATACTTCTCAAGCAATTCCTTTGCCGGCATATAGCCTAGTAGCATTTTCACTGGCACCAAGTATGTAAGAATCAGTCGCTTATTCTTACTGCTTTTGCGATGACAGTTTTGAAATGCAAATGATAAGTATTCATCAGCTGATCGGTAATCAGAATCAAACATTGCTTTACGTCCAACAAAATATCTGTATGTAATTTGTTGTGCTAGAGGGAACATTTCCTTGAAAGGTGAGGAGTCAATTGCCCTGATCAGTGGTTTGCATAGGTGGAGCTTGTTTATGCGAAAATACACCTTGAGAAGCTGGTTTACAAGAGTCAACATGCCAATCCTCTTTGTGTCATAGTCAGATGATCTGTTGTCGGCAGCACATACTCTGAAGCAAGCCAATAGGCTCTCGGCTGCTTTTTCAAGGATCTTTCCATTGCTTTGAGCTAAAATACAAAATATGATAATTAAAATCTGGCTGTAATCTATATCTTAAAGTAGGCATGCCTCAGGTTTGAGTTGGCTGTAGAAATTTATACAATACTGCATTCTGAGTACAGATCTAGAAAGATAATTTAATAGAATTGATGATCTTGTTGCTTGTGTCTGTAGGTGAATACCCTAGTCCTAGTTATAGAGTCCCTACATATCCCCCGATGACAATTCACACACATTTTTATTAGAAAAAGAATGTTAAAAGGCCAAAACCTTAAATACAAGGTTTTGGCCTTTTAACATTCTTTTTCTAATAAAAATTGCCACAAAACAGCCACTATTGTAGGAACATATACATATACAATTGAATTTTTTACCTACCAACACTCAGCACAGACTTTATTCCAGTAAGTTCATTGATAAGAGTATTATGAATAGTTTTATTATAAAGGCAACTTACGAGAACAAGCCTCCGCTTTCTGTGCCACAAGACGCAAGTCCAGACATACTGTGTACATCAAGGGAAGGGTCCAGTTCTCTTCCTTCTGAACCTGAAGCAAGCGCACCACACATGCAACACAGTTGCTTTGGTGGTTGTAAGCCTCCACATAATCTTTCACAAAGAGTGCCTGAAAAAACAAAACCAAATTTATGATATCTTAATAATAAACTCAAACTCATTTATTCCTTTATATCTCAAGTATCACTTGGACACATTAAATTTTCACACAAGTAAACATATTTGTGAGCATAGAATGTGTCACAGGAGCTCCTTAGTTGCATTACATGCACAGAGATATGCATTGAGATATATATCAAATTACAGTAACTTTTATATTTTAGCTAATCTTATTTGTCAATCTTTTCCAATAGCTTACAACCTTATTGTTTTGTAATTAATTATGTAAATTCATAAATTTACCTGCTACTGACATTTCTCACGTTTGTCACCTAGTCCTAAACTAAGCATGTAAAAGCTAAGGGAACTAGATAACTGAGGGAATTGCCGATCCTATAAATAGATGTAGGCTTACCCATTGAATATGCTCATAGCCTCATTGAGTCCTAAATAAGTAATAGAAAAAAGATTATATTCTTAATGATCCTTATACTCTGACACCGATTTACCACACGAAAAGAAGTTGGTACATACTTCAATTAAAATGACTTATTTTTTATATCTAACCTTCACACACAGCAAATGAGATATAATAATTTCATCCAGTGGGGCGACGCAGTTTCCCTCGACCAGACTGGCGATATCGCTGGATCGGAGGCTCCTGTTCCCAACGTGATCATCTCTGAGGGACAGCAGCCGGGACAATGTGATTCCTTGCGATGTTCTAAACATGCGCTCCACTAGCTGAATGTATTGATTCAGATTGCCGGTGTACGACATTTTTGGTTAAGACTGCTAGTAGAATCGAATATAAAGTTCATGTAAAAATTTGCTAATTTGCTTAATTCATATGAGATGTCTATTATAACGATAAATACAATGTAGCGAATGTATTCATTCAAATAAATCAACTGATTATATTAAAACAACATTAAATTCACAATTGCAAAGCAAACAAACGTAAACAAGGAAAGCAGTCAAGCACAAACAAGCATAATTTGTGCTGCCAGTGCAGTTTTTGAAAGTATACGTAATTTTTGTAATATGGTTACTAGGTGGTGCCGGCCGCTGTCGTTACGCGGCTGTCACCTGTCTTTACGTTCATGATAGTAAAATATATTTTAAGCAAACAAAATATATAATACGCGAAATAATTATTTATATATAGTAATTATATAAATAATAATTATTATATATTTATATAATAATATAAATATTTAATTTAAATACAAGAATTGCTCGTATATAAGATGTATGACCACTCTTTCACATTCACGCTGCTAAAGAGTCCGATAGTGTGAAGTTTTCACCAGTAAATATTTATTTCTTAATTTCATATCTTGGATTTTCGATAGGTTACTGTGTAACAGAAATAGACAAAAAAGTGCTAAAAATGAAGTATCCTAATTCCTATTCTGTGGATTATATGTTCTTTGGATGGATGGATGTAGACGATGATGATAGCCTCCTCGAAGTATCCGCCGACAGCGAATCTGGCATTTATGGTTTAGTTTTTTCGAAGATGTGAGCGAATATGACTTGCTAGCCCAAATTTTCATTAACATCAGTTTTCTGAAAACTCCCATTATGGAAGCAAATACATAGACGTATTCACATCCAAACTCTCTTTTTGATGTCTCATATATGTGATATCAAAATCGGGGGATATAGTTTGATACTACAGCCACATATCATCTACATATTAAACCACTGATGATACCGATAGTTAATAATAATAATTTATTCACTATCGGTATCATCAGTTTAGTTAAGCGAACATGGTTAAAATAAATGCAAAACTACATTGCAAATTGCACTGCATTTTTTTGTTATAAATCACTGTATACGAGTATTTTTTGTCACAAATAAGGTATCTTTATGTCTACAACACTGTATTTCTGATCTGGCAACACTGAATCTAACCAAGAAAGAAAGATTACTTGCTTGCTTGCTCTCTATGATCGGCATTGCTTCATCGCCACTGATATTTTATTTAATCTAATCGTCTAAAACTTAAATTAAAATGGAAGAAAATGTTGCATTAGACACCAGTAAACAAAGGAAATTCATTAAATCCATCAAAGGAATTAAAAAGCTTATCCAGGTTAGTTATTTCATGAATTATTTACTTCCTTGACTCGTTCTTGGTATTTGAGGTTATGTGTACATTATGCTTGCCCATGTTGTTTTCAGAAAGCTGGCAAAGGAGATGTACCTGACAATGTAGAGCTCAAGAGAAAAAGTGCAAAAAAATCAATAAGGAAGCGCCCGGAGCGCGGGCTGGTTTATCTGTCACATATTCCTCATGGATTTTACGAGGTTAGTTATGTTTTCTACTCATGCCCTGCCCTGGTATTGTGGCCCATTGTGGCAAATCGGGGACTAGAAAAAAAATACTAGATATTTTATAGAACCAATGAAACTAAAAATCGTGATTTGGATTTTTTTTATCCAATTATCTTCACATCCTAATTAATCATGGTATCTGACAAAAATGCAGACAAAAATTGTATGAACTAGATAAAGAAAAACTATTGGAGACTAATTAATCACTTACACTAATTGTATTTTTGAATAAAACAATATGATATTAGAAATAGCTTAGACTATATCATGTTGAATACAATAACAGATTCAATTGTTTCATGTTTGTATTTTAGCATGAAATGGCACAATACTTCAAACAATTTGGTGCAGTCAGCAATGTGAGAGTAATCAGGTCAAAACGCACTGGAAACTCCAAAGGGTTTGCCTTTGTAGAGTTTAAGCAGCCAGCAGTCGCTGAAATTGTTGCTGAAACCATGAACAATTACCTAATGGGAAAGAGATTGATAAAAGGTAATATTCTACGACTTCCATTCTGTTTATGGGTTTATTCCGATCATAATGGAATGGTATGATATATAAAACTTCATATATATATTGTAGTTTTTCTAAATGGCTAAGCCTTATGTTGATCTGGAGCTTCGGATTTTCCTAGGTTCAATTAAATCAAGATATTTGAATGTGCTGCCTATTGCCCCAGAGATTTATCATGAACATAATGATTATAATCTATAATATACTTATGAGAATAACACTTTAAGGGTAACAAACTGGAAATATCTGTGTTAAAGTTATGGGACTATGTTTAAAAATAAAATATATCCTTCATTAAAAGGAGAGCCCTTAACTGTAAACAGGCAATTCATGAAGGCATCACCCATTACATACAAGATGAAGAACAAAAACAGAGAGACAAAGACTCTTCCAATTTTTTTTAATATCTTACATTAATACTTAATAATTCATTTGGAAGGGAAAGTAATAATTAACTTTACCTTCCAAAATGAAATGACTTTTTTTATATTCCTGTTTAAATTTTCAGCTGCTTACATCCCCCCAGAAAAGCAAAGGCCAAAAGCTATGAGAAAGCATTGGAGTCGCCTAAACAATCCTGGAAGAACAGAGAGGTTAAAACAAAAAAAGGTTAGTCTTGACTCTAAATGTTATCAAGAACTGTTTAGACAAGTCATTATTTACACACACAGACATTTGTGTGTATCTAGTTTCAAAAGATATTGCTTGAATTGTAGCTGTGTTGCATTCAGGGTTATCACTGCCACCCACAACACTAACACATACCTACTGACGGGTGCAACATGGGTCCCCCATCTCATCAGATCTCAGCTCATTTCACAAATACTCATTTCAAAAATAATTTTCAGGCATACAATGAAGATAAAGATGAACAAGGTGAACTGACGAAAGCAAAGAAAATTATGAAAAAGTAAATATTTAAACTGAATCCCCTAAAGATTTAGATTTTAATTAGAGCTTTCAATGTGTGCTTAGAATAAAAATTAATTGACATTAAATCTCTTTTGGATTGTTTAAAAAAAATTAATCAAGTTTTTATGTTCCAGCTAATTCAAAATTATGCTAGAAAAGGGAAAGAATATTAATTAATATTAATGATTTCAGCTTCAATAAGAATGTGAAGAAGCTGTCAGAACTTGGAATTAACTATGATTTCTTTACTCCTGTAGACATACCTGATGGTTTAAGTTTAAATACAGATAATGTTAAAGATGAGATTAATAATAAAAAAAATAAGGACACAACAGTTGAAGATAAGGATAGCAAATCACAGAAAAAAATTAAAAGCATAAAAGATGCACAGAAATCTGTGAAAGAAACTAATAATGGTCAAAAAATTGACAAAAAAGAAAAGAAAAATAAGCCAGAGCCAGTTGTTAATAGGAAAGAGCAGAATCAAAAACAACAGAAACTGAAAGATGCTGGCGTCAAGCCTCCAGAGAATTTCATAAAACTCGAAGAGACTGATGACAGTGACAGCTCTGCTGATTTTGACTCCGATGACTATAATAAAATGTTGGAAAATGATTCTGATGCTGACTCTGATGAGGAAAGCGATAATGGTGAATCCGGAGAGAATGACGAATCTGATGATAGTGGAGACAGCGAAGAAGAATCAACAAATGGTGAAGAATTTGAGATAACTGGTTCTGAAGACGAAGACAGTGATGTAGATGAAAGGTAAGTTGCTCTTACAATTAATGTTAAACTGTATATATTATCTGATAACAACTTTACTTTGAGAAACCATGTGAAACCTTATGTATCAAAATTGAATATCTATGAAGTATTCCTAATCAAATTTTTTTGTTTTGCCATTTCAGTGAACATGAAGAAGTGATTCCTCTCCCTAAGAAGAGTAAGGGCAAAGCAGGCCCAGTCTTACCTCAGGTAGTTCAAACAAAGAAACAGGCGACTCAGAAAGGGCCTGCTGCTCAGAAACAGAAAGGTCCAATTGCTCCGGTACATAGAGGACCAATTGCTCCAGTAACGAAAGGACCAATTGCTCCAACACAGAAAGGACCAATTGCTCCAGTAAAGAAAGGACCGATTGCTCCAGTAAAGAAAGGACCAATTGCTCCAGTACCAAAAGGACCAATTGCTCCAGTACCGAAAGGACCAATTGCTCCAGTACAGAAAGGGCCAAAGGCTCAGAAGAAACAAGAATCACCTGAACAAATCAAAAGAAAAGCTCCTCAAAGTAAGTAACTTCTAGTAGATCATCTTTCAAATTTTGACTGCAGAAAATACATGTTGTGTTTCACACAGCCCACGCATTTACTTAGAAATATTATATGCAATTAATATTTTTATAGAATTTATTGTATAAACTTATAATTCGTAATAATTGAATGTATCTATGAGCAAATACAACTGAACGACGTCTCATGTCTCATGTCTGTGGGATCCTTTACATGTTTAAACTCAAGATCAGGCTCGAAATCTTAATTGTGCTATTAGACTTGAGGTGATTGCAGCAACTACACTATTTGAAACTTGATTCATGATTTACTTCAATTCGAACTATTTGAAATAACTCATGAGCGAGGTTCAAATAGTGTAGTTATTTATGAGTCATGACTGATTAGAATTCCAATAAACCAAATTCAATACTTTCATTCCTTATTTTTCATCCTAAGTGATATTTTGCCATGTTATTTCTATGGAACCACCTTGTTTATATGTTTGTTACTAGCTGTGCCCGCGACTTCGTCCGCGTGGACTTAGATCTATCCCAGCCTAGAGGATAGAAATATAATGAGATGCTTATTATGTCTGGTCGTTACTATTATACTAAAATTATGTTATGATTAAATCTCAAAATACTTTATTTCCGTTGGATTCTTACCATATTACTTAGGTTTTGTTAACTGGGAAGATTAAAGACTTGATTGAATGATGAACTACGTAAGTGAAACTGCAACCATTGCAAATGTATATTTTACAATAATGCTTCTCTGTAAACTATACTATAGAAGTCGTCTTTTCAGGATATTTCAGGAACGTGCGTATAAAAAATATTTGAATTGCTAAGGCGGACTGTGCAAAAAGCAACTCAATATAAGGACTACGTCTGATCACTGCGGAACATAGGCTCACCGGAGACTGAATGCGTTTAAAACTAAATGGACAGTTGATAGGAATGAGAGGAATTCTCTAAACTCTTGACTTTCAATTTGGTGCCGTAACATAATTTAGGAAGACATAAATTTATAAAAGAGCAATGGGCACTCCAACATTTAGTTTAATATATTGTGTGATGGGAGTCCAGATGCACTCTAGAAATTTACACATTCGATGGGATAGATGGTAGGGTATTATTGTTCCCGCCTGACCGCGGCTATAGGCAGAAACTTTTCGCTGTCAACTATGGTCTCATCCATGATTGACAGCGGGAGATCTTGGGTGGCAGCTCAGTCTTTCTGCAAGGAAGTAACCTCGCAGAAGGAAGCAGCCGAGAGGGTGAGGAAGGAAGAATCTCCTCACCCTGGTAGACGCAGAAGAGTGGGTCGGCGAAGGCAGGCGCATGAGCGCCGCCTGCCACAACGGGAACCTCCTAGTGGTAGAGCCGGGGAATCTGCCGTCCGACGGATGAGGTCCCCACAGGAGGATGGCGTGCTTCGTGTTTCGGGCACGCCACCACAGGGAGTTACACATCGCGTTGGGGTCCCGATACGCGTAGACCAACGCCGCTGGGGCCGCTACCGTACCCGTAGCCCAAGTGTGAAGGCGTAGTGCAGGAACACCAAGGGGGTTTAGTGTGTATTTCCCCAGTACTGCTATTTCTGAGTAGTGTTGGGGGTGTAGTACAACAAAGTATTTACCCATTGACAAAAAAAAATCGTCTTATTATTCCACTACTCTGTTAATGATGTTGAATGGTGTTCAATGCCATACCCTGGGACACTGCTCAATGTTGTATCAGTGTTGTTATACACATATGAAATAAGTCCTGAAGTAACAAAACAGTGTTAAATACACAGGAGGTGTGTGGCCGCATGTTTAGTGTTCAATGCATTGGTATAACGTTGTCCCACAGACTCGAACATTAAGACATGCGTTAATTTCATCAAACTTAGTATCTTCATTTATAAACACCACATAAGAGCATGGTAATATCTATAGGCGGATCTAATATATCGCAGTGAGTTCGGTCCATCGCTTTAACTGTTTTACGGGTTGCCATTGTGCACTGATCCCATACTACTAAGCACAATCACGTAGAACCTTTGCTTTGTCGCTATTTCTAGAAATGTTGCAAACTGGGCTTCAAGTTTCAAGTTCCAGATTCCAAGACTTCCAAGTTTTTGGGATTTTAAACATTTTGTTGGCGGTTTTAGTTTCATGTAACTATGTGTATAGCTGTTTTACCCGATTAGGAAACAGAAGGAGCAATTTTATTTCGGTTGCGTATTTGGGTCAAGACGGCTTTGGTGAGAAATAAGTCCCCCGTACCAATTTATTGGATCTAGTTGCTCGCGTCCGCAGGTGTGTATCCTTTGATTCCCTACACGTACCCTCTGGGTGGTGCTAAAGCAGCAACCAAAAAGTAACAGTAGAACTTGTGCCAAGTTCGTCCGGCGAGGTACTGCCACCACACCTGGAATCACACAAGCAGTAGTGCTTGCATTACATTCGCATGAGACGTATCATCCCCGTCGCGGGTGATGGTCGCAGCAGGATGAGTATGATTCAGTCTAAGATGCAAATACTGAGTCGCATTACTGTTGTCATGGGTGTGGGTCGCCACTTACCACCAGGTGGGCCCTCAGCTCGATACGTAACTAACTCAGAAAAAAAAGATAGCTAGCAAGCATCGATTTATGTTTCGTTATCATTGTTGAGCTGCATATTCTTTGACAGACTTCCGCTAATTTATAATGATACTTTTTCAATATATGTGCTGCATCTGAATGTCCAGATAATATCAGCAAAATCGATAACAAATGTCGCAAGGGTTATGTACTTTCGCCTCTGATGATGATGATGTACCCTGAAGAAGATTTACCTATGCGGCCATTTTCAAAACTTAATCAACCTTTCGCAGTTCAAAGTACAAAGAAAAACTAAACTGCCTTTAAACTAATTGCCTAATTAACTAACCCAAACTACGACTAAACGTGTCATCTGCCTTCAAGCGCCTGCTCGTATTCATGCTGCAATACACCGGCCCGAGTCAAGCATGCAGGATTCGGCAGGCGCCAAATTAAAATTTTGAATAAAACATTGAATAACTTTTGATTTTGCGAGTCGATTTTGATAAAATAAACGGTATTAATTAGTCGAGAATCAGCTTAACATTTATTAGTAATTAGATTTTGATAACTATCTATGGTTTTTGCGTAAAGTGCGCACAAACATTTTTGAATAAAACATTGAATAACTTTTTATTTTGTAAGTCGATTTTGATAAAATAAACCCTATTCATTATTCGAAACTCAGCTTAACATTTGTTAGTACCTAGATTTTGATAACTATCTATGGTTTTTGCGTAAAGTGCGCACAAACATACAGACAAACAGATAAACAGACAAACAGACAAAAATTACAAAAATTGCTTTTTTACGTTCTGTTACTTATTCCTAACGTCTCCCTGTTATTATTTTGCAAAAATCTTTAATGTACAGACACGGCAAGTCTACAGTTTTATTATATGTATAGATAATTGAGTAACTCCTTTTTTTAAGTCATTTAAAACGATTAGCCAATTAAATGTCTGTGTTGTATTTAAATCATTAACGAAAATTTTATAAAAAATGACAGGGAAGTGGCACCTGAGGCTATTTACACTGTTAGCTTTGATTCTTAAAACCGGATTCGGGTTAGGCTAGCTTAGCCCGCTTTACTAGCTGGGCTAGTTTAGCCCGCTTTACTAGCGAGGCTAGTTTAACCCTCCCTTTATGCGGCCCCTTAAGCAACGTTTTAGGAATAACGAGCCAGGGCGCACTTCAGTTGTATACTTTGTCCGCTTTTTCAGGAAATGCAGTCAGCCCGAAGAAGCCAAAGTTCGAAAAGCAGACGCAACAACCAATGAAGAAACAATTCAAAAAGAAGAAGTAAAATATCAATAAATATTATATTTATTCTGTAAATTATAAGCTAGTTTTATTTGAAATCTGACAATGATTATAATATTAAAGAGGAAATAAAATTCATTAGGCGTACTATACACTGATTAGTATTGCAGTATCTTGAATGAGATAGATCTTTGGTGGAGATAGCAGTTAGATCTAATTCAGATGTGACGGAATGCAGCGTATTTTTCACTGCCAAAACATTGTCTTCGTTATCATAATGTCAAAAATGAATCGTACTTCTGTGTCTACATTGACCTGAACCAGACCTAAAAGAACGAATCAGTGTGTAGCTCACCTTATGAGTACTGAGATAAAGTTTACCTTAAAAATCTATATATTAAGTCGATGGGTCAAATTGATATGGGCACAAATAACTACGTTAGAATAAAATTGTACTTAGAATCAATAATATCAAAAATTGGACCTATCAATGTACACAGTACACAACTACACACAAATATCTACTGGATCAAAGATGTAAATACACGATTGTGTAAAATAGATCAAATAGAAGAAAATAATGCCTAGTCATTAGACATTTTCATATTTATATATATGAAGTCAGGCATAGCCGCAATTTTAATACGAACATTTTTCAAAATTTCTGCATACCTTGAAACATTTTCAATTCTATGTGTGTGTGGAGAGCCATGAATACAAAAGCTACATACAAAAATATTTAGTTGTAAATCAGCTATGTGCATTAACAAAAGTGCCTTACTTCAACTCATCAAAGCAGCAAGTTGCTATCTCTCATTAGCGCAAATAGAAATGAACACCCAGTTTGTGTTAGAACAAAATATTCGATAAGATACGGCCTTATAGGTCTATATTTTGGGTGCTTCATCATTAATGCTTGCACTAAACAAACTATTTGGTATTAATTAATATAGATGCACCAATGCCCCTTCTCATTTCTAATACTTCTTGTCCATCCAAAGGTTGTCTGTAAGATATCGCTTTATAGCGATAAGACCGCTCCTTGTGTCATCTTTTTATTAGTTAAGATTTCTATTTTTAATCTATTGTTATCTTTTTGGTGTGCAATAAAGTGTCATCTATCTAAACAAAGCTTTAAAAAGAGGCTGCAGAAATTACAGTTTCAAAATATCGGATATGCGACTATCCCTATCCCAAGCCCCTTTATTCAGCATCATCGACAGCCTCATCATCAAGCCTCACTACCACCGGCCTTTCATCATCCTCATCCGCGTCCAACCCGGTGAAGTCCCATTGAAGTTTAGACGTCAAATTCTCCTGGAATCTCACAATCAATGTGAGCAGTCTACCATCAATTTTGCTCATGTACGCGGTCTTGAAGAATTCCCGCAGTTTTTTGTAAATCAGATTCTTGTTCATCACGATATCGGCGAGGAAATCTTCTGGCATCTCCTCGATTTGAACCTCGAGTGTTCTGATGAAGTGGAAAAATACGCTTCTGTATTTGTGAATGGCGTCGTCGCATGAGCACATTAGGATCACCATGTTTTTCCAGTGTTCGAACGCGTCTAGTGAGTGTCCTATCAGAAAGCATAGGTACGCGAATTGCAGCTCGCCGATTATGTGAAGAGGCCTGAAAAAATAATCGTAATTATAACCCTTTTTCATGCTGATGGGGCATTTTGCTTTGGGCTTAGGATGCGGAGAAAAAGAGTCAGACTCTGCAGGTAGCAGTGCCACAGAATAGGTGGGGAATGCCGGCTCTGTACTACAGAAAACAGTACAGCGATTTCTGTATCTATTAATCGGTCGTACTAGTAATGTGGTAGTACTACAATTCTGCCTTATCTGCTGGTCTTCTTTTGTGTGAGCGAGTAGCCAAATATCAGATTACTATTTTATATTTGAAGGGGTTTTAAAACCGGTGAAATTACAGGTACGTGCGACTTGCCATATATGACTAGATACTTTAGTATGTCGTTGGTATTGTCATGGAATACAAATTTGATGGACTGGGTGATTAAAAAGGAAAATTACCAAATATTGCGCATGCGCTTGTTTTCGCTCGTACACGGGGCCGGTCCAGTCATTCCTAGCCGGCCTATTCTGTTTAGTTAGGTGCTCCGACGGCATTTCTCCCTTCGTGCACTTTTGGTAACTCAAAAATGGTACTCACTCATCTTGTTGCGCAATCATAAGCTCCAATGAATAAGACTGGTCCAGATAATGTTTTGTGATTTCTTCTGGAGTCGAACCTGGCGGGTATTTGTCACGCGGTATCTCCGTGAATTTCAGTGCTGACCCTGAGGAAAAATCATTGATTGTTTGAATTGTTTAATAATACTAAACACAACCTTATTGAATCCAAACCTTTTGATAAGGTATATATAAAATGACAGAATGATATACAAATATGATAAAAGTATACCTGGTGCAGGTTTAAGATCTGGCAACATGGAATTTTCCTTCTCTTCCCTTGTAAGTCTCTTGGCTCTCTTAGCATCAGACTGTCCTGATGTGCCCTGCTCTGCCATGCTCTGCTCTGCTGTGCTGGCCTCCTCAATGCTCTGCTCTGCTGTGCTAGGCTCTGCAATGCCCTGCTCTGGCATTTCAGAGGGAGGTTCCTCACCCCCCTCACTTTCTGATGAGGGAGCTTTTTTGACACCTCTCGGTCTGTCAGCATCCGTTGTCGACATTAGTTCCACTGATGCTCTGATGATGCCGGTATCTGGTGATAGTTTTGCAGCTAGGTCAGCTGGAATTTTAGATGTTTTAGAATTAGTACTGAAGATATGATAATTATTTGATATGTTTGTTAATTTATACAATTTTCAGAAGCGTCAACTAATGATAACAGCAACTTATTTCTTAGCTATTATATAATTCCTGTTTATAAGGAAGTTTACAAAAACAGGAAAAACTAAATGGTATAAGCATGTCTATAATTGATTGTACTACTACCAAAACTGGTCTCTCTTATATTAGAGAACACCACAGAAAATTTTGCCCTAATGACCTTATAAGTTTTTAGAGCTTTTATTGTACTTCAGAAACACAGCCCTGTATCGATAGGTGAGATTAAATAGTGAAACCTGAAATCTGTGAAGTGAGCAGCTTCCATTTCTGCCAGATCTCATAAGGGTATGGAGCCAGCTGTCGATCCAGATTGTACAGGTTATCCTTCAAGCGCTGTATGGTGTCATCTACCAGCTCATCCTTGGAGATGTCCTCAGTCTCCTTGTCCCACATCTTTACAAGGAACTCTTTCTTTTGAAAATAATGCATGAAGCCAGATCTGAAATAGAAAATATTTAAGGTATATGATTGCTTGTAAACTCTTGCATTCAATACCGTCACCAAGTGTGTTATAAAAACTCACTCCACATCTACAGTCTCTAATGCATACTGCAGTGACTCAAAAAAACTAGACCCTCAAGAATTCTAGACAAACTATATTGAATAGAATGAAGATCTACCGCAGGCACACAATTATTCTAATTTAACCTAGAGATTATAAATGCAGGCCCTGTGACCAGGTAAATTTTGGAATGTGTCACAAATGCCGCATAAAAAATAAAACCAAGGTTTATATAAATGTCTATAAAAGCTATGTATCCACGACAAACATCTTTTTGACGAGAAATCACAGCCTGACAGGCTAACATGCAGCAAACATGGAATTTATATTTCTGAGTTTTCATGAAGCAATATTGATATGTAGACCAAAAGTGCATGAAACTAACCTTGGGCTGACATCACCAGTTCCCTTGCTCACTCCAGAATAAAAAATGTAGTGTAAACCAGGTGGAATCATCTTTATTCCGCGAAATTCTTCCTCCGTATTCCAGCATTGCATATCGATACCAAACGCTGTTTCTTCAGGCACACCGAGGAAAATAAAAGTCCCTCCGTCAACTAGAAGCTTCTTCGCAGTCTCTTGATCCATCTTGCTTCAAACGGCTATTCAAGAGAGATTTGCGAATCAATAAATTATTTATATTTAGATGCAATCAATAATGTTTACATCCGACCGGAAAATGACAGGTATCAGTCACAGAGTAGGATAGAAGATACTACTACAGTACAGACGTCAGTCATCGAGTTTGACGTTTGAGTTTGACACAATCGAGACGACCATAACCACTTTGAGTTAGATTCTCTTGGACTGGAGCTTAGGCTCTATATGCAGGGTTACATTCCGAAGTGTATATAGAGTGGTGTATATATATTAAAATACTGCGTTATAGATTATGTTACCGTGTCTACGTTCATAGTACACGTAGGTACACAATATTATGCCGTGTATGTAAGACCAAATACTAATTTTAAGACTGGTTCAAAGGTTTCTTGATATTCAAAAAAATAAAGGGAACCTACATTTCAATGTGCCCCCGAATCACGTAAGCACCCGGCTTACTCCTAAAAGTTTTACTAGCACAGATAGCTTACGGTTCGGAATTTCGTGGATTGTAATACAATGTGAAAATTAAGGGACCAGGCGGAATGAAATTGTTAAAATTATTACAACTTATCAAATTACAAAATAGCCCGTTTTTAGTTTTGTGTTTCGTTGGACTGTCTCGATGAGTTCTCTTAGTTCTAAATCTTTAAATATTTTATCGAACGTCCACAATGAATTTACTGTTGCACTGTTATAAACCTTTTGCTAGTTATAAATAATATCTAATATTAATCCAGTTCCCAAACTAGAACTAGAAAAAAAAAAAGTTGAACCTACCTATAGGTAAAAATAAGATTTAACCTACTTCCAAAAAAAGGTGGTTCTCAATTTGGCTGCATGATATTATTTTTGTTTTCTATATGTTTGATACCATAGAAAAAACAAACGCTTTTGACCTATACCTATTATGAGAGGCCTTCATAATCTATATAAGAGGGTAAGACACATTTTCTCTATTTAATGTTAACAAAAACTGTTCTTATTCCTCCTTAGATACCTACACACAACTACAAAACAGCTATATAAGTAGATATCTGCTCCATGGAGGGTCGGATAGGGTTTGAACAAACGCTAAACTTAGTAATAAAAAAGTGTGATCTCGTAAGTATAACATATTTATCTAAAAATTGACTTCCTTATCTAACTATTTTTTTCAGATTTCAACTGAAGTAGATACCTAATTATTTTTCACTAAGTAGATACCTGCTTACTTATTTAACCCGATATAGATAAAATAAGATAAACGCATACTTTAGCTCGAAATAGGTAATAATAGTTATCTGTCCCCGTGTTGTGTTTGACGTGTGACTACAGTGATACAGAGATTATCACAAAATTTTTCAATAAAAATTCGGTCCCGGATCTTAAAACAGGGTACTGAAGCAATTTATGTAAGATTTTAAAAACTGCCACTTGTTTAAAATTATGTTTTAAGATATTTTTTATATGCGAGTTTCTAATTATTTATTTCAAACATTTACGCACAATTGCACAATTTAATCAACGACGCATATTTATAGCTACCCGAACTGCGTGTATAACTAAAAAAAACATCAGCAAAATCAAAATGGCTGGGGCTTGTTTAATTTTTTTCCAGCTTACAGTATTTTCGCAAACATCCCACATAACCATGTGCAAACGCGCTGTAACGCGGCAGCCAGACACGCCAAGTAAAAAATGCCGTTAATCCAAAGAGGTTTGTTTTCCACTCGTGCCACCAGACGACTGAGCACACTCGCTCGAATTCGAATAGTTTGCGAAAAAATTCCCGCCGAATTTCCACGGAATTCGAGTACGCGTTGAGTGGGTAACACAGAAAGCTGCACATAGCACCTGGGTTTTGTTTTGCTAGGTATGGATTTTTTTGCCTAATTATTTTCAACAGGTGACGAAATACCGTCTGAAGTGGTCTGCTAGACGGTAGCGGTAATAACGCTTTAGTTTGGCGTCGTCACTTTTGCAATTAGTGGATTTAGCGAGTTGAAAAAGCTCTTTATTAATTAATTTTTGTCATACGTTAGTTTTCGCGTTACTAATTGTACCTAGGGTTAGATTTGTCAGTTTGCGACCGACGCTTTCATTAAAATTATATTGCGTGCGAATCTGCCCACTTTATCGTAAAGCTAATAACTGTCGGGCTTCGTTTTATTTCATTTAAATAAGTATATAATTTAATAGATAATTACGAAAAAATGATTAGGTTTATAAGTATTCTATCAGTGTGAAATATGGCTATTTATGAACTATATCCTTAGAGATAGGTAAATTATAAATAAAGTAATTTACAATAAACTGCTTTTAACTACCTACAATTATCTTCGCAATACATAAAGTAAATATCGGCAATAGAATTAAATGGGAGCATGGGTGTTCGTGAAACCGATATATTCACATGAATAAACAGGGAATCCTAGTGAAGGGGTATGAATGTGTAAACGTAGTTATTGAACTTTTGGTACCACTACGTACGTACTACTCGGTAAAGATAGTGCCATCCACGAAGACGCGCCCCGCTCTCCTTCCTAATCGCTTACAGTTCAAGTGTGTAACATTCCGGTTGTGTTGTCGATACACACTAATTGCCTATCTATACCACTATTGTATCGACAAAACTAAAACACTAACGGAATCATGCATTCTTGTACCTACTGTATAAGCGATTAGGAAGAATAGTGGGGCGCGTCTTTGTCGGTGGCACTATTCTAGCTGTGAAATTTTCGAATTCACACAAAAATAAATAATACCTACACTTGTAATAAAACGCCATCGCAAGTAGTTAACGTAAACTATCCTTTAAAAGTATCTCTCCGACAAAATATTAAAATACTGCGTTCTCTTGTAATGTTTTAGGATTCAGAATGTCTTGGTACATTTCAATCTCATAGAAAGATACGTATTTATAAAATGAGTCTGGCTATAACAATTTAACCTTTATCACTTCACTTACAACCTTTACTTTTCACCTGGATCAGTATCGATTCCCTAAAAGCATCTAAATAGATTTTACTTTTAGTTTTGATGTTCTATTTTTGACGGCTTTCGCTGACGAATAGTCAGTTCTTTACCCACCAGGGAAATTAGGATGTATCTACTTAACTTTCATTCTCCTCGCAACCCTATATTCACGAATTCTTTGTTTTCATCGTGAATTTAAGGATGCGAATTCTCTAGAGAGCATCCCGATATGTGAGCCTTTGAAACTGGGACGGTACTGAAAAAGTTGAACTCGGTTCGCGTACTAAGTTCCGATGTAAGTAGAAATGTTGCCTTGTACCTACGTGTATTTTATTTTGCCTGATTCTAGGTCTCTCGTTAAGACACACGACACGACATTTGAATGTTGGGTTACAAAGGGACAATCATAACTTAACGGTTAATGTTAGCTGATAGTGGTCAAAATTATTGTTGTGTCTGACACCATGGAATCACACTTATATTATATATGAGAAAGTTGTATATGTATGTTACTCCTTCACACTAAAACTGTTCAATGGATTTGGATAAAATTTGGTACCAGGGTAGTTTATATCTAGGATTAACACAAAGGCTACTTTTGATCCCGGAACTTCGCGGGAAAACACCGCGGGGCGCAGGTAGTTCGAAAATGTAGCATGAATATTTAAGCAAGAGCTCATACTTTACTTTTATCCCAATCAGCTGTCAGCACTAATATGATCATGTGTGCGCGTAACATTTATGCAATAAAAATTGACTACCTAGGGATGTGACCGTTTGTATTATTAATCGATATCGACATTACGGATAGAACATAATCGAAACATCGCATAACACTATCGATATGTGAGAGGCCGCTGACCAATTACAATTTATTTAAAAATACGAATAACTGATTTAATAACAACTGACAAGTAACGTGTACATTATCAAGAGCTCCATCCAAACTCCGCCTATGACTGAAACGTATAAATGTCATGTTATGAATAAGGCCCTGTACCTACTCGTAATTTTCTTTTTTTGCCGACTTAGATAGCTTTTGCACTTTTACTTTAAATTTTTATTTATAAATTTTTGGTGCAGTACCTGTGCGTGTTCGGTCCCGGTGTAATGATTCCTAGACCTGGTAAAATTACCTTCGAAATTTCTATTCCGAAGGTGTTCGGTGAAATACGGGCACATGTGACGTCCCATATAATGTTCAAAGTGACAAATTAAATGCTATGCCACTTGGGAGAAACTTTCAAATAAACATATCATGATCTAATCCCGTTTCAGAATCGATAAATCCTTATCTCTCCTCGCACATATTTCTATTGGCAAAGTATACCATTTAATTATTTTGAGGTACGCAAAATGACAGCCAATCATATAGCTCCATCAGTTTAAACACCATAACCACAGATTTAAGAAATATTGTTACTTGGCCGTCGTACTTGTGGATAGTATTCTAAAATCCAGACAAAGGCTAGATTACTTACCCTAGGTACGACCTAACTTCAGGTCTACATAAACTAGTTGTCTCCAGCAGGTCGGTGAAACTTTTAATAGTGTTCATGTCCCCAGCGAGACATGCCGTCGATGTACCCACAGTGGATAAACCAAAGTTGTCGCTTGTCTGTAATAGTTTATACAACAAATATTTGACAAGTATACAAGTAACTAACTATACTTAACAGTAGCACGGCATAACATTATATACCTAGGTGCCGCTTGTTTTAATCGTCGCTTACGTTGTGTGTGTTGGAACAGACGTAAACTTAACAGGACTTAACTAGGAACTTAACTACGACCAGCCAAAGTATGAAAACTGACTGTAATTTGACGTATCTTTGTGCATTTTATATGCTGGAGCTCCTGTGAAACGTTATATGCTCACGAATATGTTTACTTGTACGTGTAAATTATGACGTATCCAAACGATACTAATGAAATTTAAAACAATGTTGAGAAATTTGAACCAAAAAATTTGCATCTGCACCTGTAAACTAGAGTAACCCGTGTAATGAGACGCCTTCTACATTAAAATAGGGACGTTAGTAGTAGAAAATAAACGGTATTTGTCCAGAGAGAGCTTTTGTTACCAATATAAAATGCTCAGGTCTGGGACCTTGAACTTGTTCTAATGCCTTTTTGTTATAAACATTTATTGTCTGTCATCCCCTGCTTAGGGCCCTCTCTCTGTTATTTTTAGGCGTCCGCTCCTGAGATTTCAAGGAGAGCTGTATCCTTGGAATTGTCAATAAAGTTAATTTTTTAATGTAACTTATGACATAAAAAAAATTTCTATTACTTATATTCGAAGTCAGTCAAAAAATCAATCGATCAAGAAAAACAAACTTTATTTCATCTGAATTATAAAAACATAAATCTAATCATAAATTAGTTTTTCTATATCTAAGACCACGTACTAAGCTAAGTTTGGTTTGGTACAGGCGTATGATAAGCGAGAATAGATTTATATCTCTCTTAACAGAACTACTCGTAAACTAAGCGATCGAAAAATAATACCGTTATGGCCTGAAGTAAGTCTCAATCATACACCAATTTATAATCTGTAGCTTCCAGTGACACCTCATTCCGGCTAAGTCAGGTGTAAAATGGAAAAAGGACAAAGGGGACAATAAGAAGTGAGTGTTCGCAGAATGTGCCGTATCGACCTTTCAGCGAGTCGAGGGCTTTCCGTCGAGGGCTTTCCGTCGAGCTATACGGATTTTGGATATTGCTTATTGACACGAGTTCTTTGTGAGCAGGTTTGCGGGATAGATTCTTGAAAGTGACATGTAGTTTATTATTAATTCCTTTTTTAAATCGAATCTACACGTATTTTAAATTTTATTTCTTGAATCCTATATGCCAGTCCCGTATGAAATTATTTTTGTTGGTCAGAGGACGGTCTTTATTCAAGTACCCTCAAATAGATATTTTCAATTTGACTGAGGAGTACTTGGGCGACCGAGCTTCGCTCAGATTATTTTATGTAAAAAGTTATTTTGAAAAAAAAAAAATGCATAGATGCATGCATGGTATTGGTTAGTTAACCTGTATTTCTTTTTATTAAAACACTTTTTATTTAAAAACACAAACGATCTAAGCTCTGTCGCTCACGTACCCGTTTTATCTTTGTTTATTACTTTAAACGACCAATTCTTGTATATATATTTATTGTCTTTGCGTATGTCGGAAACGGCTCTAACGATTTGGATGAATTTATTTGTTTAGATTGGGTTTTGTGTTTTTACACTTTTTAACCGAGCTAAACACACAAAATTTCATCCAAAATACAAGAATATGGTATAAGTGTAAAAACTATGAAAATAATATTTATTGAATCAAAGGTTTCTATTCAATTCAGAAGTCTAGACCGAATAAATTATAAATGTTAGCTTTCATTTAGCTGAATATAATAAGGATCAATTCAAATAGAAATTGATAGTTTATACCATTTGAGCAAGACCAAAAGCAACATGGATTTTGTTCGAGAGCATAACCTTGTTAATAGATATCTAGGTACCTAAATTAAATATATTCATCCAATCTAAGATTTCAATTATTTCATTAGGAATTAAACTAATTCCATTAATATCCGTTCTAATATTGCCTTTTCCATTGAAGCTCTAAGTCTGTACAAATTTCTGAGGATTTCTTTAATTAGTTTCGCATCTTAGTTCTTGCTTAGAGCTAATAAGTAAAATATTTAATTATTTCTTAGCCGTAAGCCGTACTTTAAAACTCTCTTGAGATACTGTGCTTCAACAAAATATGATGTTAGGAGTTTGAAATAAATCTACATACATAGAAATCTATTGCCGTACGTTAGTCTCGGAAAAACTCGAAAATGTCTCGACCAACTTGATTTTATTTTGTTTCGAGTGGTTTATGAAATAAGAAAATTAGGAAAAGCTCAAAGTAACAGCTAATATTCTACAATATCACAATTGTTATATTTGTATGCACTTTTTACGTGCCACGAAGCCGGTGAACTTCGTACCACCTAAAATTCCACCTACCTCGCCAGTTCACGTCAGCAGGAAAATAAGCGTAGATAGTTGAGTATCCATCTAAGTAAAATTTTAGGGTTTATGGTTGGATGCAAATCAAGCGGTAAACAGTGCAGTAAGTTTTTATAGAGAGTTGTTTAACATTTTTTTTTGTCTTAACATAGTAACCCTATACACTGCCAAAAAAAATATTATTGTTAGGACCCGTTTCAGTTTAAATTAAATTTAAATCAGCTCAAGTATTTGTCTGTACAAAAATATTTCGTCTAGGTCTAATTGTTGAATAACGCACTACCAACTAATTGTCTTGGGTTTTTGTTCTCGTTTGTTCAGGGTGAAGGCTGTCAATTACGAAAAAAAAAATCTATATTTAAAAAAGGCATCAGCACGTATCATTACGCTTGGTTTACATAGTGCTGACTAACGAACGAGCGTAGAAATGAATATATCATACCTGACGTGCCTCATTAGGCCGGCGAAACCTTTATTGCGCATACGAATCATGCCTTTTTATAATTGTGCTCTATAAATCTTATATAACAATTGTATTACTTCGTTGAAGTCTCGTTATGATTGTTACCTGATTAGAAAGCAAAATAAAAATGCGTGGACCATCATAGAAGTTTTACCTGCAGTCGCGCAGTTTGGTGGGAAAAGAGGGTGTGAGGAGTGTTGTTAGTTGACAGCTGTGTTTGTCTGTCAATATGTCAATTTCTTTGTGGCGTCGTATCTCCAAAAGCAGTCGTCCGATTTCAAAGTTTTTTTAATTATAGTTCATACATGGTTCACACAAGTAAGTAATTCTGACTTCATATTTGGAAGGGATATTAAAAACAATAATATATAATATATAACTTTAACCATTTTTATAAAAATACAATTACAATAAGATTAAACTATATAAGTAATTCAGTTCGGATGTTTTAATTTTTTGCACCTAGAATTTATTTTTATGCATATATGTGATGGATCTACTCCGTACATAACTTTATTTATACGACTTAGGTCCTCCCATAAAGTATGGGAAGACCTAAGTGAGGTTGAGAGTCACCAATAACTCAGAGAAATAAATTGAGGTGAAACTCTTGTATGTGTTAGTACTCGGGCAGAAACAAACATTTATTAATTATTTGACTAAGCTTCAAGTTTATTTCTTCCTTTGATTATTACACTTTAAATATATTGTACATAATCAATTTGAAATGCAATTTTATAAAATAAACTAATACTCATTATTAACAACTAGCTGCGCCCCGCGGTTTCACCCGCATAGTTCCCGTTCCCGTGGAGAATACGGGGATAAATTGATTTTATTTTTTTCGTTAATTTTCCAATGTTTTAATAGTTATTCTGCTATTCGGGACGGAAACAAATCCAACAAATCAAAAACCATGGCAATCGGTCCAGCCGTTCTCGAGTTATAAGTGTTGTAACAAACACGACTTTCTTTTATATATATAGATTTCTTACAAATATCAAATAGTCATCCATACGTCATTACATAGCTGTCATTATACGTCAATTTTGTTATTCCAAGTCTGATTCTTTTTTGTTATACCACGTTTTATAGTGACTGACGTTACATGTCAAGTCACACGGGAATGATGTCGAACGGGATAAAAAGTATCCTATGTCCTTCTCCTGGCTCTAAACTACCTCCCTGCCAATTTTCAGCTAAATCGGTTCAGCCGTTCTTGAGTTATAAGTGAAGTAACTAACACGACTTTCTTTTATATATATAGATGTAATTTTCATGTACCTAGTCATAAGCACAAATTTCTCAATATCATGGAAGAGATCACTTTTAGTTATAATGCCGCCCATTGTGCATCTACCAAATTGTTATTTGTTTATGTAATTTGTTTGTAATTGTTTTTTCTTTCAATAAAGATTATAATATCTATATCACAAAAATGGTATAGGTAGTGATGCACGACCACAAATAGGACACACACAACGCAACGTATACCTATACTTCAATTCAGAAACAAGATGTTCATTCGTCAGAGTTACAACCTCGTTCTTGCCGAAGGAAACGAAATAAAATCTCCCTAAGACCACTCCAGCTCTAATGAAGCCATCCACGTTAACTTTTGTCTTCGAAAAGGTCACAAAAAGTATACAATTAGTGTTCTACAAAACGCTCACACTAATTAACTTGATCAAGTTTCTTTATTTTAGCGCTCTTTTGAATTTTCTGTTGCGTTTTAGGCGAGTAGACAGCCAATTGCATTATTCTCCTTTTCTTTTTGTCCGACTGAGAACGTAGTAAAAAAAAAAATAGTTGAATCAAAAACTAGCTTTATCCCGCGTACTTGCTCGCGTAGATGTTTAAACATTTCACTGGAACTATGAAGTTATTCGAGACAAATAATAAAAATTTAAATTACTACGCACGCGCACTAGGATTTTTTTGTGACAGCTGACATAAAAATTCTCCGTGCACAATCACAGAACATAAACTTGCAAGACTCAACATAAACTTGCCTCGGCTGATAATTTTCTGGGACCCTTTTGAAGGCTAGGTTACCAGTTTTACCAGTCTTACATAAGGAAATAAAAAGATTCCCAAGATGTTCCAAAGATATTAAACTCAGCCATAGACAATCTTTATACAAATACTCACGTCGTTGATAACGTTAATAAAACAAGGTTACATTAACTTAACAGTATTTCAAATAAATGTTACATAGCGAATAGATGAAGAGAAAAGATGGATGAATTGTGTGAAAAATGATGAGAAAGGAATAAGTGACGTGACGTCTGAAAGAGGGAAATGGAAGAAAAATATGAGTTGTGCCGACCCCACTTAGTGACAAGTAGTAATAAGGACAAGGAGGTGATTATGATGACTTTAAATAAAGTTGATAAGCTGTATCCCTACCAGCCTCTATGTTCCCACTGCAGGGACACCGGCCTACTCTCGATAATTAAGAGTGAATGGGCTCTGATCTACCACGAGAGCCCAATCCGGATTGGTAGATGTCACATGTCGTCGAATTTTTGGTTCTAAGACATGCCGGTTTCCTCACGAAGTTTTCCGTCACCGTATTGCGCATATAAATTTTTTCAAGTGAAAAAAAAACCCCTTAGGTGCACGTGTGGGTTTGAACCAGCAACCTTCAGATTGAAAGTGGGCGTCTATGCCCCTGGGTCACCACGCTCTTAAATACTTATTATACTGCGTATACCTCAAAGTTGATACCAATACAAAACAAATTACAAGTTGTGTGAAGTTTACCAACTAAATTGCTCACTAAACTAGGAATTCTATATCAAAGGAGAACCAAACAATAAGTTAAATTTTGCCGTAAAATCGAACTAAAGCTGCGGCTATTTTGTTGGGTTTGTATCGTGACTTCAATTAGGCTCCGAACGGTGCTACAATGTATTGAAACCTACACCGCTCATAGCCAGACGTGCAATTCTACCAATTCTAGTAAAGGGACATAGTTTCAATCACTATAGTTAGATCACTAATGGCATAATGACGACGAACTCAGCATTAACTGACAACTGGCTGGCCCCACAGCTCAGTTGGTAATTCGGTCGTGGGTTCAATTACTAACCAGGACAAGTATTTGTGTGACGAACATATGTTTTTTCTGTATCTGGGTGTTATACAATATATATGGAAAAATCTACAAAAAACATTAGTATTTTCTCAGAAATTTGGTTACCATACTATC
This sequence comes from Aplocera efformata, assembly GCA_921293045.1. Classification (NCBI taxonomy): domain Eukaryota; kingdom Metazoa; phylum Arthropoda; class Insecta; order Lepidoptera; family Geometridae; genus Aplocera; species Aplocera efformata. Next base: position 3,086,746 of record OV121045.1, read on the forward strand.
TACTTTTTGGCAGACAGTGTTGCTTCTTTAACAACACGATCCGCCAAAAAGAATACCCTTCATGTGTTTTTTCTATGCGTGGTGCGAAAAGAGTAACGCAAAGTACCAGTAGAATTTGTGCTTAAATCGTCTGTAGAAGTACTGCCTCCACACCTTGTAATCCTCGTACAAGCAGTGGCGCATTCGCGTTGCTGTTCCAGTAGAATGGTGTGGGTGCAGGCAAATTAATAATAGGTAGATTGCGCTGTGTGAAATGTCCTTGATTTATTATGTTTAAAATAAGATAAATATTTAAACTACATGTGATGAACTGCATTATGAAACTACGCTTTCTCAACGCGTAATATCTTCGTAGAGCCTCTACGACATAGCAATGACGTATGTATTAGCAGAGAAAGTAGAATGGGTAAGATTTTGCGTTATGGTTCCAATTCCAGCACCAATTTTCCTAATATTTTTTTTGGGGTAAAACTAATTTAAGCAGAATGGTAGATTGCAGAGCAACACATCGGCTACGTCATAAGTTGCAGATGTTGCAACATTTATAAATACACGAGGGTGACAATTTGCCACTGAACATCTTTTGGTGTAGCTCTTAATTGATTGTCGCCATTTTGGCGCTATTAATCCTCTGTAAACCTGTACGAGTGTCTAAGGAACTAAAATTAGTGACAAGTAGTCACTAATATTAGTTCCAATATTCGTTGCATGTCAAATTATAGTAAACTTTTTTTTATACCTCACCCACCACTTTGTAGGACTGTTAACTTTCATTGAATCGTTTGTCATTATTTTTACACATGTATGTTTATGCATATTTCACAGTTACATGCATAAACCGCGTGAGTGAACAAGCTGTTTAAAAGTTGTGTGTGGGATTGGAAAGCGAAATGTTTGTTTTCGGGAGCGTAGTTCCATTGCGCCCGCGGATTGTGGACAGATTCAATTTTCTCAACGCGATAACCAGAAACAATAACTGTAACGTAGATGGAATCGTTCAAAAAGGAAGCTTTTAAAGAGTAACTCACTTTTTTAATATTTTCAGACCCCTACTTTTCTCTAGCGTTGGAGTTTTCAACCCACCCGAAATGAAACTAGAAATTTTAATATGCCCTCCGGAGCACGGAAGCGCTCAGTTCAAATGCCACTAAACGGTCACCCTTCAAACTCAAACTCGTCTTCAAAGAACTTCTTTAATTTAAAATAATCGTAGTCATTATACAATAACAATAATTACAACTAATTTCTGTACTTGGTCAGACTAAGATCATCCACTTATCTTCGTTTATAGTACCAGCTATCGGTAAAAGAAACTTTGCAGGCGAACTGGCCAGACCTGCACCTTTTGTATTAACTAAAAAACTATTATCTAACTTTTAAATTCACGAGACTGCGATAACGTGCTCTTTACTCGAGTTTAAAATGTGATAAAACTCGGCATAGATTCAGCTCTTACAACTTTTAATTACTTTAAAGTCTGGCCCGTAACTGCTGTCTGCAGTGGCAGAACAACATCACGTATACCACAGAGTATAAAAAGTTGATAAGTATAGAAAGTTGATTATGAAAGAAAATGACTATAGTATGATGGTAGTTTTCTATAGATGGCATAAAAGTCAAATTTCCAACTTATTTATTACCATCTCAATGATCGTTTGGATATGCCAAAATTTACACGCACAGAGTTCGGCCGGAGTAGTACTGCCACCACACCTGGTTATATCATAGCTATTGCTGTCGATTAATAGGTACTACAATTAACCAAGTATGGAATCGTTAAAATTTAGAAAGCCATAATTAATTAGTATCTATTGTATTTTGCATACTAATAAAAAAGATTACTGAGGCTGAAACTGCTGAACCAGGAGTAAAGATGTCAACTTGTTATTGAAAGGTTGCTAGTTCAAACCTCCAAGTTCATCAATGAGTTTTTTCTAAACTTGAGGATACCGACACGCTCGACACGACCGTATGTTTACAGTCCAGATCGGGTTCCCGACGTAGATCAAATCACTCACCGTTACTCGTCGAGAGTAATCTAGAAACATTGAGGCTGGTACAATACCCTGAATATTGAAGGTATAACAATAATTCAATACATAACTCAACTTTCCATCCACAGATTCTATCCTGTGCGCCATTCCACAATTTATTTCTATCTCTGTGTCACCACAGCACTCAAAAATGTTCAAATTTTCAAATTCATAGTAGCTATTCGTTCGTTCCATTTTAATTAAAAAATACAGGTTCGTTTTATGCCCCTGGGAGTTTTACCGAAATTAAGATGGAAGAAGTATGTGAACATGTGCGAAGCCGTGGTGTAACAGAATTAATAAAATTACAGTCTTTACGTGTCTTCACAGAACCTACAATATTTCCCTGGTGGTTTCTGAGCTGGATTCACTCACGACTGGCTTAAGAAGAATTTAATATCACACTTTTACAATTGTATATTCGTGAAATAATTTGACGTGACCTGAAACATTGGATTAAAATTAGATTTTAATATGTTTTCGTTCGCTGTTACTTATTGAAACCTGTATAGCCTGGCAGTGGGAACTTTTGGTATGGTATCTTATTGTACCATACTAAACAGAAATCTCTTACGATAGATGTAGTTTAGTATTCTACCTATTTTTAGTATTTTTTTAGATTACAACGTTTGTCTGTCTATTAACCGCAAGTATGCTACAATCGAAGTCGAACAAACGCCGTAAACCATGTGAATGCGTACACAAAAACTAGACTGATTAAAATACTAAGTTAATTCATTACTAGTACCTACTACTTATTTAGTAGTAATTAATTCCAAACTTTACAGCCACAATTTCTTAATCAGCGTTGATTTGAAAATTAACCCGATGCTAAAACCAATAACCAAAGTAAATTAATTTTGAAGTATTAGACAGTTCCGATACAATCGAGATTCTTAGAAAATTGTTTTATTGCAAAGTTCGCTGCCCCTTCGCCCTGCGTAAATAAGATGTCATTCATTTAGCAGGAGTGCCAAGTTTTGATTGTAAAATCTGAATTAAAAGTACTCTACATTTTAGAAACACAGAAACACAAAACACCCAACCGACCCGAGAACAAACGTCATGCTTGGTGAGCATGAAGTTCTTCTCACGCACAGTCCCGGACGGGAATCGAACTCGGAACCCTTCGCTTCGAAGGCAGGGCTACTACCAACTAAGCCACGGAGCCGTCTAATATCACGCCCCTCATACTACTACTCTAGTTGCTTGTGTTCGTAGATGAATACTCTTGTCTCTACACGTACCCCGGGTGGTGCTAAAGGAGCAACTAAAAGCAGCAGGAGATCTTGTGCCACGTTCGTCTGAAAAAGTACTGTCTCCACCCTTGGTAATCTACTGCCAAGCAGCGGTGCACTCGCATTGCAGTTCTGAAGGAAAGGCGTGACGGTAAATTAATAGGTGCTTAAGATGTTACATCGCCTTCTCGGAGAGACGGGTGCAACGGGACACGACTTGAGTTTTCTCATACGTAGCTAGTAGAAGACCGGAGTCGTTTTGCTGTTATTAAGCAGCAATAACTGCTTCAAATCAGATGGGTTCAGTAGCTCGCGTCCGTAGGTGTGTTGTATCCTTTGATTCCCTACACCTACACCTTTGATTCTCTACAGGACCCTGGGTGGTAAGCAGTGGTCCTCGCATTACTGTGATCCAGTGGACGGGTGTGGATGCCGGTGAAATCTCATGCGCATGAGACGTATCATCCCCTTCTCGGGTGATGGACGAAACAGGATGAATGCGACTCAGTGTTGGATCCAAATTTTATACTGAGGCGCATTACTGTTGTCATGGGCGGGTGTCGCCACTTACCACCAGGTGGGCCCTCAATATGTTCCGTCACATAAAAAAGAAAAGCTGTGCTGTCAGCTCTCATTTAGAATTGTACATTGCAATTGTAATTTTTGCCTTTCACAGACTTGTACTTGTGGACCAGTTAATGAGTCTTGCTCGTATCATCACGTTGCGTTGTCGTAAACGTAAAACGTGGCGCCGGTTACGACGTGCGAGGCCGAAAGGAACTATTTCAGGTTTTTGACAGGGTCGCTTAGTTGTTAGTAACACACGTAACAATTTCGAAGGTTCGAACTCCGGCCGGATAAAACTTGTGATTGTGTCTTATGCCACTTGCGACACATAGTCCTCGAGCTGGGGTATGTGGGAAAGTGTTCAGGTTTGAGTTTACACGACACGGCGCAATATCTCGCGCCAACGTATTGTGAATTTGTACGAGACAGCTACTTACCTAGCCACGAAGCTGCACGATGTTGCGCTACGGTGATATAGCCAAACCTTTAGCCGTGGTCACACTTTGTGTGGCGAGCATGAAGTTTGTTCTCGGGTCTTGGGTGTTTGTCTTGTGTTTCTGTGTTTATCCATGCCATCTGCGACAGAGGGAATCCTAGTGCAGAGGTATAAGTGTGTAAACGTTATTTATTATTTATTTATGGACATTACACACTCCACCATTTTTTTTATTTAACCAATGTGACAGGACGAGCTGAAGGCCCACCTGATGTTAAGTCGTTACTTACGCCCATAACAACACTAATAGGACCCAATAATTACCCGTTGCGCCCGTTACTCGAGACGGGGATTTACGCTTGTACTATGGGCATCAGATAACGGATAGAAAATACTTTATAACATAAAACTTTCTGACGGGTATACAATAACAATATAATATACGAAATTTTAGACACAGTACACAGTTGACAATAATTAATATTGTTGCACACAAACCAATGTTTACCTACATACTGCGTCTATGGTTTAAAATTCTCTCAAATACTAATAAACCAAATATTTTCATGGGAATATCTTAAACGTTGATGTAAATGTTGTTTCCAAGATAAAACCTTTATAATATTTATTTAACTCCATCCCTTATCTAGTCTTGCTTTACGGCGTTGTAAATTTGAAAGGACATTTTACAGTTTTATTACGCGACAACGTGTCCGAAATTTAAATTATCCATTTAGCTGTTCATTTTAATAGTTCGAGAGCCAGCGTCGCGAAGGACACCGGTCAATATTTAGGAATAGCAGTGCTCTACGAGATGACATGTTCCATTATTGTATAGGAGTACAAATCAATGATAACTACATGTTCGTGAACATTTCACTCGGCGCCTTCTAGCCCCAAACTAAACATAACTAACAAGCTACAAAAAAGGACTATTTAAGTAGACACATAACATAAATGTATGGTCATCACACTAATGTTTGTAGTGGGAATCGAAAAGACCAGACAAGAGAGCTACTGCCAGCTAATCTGTGAGGCTAGCCAATATATCTAATAGTACAAAAAAAATTACAACGTTTTGTAATATGAACAAAGTCAATTCTTGATCACAACAAAAAAATATCGATTTGTTCCCAACCTCACACCCCTTCTCACCAAAACACGTAGATGAGTAGAATATTCCTTAATCACGCGATTGTTCTATGCAGAAATCTTGTTAGAACTGCATGAATTATGGATTTATGTTTGTTGTGAATGTATAGATAATAATAAAAGTAAAACAACAACAGTAAACGAAGGATAAAGGAAACCCTATAAAAGAGGCTACAAGATTTTTCTGTTCGGTATTTAAACAACTGCATTTTTTGAAAAAATATTTCAGCATGCTAACTTTATGGCTTAGCATGCTGAAATCTTTACAAAACGGGTACATCTTTACAAAATGGTGGATATCATAAAAAAGATTCTATGGTACGAAAACCTTCTTTCGTGTTAGTGGCTCTAGTATCGGAGTTGTGGCTTAAAAACAAGTACAGTTGGGAGCTACGAACCTCTTTGATGTACGAGTCTAATTGGTAGGGCTTTTAAGACAACTTCCGGTTTAGTCCCGTCCGTCCAGTTTTTTTAATTGCATCAGGATTTGGTCATTGTCTCTCACTTGACACTGAAATTTCGTGTAGCTCCTGAACCACATTATTATGCTAATGGAAGAAGAGTGTGAAATAGAATTTGCGTTAGATATAAAAAGGTTTTACAAAATAGACTTTAACCACACCAGTTTTATTTTATTTTTTATCAGACTTCAAAACACGTGGATATTAAAATTTTTTGAAAATTTGATAATGAATCTCTCTGCTTAGGACAGTTGATTTTAAAATTAGTCACTTGTTTGGATAGTACTACTTAATTATGATAATGTTGATCATGATACGCACTCTTATAGGAAGTTTTCGCAAACCTTAGTTTTTATTTAAAATGTAAGTTTTTTCCGTGCACAAGTCATTGTTTTCATATCATCATCTTCATGTTGCGAATGTCCTTGGTGACAGTTATCTAAAACTACGACAGTTTTGAAAAGATATTAGTGTCTTAATTAGTCACTATTCCATCCACTATAGGGACACTACTCTTGATAATTGAGAATCAACTACGGAAAAATATGAATTGGTAGATTTTAAATGTCTAATTTTTGGTTCTGAGACATGCTCCTCCTCCTCACGATATTTTCCGTCAAGTTAGTAAACCAGTGTCATGTCGGCATCTTGAGGTACTTAAACACAATGCACTCTATCTTTCCAAGCATCTACATAAAATAAATTACGTTTACAAACCCCTGCACTAGGATTCTAAGCTTCATTAACATTTTCCAATTTGACTCAGCGACCTTATCATGAGAACTATGCTACGAATCAGGTATTTCGATACAGAATTATTCTGATAAGTGTGAAGGTACATGTAACGTACGCCGTCGGAATCATTAAAGGCTCCTTTGAAGTCCTGCCGACAAGCAGGCGTGGGCCTAACGAGATTAAGCCACCCACATTGCCCGTCATGTTTTGGTCGGACATGCCTCAATGTTCTGAATATCAATTTCGGATCGATGAAAGCCACTGTGACGTAAGTAAGCAATCAATGAAATTCAAGCATCCGTTGTATTATTTCTGAAATCGGGTATTAGTTATCAACATTTTTTGTAGAGCATTATTGTTATGTTATATATAAAAAGTTCTTGAAGATCATAATAAACTTTTAATAGTGATTATTGTGGTAGTTGGTGTTGTCAATCATGAAATCATGGTATGAAAAATCTAACAACAGATATAGTACTTGCGTATTTAGAGATGTTTTTAGAAATGTTCACGATTTCAGTAGCCGAATATCTTGTTTTAATGAACATACACGGAGCCCATCAGACAATAGACAGATAATCATATCTTGAGCCATAACAGAACAAATTGTGCGTAATCTCCGAACCATCCAAATGGCCGCAAAAAGGTGAGCTTCCAACCATTATGAATAACTTCCACCGCCCTCATCTAATTTAACTTGTAAACATTACAATTTAGACGCCCATCTCGACTTGATGCCTCCAAAAGTGCTATTCGCTACCTTTATTACCGGAATTTTTATTTCGCGTTACTTTCTCTTTTGTTTGGATGTTATTTCTTTATGAGTAACCTCGTTTTCGCTTGGGAGCGAGCCTGGGAATTCTTAGTTGTTAGAAATTATAGGGAAATACGATTTCAGTACGGGTGTATAAGATATTAACTCACTGTTTTGTGCATACAAATGCTACCATGAGTACGTTGTGTTTATAGCCTGCTAATGTTTTCGCAAAACAATTTAGAAAACTTTCTACAGTATGGCATCCCTGTACTTAGCCTCATGATTCCGCTGCAAAGACACAGGTTTACCTTTGACAGAGAGAGTGAATGGTTTATCCCTATATAGCCCTATCCGTATTGATAGATGTCATCTAAAACATGGCGCTCGGTTTCCTCGCGACATTTTCATTCACAGTTTTGTGTATGTATTTTGGTCATAATTACATTTTCAAGTGAATACCGCATTGTTCGTGATTTTACAGAAGACATGTTTCCTTTTCAGATTTGAATGTGCAATTTTTGAACTGGAAGTTAGGGTTCGCAAATCTCGGCGGAACTGGCTGTGCCCGCGGACGCACCCGCATGAAATTATAATATTAAGAGAATATTCTCTGGATGTTATCTATTTCCTTCCCAAATTCCTCATACAACTTTTCATCTCCTATAACACCATAATTTTAATTTTTTTGCGGCTAATAGTAACCTACGTCCTTTTCCAAGGTCCCATCTGTCTCTATACCAAAATTCATCAAAATTGGCAGAGCTACTGTCAAGTCTGGAATTTCGATGCTGTATTGGAGATTTCTCAACAACTGAAATTTTAGTTGAAATGCAGTTCAGACAAATCAATGTCTCTTCGACATTTCTCAGAACTGCAAATTCACAAACGAGAGTACATGGATAAATGGATAAGTCTGGTGGGAGTCAAATCAATTGAAATCGGTCACTCGGCAACCGGCGCGGCGTTCGGTGCTGTCCCTATATATCCTGCATTCGGGGTGAAACCACTGGCTCGATGACACATTAAAACGCTCTAGCAAACACTATGAGAGCTTAACGTTAAATTGGATTCAGGAATATCTGAGCGCAAATTGGCTTGTCCTCTTACTGGACAATGCGGCCGCCGAGCCGAGTGGCCACCTCTCACTGTAATTGTATCCGTTACAGACAATATGCTCTTTATGCTCGCTGACCTTTGTTAAACTCTCGTTTCAGCTTTCGTTGTTTTCCGAGAATAAACTTCTCCGTTGTTAAGGGCGTTTTGGAGATGAACTTAGTTTAAATTAAACAGTGTCAGTGTAAAGTTGGGAGGTAAAATTGATCACCGTATTCGGCTTGCCTTTAGATCAAAGCAAAAATATGAGTTGATAATAACTTGTTTTCAGAAGTTAATTTTGAAAGTTGTTCGTTTGATTATTTTATAATTCATTTACAATTATAAATTTATAGTCTATATAATATAGTCTAAGTATATATAATAATATAGTCTATATAAGTCTACACTTATGACTATAAATTGAGATAACATTGTATACGTCAGAGATTCAGAGATTTCCTTACGAAGAGTTACGAAATACAAGAACCAAATTGTACCTAATTTCACTGTGTGATGTGAATTAGTTAATCGTTGAAATAAAGAAAAGACAAATGAAGAAAACACCAGCACCACGGCTATTTAAAAAAAGCTTCATACGCTAGTATGGGAAAAACCGCTAGTACCTACAGTAAAAATAAAATAAGGAGCAGCGAAAACAACTCTTCTGATTCCTTAACTCAACAAATTAATTGAAAAAAAAAGTAGCTGTATGCTATCGGTTTCCGATCGCATACAGCGGGGTCCGTCCCACCGATTAGATTACTAATTAATTGCTCCAAGTTTTCAATTTCAAAAGTTACACACCTTTATAGGTTAGATAGACAGAAAGACGTTGTAGGCTTAGTAATAAGGGTTCCTTTACCCTTTGTAGACGAAACCTAAAACAACTGATTATTTACAGAATGGTAATTTATATCAACTCAACAAATTCCTATAGTCAGAAGCGGAACTCAGTAGGCATGTGCGAAAACTCTTTAAAATTAATTCAAAAACTGATTTATCGAAGTGACTGACAGAGCGGAAAGGGGATTATTTTTGTGCGAGTTGGGGTTTCCGACCGTTCCGCCGAATGCATCAAACCGCTCAACTTTCCATCAACTATTTTGCCAGCGGCTCAAAGAGGATTCGTAGGCTGAATTTGAGCCAACTGCTTGCATAATGGTAAAATATAGCGGTAAAGAGAATGGTGTAGTAGACTGCGTCTATCGGAGTGTGGTATCCTCTGCCTTTAGCGATGGTACGTGCGTCCTCAGCTATTGCTGTTAGATTATACACACAGACGTGAAAGTTAGACAGCACATAATAAGTTACCGGTGAACAACGGACTGAAATACAATGTAATAAACTGACTTCAATTCCTCCATCCTCTGTTTAGCGAAAAAACCCTAAGAAAGAATTAACTTATAAATCCGTGCACAACTGAAGAAGACATAAAAAAATATGAGTCAACTTATTATAATAAGATATAAATATCTTAAAAACGTGTTATCAGATTTTCCTATGTATTTGAATTACCTACAAATTTTTGAATAAATGTTGGCCAAATGCGATTTAATAAGTGTTCAGCATTTTTAAGGAGCGTATCGGACGAAGGTGAGCTTACATAAATTCAATTCGAGCACCTCAGAGCGTCAGCAAATTGCCTGGTACTACGGGTGGCTCGCCCTTTGATGGCGTTGACCGTCATCCCGTCACCCGGCCACTCGCAATTCGAATCGCTCAATAGATTCCACTAAACTCAAAGAGTACGAGTACGAGTGAATTTAAAATTCTAGGTGCTCCGTCCGGCAGTTACCATTGCGACTTGCACTAAAAGTTAAAAGTGTAGATTCAGTTGAAACGGAGACGGTATTAGCATATAGCAACGAAAGAGGAATAATAGTTGGTCTTTACGGTTTGAATGTGACGAATAGTTCGTCCAGTTTGAGTTTATGCATTGGTGGTAGTACAAATGTTTGTTTGAGTTTCAGCTAGTTTGGCTACGGGCGTTTTACGTGCAACCAAACTTGTGCTGAAAATATTAAAGTTTTCTTTTTTTTTTTCTGAATGGACGAGCTGAAGGCTCACCAATGTTGTTATGGGCAGAGGTAACCACTTAAATAATGTTAATTCTGTGATAACAGCAATATGTCTTAAATACCGAAGTATGGGAAGTCCCAAGTCGCATTCCGTTGCGCCCGAGACGGGGATGTTACGTCTCATGCAATTTCACCGGCACCCATACCCTTCTACCAGAACATAGCATTACGAGTGCACCCCTACTTGCCGACAGAGTACCAGGTATGGAGGCAGTATTTCGCCGAGCGAACTTTGCAAAACTTCTGCTGCTGCTTAAAATACGGCAGATGAATTGTAAAAAAGGTCGAAAAAGTTTACCTAGAGCTCTATTAATATTTTGATGAATAGGATTGACCACCTAATTGAGGCAAACGAGTAATAAAATTTTGCCCTTGATATTATTTTGTCTTTATTATTAATTAGTTTGTAAAACTGTAAGCTAGGCACTTGTTGGGAGATGTATTGTCGGAGTTTTCAAGGCTTCCAGAGATGGCGGCATTGACAAACAAGCTTTTACCCACGGCTGCTCTCGCGCTAGCGTAGATTTTTTAATCAATTTATTTCTGCATAAGTTAACCTTTGTCCTTTTGTGTACCCCTTACAACGTGTATGAAAAATTTCTTGATGATAGGTTGAGTAGTTAATCATCATCTTTCATACATTTTTAATTAAGTAATATAGATTCACTTATTTATATTAATTGGTAAATCTGATTATTTATAATTATTTTATTTGCGTGAATATAAAACAAAAAATGTTGTGATTATAATTATAATGTATATGTAAAACAAACTTAAAAAAACATAGATATGTATCCGATATATGTTTACAAACTCAGATGGCATGGAAAAACACAGAGACACAAACACCCAAGACCCGAGAACAAACATCATGATAACCATACAAAGGGTATCCCGTCCGGGAATCGAACCCAGGACCCCTCGCTTCGAAGGCAGGCTACTACCAACTAAGCTAAGGAGCCGTCTACATACCAATCAGATGTTAGTTGTATCAGCGGCAGCGTATACCACTCTCATGGTATTAGTGAACCCTGAACCTTGTCTCCAACCAGACACTATGACCACAGGATCACCAACTCTGATGAAGCCCATCTCCATCGCCCATTTGGTGCAGAAGTTCACACGCTTCTCCAGATCTACCTGCCAGTTTGAATCGGGGGAATCTGGTGACAATAAGTACAATTATTTGTAGTAAAACTCGTACCAAGTAGTTCCGGAGGAGTACAGACTCCACATCTAAGTGGTCACTGCAGCCTATAATACTAAAGGTTGCTTCAAAGCTTTTTAGAGTAATCTGTCAATTTATACAGTTCGTTTTAAAATGTGTATTTGCAATTTGCGTTATCATACTCCTTATAATATCAATCCAAATAACATTTACATACGCAAGCTGTATGTATACGAACGCACACACACGTGGGTGGTTAGGGCAGCTTGTAATACCGACTGGTCCAAGCGCTTCTCAGTAGTTCTCAGAGATGGCGTTAGTTTGTATAAAGAAAATTATTGAAGTGACGTTTCACGGGCGGCGAAAAAAAATTGTATTTTGGCGATTGACATCCATTGAACCTTGCAGTTTCGTGCGAAGCCAAAGTAAAGAAGAAAGAAAAAACCTTGGTGGGTGCGGTGAGTGGCCGGTCTGTACGTAGCACTAATAGGTATTCTGTGGCCTTATTCTCCGCATAAATTTATGCTTCGATTCCGGTATTCAGGCTTTGAATCCTACGAATAGTGTTCAGAGAACGTCTCCGGCTCAGTTGAATATGATTTGAATTAATGAATATCTCTTGAGATACGACCGCAAAATAAATAAATATTTCATGTACAATGCACCAGTGTAAGCTGGCCTCATTAACAGTCATCATTTCAAACAAGCAATAATGCGGTTAGTGTGGCGTGGCGACGAGTCAATTCCAGCAATGACAACCACATGGGGGGTGCAGTTGCTCGCGTCCGTAGGTGAATAGCCTCAGTTTCTCTACACGTACCCTCTAGGTGGTGCCAAAGAAGCAACAAAAAGTAGCAGTACTTGTGCAAAGTTCACTCGGAGAAGTACAGCCTCCACACTTGGTAATATGCCGCCAAGTAGTGTTACACTCGCAATGTTGAGTTTTGGTGAAAGGATGAATAAAACATTTGAAGACTGACCTTCATAAACAACAGGCATCACCCCCCTCCACATGTGCAATTGCCGAGCAATAGGCGCGTATCTGGTTACAGCAATAATAGGACATCGAGGTCGATACTTCGCGACGATTTGTGCTGATTTGCCCGAGGTGGTGACAACGATGATGGCCGCTGCTATGGTTCGCTGAGCGGCTAGAGCTGCTGCGAGTGATGCGCCAGTAGTTTGATCACAAGGGATTGGTGTCTAAACAAAAAAAAAACATATTTTGATTGGAGCAGATTACCTAAAACATGAAAACTGACTGTAAATTGATATATCTGCGTGAAACGGTTGGACCGATTTTGTTAGGACTTTCACTGGCAGATGTTATAAAAAGTAACTTAGGATACTTTTATTTTAGAAAATGAAAAAAAAAAATTCCATGCTGACAAAGTCGTGAAGAACAGCTAGTTATTAAATAATCTTACTTTATCGATCATGGAAAATTGGCGTTATTCTCTCACAATCTTCAGTTTTATTGCAGGTTGACTGTGATACGCCAAGCCGGCTAAAGTTTCGGCAATATCCACCTCATCTGTGCCTCAACAGACAGTCCAGACATTAGCATCATCCAGGATGTGACCAGACTAGTGACGTCCAGAAATTACGCATTAAGAAATTCTTCTTACAATTACTCGCCAGATTATTTAAGATTCTTACTTTATCGACAAAGTCATGGAATATTTGCTTCGTCCACACACAAGCTTCAGCTTCCTTACAAGCGGTCGCCAAGCAAGCTACAGTTTCAATTGGATAATCTCCAACTGCCGTCTCAGCAGACAGTACTAGGCAATCAGTACCATCGAGGATGCAGTTGGCGATGTCTAGCAATTCTGCTCTGAGTGGAATCTTCTTGTACCTCATGCTGCTGAGCAGGTGAGCACTTACGCTCACTGGGACATTTGCCTGTGGAGGTTTAAATAAATAATTTAAAGACGCTAGAGTACAGGTAATAGACAAGCTGCGTCCTGTTACCCGCGGTTTTCCGGGATCAAAAGGAGCCTAAGTAATAATCTAGGATATAAGTTATCCTAGAACTATATTTCATTCAAATCCGTTAAGCCGTTTGAGCGTGAAAGAGTAACAAATATACACACATACATACACACTTTCACCTTTATAATATTAGTGTGATGGTGGCGCTTTGTAACGCTTGGATTGCAGGCTCTCAGAATACTGGTATCAATTAGTAGTACAGTATAAATAATTGAACGTTTTAATAATTGAATAATCCGATTTCAATACTTTCATTACTTTTTTTTACGCTCCGAGGGTGAAATTTCTTCATTATACTTTTGGGGGCAACTATATCAAATATAAAAAAAAATATAATATCCAAATTGCTCCCCAGTTGGCGAAGAAATATACAGCTGAATTGAGAACCTTCTTCTATTTTAAAGTCGGTTAAATATATACAAAATATTAACATTTCAATGTCAAAATTTAAATTGTTAGCAATCACCTTATTTGCTCTAGCAATCATGTTCTTCTGTGCTATCACCAACTTTTTAGGAGTAATATCTGAACCCAGTTCTTGTCTTGTTATCATTATACCATCCGTTACCTGAAGATAAAACAGTTTTTTCACTCCAATTTCACATACAATTTTACGTGACAAATGTTTAGCTATTCGTCATCTTTAAGTCAGTGAAAACTTCTTTAGCTACGTTGCGTGATTTTTGGCAGGGGAAAAACTTATGAGTTCGCGTCACCGATGGCTTCAACATGCTCGCGACGTATTGCGGTTGCGCCAGACGAGCGCCAGTCTACTTTTATTTTATGATTTTGAGATTTCACTTCTGTCAGCAGTCCTGTTTTTGTTTTCACAAATACACCAGCTAAAGCCCTTTTCATTAAGTAAACATAAAACGAATGTTCCTAAATAATAATACGACGGTTCCGTAACCAAATGCAGATAACGCTGTCTGTGAAACAAAGGTTCCTCTCTTTAGGAATAATGTTTGTTACATTGTTCCATGGTCTTTTATGATTGTGTTGTAGATTTATGTATATATAGAATCCTATTCCTAATAATATAAAAATAATGCTTCCATCGATATTTTTTGTATATATCTGACTCACTTCAAGAATTTCGTCGAAATTACGAAAGCCCTCATTCGTCTGTATGTTTGCAATAATACCAATTTTCTTCCCCTTTTCGCCCAGCAAACCCTTTAATTCCATAATAGCATCGGCGGAGTTGGCAAAGGACGCTATGAGGATGTCAATCTGAAACAGAAATAATAAAGTTTCTGAGGCTATCCATCACCCATAATGTTGTATCAGCTGAAAGACGTGACAAAATGTAACTCGGGGTTGCCTGGGGTAATGAAGATGGATCTGTGACCTTGGCACAAATCTTTGCTGTGACGTCTCTGTGGCTTAGTTGGTAGCCCTGCCTTCGAAGCGAGGGTCCCGGGTTCATTGTTATTTCAATTATTTATTATTAATCACATTAGTTATTAAATTATTTTATTGGTCTTACTTATATAGTTACAATTTGATTATTTTTACATGAAGATATATTTTCTCATTTTGACAAGGCAAGTACAGCTGCTACAAAAACTTGTATTAACGAAGCTAAGTGTCCATTGTGTCCTATAGTGAATAAATGAATGATTATGATTATGATTGTCATCAGTATCAGTATTTGTATGAATAAATGTATGGCTGGCTGTAAAGAGCCGGACGTGTGATATTTTAGTTATTTATGTTTCTGTTTTCATCTAAACACATTGTATTTTATATTAAATTTAATATATTATTTAGAAGTGAAGATGATCTGAAAAGGGTTAAAATTCTAATAAATGAGTGAATACTCGAAATGTGGCTTCGTTGAAGACTGCACTAGAAGTCATTTTGGTGCAATTATTATTTGTCAACGCTCCTCAAAATGCCTCGTGGAGAGGCGAAACACGTGCTGATTATATTGTTTAGTATTTACTCATTTATCAGAGTTTAGCGTATTGCCCCTTTTCATATAATTAATATGGACTTAAATTTGTAATTCTGCATAAAATTTGAGAATTTTTTTATGAATAATATTTGTAATAAATCATTTCTTTTATTTGACTGGATTATTTTACACTAGCGATCCGTCCTGGCTTCGCACAGTTGTACAGTGTGTGTGACGTAGATCGTAATACAATTCCGTAGTACATCATTTTGATCTATCTCGTAATGTTTAGCCAGGATTAGCTATGTAAGCACCCAAAATATGTTTTGCACGACATCATTACAAACAATTAAACTTGTCGGCTTTTCTCTGCTATAATATACAAGTATTATACATATGAACATTTCGTGAAAAATTATCTAAATGATGGTGAAAACCGCATCAAAATCTGTTTCGTGGTGTAGGACGAGGAGGATAAACGGAAAGCGACTATGTTTTATACTATGTAGAGACTTTCAAATGACGTACCTGCTGATGTATTGCCATGTCTATATACATTTTGTCCTTTTCCGAATAATTCGGCATCTGGAAAACCACATTTGGCACAAACACGTCCTTGTAGGATCCAAGATAGCCACCCCGTTCAATCTTACAGGTGAGTGTCGTCGCAGAAATAATTTCAACTTTGAGCATAATACTCTCGTTGTCGAGCAAAACGGTATCGTTTTTGTGCATCTGATCTGCGAAGTACATGAAATCGACGTATACTGTGTAAGTTGAACATCTTTCTCGATATGTTTCGTCGGTGGTCAGTCTGACCACTTCGCCACTTTTCAGTTCCACGGTTCCACCGTAGCTCTGAAAGAAATAATTACGATTGATAAACGACATTAAAAGCCAAACCTTATAATCCACCTTAAATCAATAGCTAGAAATATTGAAGAATATTTGTAACTTGCACGAAGCGTTTTGAGTCCTTTATATATGAACTACAAGGGAGTGGAATTCGCGTCCACGAGGCTCTTTCCTGTGCAGTACACCTTGGGATATTTCAAGCAAAGGGTTTATAGGTATCTTCTAGACCAGCGTCTTACATCTTTGACCGCATCATCACTTATCGGTATCTCTTAACAGGAAAGATAGCGGTCAAAAGCTGGAATATAGTTATTGAAAAAAACGGAGGCAGTCATAAGGATTGCCGACAGAAGTGAAAACTCAAAACAATGAAATTCATGTACACAGGCCGCTATATTGCACGCGCTAGTCAGCTGCAAGCGCAAAACGTCGCGAGCATGTCGAGGTCATCGGTGACGCGAACCCATAAGTTTTTCCCCATCAAAAATCGCTCAACGCGGCTAAAGAAGTTTTCACTTCAAAAATGATGTAATTCCCCGAAACTAAAAGTATTACATCGGCAATTTTCCCAGTCCTGATTTTCCGTCCAGGCATAGTCGCTGCTATCCCTAGAGGGAAGTTCCTGCCCATTTTCGCGCTGAAATTCTTGGCTGCTTGTCTCAGCATTTTTATAGTTTCAATGTGTTCTTCTTTTGAGCCAAAAGACAGGTTAAGAAGAGCCACATTCATGCCAGCACCCATAAGGCTTTCCATTATTTCTATATCATTTGTCGATTTGCCTGAAAAACAAAAGCTGTTGTTAACTTCTTTATGCAACTTTATTTGATTGTTCTCTGGGGCTAATCAGATCAAAAATTGATAACTAAATTAACAAACCATTAGTAGACATTAAAGAGACGTGATATAAGTCTTTCCAAGCGGGTTCACTACATTTTTCTTTCGTGTGAGTAAGTAGCCAACTCTGGTGTCGGAGTTTTCAAGTCACTCGAACGCCTCCAATATGGTTTAACCACTAGAATAGAATAGTATAGCCAGGGCCAACATGGAAGCGCTCAGTTCAAATGCCACTAAACGGTCAATAATCCAACTTCTGACCGGACTGAAAGTTGCTGAACATACATGATTTGTAAAGAACGTCGTCTATCGTCGAGGCTTACTGCCTAGTGCATTCATAATGACTGGCCAACCACTTTGTGGCCAATTTTCCTTCCACCTTGATGGCGGATTACCAGGTGCGGAGTACCACTCCGGATTAACTTGGCAAGTTCTCCTGCTACTTTTGGATGCTCCTTCCGCTCCACCTGGGGGAAGCGTGTATTGATTCTGAGGGACCTTTACTTACCTACGGGAGCAAGCAACGAGGGCCTCCTCCTTTTTTAGCGTGTTAAATTTTATATAAAACTAACGTTAATACTATTTGGAATGCAGGAAATACAGAATGATTTTACCCATTGTGGCAATAATGCCAGTCAGTCTTTGGCATCCTGGGGGAGCCTTGATATCCAGGTTTAGCACGTGGTCCAAGGTTGAGAGAGCTTGGGCTGCTGAAAGCTGCTGACCAGGCAGTTCCATGGCATCGTACTGAAAAATGAACATGAATAATATCTTGATATATCGGTAGCTTGTAGTTGAGAGTAAACTTTTATTTTATTGTGGTGGGACGAGCTGGACGCTGCCCACCTGATGTTGCGTGGCTACCTCCGCCTTTGACAACAGCAATGCAACTTAGGTCTTCCCCGACCGACGTAATGAGAAAACCCAAGCCGCACCCCGTTGCGCCCGTCATCCGCGACGGGGATGTTTCGTATCATGCTTATGTGATTTTACAGGCCACCGAAATATAGCAATGCGAGTGCACCACTGCGTGGCGGCAGATTACCAGGTGTAGAGGCAGTACTTCTCCGGGCGAGCTTTGCTCAAGTTCTACTTTGCTGCTACTTTTTGTTGCTCCTTTAGCACCACCCAGGGGGTATGTGAAGGGATTCAAAGGGTACTCCTACTATTACGTACCTACTAATACTGCTTTGAATCTAATAAAGACCGTCTATCTTCATTTATAAGCAGAGCGCAGTGTAGAAAGGCAGACAGCAGTGAAATTATAAAGATATTTTAATTTCAGTTATAAAACAACAACATAAGTACAATTCAGTTTGGATGACAAATCAATGTGTAAAATTTTCACAAGTGACAGATATTCAAAATTAACTTTTTATTAAAATGACAGTTTCTATCAAACCTCATTTCAACACTCCTCCATAATTTGAATCGTCACTCACAAACATACACACACTCTTACACTCTAACACCCATACCAGCAACACACAAGCTAAATTTTGATTTTACCAGTGCCTTTGTTAGGCAATCAGCTGGCATCCTCTTTGTGTCCAGGTAGCTCAATCTGATGATTTTGTCCTGGACAGCATTTCGCACATAATGATGTCGCACATCTATGTGCTTCGTACGCTTATGCGTTGTGTGGTGTGATGCGATAGCCATTGCTGACTGACTATCAGTTCTCATAACCACCGTTGAAGTTATACCTGTAACTTCCTTAATTAATCTGCGCAGGAATATAGCCTCTTTCGTTGCCTCCGATAAACTAACATATTCTGCCTCTGCAGATGACAGTGCTACAACTTGCTGTTTCCTGCTTTCCCAAGAAATAGCACTTCCTGCCAGTTTAAATACGTAGCCGGTGTATGATTTCCTGTCACAGATTAATTAAGGAAGTTACAGGTATAACTTCAACGGTGGTTATGAGAACTGATAGTCAGTCAGCAATGGCTATCGCATCACACCACTGCTGTCTGCCTTTCTACACTGCGCAGTGGAAGCGTGCTGGGCCCATAACCTAATAAAGACCGTCTATCTTCATTTATAAGCAGAGCGCAGTGTAGAAAGGCAGACAGCAGTGAAATTATAAAGATATTTTAATTTCAGTTATAAAACAACAACATAAGTACAATTCAGTTTGGATGACAAATCAATGTGTAAAATTTTCACAAGTGACAGATATTCAAAATTAACTTTTTATTAAAATGACAGTTTCTATCAAACCTTATTTCAACAGAATCCCGTCTTTCCGTCTTCGATTCCCGATGAGGACAAATTTGAACATGTTGGTGTTGTGTGAATTTTGTATGTATAGTCAACTTGCGGCACAGGGAATCCTAAGGTATTAGATAAAGGTCCTATGTTTGTTAAAAAGTGATGTGTTTTTATTATTACAATAAATATGAATCCAGATGATAAATGGTACTTACTTCTCCCAATTTTTCATCGAATTCTGTGGGCCACACCATTACTTACAAAACTGATTTTATTTAAAATAATAGACGATTTTTCGTTATAAAATCCTATGTTCGTTTACAAAAATATATTTACAATTGATAAAATGTCAATATTGAATATGACAAGGATCTATCAAATATGATTAATGAGTTTAAGCCTTCAATTAATATTTTTTGGAAAAGTTTTGTATGTGCATGTATAAAAATGACACTTTTTCCACATAAAATAAAACGTTTACTCAACTCAAACATAAATTCATTTATTCCTTAAGATCTCAAGTATCATTTCATAATATATATAATCTAATGATATTATTAAAAACTATAAGATTATGCCCACAGTGTACATATATTCAGACAGAGCACATTTTACAACTAAAACAGTCACACTGACAGTCAGACTGAGTTGTGAATATAATCATATACAGGATGTTGACAGTAGGTACACACCCGTATATCATTATATCCTCATAGCTAATTAATAACAATTTAAAATGAAGGTCCAGTTGGTATAGGTACCTGCCAGATCTTAATTTTTAATTGTACTTAAAACTTAATTCAGAATAAGTATATAATTTAACACACATTTACACTACACTTAACATTTAACACTAACACTGTTCATAACAAAGGGAGCGTTTCGATAAACGTTTGAAATTACATCAAACGCATTCGGAAAATTATTATCTGAGCAGTTACCAAAAATATATCAATTTATTCATCCGGAAAAGCGCTGTCCAAACAACGGCTCAGATTTGTTATTGTTAAACAGAATTCAGGTGAATCAAGAACCCCGATCGTGGCTAAGCCGAATTATAAACAAACGACACAGCTGTCTGTAACGACAGCGGCCAAAATAAATAAAGCTGAAACAAAATAAACAAAGCCAAGTTTTATTTGTGGGAAAACCATTAGGGGATCAAAACGAGGCTGACGAAAAAGATAAATAAGAAAAAATAAAAGTATTTCTTTCGGACGCGAGACGTAATAGGCGTTCTTAGAGGAATTGATATCACCTTAAACTTATTACGTCAGGTTTTAGGAATAAATCTCTCGGAATGCTTTATGGGATCAACAGATGTGTTTTCCTATGGGGTTTCTACATAAGCTTGTCATGTATCTGAAAGTGATTTGAATGACAGTTGAGCAGTTTATATTGATGCCCGTTGTAAGATATTTGCAATTTTTATTTACTCACTTTAAAAGCAGTTAAATCTGAAAGCAATGTAAATGGTGTCCTGGTTTTTAATTGGTAATAAAAGATCTAGGTTTTGTGTTATACCGACTAATCGGATTTATGAGTTTTAAATAGTCTCTAGTCTAGTCTAAAACCAAATACACAAAATGATTTTTGCGGAAACTAGAGATAACAAAAGTCAAGCTTTCAAATTTAACACCCAATGCTTAGATTAGCCGCAATTAACTAATGAAAATTGACACCGTTTGGCCGTAAGTAATAAGTTGTAATAATTTTAATATTTTCTTTGATTTGACGGCTACGTAAATATATAATAAACCATTGCTCTCAGCCAAAGCAAAGATTTATGTGATGAGCACAGTATTTGTTTTCAGATTTGTGTATCCGAATGACACAAAGAGTTTCATTGTATCTCCTGAGTGGGAGTTCCAAGGGAAAGCGTTTTCCATAATATAAATATATTGGTTTTACCTCCTACAATTTTGTGTAATACTCTCCGTCAGAGAGATTTAATAAGCTCATTTCTATGCCTGTTTTTTTTTCAGAAATTCACGTCTTGTTACGGGCTATCATTTACACGATACCATTACTGCTACTTAAGAAACGGGACAAGCTAAGCCCACCTGATGTTAGCTGGTAATTTCAATAGAAAGCCATAAAACTAAGCAGCCTCCAACTGCCGCGAACATCTAGTTCCAATTTGCGGTTCCATAAAGACTAGGCTCCATCAAAGTATCCCAAGAGTGTACAATCTATAAAATTTTGGTTCGTCTGATGCGTAAAACCCTTTGTGCTCCTAACTTGGCTCCCAGCGGCCCACATCAAGCGATACAATGAAATTCTCAGAGTCAGAATATATTCTAAAATATTCAGCTTGATTCTAAAATATAAGGTTAAGGAAACTAGCTAGTGGCGGTCTTGAGGGAGTGTAGGAATAACTCGTAATCTTGCGTTTTGAAAGCTTTCTGCCTTAGGGGAGTCTTGTTAATGTTTATAGTGTGCAGTCGTTTTTAAAAAGGATATGCCGTGCCATAACTCTGTGTTCTGGTGAACTGTGTCTTGCATTCGAGGAAGTAAAAAAAGTGGTTCTCGTGTGCGTTAAAATGCAAGTGTGCCAGTATCCTTTATAAGTAGTGGAAGTAGTAGTAAGTAGTCAGACTTCGTTGGCAGTGAGTTCAATGACACAAATTTATGTGACAAATCTTAATGTTTTATCTGTATCGGAGCCTGCGCCTCACGGTGTTACCCGCGGTTGGCCATCCTATGGGAATACTTCGCTTTTTAAGGATAAAAAGTAGTATGTGTTAATCCAGGATATAAGCTATTCTGGTACCAAAATTCCATCCAAATCCGTCGAGCTGTAGGAACGTGAAGGAGTAACGAACATACATACAAACTTTCGCCTTTATAATATTATTTACAAAAAAATAAGTATTAAGCATCGTATCAGTGATCTGGTTCCCATAGCACATGCTTTACTTACTTTGAGGCTAGATGACGCTGTGTGATATATCCCGCTGTATTATTTATTCAGATAAAGGGCCCCGTAATCATTTGGCAACGGTATCCTAAAAATAAGTCTGCTCTCTAATTAAAGTGAAAAAAACTTTTAAATCGAAAGCGATGCAACAAATTTCGCGTTTAACGACTTTAAAAGCTGCGTCGCTGTTTTTTTCTTTTATATTGTTTCTTAAAACTATATCTGTCGGTATTCATGTACACAATAAAACAAAATTTTAGAGAAATTAATAAATATATTAAAACTACAGTTCCTACATATTAGAAACGGGTAGAAGATTCTTTTTCATCTTCATCAAGGCACCTGAAACAAAAATATTGATTTTTCATAACATATATTTTATTCGAGTTACCGAGATATTTACCCTGATTTGTGTTGTGTTGACTCCCGATATTTCGACGCAGTTTCATGTGTCATGATTCCGGTCAGTATACCCGGGACCATGACGCATGAAACTGCGTAACTCTCGTAAATATCTGAGTGATTCTCAGTGACAAATTATAAGCTCATCACACAAAGTTTGTCCCAACTGGACAACAAAGCTATACAGCCGTCTATTGCGGACACTCGATTACTTACTCAACCAAGGACTTCTTCGAAATACTGACAGTCCAGAGTCGCACTGTGTCGCAAAAGGCGCTGGTTTCGGATCCTCGCTGCAGCGTCACGTACGTGTCTCCGTAGATGATCCAGCCTTTCTTGACCGCGTATTCCACTGCGAAGTGAACTCTGTGCTCTATTGCCGTGTACCATTTCTTATGCAGACCACCTATAAAGATGAACAATAGACAAAAAACTGATTGTTATGATATATTAAATTAAAATAAGTTATATCAAAAATATGATCCATATTAGTTATTTTTTAAATATAAATTATATATTTCCTTTTTCTCGATATTTAGTTTTATTTCTGTAGATTTGTATTAATGCGTACTTCATTTCTTTCTTTTTCTGATTGTAAATAGAGGAATCTGATATAAAAACTATAATACACTATTTCTTGCCTTTGGAATAGATTTGTTAAATTTATATAGGATCACCTTATATAGTCAGTTGAGCAACAGATATAAAAATTATATCCGAACTTCCGAGAATATCCTCTTTTTATGATTTCAATTAAATGATGTTGATTAAAAATCGTCATGTAATAAAAGTACAACTTATACAGTCAGCTTAAAAATAAAAAAAAATTAAATATAGTATAACTTCTATAAATATTATATTAACCGTGATGATGATTTATGTTTTATACTTGAGAATATCTGCGGAAGACATTAAAAGTATATAAAAAAGTTTTAGGTATATATAAGTATTTTAGCAGTTATCTAGTTTCCATAGTACAAGCTATGCCTAGTTTGAGCTAGATGGCGCTGTGGGGAATGTCCATGATATTAATTTATTATTGTTCAAAGTTTGATGATAAGCTTTCATGAAAGTAATACAAATATATTTGTATCATAAAAAGACAAAAATTAATTAAACTTATTAGTCTAGTGCGTTAAGTGCCTTAAGTACTTGAAATTAGGCTCTGAAAATGACTATCGCAAGAGCACTTTTACGAAAAACTAACTTTTAAGGAACTAAACAAACTCCATCCTATTATTCTCAATTTATGAGATATTTCGAAACGTTTTTTGCAAGTATATATTGCTGAAGCAAGCATAAATTAGATTTGGAAAGGGCAAATCAGACGGCTGAGAAATTTGTATCAGAAAGGCAAATATTTCCATCAAGCTGATAGAAAGCAAGATATATTGAAATATGCGAGTGTGTACATCAATCTTGCGTAATCTCGACGTACGATATAGGAACGATCTATCTTGGTAGGTACAAACACTCAGAGTAAAATAATTAAAAGCGTAGCTGTGCCCAAGAACTGATACGTAAGCAAAACGGTGATAGATCTTATATATTTCTCCTTTGAAATACACTAGGGCTTTTTAAGGCAATATTGGGTGTGAACAAGCTTGAACTTTGCTTGCCTTAACAACGCTAAACTTTTTGTCACTGCTTAATGTGAAGTAAACTTAAAAGTTATTTATTACTCTATCGAATACTAATTATACGTAGGGCTTTATGAATGCGATGCTAGACGCTTACATAAATGGTAGCATTCATTTCAGTTGCATTAAATGTCAAATATAGTTTTAAGAAGGAAATTTCCTAGCTGTGTAAGAAGTTTCTACGCGGACTTAATTTATACATTTTTTTAGTACTTACTACTGCAGGACTATTTTTCGTGATTCGAATTTGAAATTCGAGATTCAATTGATAGAAATTGTATCACTCAAAAGTTATATAATTGACCCACAGGTAAAGTATAAGCTCGTTTGAACGATCAGAAACTAATTTCATAGTACGCGCTGTTGACTATATTCCCTCCACGAGCAAATTTACTTTGTTATCAATATTTACTTACACGGCTTTGAGTTATTGTTACGGTAGATCGTGATTAGATACCTTTTATAGGTTATTCTTTTAGGAAGTACCTTATATTCAGAGTGCCCAAAAACAAGAAACCAATCCATTATTGTCTTCGTCGCAAAAAGCTTATCAAGACTTTTATGGAATAAAACCTACCCCGAAACCGGCGCGAGGATAAAAATACAGAATTCAATTCGAAAAGTTCAAGAAACAAGTTTAAAATAACCTGAATTTATTGAGGTTAAATCCTGACTGCGAAACTCTTGATATGGAATTTTACGTTGAAAAGCTTTTGAATTCAGTTATAAGAACATTGCCTCGACGCGGAAGATATAATAATCAAGTTTTTTTTTAAACCATATTCACTTAATAAAGTTGAGACATGACAGCCGCAACGGGGTGCGACTTGGTTCTTTTCATAATTCGGTCGGGGGGGACCTATGTCGTATTGCTGTTGTTATGGGCGAAGGTAACTTATAAAGGTAATATGGCGAACTTAATATCAGGTGGGGACAGCTCGTCACGTTGCTTTAGTCATATCTGCATAACATTTTATGTGCCTAACTTAAAGTCATTAACGCCAAAAACAATAGCAATACGACTCAAGTTCTTCCCCACCAGTATCAGAAGACCCAATACGCAGTCTTCTTCTTCTTTTGTACGAGCAACTGACCAACACTAGTGTCGGAGTTTTAAGCCGACTAAAGGCCTCCGACATGGCTTAACGACTAGTGTAGCCGGGACATCATGACGTGCCCTTCGAAGCGCGGATGCGCTCAAATGACACTGAATGGTCACCCATCCCACTTCTGACCGGGCCAAATGTTGCTTATCTTAGGTGATCTGTAAAAAACAGGTAAGCAAGCTATAACGAACTACCTATACTAATAAATATGTATACCTTTATACATAAGCGGTACAACACATCTGTATGTCTGAAGAAGGCGCGTGGTCCCTGCCTTCGTGCTGACAGTGAGAACGAGGCATGAAGGCCGAAGCCACATCAGTAACTTGGCTGAATAGCCGCTGACTGTGGGAATCACCACGACTCTGGCATTGGCTTGGTTGGCAAGAGTGGCGCAGGAGAGAGCGCACGCTTCAGCTGCATTTATTGGCATCTTTATCTGTGGCCAGAAGCGAGTCAGGTAGGTCAGTTTTCAACCGAAAAAAACTAGGTTATAAATTCGACACGTATGTATGTAATATTGAAATTGCAATATAACATCAACTTACATAATGATAATATATTAGGTAATGATAATGATAATGATATTACACTTAATTTGTTATAATTGTAAGTGTATGTATGATTGTTGTCCTTGGATTTCTTAGAAACTATTGATTAGATTGTGACCATTCTTTTTTATTGGCTTATACTTATTTAAACTTTTGGGGGTCCAGCTTACCCCGTGGGTGATGATAAAGGAACAACTAAAAGTAGCAGCTAACATGTACCAAGTTCGTTCGGACAAAATACTGTCTCCACACCTTGTAATCCGCCATCTTGTAGTGATGCATTCGTATTGCTGTGTTCCGGTGGAAGGATGAGGCCGAGCGTGAATCACAGGTGTGTGAGACGTAAATTCCTCGCCTTAGGTGACGGGCGCAACGGGATGCGACATGGGTAGGTAGATACTTTTCCAATTCGCATCCCGTTGCAAGTCCTAAAGCTCAGCTAAGTAGACTAACTGCAGATTCCTTTAGGTAACCTCACCTCATTGCTGATCCTCCAAAAATTATCCTTCGAATTGGTAAAAGGCTCCACGGCGCAGCAAAGGTTATTCATCACTTGAACTACTTCCAACACATTATCCACGTTAGGGCAGTTGATCAGAAAGAAGCCAGTGGCGCCATCTAGGAGGGCATTGGTCACGTCTGATGTTTCATTATCCGCGAATCGACCAGTGGCAAGCGCTTTGCGAAAAACTCCGCCAGAAATGTAGAATGGTATGCCTGCCTTTAACAAGTGAAATTTAGTTGCAATTTTAAGAAAATAAATATTCATGGACATTTATAAAAATTCTGAACATAGTTTGTCGGTACTATGGGAACCAGGTTATTGAAAGAATACTTATTTAAATTTTTTTTTGTATATACCATCTTGCTTTTGCCCGCGGCTTCGCTCGCGTTAATGTGCCTAACTGCCAAATGTTCATTATTATTATTTAGTAATAACTTCTTCTGATTGTTTCATACAAAATTTACCCCTCTACAAGTTTTTGAGAAAAATAACCCTTTAACCGTCTCAAGGGGCTATATCAAAATTCATCATGATCGATTTGGCGGATTAGGCGTTGAAAGCGTAACAAACAAACTCATTTTCGCATTTATAATATTATAAATATATATAATATAAATAAATTACTTACAATTGGGATTATTATGCGCAAAGGACTACGCTTAAAGTCAAGTAGACCATATAATTATTTTCTAACTTTTAGTGGCACGTTTTATCGGTCTAATATTTTTTTTGTTACCTGCTGACATTTGGCCCCGACCCATTTCTGAATCTGCATCATGCGGTATTGTGCCGTCGACTCCAGTTCGTAAGCTAGGAATTCCCGCGCAAACACTATCCCATCCGCCTCCTAACATAACATGGAATACATTATGAACAAAAAGGTATTCCTAGCGAAAATTATAACGTAAATAGACTCAAATTTATAGGGTTGATCTCGAACAAACCAATATTCTCCGAAAGAAATAGAAAAAGAGCCGATTATTGCAACAATCGGGAAGGATACGTTACAGTCATTTAGTTTGTAATTTTTGAATTAATGTTTTAATTATCAGTATCTTGGTTGATATCAGTGATCTTGGTTGATTCTTTTTAAAATTACAAAGCAAAATCTAACAAGGTGTGAAAATCGAATGTGAACATTCACCCACAAACAAGTTTTTGCGTATGGGCACTATTTTAGCGCGTTGCAAGCGGTCAGCTCTTGTTAATTTTCCGTTGTAAAATGACGTATGATTTTTTGAACAGTTACTTAACGGTTTTGAATTATATAAAAATAAATTAAATTGCCAATATCAGCCAGAAAATGCTTCGTATGTTATAGTAAACTTATGTAAATAAACACTATACGTGGCGTAATGTTTGAGTATGTGACACGTTAAAGATTGAGGTATTGTACATATTGCAAAGCTGTACATGAAATGCTAAGTTCACGTTTACATCATAATAATGTTACCTTTACAATTTCATCCACATTTTGAAGTCCTTCGGCGGTACAAATCCCACAGATTAAAATCGGCCTTTTCACTTTTCTACCCATATATTTTTTTATTTTCCTTATTGTTGCAACCTCACGCACATAATTCACTATTATCATGTCGACCTAAAACAATAGTAATTCCAGTTAGCACTAATAATCTGAAATCGGGTAAACTAACATGTCATTGATAACATAGATCTAAATTTTAAAAGTGGTCTCCACCAACTTAGTTTGGTGTGCAAATACATATTATTAATGAGTTTAAGACTCATTTTCTCAATAATTTCCGTAATATAAAAACCAATTACGGAAACGGCTTAATCACGACTAATGAATTCCTTCAATAACATTTGTTTAATCATATTGTCATAAAAACAACATAATAGTAACCAATTCTTCAATTTACGTATTAATGATCAGAGTTCCTTAAATAATAATAATAAGCTTCAAAAAGCGGCCACCTGCCGCATTTTCCGAAAGTTCTTATCGCCATAATTTTTTTTAACCAGTTTTCGTTTGGCCAAAAGCCCGCCAGAATTGTTAACCCCTCGTTTTCAAAAGACAAGAGATATAAAAAGACAATAACTCAAATAATAATAATAATTTAATAATAAAAAATATTTTTTCTACTTCCTTTCCACACTTGTAACTGCTAACAAACCTTCAATTAAAGATAATATACTCTCGCTTCTCGAGTATCTGTGTACCTAAGTGGGACCATTATAAGAACGGCTGGCGCGAAGATTTCACCCACGCATTTAAGGAGGTCAAAGGGTAAAATCCGCTCTGTCAACATATTCACTTGAAACCTAATTATGGAACAAACAGCAAAGGAAATAAGCGGATGTTCTGTAATTTATAACGTGCGACAGCTTAATTGTTAATGTTAAATTTTATGAACCTAATCTATTCTTTAAATTATATTTGATTTCGGTTACCGCATCTTAAGAAGAAACTGATAATTGTAGATGGAGAGCTGGCATGTAAATTTTGATGTACGTACAAATCATTACGTGATTTGTTAAAGGCCCACTTGATATTAATTGGTTACCTCGATCTAAGTATAAGTCGCACCTCGTTGCGCCTGTCACCCGAGACGGGGATGCTAATTCTCAGGCGCATGTGATTTCACCGGCACCTACATCCTTCCGCCGGAATAGTGCAATACGAGTGCACCACTACTTGGTGGCTGATTACCAGGTGTGGAGGCAGTACTTCTTCGGGCGACCTTTGCACTAGTTCTATTGTTACGTTTTGTGGCTCCTTTGGCACCACCCAAGGGATACTAAAGGGTTTTCACCTACGGACGCGAAAAACTGAATTCTCTTGATTACACAGTCCTTTGAGTTTTTGGTTCAAAAACACCGCCGGTATCCTCACCATGGTTTTCAAAACATGGTTTTACTTGCATACATTTTTCAATTTGAACTATCAACCTGCGTTCTGAAAGGCAGCGTTCGTACCATGCTAACAATATGAGTATAAAGGGTATATTACCTGATACTCTAAAGCAAATTTCACGATCTGCAAGTCTTTCTTAGTGACCACGGGCCTAGTTCGATGAGATCCTCTCGTACAGACAATACACATGCTCGTCAGCTGCCCTCCCTTTGTGACTACACACTTGAGCGAATCATCACTGTTAACTGCCTTACAGCGCAGCACGATTTCGTCGTGGCGTATGGATATTTCCGTGCCAACTTTAATATCAGTCAGGTAGGGATTGTCAACGAATATGCGACTGGAATTGCACTTGTCGTATTCAGATAAGTCATAGGTGAGTGTCACTTCTGTGCCTTCCTCGAGGTTTACAAAGTCTTCATCCTGAAAATGAAATATTATGCATCGCGAAATAGAAAATGATAGCGTTATTTACTGTTCATAGAATACTTAATAAATCATTGATCAAATGATGCTATAAAAAAAGCGTGCTATGTGCCTTTCTAACGAGTTTTCGTATTATAATAGTTATTAATTTATCAATTAAAACATTCATGTACTTAGAAAAAAATTAAACTATCTGTCTAAGTCCTTTAATGTAGTATAAAATGTTGTAGGCATGTGGTAGGTTCTCTTTCTTTGCCCTTTGGGTAAGGAACAAGGGCTTACGGGCAAAATTATGAGGCGTTTACGGGCAGATCAATGCGATTTAGGTTCTTTGCTACTATAATACATAAGAAGAACCAACTCGTTTTGCATTAAATCCGTATCTCCAAGATAGGAAGAGAGAATGTATTGAGTCCTTGTAATACAAATTTGATGTACCAAGTTTTGTGTTATGCAATAATAACTTTATTGCACAACACAAAACTTGGTTTTATTATTTTTAAACAATATTTGCGGTTTGAGGGGATCCTACTTTTTGGTTTCATGTTTTTGTGACATTGTTATGCGACAATTGTGACGGGACATAAGGTAATAACCTTCGATCATAATAACAGCAATACGACTTAGGCCTCCCAACCCAAGCATGAGAAGACCAAGTCACACGTTGCGCCGGTCACCCGGATGTTACTTCTCATGCGCATGTGATTTCACCGGCTGTCCAATCTTCCACCGGAACAAGACAAGTGCTACATTGCCTGGCTTACCAGGTGTGAACTGGGGTCAATTTCTATTGCTACTTTTAGTCGCTCCGTAGAGGAATACCGTGGAGGAGGAGTAGTATGAATACCTCTTCAATGATACCAGTTTTCACAATACAAGTCTTCAGTTCAACGCAAGTGGCAACTGGCCAGTCCAACGTGGCGTGTTTTTTGCACAAGAGTGCAGCGGCTTTATCTATTTTTCCGATCAATCTTATTTTATCTCCTCGCGTGCTGTGTGACGTTTTGAAGCGCACCGCGTTTACGCCCACCTCAAGCATCTTTTGGATGTCCACATGAGTTATTTTTGGATCATCTGATGGATAAGATAAATTATTTGGTAAGCTGGCCATAAGTAGTAGAAACACCCAAGACAACCATGGTATTTAAGTCATAACGGGTCCATGTTGCTCGCGTCCATAGGTAAATACCCTCAGTCCCTACACGTGTCCCCCGGGTGGTGCGAAATGGGCAACCCAAAGCCGCAGTAGAACTTGTGCAAAGTTCAATCAGAGAAGTACTACCTCCACACCTGGTAATCCACCGCCAAGCAGTGGTACTTCGGTGGAAATTACAGGCAATTGAGGCGTACCATCCCCGTCAAAAATCGGGCGCAACGCGATGCGTCTTGGGTCATTTCATACTTTGGTGGGTTGCGACATCATTTTTGTTGGTTATGGGTGGCAGTAACCGCTTAACATCAGGTGGTTCGTCTGTTCATCCCATAACATAAAAGTCAGTAACATAAAATATGTATTTGAATTATTGTAGCTGGGATATTTCCGGAAACAAGCTCATCGTGGTAGTATGTGTGTACTCTGTTGGTTGTCCAACACAAGAACGTGGGCAGAAGTGGCTCACCGTACGTCATCCTTAAGTAGCGATACGTACCTAAAGTAACAATAATAGGACTCCTTCGCCTTCTGTAAGGTCTCTCATCAATAATTGCAGGATCACTGATGTCGATGTTAGAGAACAGAATTAGATTGAGTCTTTTATCCATTTTATTAAAATAATACGATCAAAAATCTTCAACCTTAAAAAAGTATTTGTAATAATTTGATTACGCTTGTGGCTTATAAAATCTAAAAATCCTATATAATTTTCAATAAATTAGCAAAATAATGACGTACGTCAATATTAATTAATGATACAGAGCAAACCAGGGGAAATCCTCGTGCCTTGATTGGCTGGCGGCAAAAAAGGTTAATAAAGAGAGTAGGCAAAACGTGGTATTGTTTTTTTGAAATGGCAATAATGCAACTTGATATGTCTACGTCAATGTCAATATCAACTTGAACAACTATTCAATTTTTGTTTACACAAAAGGCCAAAAATAAGAAGAAGAAATTTTTGTTTCACAAAAAGCTATATAGAAGAAGAAGGAGAAGAAGAAATTGTTGTTTTCGTTACTATTAACCCTAATGCAGAAAAAATTTGCTAAAGTACATTAACTCGGAAATTGGCAGAATTTCTGTGGCTTTAGACACAAAAGGCCATAAATAAGAAGAATAATAGATGAACATACTAACCATCGATAAATTTTAATACGTTGTAATATGTTAGTTAAAAAATTACTGAAGTTTTTTTAATTTTGTTGTTAGACAAACAGGCATACGGCCCGCCTGATAATATCAGCAGATGTTACCTACCGTAAATAATTGTATTAAGAAATATCTATTAAAATAAATAAATAAAACAAAAATCTTTCATTTTATACTACGACACATTATATAATGCATTAAAATGTAAGCATTTGAAATAAAATTACCAATAACTGGTGATAGGACAAGTGTCGTCCGTCACTAGATCACTCTCCGCACAAAGCACTTCCACAGCTACAATATCAAGGACTCTGTTAACCATGATATTTTTATTTTGCCGTCAAGATTTGTATTCAGCTTTTTCCACATTATATGTGAGTCCATGCGTCGCGGCATAGGCCTCACAGACTCTCAACATCTCTGCAAGCCACCAATCGTAGGACTCAGCACCATGTCATCTACGTAGCTTATGTTATTAACGCTGTCATTATATGTATATGCTATTACCAACAAAACTAAAGTTAATTGGTTTTCCGTATCAGCCTTTAATGTTCCCACTGCAAGGAATCCAGCTCACTCGTAGCTTAGAGCTATAAGTTTGTTTGAGAGTTGAGTTTGATACGGGCGCCGAGTGTAAGCTTATTGGCCAAAATGTGTGGTCGCCAAACAATAATCCAGGTTACGAAGGAATAGTATGAATCCATTGCTCAGTTTCCATCTCAGAGACAAAAAGTGGTCATGGTCTTGCCACTGCTTGAATTTTATTAGTGAGCTCACTCGCACTTGTAACGTAATTGGTGTTACTGTGATATTTTTAGATTAAAAAAAAAAAAAACATGAATATCAAAGGTAATACATTATATTATAAAAAAGGTAAACGGTAAATCAATACAAAAAAATACAAAAATAAATACAATACAAAACCACTAAAAAACTATGTACAAAATAGTTATATATATAATTAATATGGGCAATACCTGAAAATGAAAGAAAATTGAGTTTTAATAGATTTCGGACATTAATAATGCCCGACATTTATTATTTAATAAAAGTACTCATTAATGGCGGAATAGTATCAAGTTCAAAGGCTAAGGAGCATTCTCAACCTAATCTGGCTAAAAGTGTTTTTATAATATATGATAATGTCAGTACAATTATTATAGGAATAAGAGAATAGTAAATTTACAATAGAAAAAAAATGGGGTGGCCGAATTTAGAGGACTTCAGGCTCTAATAATAAGGCGTGAAAAAAAAAACCACTACCCCGTTTTCAAAAATCGGCATGTCCTAAACTATAAATTTGATAGTATACCAATGCGGTCAAGTGGGAGTGACCGGAGTGGAATGGTGAATGTGGGGGTTTAAAACATGCAACATTTATTCCCACTTGGCCACTCCACTTGAGTAGGACTGTACCCTAGATATATGAAACTTTTTGTATTTGATACCAGTTTCTTACTCGTATATATAGGATAAAGTTACCAGCTCAAAAAATAACATACTGAAATCTCACTTTCTCTTCAAATTCTCTTCGGTAACGACATTCCAAACGCTGACTGAGTCGCAGTACGCGCTGTTTTGCCAGCATTTCTTGAGAACTACGTAGTTCTGCCCGTAGCTCAGGATATTGTATTTTAGCCCATGGGCAACGGCGAATTTAACCCGCTCG
Organism: Aplocera efformata; assembly: GCA_921293045.1. NCBI lineage: Eukaryota > Metazoa > Arthropoda > Insecta > Lepidoptera > Geometridae > Aplocera > Aplocera efformata. The sequence continues at coordinate 3,120,663 of OV121045.1, forward strand.
CTCATTTCTGCGTGGTAATTTTCCCGTGCGGGCTCTGTTGGCCAATAGGAAAAGTAACGAGGATTAGATACGGAAAAAAGATTGATTATTATTGATTGGCATTTTATATCCTAATATATAAAACACAAAAATGGTTTCTATCTATATCCATTATAGACTTCTAAACCATTCAACCGATAAGCCCTAAACCGGTTTTATTAGAAAGGCAATGATTTTACACCACTAAAACAATGCATTGGGTACAAAATGTATTTCTTTTTAGTATTAAATAGACGTATATCCCTGCACTAGGATTCCCTCCGCAGAGACCATAAGCAAATATACAGAATCACAAGACAAACACCAAAGACCCGAGAACCAATTTCATGCTCTCCACACGAAGTGTGACCCGACCGGGAATCAAACCCGGGTCCCTTCAAAGGAAAGGCTCCGAAGTTACGGATTAACTTTATTTTTTTTTAATATATTTATATTTTTAATCAGGGCCCATACCTATATATTTATGAAAAAGAGGCGTTCTTATAAATATATAATGTATGTTTTTGTATAAGTCTATTTTTAAGTTTTTAACTGAATTATGAAATTACATACATTTATTTTATAATATACAATGGAATCAAAGAATGTTTCATAAACATTTTTTCAAACTATAAATTATAGAGTACTTGTCTAGAACAAAATACAACGGCAGGGCAATACGACTTAAAAATGTAGCATACTGGCTACGGTATATCGTAGGCATATATTATGTAACACATGGCTACGAAGCTACGATGGCGACGTAGCGATTCCATGTAGCTCGCTACGCCCCGTAGCGACGCAACTAGTATTTTCCTACGTGACCAATGAGTTTATATATTTAATAAGAATAAAGTAACGAAAAGAGAGAGAAGCTTGTCTGGTAACGGAATTTCTCAAAATTACGAAATTATTACGACTTTCAATTATATAGTCTCCATACTTGTGTACAGATTAGAACGATGTGTCTATAGAATGGCCTTACAGCTCAGTCGGTAGTAGCTCTGCCTTTTGTGCTGAGAATGTGGATTCGATCCCCACCCAGGACAAGCATTTATGTGACGAATATAGATTATGTTCTTTGTCTTGGTGTTACCATTCATATTTACAAAAAAGGGCAAAACATCATAAGTATTCTGTAAGTTATCTCATACTCATACTACTCATACTCATTTATTTTTACCGTAGGATCATTTGTGAACACTCGGGTATGTCAAATTTACAATTACATTATATTGTTACAATAATTATGTAGGTCGGTACTATCTTATTATAAAAAAATCTATCTTTCCCTTAGTGCAATTTATGCTAAGTTTAAATTTTTTTTTATGTGAAAAATTTATGAAACGATCTGAGGGCCCACCTGGTTATAAGTAGCGACCCCCGCCCATCACAACAGTATTGCGACTCAATATAAGATTTGGATCCTTACACTGCTTGGCGGCGGATTACCAGGTGTGGAGGCAGTACTTCTCCGGATGACCTTGGCAAAAGTTCTGCTGCTATTTTTTGTTGTCCTGCTCTTAAAGGTCGTGTAGGGACTCCAAGGGTACTCTAACCCACGGACTCCAGCAACTAGACCCCCGAAATTAACAATTTTTTTTGACTGTATCTTTAGATAAAAAATCTTACTGTCATAGATAACAGGAACTATTCCTCGATAAACATGGAGCTTTCTGGCTACTACAGGGTTTGTGCTGACAGACAAAATGACAGCTGATGGGGCGGCATGCGACAGTTGAACAGCCGTCTTGCCTGTGACTGTTAGGACTACAAACGCCACGGAGTTCGACACGTGAGCAGTGACTGCTGATGCTAAGACGCAAGCCTCAGCAGCGTTCATGGGCAATTGGAACTGTAAAGAAAACAACATAGATAACTAGCTATTCCCTGCAACTTTAATTCTATCTTATTTTCTAAAATAAAAGTAGAATAAGTTACTCCTTATAACATCAGCTATATGCCAGTGAAAGTCTCGTTAAAACCGGTCCAGCCGTTTTGGAGATTAGCAGGAATAAACTGACAGATGAAAATAAAATGTACTTTTGTTTTGATTATTTTAAAAATAAATGTGTTTTTGTTTTAACACACCACAATTTTATTTAGTTTCATAACATTACGCATTGAAGCGAGGGGTCCCGGGTTCGGTTCCCGGCCGGGACTCGTTTGTTCTTGGGTGTTTGGCTTGTGTGTCTGTGTTTGTCCATACCATCTGCAACACTGGGAACCCTAGCGCAAAGGTATGTAAACGTTTGTTAAGTGATATATATGTCACTGTTCAGTTGCTCATATCTGTTGAGTTCTTTGAGTATCCTTATCTTTTGAGACCCTACAAGTACTGAAAAATTGAAAGTAGCAGTTGAACTTGTGCCAAGTTCGTCGGAAGAATTGTCACCACACCTGTTAATCTGCCGCCAAGCAGTAGTGCTGTCGTGTATCAGTGGAAAGGTGGTGCTTGTGAAATCTAAGACGGATTCCCCTTCTTGGATGGCCGCAATTGTTGCAGTTGTTATGGATGAAGGTAACCACTTAAAATCTGGTGGGCCTTCAGCTCGTCTCGCTACTTTAATAGAATAAAATAAATATGTGTTCCGTTTTGAGATGACTTGTACTGTAAATAACTTTTTTTTTTATGTGATTGAATGACGGAACGAGCTGAGGGCCCATCTGATGGTAAGTGGTGACCCTCGCCCATGACAACAGTAATGCGCGCGACTCAGTATGAGATCCAAATCTTTACTGAGTCGCATTCATCCTGCTGCGTCCATCGCCAGAGACGGGGATGATACGTCCCATGCGCATGTGATTTCACCGGCAGCCACACCCTTCCACCGGAACACAGTAATGCAAACACTACTGCTTGGCGGCAGATTCCAGATGTGGTGGCAGTACCTCTCCGGATGAACTGGGCAAAAGTTCTACTGTTACTTTTGGTTGCTCCTTTAGCACCACCCAGGGGGTACGTGTAGGGAATCGAAGGGTACACGCCTACGGACGCGAGCAACTGGACCCCCAATTCAACAAATATAGGTAATATTGATATCCTAAACAGTATTGGCATGCAAGCAGTCATCGTCCATAGTTCTCTATCCTCTTATAACTTACTTTATCAGACATCCTCAATGGTTCTCTATTCTCTACAGATTCTACCATTATACTGATCTCATTCAGTAATTTTATTGCTTTCAACACGTATGAGGGGTCTCTGTAATTACGGAGAAAAAGTCCTGTGGAAATACAGTTGATCAATAGAAAGTGATGAATGTTTTTTTTTTTTAATGTGAACGTCTGACGAAACCGTAAATTCATAGTAAAACCCCAAAAAAATTATACATAAAAAAACTTACAAGTTACACGTTTACCTACAAGTGCATGTGGTACCCTCGGTGCGGTAGTTCAACTCGCATTTGACCCGTTTTTTATGCTACATATTATACTACGTTTAATCCTCAATTTTCCCACTGCAGGGACACCGGGCTTATCGGCGGCTGACCATAGTGACCATGAAAACGAAAAAAGTTTTGGTATCCCGATACTGAGGACCATCGCTGGGGCCATGGAAGAGCGATACAATACCCCAGCGTCAAGGCATAGAGTCGGAATACCAAAGGGGTTTTAGTGTGTATTCCCCCAGCATTACCATAATAAGTAGTGTTGGGGGCGAGTCACGCATAACCCCACACCTCCCCAAGATGTGGGGTATACGCAAAGTATTTTCCCTTGAAAAAAAGGGAACCAGCCTACTCTCTAAAAGTGAGAGTGAGTGAATCAGGAGATATCACAGTGTCTTCGAATTGTAGGATATGCTGAATTATTCAGATGTTATCCTAGATGTTATCGTTTGGCGCAATGCTACATTGTATAGCGCTTATAATTTTTAAAGCGAAATACTGTATACTCAGAAACTAAATTTTTTAATAAACAACATAATATAGTATTAATATCGAGTAGGAAATCACGAAAAACTTACCTGTCTATATTAGCTGAAACAGCTGATATCTATAAATTAACATGAATACTATGAAATAGGTTTCCAGTACTGAATTACATACAACGCTAATCGTCAACTCACCTGCTCCTTGCATCACAGCGTTCGTAATGTCTGTCAGGTCACATGCAGTGATGATACCTCTGTGTAATGTTGCCTCCAATACATTGCCCGATATAAAGAATGGCTTGCCGATCTACGGGAGAATAGGATAAGATCATAACTTTGCCACGGACATATAAGATTATGCTTTTCGTATTACGCTCCCAATACGAAAAATGAGGATTGTAGGATTGTAGGGGTTCAGGTTATGTGAGAATGACTGAGCTCCAGTTATCATCCAAGGGAACTTAATTCAACAAGCCAACAAAACTCACAAACCATGGTAAAAATCTCATTAACTACACGGTGCCACAGAATACCAGCGCTGTATCAGTCCACTGACGCAGCACATGCTGAGTGGTTACCTTTTTTGTTGTTACATATTTTTCAATTTGTAATTTTGTTTTTAATTTTTAAGTGAGCCCAAATTATGTAACACAAAATAAAGTTTTTCTATTCTATTCTATTAATACAAAAATATAATCAACAGATTAAACAATCTATCGTTTCAACCATGTTTTAAGATTGAAACCAAAGAGCTCCGTTGTTATGAAAAAATCGCAATTACCTTTCTGCATTTTGCACCAACTTGTAATTGTATCGTTATCATTTTATGCGGATCTTTTATTGAGTGTGCAAGAAACTCGCGTGCTAATAGAATACAATCAGAGTTCTGTAAAAAAATATACTGTTAATTACAGATACTATAGTAACAAGTGACTGATAAAAAAATGGAATAACTTTGACTTCGATACTCTCATACAATTCTGAAGTGGCAATTCCCATACAAAATTACCAATTTCGATTTGATTTAATTTTTCTGCTGTTTCTTTTGAGAGTAATTTATAAACCGAATTATTTTTTTTGTTGAAAGTATTTGCTTTCAAATTGGTCACATAGAATTTTGTCTGTGGCTTCGTAGCTCCCGAACGAATGGACCAATTTTGATGCGGTTTTTTCTGTTTGAAAGCTGGCGTGATCGAGATGGTTTATAATTTGTATGATGTCAGCGGACGGGCCGGTGATTCAATACTAACTTCGATAATATCGTCGATATTGTCCAACCCTTCTTGTTCACAAATCGAACTCATTATCAAGGGAGTAGAGGCCTCGCCAATGAATATTTCCCTTATCATTTTCAAAGTTTTTGGCCACCGGACTGAGTTCACTGTAATCATATCAAGCTGAAAAGAAGAGAATAAAAATGATTATTTATACATTAGAATGATTATTTTTCACAATAATCACAGCCCACCTAATTATGTCATTTTTAACCAACTTCAAAAAAGGTGGATTGGGATTCATATCTTTTCTCCCCTACACGTGCAGGCTATGGAATGCGCTTCCGGAAGATTTCCCCGAACGCTACGACATGGGTAGGTAAGAAAAATGACAGAAAATATCTGCAGGGAAGACAACGCTTCGGCAACGCTAATGTTAACATACGATGGTGACCACTTAACATCAGGTGGGCCTATTTGCATAAAAATAAACTGCCGTATAAAAAAGTGATTAATATTATCCCAACCATAATATTATTAATTCGAATGTCAGTTTGTTTGTTCATCTCTGTGTTTTTTGTTACGATTTCACGTCTCAATCGATCATGATGAAATTATGTTGTAGACAAGAACTTATAGTAACTCTAATCCAGTAATAAAATGATTAGTAAATGTTAGAAGAAAATACATTTTATAATATCTGATCGCCAACCTTGTAGTCTTTAGCAAAATCGATGAGGTCCAGGTCAACTTTCGTCAGTGGAGGTTTCCCGTACTTCACTCCACGTATACATACAAACTCAAAACTTCCTAATAATTCCCCTCGAATAATTTTACACTTGATTGTGTGATCATTTATTTTCTCTGTACAGATCATGACAATTTTACCAAAGTGGATTGATAATTCTGTGCCAACGTTAATTTCTTTTAAAACGACAGGGTCATCTATGAATATTCTATACGAATCACATTTATTCCAGAATTTGATGTCACTGGTAATTTCAATTATCCAATCTTCTTTAAGTTCAATCTGAGCATCATTTATTTCCTGTAAAAGTATTTTAAATTAGTTCACTGCCTTAAATGCAGAAATATTAGATAATTTAAGTTAGTCGTGAGCTTTTTAGCTTTCTTCATACATTATACCTATAACCATCTCGATGACGACAATTTTCAAAGAGAAAAACAACCGCATCAAAATTTTTCCATTCGTTCACGATCTATGATGCTACAGACAGACACACATATACCGACAGACATACACTACAAACATAACCCCTCTCTTTTTCGTTGTGGATTGAAGAGTAAAGTACGCGAAGAATAAAATGATGTGCCCTTTAAGCAAACAAGTGTCCTGACACTGAGGCATTAGATACTGACAAATAAAAAAAATCCTGAATATGTAATTTACGTTTTTTCCCTTGAAAGGTTAGGTCTCTACCTATGGGGCCTATTTCAACCTTGCGGGTGAGACAGCCGTTTAACATAGACGTGATATGCGATGAGCTCATCGCACTATTGCTTTTCCACCAATAACTCGGCTATTACTTTCCTCTACAGACATTTATTTATTTATTTATTTACTATAACAACTAAAAAACACTGATGTTATAATAACAATTATTATTACTACAACTACTATAACAACTATTATACAACTATTATTATCATTATAACCTGTCGGGTTGAAACGAAACTTATACTACCGACAATTTCTAAAAGTCCAGGAGGCATATTGTTAATCTATCTAAAAGTATCTAAAGATAAAATTATTACTATTCTTAGGTTAAACACACATGAATTAGGTGTGATTGCAGACGTAGAAGCATGAAAAGAAAGGCGGGAAAAAGTGGACTCTTTACCATGCAACCTATGAGCGATTTGCCTATTCTTTAACTATACTTATACTATAAAGAAGCCATAACTTACTTCCTTGAGAAATCCAGTTCTTATACAAGCATTGGGGATGTCAATAGATATAGTAATGGGCCAGGTAGAAACTTCATATTTAGCACAACACCATTTTATTGCGTGTTGGATCATTTTGAGTATGCGAACCTTGTCGCTTCTCTTAGTGTGTGTCATTTTGAAACGGAATATTTTCGAGCCCATTTCCAAGAACGTTCTTACATCGATGGAAGTAAGCTTACTTTCACCTGAAATTTTGCAGTAGGATGATCATATTGACATATAGTCTATGGCATTTTATATTGTATTAGCTAGCCGCCTCGGCCCGGGACAATTTAGTAATGAATAAGTGTGAAGTGCGCTTTATTTTTTTGTTTTACAATACATGAGATTTTTTTTTCAATTTTGTTTTATTTTTGTATTTTTTCAATTTTGTTTTATTTATGATCTAAATTGGTTCCATAAAAGTTGTAACAAATGAGCTCAATAGTTTTGTTGTTAAATAAAAATAAGTGGACATGTCATCCATGTAAACGAAGTTCCGTTTTGCTTTCCTGTGACTTTTTTCTTCGCCCGTTATTATTAATTTAGATATTACTTAAAAAAAAATGGATGGTGAGAAAAAGTGATGAAGGTATATTGAAGTCGGATTTTTCGTTATTTTTTTTAACATTCACTAGTTTTTTTTTAAATTACACACAATTAAAAAAAACTGTCATATTGGCAGAGCCTTTCAAGTGATTTCAAGTAATAATATTTCATACATGATTGATTTTTATATATATATTTCTACATATAATAAAACCGCATCTGTCTAAATGCGTTAAATTTATTACCCATTGGATTTCATTGGTTTTCTCAGTAATTGGCGGCAGATTACTAGGTTTGGAGGCAGTACTTATCCGGACAAACTTTGCACACGTTTTACTGTTGTTTTATTTAAAATGGCTGAAATATGTCGATGAAAGTTGAATATGTCGGAAAAATTCTATCGAAAAAGGTATGATTCTCATCCCATATAAATGCGCAGTGTAAGATCTAAATCTTAAACTGAGTCGTATTACTGTTGTCAAGGCGGGGGTCATCACTAACCACCAGGTGGGCCATCAGCTGGTAGTGACATACTCACACAAAAAAAATACATATAAAAAATGTAGGCACATACAGGGTGTCCCAGAAGTCCCAGATGTACGTGCCTAAGGAGCTCCTGTGACACGTTATATGCTCATGAATGTTTAGTTGTGTGTGTAAAATTTGACATGGCCAAACGATACTTGAGATCTAAAAAAATAAATGAGTTTGAGTTTGAGTTCGACGTCAAGCTGGAATCGGGTAACAGGCTGAGTCTTAATAGTTATAGGAAAACTTAAAAAAAAGATACGATAACGAAAAGATACGTATTCATAAAACACACCCAGGGTAGCAGTGTATACAGGATTACAGGTGTAGATTTTCTTGATTTACTTTAAATGTATTTTTAAAATACGTAACTTAGATTTTTTTTATTACCGATACCCGATTCCATCTACTTCTGGGACATCCTGTATGCCCTGGGTGTGTTTCAAATAAATAATAAAAAAAAAAATTGCGGAATTATAAATTGAAAATATGTTATTTTATTGGAGAATATAATAATATTACTAACAAAATGTGATGACAAATCGAGTCAGTCGATATGATTTTTCGTTTAAAAAGGATTTTTGCATATTATTCATGTCTTTATCCACAATTGCATCATCTTTTTCGGTGGAACTCATGACCTGAAACAATTTAATAATATAATTATAATTAAGAATAGCCGATGTGAAGATGATGTTTACCATAGTGAAATTTGAATGGAGCATTTTCATGCATCGAAGAGCATGTCAAGACCGATGTCGCTGTGGCTAAAGATTTTTTTTTATCAGTATTAATTAGTCTAGTTTTTGAAATAATCGAAATATTATTAAAAATATCAAAACGTTGATCTATAAAAATGAAAGAGGTAAAATAACTTATGAAAATGGCAAAAAATGGCAGGTGCCGATAAATTTTATGATGTGCCCTGGCTGATTCGGAATCCTGAATTCCGTAACCAAAACACCAGTCTAATAGAATAATAGAAGAACAATAGAGAGATTGAAACAAATCAACAAGCAGCAGAGGGGTTACGAATATACCTTGGTCAATATTCCCCTTTTCTACTCACTTTATTTAATGTGTAAAATCCCGAGTGAAAATCAAACCAAGTCCTTGCAATTCAGTCAGATTTTGGAGCCGCTACTCCAATTAGTCCATTCGAATAGTAATTTCTTATACGATCATATTACTAATGTAATTGATTGTATAAGATTGTGACAAATACTTATAGATCTAACTATTACAAAATATATTTATAAAAACTGATAATACTACATAATAATGAAAGTAAAATTGTTGTACGCCTGAATATAGTGATGAATAGTGATACTACTTTTACGATTACGAATATTAAGATATCGAGATCGAATATTAAAATATCGGTCGAACTACGAATAATAGTAGTAAATGACATAAAATAAAAGTATGACAAACAAAATCAGTGTAAAACAGTTTTCAAAATTTAATTCGACACTTTGTTTAATTTCGACTTGCGTGTACACTTTTTACGTTTAAATTTTTTTGCAACATTTTCGGAGGTACATGATTATTAAGTACTTTGATTTAATAATGCATGTGTTTATGGATGTTGTAGCACTTAGCACATCTTTCCCTCGAAAATATTCTCCTTATAGAAACTTATAAAAACTCTTTATAGGGTTAAGTTCGCCTTTGTACATATTTTTTTTTTAATACCCAGCATAAATGTGTTTTTTGTGTACAATAAAGAATTACAGAATTACAGAAAATATTCTCCATTCTTTTCATTCATCTGAAATGAAAACGTCAAAAAGATACCCAAGGAACCCTACATGGTTGAATGAGTTACGATTATTCGGTAATATTTATTCGTCTAATACGAAAACTTGGATTAATTATTGCATCACTAATAGAAAATTCATTTATGGAAACGTCTACAATCTGTCTTTTCTGAAAACAATAAGTATTATTTCAAAGAGTTTGTATATAAAATAAAAATACGGTAACATCTTTATCGTTTTACGAAATTCCTTTTGGCGTCTTTTGTGATGGAATCTCATTTACGGCTTTGTGATTTTATCGCTTATTCGTGAATTGATTTTGCGTTGTGCAAAATAGCTTTTTGATTTTAATCTTTGATTTTTATATAGTTTTCAAGTCCAGTCATTGATTTTATTATGTTGATATCTATGTGTAGGGGACCAGGTATAAATTGGTAATAAAATGTTAAGTTTGACGATAACTGTGTAATGTTCGAAATGTATCTGGCTCTAATACAAAAAAGTATACACTGAGGGTAGATATAAAAAAAATTGTGATTATGTCTGTACTGAGGCCAGCGAATCTTCAACACTATGACTTATCATATAATCAGTTATATGTTATTTTTCTAATTTATTTTTATGGAATTAATTTTTTTCTATTAAATTATACTATTGTATGAAAAACGTGAGGTGGTAAAGTCTATACCTCATACTATATAATAATATACCTTTGCCACGAATCAAATCAATCTATGCAGTACACATTGTAATATAATATACTCTGTGGCAAGGTCGTATGGGGAAATATTAACCACCTCACGTCTAAGATTCGACAATAATGTAATCCAAACATTTATAAGGCCCAGGTTCTCTAACCCTTCGAGAAAACGGCGTCAATATTTGCTTTTCTTTTATTTAGACAGACAGAAATATAAAAATATTTTATTGGTAGAAAGAGATTCTCAAAGTTAATTGAAAATAAAAACTGTTTTACTACAAAAGTAGGGGTCACTAACCTTACTTAGTTTTGAAGCTGAGTTTGGTTCTCGTGTCATTTCCAAAGGAGAACATACAAAGGTCCTGACTGTTCAAGTCAGAGCTTTTACAAATTTACTGTTGAATTTCATTCGTACTTTTAAAACTGTATAGGATATCTCTTTCATAAAACTCACTGTAACAAAACAATGTCAGTGGCTTTGTCGGGTATTCTTTTTCTATATTTGCCCTGTTAGCGGGTGACTAATGGGCAAACAAGGGGCGTACTGTTGATTTTGAGTTAGCCGCCGTCCTACTTGTATCTTGCAAGATTTATTTACGGCGGCAAGACAGATTCCTTTATTTGCCTTGTTTTATGAAAGCTTTCCTTGCTCGACATCTCGTTTGGAGAATTGAAGCTGCAAAATTGCATTGTGCTTGCAGAATGGTGCTTTTAAATTATTTGCGACAATGTTGCGGGAGATGAAAGTACAGAAATAAAATCGTGACATATTTAACTAATATAATATTTTGTCTATAACTGTTTTAGTAAATCTTTTCTTAGATAAATCATCATTGGTTTATCAGGGAGTTTGCGCTGCTCACTCCGTAGGACCCTTGGAATCAAAATCCTGCTGCCTAGTGTGCTTCAACCTGTTAATGATAATGATTTCAGAGATGGCGATGAATATTATAGAATTTATTTCTGCTTATTTCCGATCCCGTATGTGAGTGGAAACAGTATCTGCTTGCGAAGCCTGCTTATAGAAATATGGAGAGGACAAATTAATTAAAGAATTTTTAGGTTTAAACTGATTAGTGTTTAACCTAAAAGAAAATTTAAGAAGGCCGATATTTGCAACAACTAAATACTCAGCAACAATGCAAAAGATTCAAAAGATTCCATGTAATTACATTGCTACTACGTACACAAGAGTAAAAATAATGTTGTCACTAAAACATTTCTGCCAAACGAAGCAAAGATTGAATCTCTTAGCCTGTTTCAAGTGGAAACAGTAGATTTATTCGGGCTGCATCGCTTTGTGTGTACACGGCTTTCAGTCTTATACTAATTATACGCCAATATGTACCAAAGTTTGTTAAGAAATTTTGAGAAGAAAAATTATTCTTAAAACTAAAAATAGTTGAAAGCATCCACATGAGAAAATCAGATCGTTCACACTGTCGAGTTGCGGAATAAAAACAAAACCACATTGAAATGTAGGTCGAACAAAATGTTTTACTTTTATTGCTGCCAATGAAAATGTCCTTTCCGAATTCCTTTTCGTATCAGCATTTCGGGTATTCCCCTAAGTCCAAAGTTTTGCTTGTGATTTTAACGATATCAAACCTCTTAGTCCTGTGGGAGTATCGCCTGAAATTATGGAAAAAAGGTCAGCTTTTTGTGGTTTAACTTTTGCTTGGGTTGTATTTATGGGAGTAATTATTACGTTTGTTTTATTTCGAAAATATGTTAAGCCTTTCTGAGGACTGTTATACAATATAACTTTCCAAACACTGCTGTGATAAAATGAGCGTATAGTTTTATTAATTTGTATAAAAACACACTCTTTAACACTCAGCAAATTGGGCAGAAAGATGCACTTTTTGTGACTAGTGTTTATTGCAGTCATATGCAGTATTGGAGGCTTGTAATGGTATTTACATTTACATCAATAAAATAATTAAAAAAAATTAAACGCATATGTGTCACCAATAGAACCAGTAACCTATATTACAATTAAAAAAAAACCGTCATCAATACTTTCAAAGTAGCAATTTCGTTTACTGGAATGACATATTTTTTCCAGTTATTTTGAATTAACAACCAAACTTTTGAACCGATTTTGATAAAAAATATATTATATCCTTTCAAATAAAAAGAATTTTCCAAATCAGTTGATAAATAGATGAGAAAACGGTGAACATACCTAAAAAAATATAAACATCCGAATTGATAACCTCCTTTTTGAAGTCGGTTAAAAATGTAGTAACTGTAGTAATTGAACATTGCTGAAATACGAGCACGAGAGTGATGTATAAAAATGAACCAAAACAAAATTCTTCTTTCAGACTATTCACGTATATCTATTGCAAAGGAAATGGCCCCCCAGGGCGCCAACAAATTGGGGTGTTGTTTAACTCTTCCAACGCGGGACGTCGGATGGCACGTGTGAAAGAGTTTTGTTACATTTACAGTATTTTTAAAGTGGAAAGTGTATTATTTTATTGTTTTGTTTTTGTACGTCAAGAGGAAAGATTACTGTGAGAGTTTAATTTCATTTCATTTATTTTCCTGAATTTGGTACATATAGAAATATAGAGATATATATATAGAAATATAGAGATATATATAAGTATAGTTGTCAGTTTCTTGAAGCAAGAAATAGAAGAGAAAAAAAACAATATTTCCGATAAATTGTCAAGTGCTGGCCTTGTTTTGTGTGGTACAATGGGAGATTGAACGATTTTCTGTTCGAGAGACGGCAAGAGGAACGGGGAACAGCAGACTTTTTCACAAAATAATTCAGTTATGATGGTGATATGCAATATAATATCTGAATTATTTTCAAAATAATATAAAATACGATTTATAACTCTCGGTGTGCAATAGCGCTTAGTCGGTTTGTTTGTAAAATCCTGTTTATTTCGAAAACAAACTTATCTAACTTTGCAATAATTTATTTTTGACTCGGTTCCTTGTATTCTTTAAATGAGTTTTTCCCTTCCCAAAAGTGACGAGTTCGTAACTACGTGCAGATTGTTTTTCGAGGGCACTCGTAAATAGGCATGTACGTACTTGTTGGTCTCGTATATTCGCGTTCCCGTGACAGACAACTGGGACAGGCCTTCCAATCAGCTGGTGACAGTTAGATTGAATCCAATATGGGGCGAAACCGACGGAATAACGGTGATTGATGTCTGATTGATCGCATGAACTTAAAAATAAAATAGTTTTTCTGCGCGAAAAACTGTTGCAGCACTGGCAATACCTAACAAAAGTGTCACGCAAAAAATCACGCTGAACGATCGAGATCACTCTATTAGTAATACACTGGATAGGCGGTTATTTTGTGCTGGTTTCTAATTGATTAACGCCATTTTGACTGTTTTTATTTTTGTTTTTACGATTATGCAATCTATAAGCAACTTAACTAGGAGCCGAAGACCGGGCTCAATGGTGGTTAAATACTGGTAGAGGCATATGTTCAGTAGTCGACTGATCTAGGCTGATGAAGAAGGAATTCGAATTTAGTAATGGTTTACTTCCATTCTTGCAAAGTAATTAATTATATATTATATTAGCAGTGGGGACATTGGTCACCATTGGTAAAACAATTAGTAATGAGGTTATTAGTGCCCATTGTTAATACAATCTATAATCCAGAAAACATTAAAATGAAACATGAAAAGGTTAGCAAACAAAGGAAGCTCCGCAGATATGAAACATGATGGCATAAGAAGTCATGTCGTTTGCTGTCACGTCACTCGAGTCGGTTTACTGCTAAGGCGCGAATAGAGTTTTCACATGAAATATATTATAACACGCTTCAAATGAGAACAAAATTTATCTGTCATTGGTATGGAGTCCGCCGGTCTATTTATGGAAATCAATGATTCAGATCTATCAAAAAATTCTTTATCATGCGCCGAACAATAGAAGTCCATTTTTTGCAACACTCTTTTATGCTATCCTTTTCATCAGCCGGTGTAGTTTTGAAGGCTCTACTTAAAGTAGACATGACTGAGCTGGTAGTTTTTAGTTTGTGATATTTGGATTTACTAAATATTTTTTAGTTTCCAGTACTTTATGGAACATATACAAGCAAAGGCCAGTTTATAGTTTATTAAACTGGTATTACAAGTGGAAGGGGCACAAAATCTATATTCACAACTTTAAAGTTAAAAATTTGCTATAGCTCGTTTATAATCAAAGTTCTTGTAATAACATTAAATACGTCAATATTGGCGCTGTGTGAAATATGTCAATGAATATTGAAATAAATATTGTTAACTCACTAACAAATTTACAACAATGTAAATCAACATTAAGTGGCTGGAAATACTTTTCCACTTACGTAAATTGATATTAACAGTAACTCAAAACTGAATGTTGCAAGTTAGTAACATTTTAACGGAGGCAACATGTTGTTCCGAACAGTTCTGGGGGCCAGTTATGCAGTTTCCTATTGTTTAATTTGTTGTACAACAAACTACTCGACATTAAATCCACAGTTTGAATTAAATAGCCGATAAACTTAGTAAAAATCGTTGCAATATGCATAAAAATATATGGGACTAAACCGAAGGAACAACGTTGAACGTTGAACATGTCTGATCACGTGAACTTAAAAATTAAATAGATTTTCGGACAAAAAACTGTGACTGTACTGGCAATACTTAACCAAAATGTCACGCAAAAAATCTTATATTATCATCATACGGCCCTGTATGATTCACTTTTGGACGTAGGCTTTCATATCGTGTGGCCAGACTTATCGCTGAGATGTGGCCTGATATACACAACTAAAAGGAGATGTTAACTAAGGTTAACTTAAAGAGGTTATATGTACAGATAAATAAAATTTAAGTGACTGTCAGTAACTTTAAAATAACATTTACTAAATACATTCGAAAGTATTTAAGGCACAAATAACAAAAAAGCTATTTTTAAAATTTTGTTTTTCTGTGTGTTCCGGCTAATCTCCGAAACGGCTGAACCGATTTAGACGGGACTTTCACTGGCAGATAGCTGATGTTACTGGAAGTAAATTAGGCTACATTTAAAAAAAAAAAGAAAAAAATTAGGGTCACGTAAAAAATTGTTGAATTCCACGCGGACAAGTCGCAGATAATAGGTTGTCCATTTTTTTTAAACTTCTATTTTAGAATTTGGTTTTTAATTTATTTGTCGACTTCGCAAACATTCAACACTAAGACAGATGATTTTAGAGACACAGCGAATTTTATTTAACCGCCATTTTGTTCAAATTATTAAAATTAAATTCATTTCTTACTAGCTCTAACGCATCATATAAAATTATAATCAAAAACAATGGTTTATTATGCTGTACTTTGTCAATACAACAGCCAGTCAGGACTAACATTTTTATATATAAACAATTAAGTTTGCCAGCCGGTAGAACTTTAAGCTGTAGCTTAACTAAGTTGCACTGGCAGTCGAATCCAATTCCAATTAGTTACACTCAATAAAATGTTATGTGTATCAATAAACTGTTCTGGTGATTTTGAGCTGAATGTAATCAATATGTGCAAGGGAATACTTACCCTATAATTAAATTTAATTACTGAACTGTACGCTGATAATTAAATGACCTCAATGACCTTTATTGATTCTAAATAAAATTAGACAAGTGATTTAAAAAAATTGAAATTAACTGGGAAATTAAATTAAAAGGGATGAATATTCACCCTTTGGGGGTTTACCATTTAAAAAAAGAAACATCCAATTCAGTATACAATGGGCTCTGTCAAAATAAAACAAAATTCACAGGAAAGCAAAATACGTAATTTCTTTTACTTGGATGATATGTTTTTTTCAGTTATTTTGACTTTACTACAAAACTATTGAGCGGATTTTGTTTTTTTTTTATCGGATCAATCTGAAAGCTTATGTTTTGAAATAAAATAATTTTACAAATCCGTTTATATATGACGGGCATAAGACCGAACATACATAAAAATATATGTATACACACCCGCATTGTAAGCTTCCACCTTTTTGAAGTCGGTTAAAACCCAATCAATGCTAACAATACAAATAACAAGCTGAGTGCTCGTTCCATTAAGTTATTACTGTGGCTTCCCTCTGACCTGTTTCTGTGTTTACTTCATCCCTAGTAGTTTATGTACCTACAGCTCCGTGCTAATTTAGAGGTAACTTTAGATCTTGCGAATCTATTGGAAGCATAATATATAAGTAGCAGTAGAACTTGTGCTAAGTTCGCCAGGAGAAGAATTAATCCACCGCCAAGCAAACAATGGATGAAATTTTTTCCGATGAAAGGATATGAGTGCCGGTGAAATCACATGCCCATGAATTCAAATGCGTTGGTGGGTCAATCCAAATGCATTGGCGGGTCAATTCAAGTGTATCAATACCAAGGATACCTATCCAACTATCAAACACATTTTTAATTGTTAATCATGTTTCCGTTG
Source organism: Aplocera efformata (assembly GCA_921293045.1). NCBI lineage: Eukaryota > Metazoa > Arthropoda > Insecta > Lepidoptera > Geometridae > Aplocera > Aplocera efformata. The sequence goes on from OV121045.1 coordinate 3,137,696, forward strand.
GTCATTGGTTTTCCGTTACCAGCCAAATTGGTAGCAGCTTCGAAGGTTTCAAAGTTTAGGGCCCCTTTGTCGAGGGGCCCGGGGCAAACTTTCTGTGACTAGTGTTAAGTTTCTTCTCGAGACTTGCGTGTTTGTATTGTGTGATTGTGTTTCCGTACCATCTAGGAATTATAGCCAAGATATGAGTGGTATGTTATTTAAAATTCCGAACATCTGAAAAATTCATAAAAATCAAAACAAGTTAAAGAATTAATTTACTCCACTAATATTTTTAATTATGCCTAAAATAATATTTTTGTTTGACCTAGTTCTTTACCGATTAGCTTATATATTGTGGTAGTTCTAAAGTCTAGAGGCTAGCTCAAGCTCTTAACTTACTGTCACAAGTTAGTTATAGTATACAGTTTACTCGTAGTTCATACCGGAAATTAGTTAAAAGAGCGAGCGTAGCGAGTGAAGTTTGACTGTTGTATCGTGTTTCCGTATCAGCTTTTAGTGTTTCCACTGTAGGGACTTCTGTCTATTATTGACAAGTCAGAAAGAGGCTTTATCTATTAAGAGTTATACGATGTATCGAAGAAGACCATGTATTTGCATTTTTGGAATCTTCATTATTGTAATGAAATTAATGTATGCTTGTCTGGATTTCAACCAGAAAAATCACAATCTTCATAAACCATTTACGAACTACGGCTAAGAACCATTACGCAGCTTTCAAACAGAAAAAACCGCATCTTAATTAGTTCATTCATTCTGGAGTTTCTACGCAACAGATAGTACAGATACACGCTACCGACTTCTCTCTCTTCGGAGTTTGAAGAATCATCAAAATCGGTTCACACCAACCTTTTTTGACGTCGGTTAGCATCATAGATTTTTCTAAAATCTTTTGTCTTGTTATTTTGCATAGTGAATAATCTCGTAAGGAAATTGCTAAAATAAATGAAACTGCTAGACAAAGCGAAAATAAACATGTCCAAGCAACAATTTTCTAAGTTCGACATTTTGTGAACACGTCTTTCCTCCCAAGTCGCTCCGCTCGCTACGAAATTGCTATTAAGGAGATTCTCTCCTAATGGAGGCATAATTGGCTCCTCGGAAACTAATGGACAATTATGCTGCCTCGTGGATTTTACGACAATCATAACATTGTTACTGTTATCTTTATTGTCATGTATAGTTTTGTTACGGGATGATTGGATTCAGGGTGTTAATTGAAATATTCCCAGGCACGCGCAAATTGTACCAACGATTTCAATACCCGATTGACATAATGGTAAGCGTATATTATTTTTTTGTCGCGATGTGGGTGTCAGAGATATCACACAATGGGCAAAGAAATTGCGTAAGATAAGGACAAATTCAGAGCCTCATTCTTTTTTAGACTTGGCTAGAAATATTTTAAAACTTTAACAATATATTTTTTTTTATTTGTGTTCAGTATTCAAATTCGTTATTTATATAAGAATAATGTTGGAATTGGAAGACTTCGGCGTACTTTTTTAGACCAATTCAGTAACCCTGACCCTGAAACTGGTCCTGGTTTTATATAAAAACACAGTTCGAATCCAGTCTGTCACTACACACAGCCGTCGAGTACGGCAATATTACCTCAAGTGAGAGTGGAGTGCTCTCTGCGGATATCGGATAGAAGAACTCGAGTGGTTTGTCCACACCGATCCGATATTTGCCCCAAGCACTGTGAGCCGATCGCTCGACGTATTTGATCTCGCCGTATACAGATTTGTTTTGCTATAAGACATCATCATCTTGCCCTTTTACTAACTTGGGGTCGCGCAGTTGTTTTTCGGTTCCACACTCCTATATCGGCCGCTATCGAATCGTTCCTCAACCACAACTACTTTTGCTTTCATATCGTCCTTTAAACAATCCATTCATATTTTCAGTGGTCTTCCTCTCCTTTTCCATCCAACAACATTCATATGCATCATGTTCTTTTTGTTACATACCCTTTTCTTTTCATGACATGCCCTACCAACATACGATTCCTTTTCAGTTATTATGTCACTGGTGCTATTTTAAAACTTCCTCATATATACTCATTCCTCCCTTTTACTGGAAGAATGAGTTATTCAAATCAAATCATTTCACAGTACATATCCAACAAATGTCGAAGTTATTCTTAGATTGGGTTCCTTTTATAGAGTTCAGCTAAAAGATGCTAGTCTCTCTTAAGTGAAAATAAAAATAGGACTTCAGCCCTCGATAGGTAGCACAAAGGCTAACTACCTCAAGTGAGATTCAAGTGTGCTCAGTAGATATCAAGTGGTTTGTCCATAGCAGAACTTAGCGAGTCGATATTTGCTCCTAGCTTAACCTATCATCGTGTTTGTAAAAGATTGGCAAACTGGCATGACTGGCCTCACAGCTCAGGTATTAGCTCTGTTTTCTACGCTGTAGGTCGTGGGTTGGATTCCCATCCAGGAAACAACCTGACCGCCCATCTGCTGTAAAAAGGCTAATTACAACTCACAATATATGAACTCGTATTTAGCTCCGTTTATCAATACCATGGTAATAGAAATTCTATGTCTTTGGGTCTAACATAGTTATGCAGGTAGGTACTTATATCACTGGAGATACGGGTAGTAACACACACTTGGCGAGCGTGCCTATTAAGTGTCTCAAGTGTGTGGAATAGGCTTTACGCTCACTAAATGTAGGACATCTTTTGTTTTAATTAAAGTTATATAGGCAACGAAGATAGGTAATGTGCTTGGAATTTGAGCGCAAGCATACAAATTGTTCCCTGATGGGCTTTGTAATCCTAAATTGCGCTACAAAAATAAAATATGGATTTTGATTAAAGATACTGACTATCTATATACTAAGATACAGGCACATGAGACATAATATCCCCGTCTCGGGTGACGGGCGCAGCGAGGTGCGACTTGGCTCTTCTCATACTTCGGTCAGGGAGGACCTAAGTTGCATTGCTGTTGTTATGGGTGGAGGTAACTACTTAACATCAGGTGGGCCTCTAGCTCTTCCCGTCACTTCAGTAATATATAAAAAAAAACTTAAATTTGTTGGTAATTTCACAGGTTGTTTTCCAACTCTGAAGAGTTGGAAAACACAAAAGGCAAGTGGGAAAAAAAAGAGGTCGATGATCTGATGACTGACCTTGGCTCAGCTCGCTGCTCTTTGGGACGTTTTTTTTTATGTGAATAAGTGACGGAACGAGCTGAGGGCCCACCCGGTGGTAAGTGGCAAGCTCCGTCCATGACAACAGTAATGCGACTCAGTATAAGATTTGCCTTAAACGGAGTTGCACTCATCCTGCTGCGTCCATCACCCTAGACGGGGATAATACGTCTCATGCGCATGTGATTTAACCGGCAGCCACACCTTTCCATCGGAAAAAAGTAATGCGAGCACTACTGTTTGGCGGCAGATTCCAGATGTGGTGGCAATACCTCTCCAGACGAACTTGGCACAAGTTCTTCGACCTCGTCGGGAGGATTGGTGCAAATATTCAGTCAGCTCCGTCCTGTCAGGATGACAAATATACCTCCGCATAGCTGGTGGTGATCTCGTCATCGGGGTCGCCAAGAATATGTCTACGGAGAAACTTTTTTTATTGGGCTTCTTTTTTGGCTAAGAAACTCTAAAAATTGAAGGTCCAAAATACAAAAGTAATACTTAACGTGTAGCCATCGCCTAATAGTACGAAAAACAACAAATCATGCCTCGTTAGTAAACGAAACCGCTCGGAACAAAATGCGCGTTTCTTGTACTTTAAGTTATTTAAAGAATCCCAGACTTTAAACCACTGTTTGCTTAATGCAAAATAACTTAAGTGCCAGTCTAGATTCTTAAAACTTTCAAGCTTCAACTTATGAAATTCTTATTCAAATTAAAATGCCTGTGTGCTTAAATAAAACTGCAAAGTGCATTTATAACTCAAAAGAATATGATATTTCATTTAATAAGGCGGTTTGTGATTGTGGAAAATACTGATGACAATGTAATCAGGCGTTCAGGTGGCCTGCGCAATGGCAAACTTACAGCTAGTATTTATATTCAAGTAATATGATTATATTATATTAATATGATTATCATTGCAACACTGAAGTCATATAAAGTCAAACATATTTTCGTTCTCGAAACGGTATCGGAAAACATCGTGAGGAAACTGGCATGTCTTCGAACCAAAAAACATGTGACATCCACCAATCCAGATTGGGCCCCGTGGTAGATCGGAGCCCATTCACTCTCAATTATCGAGAGTAGGTCGGTGTCCCTGCAGTGGGAACATCAGAAGCTGGTACGGATATTTATAGCCCTTTTACACAGCAATGTTGTCTTTATGTCTTTAGTAATTTTTAAGTGATAATTTTCACTTAAAAATGAAATGAAGCTATTAATAATAATAAAAAAAATTCAGTCTCATTAATAAAACCCAGTTATTAATAATAAGTCAATTAAGCCTCAATCTCAACTTTCGGTTCAGTAATAAAAACCAAAGAATATAGAACTGCAGCGTAGTTCACGATAAGTCCACTACAGTTGACATAATAGTGATTTGTAGTGCAACTTTCCCCAACTTCCTCTGACACCCAGGAGAAATAACTTCGCTCGTACTTTCTTAACGAAATGATTGCCTACGTGTACGTTGTTAGCCCTATTTATTTGGGGTGGTTTTATTTGCCCGCCCTCCCCTGTGGATAATTCAGTTTCTAAGCATCTCGTATCGATCTTGTGGGACGCATATAATATTTTTTTGGAGGAAACGCTGAGATGTTTTGTATACCTAAGCAAAGTTGGATTGTTTTATTGCTCTTATTGTTCCAATCAAGTTGAGGGCTTGAGGTCACGGAATCTCACGGAATCAAGCTGACTTTCGACCTCAATCCCCGGACGGTGGAAGTAAGAGATTTCTGAACACTTCAAAAACGAGGAGTTTATTTATTGGAGAGGGTGTGAGAATGGTGGCCCAGAAGTACAGACGCCGACTTATAATTCGAAGGTACAGTACAATGAGTGTTTTGCTTGAGAAATTTATGTGTGCAAAAACAAGTTCTAAACGGCGAAAGGAATCGTTTTCGTTAACGTTAACATAAACGAACTTGTACGACCTATAATCTCGTACCAACAACTTTTATGAGTAAACAAGCTGCGCCCCGCGGTGTTACCCGCGGTTTACCGGGATCAAAAGTAGCCTATTTGTTCATGATATAAGCTATCCAGGTACCAAATTTAATCCAAATCTGTTGAGCCATTTGAGGGTGGAGGAGTAACAAACATACACACATACATACAAACTTTCGCCTTTATAAGTGTGATAACCCGGTGTATTTCATCTGATATCTTTAACTAAAGTTTTCATTCGCATTCCATTTTATTTTAAGGGTATTCGAAAGAAATTCCTACAATATCAAATCTAGTTGCATGCATTGAAGAAGCATGAGAAATAGAACATCGGTGGCACGTATTATATTGGCTGCATACGAGACGACACTCTATTTGTGTCACTTAGGGACCTTCACGTTGGACCAGGGAGTAAAAATTGTTGATGCAATAAATCTAGGATAGTTCCTTTATATACTGACAAACCGGGTTTGTCCTAAAAGTGACTATATATAGATAAAGGTCGTGCACATTACTTCAGTTTTGTAGCTCGGCAAGACTATCGTTGTGTTACTATCCCCTGTGGAGACAGACTCTAAAAGCCAAATTCTATATAGATAGATAGAGGACAAATACACGACAAATAAAGATAACAATAGCGTAAAAATAGAAATCTTAACTAATAAAAAATAGGTGACACAATGGCCGGTCTTATCACAATAAAGCGATCTGATACATATACAATTTCCACAGTACAAGCTATTCTTAGTTTAGGGCTAGATGGCGCTGTGAGATTTCTGAACAAATAATTAGGCTTTAAAGTTTTCCGTAATTTCTCGTAAGTGGGTTTTCATAGGACGTCGGACCATGTGAAACACTGAGTTAGCTGGACTGCGGTTTGCGAGACAGCGAGGACTTGGAAGCCACAAATTGCTCTGAGAACTTACCTCTTCAGTGACTGACTGGAAGTTTGGGCACAGGCCAAATAGAACAGCTACTCTACTCCAAGCAAATAATACTGGTATCATCGGGTGTTAGATTCTGATATCATATGATTACCATGACGCGTCTGGAAGCATCCGAGATGATTTAATGAGTACAAGAACTCCGAAGCTCGGATGTGCTCTAATATTCAATTGGCAGTTCATTCATCCAGCTACTCACCGGGCAAATAGTTGCTTGCTAAGATTATTTGCAATGAGCAAGCTTCGCTGAGAGTGTTTCGTAGTCGCTTGATAGTTATAGGTATAAGTAAGATCAATCCCCTCTACATTAAATCATTATCACTAAATTACTAGTTAATCACTAAATTGGATAATTTTTTAAAATGCACTCCCTATTTGTCTCGTCATTAAGGGATGAATCACTACGCAACGGATTTTGATGCGGTTTTTTTTATAAATAGAGTGATTCAAGGGGAAGGTTTATATGTATAATACACTAGCAAGTCACCCCGGCTTCGCACGGGTAGTTTCTGATACGACACTGATGCTTTGCTAACCGTGCGAAGCCGGGGCGGTAGTAAGAGATAAAAGCAAAAAAGTTGTTTTTTTTTTAATCTGTCTTGGTATCTGGCTGTGATCGAGCTGTTTACTTTAAAAGCCCACCTCGGTGACTGACAGGAACTTTGCGTCGCAGTTTACTTGAGCCTTAATGAATGGAGCACAGTTTGAGTTTAAGGCGATTTTGTTGATCGCTCCTGTGAAAGTTGGTGTAATCACCTCCGAGATGCTGCGGGCGTTCGCAAGAGTTCAATTACTTAGATGACGAGTCAGTTTTAATGTTGTTTGTGATGGCTACAGTCACGGCTTTTCTTCCGAATTCCAGAGGTTTTCAATTCAACTGTACTTTTTTTTTTTTCTTTTTTCCGTTATCTAGTTCCCATAGCTATACTTGGGGTTTGATGACGCTATGTGAAAATCCATGAATATTTATTTATATATTTTTTTATCACACTGATACCTAGGATTCCCTGTTTCGCAGATGGCATGGACAAACACAGAAATACAAGACACACACCCAAGACCCGATAACAAACGTTATGCTCACCACACAAAGAGTGCCCCGGCCGGGAATCGAACCCGAGACCCCTCGCTTCGAAGGCAGGGCTACTACCAACTAAGCTACATTACGACATTACTGAAGTGAAAAGTAAAGTCGGCTAAGAGGTACCCGCATTCCTAATAACTTCAACAAACATAGTAATGCTTTTAAAAGTGTTGCGGCAACTTCATTAGAGGGAATTAAACTTTCTCCACACGATATTACAACATGAATTAATGGTTTACTCCCAGAGAAATAATATGACAAGCGTTTTGGGGGGACCATGTTGCTTGTACCCGTAGATGAGTACCCTCAGATTCCCTAACATATCTTCTGGGTGGTGCGAAACCAGCAAACAAATTAGCAGTACAACTTTTTTTTTGTGAAGAAGTGACTGAACGAGCTGAAGGCCCACGGTTGTAAGTGGTTACCTCCGCCCATAACAACAGCAATACGACTTAGGTCCTCCCCAACTGAAGCATGGGAAGACCCAAGTCGCACCGCGTAGCGCCCGTCAACCGAGACATAGATGTGGTTCGCTTGTACAAAATATCCTTAGTTAAATGGCGCTATGAAATATCCATGAAAACATATATTTTTTTTAATCTACGTGTTTTAAACAACACTCACGCCATGGCATCAAGCAAAGCCACGGAGTGGATCTGTTTTTATTACTCTTAGATTTAAATGACCCTTCAAAGAGTTTGCTGAATGTTTGCGCATAGTTCAAGCAGCTAATCAAATTTGAGGATCAAACAATGTACTCATTCATCTCAAGCCTTTTGTCTTATTTGGGGTGCAGTTAGTTGTGAAATCTTCGAGGACCATCAAAGGTTACATTGTAACACTGAATCTCCACCATATTAGAAACCTGATAGAGACTATTTCGGAATGTATTTTAAAATAAACATACCTCAAAGATTAGACCTTTAAGATATACTGGTTTTAACCTAATTAAAATATTGTTTTAGAGAATCAAATACTTATTATATTCAAACAAAATTACACAGAGGCCTTGTACATTTACATTCATTTTAATTTACGCCTTTATACATGAAGGGGTAGACTGAGCTTCGGTTCACAATTCATATTGGAGATCACGCTGCCATGGGGTATATTTGTATGGGTAGGTGGCCAAATCTGTGTCGGAGTTATTAAGCCGCCCGAAGGCCTCCAGTCTTATCGACTAGTGTTAGCCGGGACCAGCATCATATCGTGCCCATGCCATGACAATGGTCATCCATCCAAATTCTGACTGGGCGGAGAGTTGTTTAACTTAGATGATCTGTAAATAATGTCTATGCAAACTCCACCATGAGTGCTTAATTGTTTTCCGACTAACAACTCATCTTTGGGTAAAATAATTCACTTGTCGGGACAAATCTTATACCAACGAAATAACTAACATTTAGGGTCAATATTTTACGGTTAGAGATAGTTTAAGCAGCGTTTGTAAGTATTACAACCTTTTTGCTAACTCGCCCTTGTAAGGCTACTTAAGACAGAGCTACTTCTGTAAAACAACACTGCAGCAGGGCTTCGAAAAGGATAAAAGTATTGGTGTCGGTTCCATTCGAATATTAAAACAGTTAAAAAAAGAATTTGATTTATTTTCTAGTAAGATTTTGTACCGTTACGTTCCAATGGGAAAATTCCATCCATTAGGGGTTTCTTGCTTATTCTTCCCCGTGAAGGGTCAGATAGGGTTTAGAATAAGCGCTAACTTTAGTTTTAAGAAAGCACGGTCTCAAAGTTACACATTTATAAATAAAAAGAAATTAACATTTCCAAGTAATTGTTAAGAATTCTACGGAAATAAAGATTTTTGACTTTGACCCAAAGGAAACTATTACAATGCCTGCATCTGTCTGTCTTACATCTTACATTGACTGAAACTTTTGAACCATAAGCCGTAGCTGGATGAAATTATCATAAAATTTGTGTAACTACAGCATATAAAAAATATACCTAATTAGTGGTACGGAACCATCAGTTTCAGTCCGAATCGCGCTTAACCTGTATTTTTATTCAGATGCTAAGCGGACAATGCTGCAATCAGACGCTGCTGTGTAACATCTGTTGAATTTCTCAAATTATTTATTTGGGCGGCACACATTCCTCTTTCAATTATCTATAACTACGTAACGTTAATTACAGTTTGCGCGGGCAAACATCCTGAGAGTAATCAAAGTGAGTAAACAAGAAGTTGTGAGATATATGCGGGTATTTAATTAACTATCGTGCATTTAAGCCTTTTGTATTTGTTCATTATTTCACTGTCAACTTGTTCATGACTACATCTCTCTGATAGAGATATTCTCATGAACTTTTAGTTTTTTTTTTTTAAATACCGGCTATGTTCTAGTTGGGTATCCCAATATGCATTATAAAACAAAATATTTAATTATTTTTTTTTTGAAGTTAAAACTTCTTCATGCGCGTTGGGTATTTTATGAGAATGGAAAAAACCATTAAACTCGCGGCACTGTTTCCGTTACCGTTACCGACCGTTGTTTTTTAATTATTTGTTGAGATATACGTTATAAAACAAAATATTTAGTGTATCGCATAAAAAAAATATTAAACAATATATAGGTATATCATATTTTTTTATGTAATGGAAGTGACGGTACGGTCTGAAGGCCCACCTGATTTTAAGTGGTTACTTCCGCCCATAGTATTCAGCAAAATATATTAATGTGGTATAATTAATACATATTTTTTTTTAAATATAAAAAAAAAACAATTTTAGGAAGTAAATATAACTATTTTACAATTGAAATAGTTTTTCTAGCTGTTATTTCTGCCTTTAACGATAGCAGGCTGTGATAGGTTATAATAAAAAATATTACAATCATAATAAAAATAGATTATAATCACTAGAATATCAGCTGTTTAGATCAATATGACACAATAATATCCAAGCTTAACGTAATATCCAACCGAATCATTAAGGTCAATGACCTTAATTTGCAAGAAACAGCTGTTTTTTTGTCGAAAATAAAAATATCGTCCACCCAAATGTCGTTTTTACTCATTTTTATTAAAACCACTCCCAAAATGCTCGAGTAAGGTAAAGTTTTTTCCCAAACAAATTTTACCTTAATTAGTACCTTATACAACGTTGACCCCGGCCGGGGACAGAATCCGAAGCCTTACTTCAAATGCGGAGAGTGAACATAGAAATATGTTCATTAGATTACTTATATATGTCAAAAACATGAACATTGCATGTTGTTTTGGTTAGTTAATTAACTCATTATAATTATGAGATGATTTTATCCTTTAAGTTAAAGCTTTGAACAATAGACAAAGATAATACAGAGAGTGGTTTAATAATGTTAAAAAAAGAATCTCTATTTCATATTAACTATCAGACGACGGTTTTCTTTGTGCTAAGCATTGAACTTAACTTGTTTAACGGACGAAGTAAATACAATAAGTAATATAATTATGTTTTAAAAAATTAAAAATATGGTATTTTTTTTTCATAACGAGCTGAAAACCCACCTAATCTTGACCACCTAAGTGGTTATCTTCGCCCATGACAAAAGCAATACTATTTAGGCCCTCCCGGATCGAAGTAGAAAACAAATCGCACCCCCGTTGCAGCGCAACAGTCGCCCGTCACCCGAGAAGGGGATGCGCATGTGATTTCACCGGCATCCACCGGGAAATAGCACGAGTGCATCACTGCTTGGCGGCAGATTACCAGGTAAAGAGGCAGTACTTCTACGGGTTAACTTTACAAAAGTTCTATTGCTACTTTTTGTTGCTCCTTAAGCACCCAGGTGGTACGTATAGGGACTCAGAGGGTAATTGACTGACACACGGAGGAGAGCAACTGGACCCCTCAAATAAAAAAAAGGGTTTGTTAGATTTAATTGGCCTGCTTGATATCTAATGACTCTTAACAAAAGTATACTCTCTTGTAAACTATCAGGAAGCGTAACCCTATCCTTAAATAGCTGGTAAACTAATCGTGCTATTAGAAAACCACATTTTGACGCTAATGGTTGTTCCCAACTTAAAATTTAATCAAGCACAAAGTTTGAATAACGATTATAATTACAAGTTAAGCTTGGTTGCTCAGTTTAAGTAACGTTTTCACTTAGTACAGCTTACTACTGGATTTGATTGGTAAGCTCCTTGCAACTCCAATTTCTAGATACTCGCTATTCAAGACGTTTGGTGTCGGAATTTGAGGTAGGGTTCACTTGATGTGACTACTTTTAATTTGGTGGCAGATAGCTAGTACACTGGAAAGGGTTCTTCGCTTTTTTCTTATGGATTTTGTTTAAGCCACAATTCTGCTAGTGTCTGGTATTTTACTGGTGACCTCGTATACTTGAGTGTGTGTACGAACAATATGACCAAAAGCATAATAAAAAGAAACTCCAATTTGCTTTGACCACAATTAAAAGACATATAAAACATCATAGATGAATATGAAATGGCTTTTCATGGCACAAATTACTTTGTAGAAAGTACAATGCGATAAAAGGCTCTTCCAGCATTTCTATATCCACCAAAGGCCGCAAGATTGGCTATTTTAATATGCATCCGAGGTGGCTGGGGGTTCAGCGTTTTAAATTGAGTTCCGGCTTTGAATACCAACTCAACGTAATTATATTGTTTTTCCATAAAAATATATCGGTCAGAATTTGACTAACCCAAGTATTTTTCTATTAAAAAATACTTAGTGATCAATTTGATAGAATTTTAATTCGACTGCTTATTTTTAAGCGTTGATTATTATATATTTATAATTGTTTATTTATTTATTTTTTATTACCTGTATTTAATTTTAACTGTTTGATTGTTTTATTTATTATCTTATTATTATTATTTTAAAGTTTATTTTCCATACGAGAAGTTAGCTTACCTTGCCTAGAGGCAGATATCATCTACGAGGATAAATCATTGGCTTGCATTTGATTCGCGGTGGTACATTTGAGCATGAATTTTTCTTTACTGTGACAAAGGTCAAAGTTCTTTGGTATGTTTATTTCTTGATATACATGTAAGTAGGTTTAAATATATTGTTACAGTGTCATACATTTTGCCTTTGATGGCATGCAATAATTGTTGTATTATCAACAACAATTATTGCATGCCAACATGTATATATCGACGTAGGAAAGCATATTTGCTGTAAGTAGACAAAATACCTAAAGTGACTTTTTACTATCATTAGAATCAGAAAAAAAAGCCGCATCGAATGATCCGGGTCCTGTGTCTCTACGATGAAAAAAAAATTACATACGCCCTTGAAAACGCCCGTACTTATATTTTTTTTAGCAAGATTAAATGCTGTATGTAGACCAAAATCTAGTCATTTTAGACATTTTGTACTTACAGCAAAAGAAAGACTGCATTTTTTGCTTAACGAATAGTTACTTCTTCCCATTTAAAAACTTAACGCTACTTACAGCATTTCTGCGGCTTGTGATTTTTACATTCGTTTACTTACAGCCAGTTTCCCTAACTTTTTTACCTAACTATTACAGCGTGTTTCATTCATAAACTTCACAGTTAATGAAAGTAACACGCAGGTAGGGCTCTGTAATATATGGAATGAAACAGATGCCCATCGTGGAGCAAATGAGATTTCGACATGTTTACTAAATTATACAATGGAAGTTGATTCACAAGCTAAAGTTAAGACCTTATTATTTTATTCCGATTCCTGCTACGGACAAAACAAAAATAAGACCGTTTTATCCATGCTTTGCATTATCTAGGTGTATTAATCTTGAAATTATTCAGATGAACTACTTGATCCCTGGCCATATTCTGTGATAGAACGAGCAGTGAAGAAAACAATAGTATGGGCTCCATCCCAATGGCCTACTATTGTAGGAATAGCCAGGAAGAACCCCTTTCCTTACAAAGTAACCACACTTGAAGGAACAAATTTTATAGGATTTGAAGAAATAACAAATAATTCTTTTAAGAAAAACCAAATAATTAATATTTCAAAGATGCATGTGGTTACATTTAAAAGGTGTAAACCACATGTGATGTATGTGAAAAACTCAACTCACACTGAAACAATTGAAGTTCAATTGAGCAGCCTCAATAGTGCAATGCCGAAATAAAATTTATATACGACTAAGTTACCAACATCCCAACAAAAATATAATGACTTAAAAAATTAGTGGAGAAAAAAGTGATTCCAAATATGTACGCCAAAGAATATTTAGGTTTTAAGTACAGCTGTAAAACAAATGACTGTTTACCTGAAACCGATGAAGATGACTGAAAAAAAAATGTGAATGATTCTCGATAGCATAATTTTAATATCATTGGTTTATTTACTTTTTCTTAAATATGTTTTTGATTGGACACAATTTCTTCATGTTAAGTTTCAATTATAATTGTATTTTGTTACATCTTTCGTTCTAAAATAAGGCAAATTGCCACTAAGTTTCTGTTTTTTACTTTTAAATAAATATTTTTTGATTGGATACAATGTTTTTATTTACATCTTGCTTTCCTAACTAGTTTTAGGGCCTTAGTTTTTATTTTGTATATTTAATTTTTTTATGTTTTATCTCTTATACATAAGAGAAAAATACTTTATTAATTCATTGTATTGTTGATACGAAGTTCTGGCAGTATAATTAGAGCTTCAAATCTTGTTTCAACAATTTCAAAGACCATATTTTTTTTTACCATTTACGACATTTTATCCTTACATTACCAACTGACCCACTGCATTTCTAGATCTAATCATAATTATAAATTTAATCTTACATCTTGAATTGCAGTACCCAAATAAATAAATTTACTACATACAGCCTATTTACCGCCTGTAAATTGATAATATTTCCACCTACGCGTACATTTTTCTTCCTTAGTTACAGCGTTTTAAAGGTATGTGATTTAAAAAACTGTTTGCTGTAACTAGCCAAACACGTACTTATAGTAACTTTGGATAAAAAGTTTACATTCCAAATGGTGACTGGCAGTTAAATAAACCTATGTTCCAAAAATGGTAGCACTATCATGGATAGGTCAGACACAATTAATTTTTTTCCGAAATTAATAAAGTTTTTTGGCTCTGGTGAACAATTGCAATATGTCTACTTACAGCAAATATGCTTTCCTACGTCGATATCAACAAATCATATTGTGTGTGTGTTGTCATAAATTAAAAATAATACAAAATATGATGTCAAAACAAATACAAAAATTAATGTTGAGTTATAGTTTTTGTCACCCGTTTTCTTATGCTAATACTGTGACAAAAAGAGCTGACGGCCAGCCTAAAGTTAAGTGCTTATTACCATCCATAAATAATACAAATACCACACAGGGCCTCTCATAGTGCAATATGAGAAAATCCGACTCACTTTTGGCATGAAAAATATGTTGGCTCAGCATGTGCTAAGCGTAATATACTCAGCGCTGATTTTCAGCCAAAAACCTGATCCGTCGACCATACGGACGACAGTCTGGGATGACACTTTTGTATGAAAAACAGTTAACAATGATTACAAAGAATAATATAGTTTTATTTCCTTGTTGTGTGAACATTAGACTGATATGAATTGCTACAGAAACGCGGTCTACGGAATTTCGTAGCACGTATGTGATTTGCTACGGAATATCGTAGACCAAATTATACAGCTAAAGGTTACAGCTAAGATACGGATTGCTACAGAAAAGCGGTCTACGGAATTTCGTAGCAAGTATGTGATTTGCTACGGAATATCGTAGACCGAAATATACACCTAAAGGTTTTTGTAATTGAGCTTTTAATGGTCCTAAATATGTCATATTCCTATTTATGGTACGCATCGGATCCAAAGCCTGTTTTCGGAACTGAAACTTCGTCATTGCCAAAACAACGCTATCATCAACCCACATAAAGCCGAGTGTACGCGAGCGATCAATAATTCAGCCATGCCGTGTACAGCACGCTTTAAGGTCGTCTCACACCAACTTCAAACTTCCAACCTTTTGGAAGCGCAGTGTGGTGTATCTTGTGTGATTGACAAAATTGTATTGTTTTTTGAGCTTTAGCTGTGGCTTATTAAGACTATTGCTACTAAAAAAACACAATCACATAACACAAACATCCAAGACTCGAGGAAAAGCTTTATACTCACCACATAAAGTGTGTCCGGTTGGAAATCCCGGGGTCCCTTGCTTCAAAGCCTACCAACTAGTTATGGAGCCTCATTAATTTTCAAAATATTTTGATTTATTTTGTGAAGTAACAAATAAATGATTTTTAATAATTTACCCTGTGTTTTTCCGGGATCCTTACCGCTATGGCAACCCACGTATGTCTTTCTGTCCTAACTTCAAATTATTGTATGTTTTGAACCATACTCCTGTAGGTGGAATATTGTATTCATCTATACATATAATAAAACTGTAGACTTGCCGTGTCTGTACATTAAAGATTTTTGCAAAATAATAACTGGGAGACGTTAGGAATAAGTAATAGAACGTAAAAAACCAATTTTTGTAATTTTTGTCTGTTTGTCTGTTTGTCTGTTTGTCTGTATGTTTGTGCGCACTTTACGCAAAAACCATAGATAGTTATCAAAATCTAGGTACTAACAAATGTTAAACTGAGTCTCGAATAATGAATAGGGTTTATTTTATCAAAATCGACTTACAAAATAAAAAGTTATTCAATGTTTTATTCAAAAATGTTTGTGCGCACTTTACGCAAAAACCATAGATAGTTATCAAAATCTAATTACTAACATATGTTAAGCTGAGTCTCGACTAATGAATGCCGTTTATTTTATCAAAATCGACTCTCAAAATCAAAAATTATTCAATGTTTTTTCAAAATTTTAATTTGTTTACACGCGCCTGCCGAGTCCTGCATGCTTGACTCGGGCCGGTGTATTGCAGCATGAATACGAGCAGGCGCTTGAAGGCAGATGACACGTTTAGTCGTAGTTTGGGTTAGTTAATTAGGCAATTAGTTTAAAGGCAGTTTAGTTTTTCTTTATACTTTGAACTGCGAAAGGTTGATTAAGTTTGATTACGAGTTAAGCTGCCTATCAAACGAGTCATTTACTTGATGGAGACCTACATTACACTGGAATAACGCCATGGCCGTATATCTGGCCGAAAATGGCCGCATAGGTAAATCTTCTTCAGGGTACATCATCATCATCATCATCAGGGGCGAAAGTACATAACCCTTGCGACATTTGTTATCGATTTTGCTGATATTATCTGGACATTCAGGTGCAGCACATATATTGAAAAAGTATCATTATAAATTAGCGGAAGTCTGTCAAAGAATATGCAGCTCAACAATGATAACGAAACATAAATCGATGCTTGCTAGCTATCTTTTTTTTTCTCAATTAGTTACGTATCGAGCTGAGGGCCCACCTGATGTTAAGTGGCGACCCACACCCATGACAACAGTAATGCGACTCAGTATAAGATTTGGATCTTAGACTGAGTCTTACTCATCCTGCTGCGGCCATCACCCGAGACGGGGATGATACGTCTCATGCGCATGTAATGCAAGCACTACTGCTTGTGTGATTCCAGGTGTGGTGGCAGTACCTCGCCGGACGAACTTGGCACAAGTTCTACTGTTACTTTTTGGTTGCTGCTTTAGCACCACCCAGAGGGTACGTGTAGGAAATCAAAGGGTACACACCTACGGACGCGCGAGCAACTAGATCCAATAAATTAAAATCCCAAAAACTTGGAAGTCTTGGGATTTGGAACTTGAAACTTGGAGCCCAGTTTGCAACATTTCTAGAAATAGTGACAAAGCAAAGGTTCTACGTGATTGTGCTTAGTAGTATGGGATCAGTGTACAATGGCAACCCGTAAAACAGTTAAAGCGATGGAACGAACTCACTGCGATATATTAGATCCGCCTATAGATATCACCATGCTCTTATGTGGTGTTTACAAATGGAGATACTAAGGTTGATGAAATTAACTCATGTCTTAATGTTCGAGTCTGTGGGACAACGTTATACCAATGCATTGAACACTAAACATGCGGCCACACACCTCCTGTGTATTTAACACTGTTTTGTCACTTCAGGACTTATTTCATATGTGTATGATGATCTAACAACACTGATACAACATTGAGCAGTGTCCCAGGGAATGGCATTGAACACCATTTAACACCATTAACAGAGTAGTGGAACAATAAGACGTTTTTTTTTTGTCAATGGGTAAATACTTTGCGTATACCTTGGGGAGGCGTGGGGTTGTGTGTGACCCAACACTACTCAGAAATAGCAGTACTGGGGAAATACACACTAAACCCCCTTGGTGTTCCTGCACTACGCCTTCACGCTTGGGCTACGGGTACGGTAGTGGCCCCAGCGGCGTTGGTCCACGCGTATCGGGACCCCAACACGATGTGTAACTCCCTGTGGTGGCGTGCCCGGAACACGAAGCACGCCATCCTCCGGTGGGGACCTCATCCGTCGGACGGCAGATTCCCCGGATCTACCGTCCGGAGGTTCCCGTTAGGGTAGCAGGCGGCGCTCATGCGCCTGCCTACGGCGACCCACTCTCCTGCGTCAACCAGGGTGAGGAGATTCTTCCTTCCTCACCCTCTCGGCTGCTTCCTTGTGCTAGATTACTTCCTTGGAGAAGGACTGAGCTGCCAAACAAGATCTCCTGCTGTCAATCATGGATGAGACCATAGTTGACAGCGAAAGGTTTCTGCCTATAACCGCGGTCAGGCGGGAATAATAAGATCCTACCAACCATCCCATCGAATGTTTAAATTTCTTGAGTGCATCTGGACTTCCATCACACAATATATTAAACTAAATGTTGGAGTGCCCATTGCTCTTTCATAAATTGAAGTCTTCCTAAATTATGTTACGGCACCAGATTGAAAGTCAAGAGTTTAGAGAATTCCTCTCATTCCTATCAACTGCCCATTTAGTTTTAAACGCATTCAGTCTCCGGTGAGCCTATGTTCCGCAGTGATCAGACGTAATCCTTATATTGAGTTGCTTTTTGAACAGTCCGCCTTAGCAATTCAAATATTTTTTATGCGCACGTTCCTGAAATATCCTGCAAATACGACTTCTATAGTATAGTTTACAGAGAAGCATTATTGTAAAATATACATTTGCAATGGTTGCAGTTTCACTTACGTAGTTCATCATCCAATCAAGTCTTTAATCTTCCCAGTTAACAAAACCTAAGTAATATGGTAAGAATCCAACGGAAATAAAGTATTTTGAGATTTAATCATAACATAATTTTAATATAATAGTAACGACCAGACATAATAAGCATCTCATTATATTTCTATCCTCTAGGCTGGGATAGATCTAAGTCCACGCGGACGAAGTCGCGGGCACAGCTAGTATCCTAATAAATATATAAAAATTGACTGTTTTAAATATCAAATACTTTCATCCCTTATTTTACGCTTTCAAAGATTGAATTTTTGAATGAAACTTGTATTAAATCACTTAAAAGGTGGACAAGCAAATAAAAAACATCATCCAAAATGTCCACAATTGGCGAAGAAATCACGTAACAAAAGTACACAAAAGTACAGCCGAAATTAAACGTCCTCTTTTTTGACGTCAGTAAAAAAAAAGGTGATTCTGTGTGCGAATTTGTGTTTACAATTTGCAGCACCGGTGTGTTACCACCGTTACCCACCGAGTCCTAATCCGTATTTATTTCCCCAAAACAGTGGAACAGCTGGCTTCAGTTTGCGTCGGGAATTTATGTTCCGCTCCTTGGGACTGGAAACTCACGTTCTGGCATTTTGAAGCGGACAAGGAAATACATGAATTTATGAAGGTGGAAAGATAGTTTTATTGACATCACCCAGAATGAAGTAAATACGGAGTTTATCAAATTAAGTATTGAGTAAGTTAAAAAATAAAAATAAAATAAACGTTTACACATTTCTTCGCCCATTGTATACCAATTTACATGTTTTTTCTTTAATGGTAGGATATGAAGTCGAGACATATGTGATGAAAATATTGAAGTCGGTTTTCTTTTTCACTTTTTAAATCAATTTCTTATTTCGCCAAACTTATTAAGGTATTTTGTGCTGATGTTTACCTGAGGATACCGACTAAGATGTTGAGTGCTATTCTATGTTTCGCTCATTAGAACAGCCATGTCGTGTCGAGTCATCTGCGGTGACAAGGACAGCTGATAATAACGTTTCATAGACACGTTCAACTCCAACTGCTGATCTAAACCTGATTACCAAGTAATTAAGGTTGATAATTCAATGGCACAGAAATAAGGTCAAAGTTTCAGCCCGAACTTTGGTTTAGTATCTCGGGATAAGACGTAAGTCGTAATTCAAATAGGATTTCAAGTTGAACGCTGATGGATTTATTGTAGGCCAAGTGATTCTTGTTAAAGATACAAGGGTCTATTTGAAATACAGAGCGTTTGTGAGGGCCGGTGTACTTCTGTCAGTTGCATATCAAAGATCTGTATAACAGCAGTACTCATAAGGTTCGTAATTTATTGAACACTAGCGACCTTCTATATCTACTAACAACATTTTTTTAGCACGAAGCCCTATTTACTTTTTCTAAAATAAAAATTATTCCCTAAAACATCAGCTATCTGTCAGTGAAAGTCCCGCCAAAATAGGTCCAGCTGTTTGGGAGTTTAGCCAGAACAAACAGACAGAAAGACAATTTTTTAATGTTCTGTATATAATTTCAAATGCATTTAGTAAAGATGTTATATTGACATAAACATTGATTATAAACGGACACAATTTGATTTATTTCTATAAATATGGTTTTAAAATCAACCGAGGCTCTATCAGTGTTTCCGTTTCCGCTGTAAAGTTAAAAAGTATTCAAACGTTAAATTTATTACCGAGCAGATAGCTGTTACATTAGTAAATCTATACCTAGGTTCGCTACAACAGGTCATCTCAGCATGCAGCATAGCTATACAACCAAGCAAATCTCCAGTCCGTGTAGCCTCGACCTAACTTATAGTATCCCACAGAACACCTATTCCATTTTTAAAAGTCCCCTTTAGCCTCCGGGTTGGTGCAGCCAATAATTCAATTGATAATGGATCGTTCACGTCGGGAGCTATCGGAAGACAACATTCTCATTTAAATAGTTTCCAAAGCGAAGATACGACTCATAAATCACAGGATCGCGCGGACCTCCATTTAAAAAGTTAAGCTGAGATGTTCCGTGTTTGAGAGGCGGGAAGAAGAGCTGGTTCACTTTTGCTTGGACGGAAATTCACTTTCGCTTCTTTCAAACGACTTCCAAATTGAGTTATTGACTCGGTTATTTCATCCTTTATATCACGCATTACTAACTAACAACAAGTTGCCTATAAATTAAAGTCAATCCATCAATCAGTTTAGTAGTTAAAGCGTGAAAGCGTAACAAACACACTCTAATTATTTCAATCAAGTTAACATTAAAGTAATGAGAATAATATTATTTTTCACTACAATGGTTTATTTTTGGAAATAATACGTGTTCATTTTATAGCCAAACCTGCTGTTGTGTTCGCGCTATATTATCTCCGTTTTATAAACTCTCAGATCCCGCTGCAGACTTATCTTATGCTCGTTAAAGTCCTATTGATTTGTATTATAAGTTCAAATCTGGGTTACTGGGGTTGAAACGATCTGACTGAGTGACCGCTGTAATGATAGCGGAGAAGAGTTTTGAAGTTTCTTAAGAAAAAATCGTTAGAATTTATTTATTTAGTTATTTGCGGTCGATCTAGGCATTTTTTTTATTATAACTAGCAGCGCCCCGCGCTTTTCTGGGATCATAAGTAGTAATCAGGATATAAGCTGTTCTGGTACAAAATATCATCCAAATCCGTATAGACATTTAAGCGGGCAGGAATAACCAAAATAATCACATACATACTAACTTTCGCTAATATGTGTGATTTTGCCAGCTGTTTTATGCTGATCAATTTTAAGTTTCCGGATTGCTATTTTGTATAATTTTCTCCACTATAGTACGAGCAATTAATCACTTTTTTATTTTCTTAAAAAAAGTTGGTTAAAGAGCGCCAGAACCGAATGTTTGGAATATTGAACACTTAGCGCTTGCATAACAAGTCTAAATAATTTTCTGTTAATCCTTTTCTTATTAGTTATTCAGACGCAATTACGAACGAAACATATTTTGAACATTGGACACTACTACTTAGCGCTTACAAGTCCAAATAATTTCCTGACAATCCTTTTCTTATTAGTTTCTCAGACGCAATTAGGAACGAGACGTTTTCCCATTTACTTCGGATGCACGAGTATTTCCGCTAAACCGTTCTGTGCAATCGATTCCGTACTTATGCTCAGCCATAAATAACGAATTACGTTGAATGATGCACTTCGAATATAAATTTAAAAGCATCCCAAACATTCAGCACGATACTTAACCCGGGATATTATAACTTACTTTTTTATGTAACTAAACTGACGGAACGAGCTGACAGCCCTGATGTTAATTGGTTACAGCCGTCTATAGACATCAGCGATACGACTCCGGTCCTCTCGTACTGAAGTATGAGAAATCTTAAGTCGTAACGCGTTGCACTCACTTTAAGACGGGGATGTTACGTCTCATGCGCTTGTATTTTCATCATCACCCACTTCCACCGGAACTCAGCGATTTGAATGCACCACTGCTTGGCAGTATATTAGTCAAAATGACATGTCTCATATCTTCACTTGATATGAAATAAGTCAAAGCTTGCAAGTGAATACAGTGCTCGCCTACATTCGTTATACGTGAACGAACATAAGACGAGTGGTTGTCGAGGTGTTTCTCCTCTTTATCTATTTAATGGACCTTTTGCTTATCTGTTTCGTTTTATGTTTGTTCGAAGACGTTCGCCGTTTAGCTGTTTTGATTCAAGCCATTTTTGCTGGATAGAATCCCAACACACTCATTGGCACTTCACTGTTTGATTGCTACTGAAAAGTTTATGGAATTCTTAGTAGGTATATAAACGACTGATTAGCTACCGATATTTGGAGTGATATTTTCACGCTAAATAGAAGCCAATGTATTTATTTTTCGTTTGGTCTTTGGAGCTATCATGGGTTATCATATTAAAGACTCATAGATTTAACCTTTTCTACGAGTAGAGGCTACCAAGGTTTCAAATCTCAAATATCTATTGAAATTTTAAAATATATATTCCATTTAAAACCATCAAAATAATTAGCTGCACTAAACTACGATTCTAAATTAAAAAAATAGATTTTAAATAAATAAAGTATAAATTATCTGCTTTGTTTGCCTTTATTAATGAATAACTTCTTATTAACCATACAAACGTGAAGAAAGTAAATAAATAAACAAAATATTTATCTTGAACATTACAGGAACAGACAAATATGCAAATCGATAATAATCCATGTTGCTCCATGACCCAGAAGGATTATGGATCAACTTGGCGTATGTAGGTGGACCTTTTACCCTTTAAGTTGCTACATACCCCCTGGGCGGTGCTAAACGAAAAACGAAGCAAAGAAAGAAGCAGCAGTACCACTACCTCACCTGTTAATGTGTCACCAAGTAGTAATTCACTCGTATTACTGTGTTCCTATGGAAACCGCAGTCAAAATCTAGTCCTATAATAAATCTGTAACCTACATGCATGAAATTAACTATCACACAAGATCTATGTTGGAAGCTTACGAGAAACCGACTACTCTCAACGGACCACGCCAAATACATTACGAAACTTATGGCCCGCGGTCGAGTATAAACCTGTATATACGTATAGGAACTATTGACTAGCGGGAAACAGGGGATTTGAGTACAATGTACTCAACATAAAGAGTTGGCTAATACTTCGTAACTAAGTCTGATGTGACCCGAACTCATCAGAGAGGACAAATCATGCTAGTGATCTGCTCCGTGTTTCTCGAAATTTGATGTCGTTCTCTTCGCCAATTCTCTCTCAGAAGTTTCTGTTCTAATATTTTTTACGTGGACAAACTTATTCATCGCGCGTAACACCGCGGGGTGGAGTTAGTTATTATATATTTGTATGCCAATTGTGGTGTGGATCCGTGAGCAGATCCACAAGATTTTAAAACAAAATCATTTATTAAATTGAACATCATACAAAATCAAGCTTTTTGCCTGTAATTGGTTCTGAATTTGATTGTACTACAAAGAAATACCTATATGTTGTAGCACAAAAAAATAACTATTCACAGACCCTAACAAATAAATAAGAAAAGCAGAATTGCAATTGCAACAAAATATTACTTTTTAAGTCTAGCAATAATACTTGTAGGTCAAAGTCTGAAGATATTTATCTGCTGGGATATGGGGAGACCCATGAGATATATAACTGCAGATCTTCTAGTAGTAAGTAGTAAATGACTCCAAAGCGGATCTTAAGATCAGTCGCAAGCATTGTGTTTCATAAACTTGTTTGTTATTTTAGGTGCACAATTCGTGCTTCTACATCTAGACATGACTTGAACACACCACCAGTGTACATGTCATAACTAAGTGCAGGAGCATGAATGTGTATAATAATATTAATTTACATAAATGTATATTAATATTAAAAATCGAAATAAATTTGTAAATCGGAAATTAATCAGTTCAATGTTTCACTTTACCCCAACGCCATGAAATGGAATTCGAAAGATCGGCGAGGTTATATTAATTAATGTTAAATTATTCGAAAACAACTTCCGATCCTATTAAGGCGGTATCAGTAATCTGGTAACTTTTCGCTTCTAAAGTTACAAAAGAAAAATGCTCTTGGAAATTCTGGTTGGGAATAAACTGCCGCAGACCTGTCACGATTACCATAAAACTTGTTTAAATGGTAATATTAGAAGACGTCATACCATCATCCCTCGAAAGGACTCCAAAATCTACATCGACAAATCCTTTTCTAAATAAACTTCGTAGATTTTACAAAAAGTATGTCTGGATGGCACTGGGCATTTGTATAGCGAATAAATTGCGGTGCCTCAAATAATTAAAGCTAATGAAAAGCAGTAAAATTACGATTTCTGTACCGTAAAAGTAATTTTTCGCACCATTTTCCGAGCGTTGTATAAGTTTCAAAGTCCAGTTTATTCTTATTAAAATTGTACGATTCAAACTACAATTTCAATAAGAATAAACCAATAATGAACCAACAATGTTCATTGCCCTGAAAACGGCTCCAACGATTTCATCCAAAAATGTCTAAGGACTATCTTCCTATCTTGACTGATTATAATCACACCTGAAATCACAGAGTGTACACTTATTGTACTTAGATAAAGCCTTCTATAGGCTTCTTCTATATTTCTATTCTATTATATTCTCGGAGAGCAGTTGACTATTTAATTTCTAGGAAAGACTAAGACCCATTTCGTAAAATGTAACTATTTTTAAAATTAAAATAATAGAAATTAAATTTGTACATTTAGGAACGTTTAGGAGCTGCGATGAAATCTTCAGACAGGCATCAAACATATAATACCTTAATAATAATAACTTTGCGTTGCGTTGAGGGTTCAAATTTAGACAAATATGTAATCTTAATCCACCAATTTAACGAAAACCGCTCAGCGACAAAGTCAGATGGCGTTTTGATTTTTACGATTCAGGACATTCCATTTCAGGGTTTGCGGTTTTCCAACGTCCGAACTAATGGTTGTTATAGAAATTCGTGATCTACGATCCGTTTAAAGCCATTTTGAGTCACGTAGTCGATAGAAGCTTTCTGAAATTGCTATTGCTGTTAGTATGATGGGTCGGGAGCTTCATTCTGGTATGGGTCCACTTGCTCTCGTCTGTAGGTGTGTACCCTTTGAATCCCTGCACGTGGTACGTGGTGCACGCATTAGTGTCTTCCGGTGGAAGGGTGTAGGTGCCGGTGAAATCACATGTGCATGGGACATATGATCCACGTCTCGGGTCACGTCGAAGCAGCAGGATGAATGCAACTCAGTTTAAGATCCAAATCTTATATTAAGGCGCATTACTGTTGTTATGGGCGGGACTCGCCACTTACCGCCGCTACAAAGAATATTTATTAAACAATTATTATATTTTAGGATGAATTCTATAGTTTTATTTTTTCGTTAGCTAATGTAACCAACAAAACCTACGTATATAAATATGGATTATTAAAATGTTTTTTGGTTAGAGATTAGTTATGTATATTTTTAATAAATACGAGCGATCAGGATATAAACCAGTGTAAGAAGAAATAAGAGAAAAAGGAGAAATAGCACGAGCAGCATTTACTTATCTCGGGAAAATTTTGAAACACTTGCAGCTTAACAATCGTTTTGAAAATTCAGCAATTTTCACTAGCATTCACGTGTAAACCCCGGATATACCGCCCCGCCGGGACTGATATTATTATTTTCAAAAATAGCAATGGTCACGTCCGTACCTATCACCTCGGTACCCCGGTCACGAGTTTAGCTTGTAACTCATTGCTCCCCGGGGATATTATCCGGTTAATTACTATCTCTGATACCTTTTTGCTGGCTTTTTGCACCGGGTGTGTTTAATTGTCACCGTTCAAAACTATTTCATTGGTTTTTAATGGAATTTTTGCGTGAAATTGTTTGCAAACGTAAGTTTACCTGTAATACTTTTGTTTTCTGTCAGGTGATGTGCATTACAATTTATGAAAGGTGGTCACATGGTGTTTTTCAACCTTAACAATATACGACGGTTTTCCCCGACGGAAGTATGAAAAGTCACCCTTCACCGAAGACGGGGATGTAACATTTCTCACCCCCTTCTACTGGACCACCACGATTACCACGTATGGAGGCAGTACTTCCCCGGACGAACTTGGCACAAAATTCTACTGCTACCTTTTATTGCCTCGTTAACACTTCCCCGGGGTTATGTGTTGGGATTCAAACGGTACTCATTTTTAAAAAAAGAATAACATTCCTTGAATTAAATTTTAGCTGTGGCTTAAATCAATGTTAAATGTGATAGTTTAAAGCGGCCATTCAAACAAAATTCAAGACTACGTGGGTTCACTTTGGAATCTGACTTTGATCTGATTGAATAGTAGATTGACACATTTGAGAAATCCCTCTCCCAAGGAAGCAAGGTGACAGAGTTCACATAGGATCGTTGAGCAACCTAGCCCATATCAATCAATTTATATGAGAAACAAAATTTGCCAAATTTACCAAAGTTTAAGAAGAGCTAAGCTCAGATTATATATTTTGATTTGCGCAGTGGCTAGAAGTAAGCAGACACAGGCTGAATTTTTAGAATACAACTTTTCAAATTCATCAAACAAAAACAATGTTTTATAACAAACTTCGGAATATTAAGCGCAAATTCTCGAACAGTCCATTTAACGAAGCGTCTTCCGCATAGTAAGACGTAAAGAAATTTAATTAGCGTTCGTTGAGATAATTCACTGCCTCCACAATAGGCCGAAGTAACGACAACTTTAGTTAAGTATGCAATACTCATGGTCAGTGAAGATGCAAAAGAAAAAACGACCGATGATATTATGCGTTGTTTGGTATTCATCACACATCTTGTTTTAAATAAATAGTCTTTGAGATAAATGCGGAGAAAGTTCATATAGTTATTAATTCATTAGTATGAAATTCTAGCAACACTATATATTATTAACATTTCATGTACTTCCTAAAGCTGCAGGCCGTGGGTAATTTTATAACTATTACGATATAATAGTAGAATTTTAGATCAAAATTAGGATAATGTAAAAACTTTTTTGAAATGCCATCTGTTCTACCATCATCATTTCAAAATCTACCCAACCTATTTAGTTCAAAATTACCATCCGAATTTTGCAACTATTATCTATCTATACCTATTAGAGGTAACATGAAGATAGGATAAATGGTGTGGGAGTTGAAAGGACAAACATACACATACATACCGCAGTACCAATTTATTCATGCAAATTAAGAGATTTTTTCTATAATACAGAACTATATATTTATGGTGGCAGAAGTTATAATAGTTTTGAGAGTAAATAGATAAATAGATAAAACATTTAGTACGAGTATATCTATTGTAACCAAAATATCAAGCAAGAAGTTTACGAAGAAAATGTTGTGTCTAGAGCATATTTATAATGATTGACTTACTAAACAACCGTATGTCACCGTCCCTAGACAACAGATTGTGATTCAATTTATCTACAGTAAGAACAGATAAGTAACAAAGGAAATAGATTGGGCCGTTTTAGCGTGAAGGAGTAACAAACATACATGCACGCACAAATACATACAAACTTTTAGGTATTTAATATAAGTGTGACATAAATAAAAATTTATGAACATTTTACCCAGAACTATTTAGCCACAAATAAAGTTTATTTTGTACCATGGGAACCAGATGAATAATATGTTATTTATTTCGTAATTCTAATATGTTATTTCGTTAATACAGACTAGTAATACATATTGACATCCAGGCCCAGAGCAATTATCTATGATCGATATATCTGAAAATAATCTACTTTACCCATAAATTTGAGGAGGATACTTCAAAGATAAGTTATGAAGAATATTTACATAATTCAGTGTATACCATAAACCACTGTCAGCAAAATTTTGCCCAAATTAATTCAAACGACAGTTTATCTCCGGCCCTGGCCCGGGGCTTGGGGATCAGCCATATAACTTTAGACCTAAACCTACGGAACCTTGACCCCAGTCTACTTACTCACATCCATTGTCATTCACTTTACAGAACTGTGAGGGTAGCTTGTCAACTTGTACCGTACCAAGGGTCCTATTCTGCTGTGACATTTTACTACTAATTAAATGTTCACCAACTCGGAATCTGGTTTCACAAAAAATAAACATTTTACACGAAGAAAAACACAAAATAATATTAAAAAAATGGCATGTACAAAGGTACCTTAGAATCCTTTGAGGTAACTTTGTGAAGTATAAGTTAGTATTCTTTTCGTGTGAGTCATTAGGCAACTCTGGTGTCGGACTTTTCAAGAATAGCCGGGACTGACCTTCACGTGCCTTCCGAAGTACAAAGGCGCTCGGTTCAAATCCCACTAAATAATCACCCATCCAACTACTGCCCGGACGGAGAATTGCTTAACTCGAATGATCTGTAAAGATCATCCAGGCAAGCTTCGCTACGAGCGCTTCTTAACAATAAGTTAATAACATAAGTATATATAAGAACTGTCGTGCACATTCAATGATCAATATTAAGTTAAGTTGCACGACCAATTGATCGGTATCGGAATCTATACAGCGTTGTTTACGAATTACCGATGACATGCGTGAGCTGATCTCGCAGTACTAAGTGGAGTCAGTTGTTTGATTAATCTGTACTCGCGTTATGCGACAAATACATAAGAATTAAATATCTAATCTTGATACTGATAGTGTTCAACATTGATGCTAGTACTACAAAAAACCTTCTTCTTGAATCACTCTATCTATTGCTAAAAACTGAATTCAAATACGTTGCGTAGTTTAAAAGATCTAAGCGTAAAGTAAATCAAACAGCGGGAGCGACTTTGTTTTATAATGTGGGGGTAAAGGCGTTAAGTCGCCAATAGTGAACTCGGCTTTGTATGAATCATCATAAAGCAAGAATGCCTTATACTTCGTGAGCTTCGATGTCGACTAACTGACCCTACAGCTCAGTTGGTAGTAACTGCGTACTGCGCTGTAGGTCATAGGTTCGATTCCCATCCAGGACTAGCATTTGTTACGAATATAAATGTTCCAGCAGCAAAAGCAGTGTTCTGGTTGATAAAGTAAAAGCTTTGATTAGTTTTAGAATAGGTGGCGCTGTGTGAAATGTCTTTTAATAGTTATTTAATACTAGCTGCGCCCGCGGTGTTACCCGCGGTTGGACTTCCTACGGGATTCGTACATTTTTCCGGGATAAAAACTAGCTTATGTGCTATTCCAAACTATAATCTATCTCTGTGCCAAATTACATCCAGGTCCGTTCAGCCGTTCTGGCGTGATTGAGTTACAAATATCCATCCATACTTACAAACTTTCCCGTTTATAATATTAGTAGGATAGCTTTAAAAATATAGATTTAACTTATGAATTCTTTGCTGGTCTGCCCCTAGGATCTTTTGCTGTTATGTACTTTCATTGTTGAATGAAGTACACTTGTCTTCTAAACCGTAAACATGTGAATGTCACAACTGTGTCCCCGCTAGATCGTGATACCCACATCACAATGTTTAATGTAACCCTGTACCCGGTCTTTTGTCATATCTTGTACCATTTGGACCATAAGATATGCATAAACGAGCCAGACTGGTATAATTTGAGATACAACACAATGCACTCGAACATTACGATGTATTAGGGTGGATGCGGCATAGAATTGGAATTTATGGCTGTTGTGATGTAAATAAATGTGATACGTCAAGCAAGAGTCTGTCATAGTAATATAAACAAGGCTTTGTTTACAAGTTTAATGCTATAAATAATGTTAATCAGTGGATACCTACGTTAGCTTCGCCTTTGAACGAAAATGTTCTTTGCATTTTTGTTCAAAGGCGACTGGATGTAATGAAAATGGGCTGATGATCTTCATATGCCTGAATAGATCTTCATCAATAATAGCTAGGAAGCATCTCGATCACGTCAGCTTTCAATACCGAAAAAAATACCGTCTCAAAATCAGTCCGTTCGTTTGGGAAGTACGACGCCACAGACACATAATACACACTACAAACTTATAGCATCCTTTTTTTTCGTCGGGGTTTAAAAAACAGTAAAACCGAGCTAAGAACTTGCCATGTTTTATTATTAAATAAAGAACTATTCAGATTTTGAAACTATTTTGAACATTTTCTATAGGTTATTTATAATGAATTACAAAACATTTACACTGAATTTGCTATTTTATTATACTCAACTGACGTTAATGAGTTAATTATTAAAGTTAATAACGTTAATAATTAAATTGTAAGCTTGTTAAACAAACCATATATTTGCGTTAATTACGCAAATACATGTTTTGAAAAAACGCAACGGTATAAATTAAGGAAATTTCAGGTTTCCAATTTTTGCTTTCAGTTGTACTACAAAATCTATACTAAGGTTATTTTACACGCATAATTAATAATTAATGTGAATCTTATTATGTTTTGATCCTAATTTACCGCTAAGAGACAGATCATCCTGTTTTGTTTGTTTCACGGGTAGCCAACCAAAGAAAATTTAAAATACGAATAATATATAACCGAAACCGGTAATAATAATAATAAATAACGAAATGTATCTATCACAGTCAGAGTACTGACTTAGTAAGTTAGGACACAGAAGATATCAATATGACAAGACATTCTTATTGTTTGATTAGCTTACTAAACAGTAACATGTTCCAGAAAACATTAAAAAAAAAAACAAAAGTTCTCTTACCAACAAGTCTTTTACCAACGAAATTCAACCGGCACACGTGTGTGATTATGAACCATGCCCGATCATAGAAGCGGGTGGTACTAAGTACTACTTCCCAACTAGTAAGTACGCTTCGAAGCTCCTAGTCCCACCGCAGCTTGGATAACTTGCGTCAGCGACATAATGTAAAATGTTCTGTTATTATTATTTAACTTTGTTGTACAAAGTAACGTGCGGTCACTACCGGAATAGACTCCCCGACTAGGAATGGCTGTTTTGTTACTCTGTGGCCAGGTGAAGTCAACGTTTGTGTGTAATGTTTTGGATTACTCCGAATATTCTATTCTATTCTCTATGGTTGCGAAAGTTTTAACGAAACGTTGACCAGTATTTTTTATCTCCGCTTATTATTTGGTTTTCTATTAGTTTGTCAGTTTTACTCGCAGAACATAAAAATGTATCAACCACAAGTGGTTTGCTGTTAAAGAAAAATTTACTGTTAATGAAAAAAATATCGGTGCATTGGTCCAATATTTTTTTCACACAGGGACAACAATTTTCAGTAACCAAATATTTAAGGACTGGCCTCACAGCTTAGTTGGTAGAAGCTCTGGCTTCTGCGCTGTAGGTCGTGAACACGATTCCCCGAGTGTCAATATTTGTCACACAAATATGTGACGAATATTGATGTTTGTTCTATGTATGAGTGTTAACATGTGTATTATACGTAGGTATCTATTTAAAAAAATCTTTATGAGTATTCTATCAGTTACCTAGTTCCCATACTACAAGCTATCCTTATTTTCTAGATGGCACTGTGTATTACTGCCACTTTCGGGCGGTGAGTGACAGTTAAGCGTGATTCGTGACACGTGAAAATTTACCAAACGACACCGTTTTCCCCAATTCCTGTGGCAGAAGGTTAGACACATAAAACGGCCAGAAATGGTGCACTCACAAAGTCGCACACTACAAGAAACTTAATCCAACACCATCAGTATCAGTTTATCAGTATTTTGTGCGGTGACCCTCCAAGTGTTACACAAAGACACTGACCTTGGTATTAAAAGTTAGGGGTCCTTATCACACGCACCAGACAAACTATTACTCAACGACCACCTATATTCATTGTCCTCCGAAATTAGTCCCGGCCACCGCAATCAATAACAGAGTAAGTACCTCGAGATGAAGTTAAAGCAGGATCTCCCTTTATTGGGGAAGGTCGAGGACCCTACATTGAGTCGGCCCTTAAGCTGAGAGAAGGTTCGCCCCGTTCATACTATGGACACTGGACACGGAATGGTGTTCAAGTAAAATAAACTTTAAATTTTACGCGAACTAATACGCTGGTGCAAATTGGAGTCGTAAGCCGAGGGGAATATTTTGTTGGCTCATGCTAGTTATTCTGTGATTTAGTCAAAAGACAAACATAGAGATGTTTTAGAAATAGTATTTTTTATTTTTCGAGTTACCGAAAAGTAACAGTAAGTTTTGTTAACACCCAAACCTTCTAAAACTCACATATAGTTAATATCTCGGTGACTCAAAAAATAATGTTCAAAACCATTGTTAACAAATGTATAGTAATTTTTATTACATTAGGGTATAAAAAATCTCTTTTAGTCAAATAATTGTTCAAATCATCAATCAATATGTGAAATGTAAGTAAACAAGCTATCAATTAATGAATTAACCTAGTAAAGCCTTGATGACTAGGCTTTTTCACAATCAATTCAAAGTCCGCTTTATTTACTAAAGCAATCGTTCATTTTCCTAATGGATTTCCGTAGTTAATCCTATATTCTGTGTAAATCCACTATTACAGTCAAACACATAAGTAGATTTACCCTTTGTCTATTATGTAATCCTGATTTAATTTGCATTATGATAAAGCCGCGTCACTATTTCTAAATGATTTCATTTGAAAGCAATTCAACAAATTTATATTCTTTATGAATATTTCATACACTCAAGAATTATATGCTTGTGATATGGTAACCAGATAACTTTTTTTAAAATTTATTCTTCCACTTAAATATTATTATAAACAAAATAGAAGTTCGCCAAACTGTAAAAAAGTTTGTTGGCGGTGTGTTTGTTCTTTGTTAGGCAAATATTCCTAGCTAAATAGATAGGTACTTCAAACAATATAACAATATAAGACTTAAAATAATTACACTATTAGTCATTGTAATACCATAACTATTTGTGTTATTATTCCAATGAAAGCTGATTAACAATTACTTATTTATCAGTTAATCCATACACTGAACACTGACTTATAGCACTGAAGACAGAACTACTGAGCTGTAAGGTCGGTCAATCAAGGTTGTTTTTTGTTGCTGACCGTACCATGAGAATTGCTTTAAGCCAGCTATAGGTACGTAGATTAATCAATCCGTTCAAGGCCTATAAAATTACAGCACAGGTCACGACAGTGTTGGCAGACAATTAATTTGGGTATCTGTAATCTTGATTTCCAATAAATATTCCATTTATTTATTAATCATGATTACAGATACATCAGTTTCTTTCATAAATTATCTAAATTACGTTACGTTTTCCAACGATAAAACTGGCTTGCGTTTGTTTAGAAATCCCGTTTAACTTTTTAATAAACATCAAATTTCTTTATAAAAAACAAAAGATTTATATTGGAATTCCAAAAAAATCGTATATGCGATATTCCATAAGACAGCTTTTATGTACGTGTACCAATAATTATATGTCATACATTGTTGACAGAAAAAATATTTTAATGATAATATTTACCTTAAATCAACACGTACTATAACACAACAAATAATATATGAATAGTCCAATAGGGCTACATCCAATAACGCAACGGGACGCGATTTAGTTACATCCCATTGCGCCCGTCACCCGATGATTTCACCGACACCCACACCCTTCCACCGGAACACACTGCTTCGCCGCACAATACCAGAAGTGGAGCCAGTACTTCCTTGGATGAACTTGGCATAAATCCTAATGCTTCTTTATTTGCTCCTTTCGCACTATCTACGGACGCGAGCTGGACCCCTCAAAAGTTGGATTACGGTTAAATCGTTCACGTATACTGGTCCCGTACTGTGTACGTTTCCTGCACGTCTGCTGACGAAGACCTCTTGCCGAACTCAAGCCAAGAGGGCCGGATGTCTCTGCTTTGTCAAACTCGACACCCGAACAAAGGCCGAATTATGACAATGGCAACATACTGCATGATTCGTAATTACAGCTTTTGGGAAGCTTAACTTTTGTCACATACAAAAATCTACCACATTTTCACAGGTGCAATTTATTTTATTTTAAATACTTAGTGAATGTCTAAGAAATAATATAGAAAAAGAACGGTTATATCAATTTCGTTAGATGGGAAAATAAGACCAATTTGTGCGTGAGATGTAATTACACTGATTTCCAAACACCACGCGTACGAATGATTTTGCCAGTTCAACATGATTTCGGCTAAATGTAGCGAAAATGAAATTAGACAATATCACAATAGCCATATTCAAAGTTGCGTCATTTTGCATACAAGGACTTCTATTCTTAGGTTATTAATTCGATAATAGTATGTACCTACCTAGTTCTTGCTTATTTTACAGAAACTAATACGAAATTTTCATCACGAATATTATATTCCACGTCAAAGTACGTCTGCGAATCCGAATATCATCCGATTTTTATTTAAAAGTAATTCATGCGTGAATTTGACGTAGGTTCGACGTACGCACTGTCTGCAATTCGGTTGCAATTCCAACCTTATTCGGATGTGACAAGGGGTGGGGTTTGTGTGAATTCGGTCATCTCTATGTCCGTTGGGTGCATAAATTCAGGAATCAAATGAAGGGATTTCAAACTGCATCGGACATGTTGTGGTTACACGGCTGATTGCTGCCTATTGAGTTCGGGATATTTTTTGGTTGCGATTCAATATGATGTTTCAGTCATTGCTTCAAACATATTCCTATCAATGTTCTTACAGTATTTTTGTGCCAAATGCCGAAAATTTAGTTCACTATAAAACTAATTTGGATTTTTGGCTGTGTTTTTCATTTGGTTCTTTGCAATAAAACAGCTAGAAATTCTTTTAAATTTTATTATTTTTGGGTCACATTTTGTATCTAATTTTATAACAAAAATTTTGCATAATAAACATTTTGACGGTTCTGTAGGTTAGTTAGTAGTAGCCATCGTAACGACAGGTCCCGGGTTCGATACCCAGTCGAAGCAGTGCATTGTGTTTTGCAGCTCATGGGTGTCTATCTTATGATTCTGTTTGTCCATGCCATATTATGATCTGTACCTCGGTGTTAATATGTATTTATAAAACAAGTACTATATAAATACTCCGTCATTTATTTAGTTCCCATATCAATATATGCTTAGTTTGGGGCTAGATAGCGCTGTGTAAAATGTACACGAATGTTTATTTATTACGAAACACTGAGAAACTCATTAAAAAAGTACTTAAAGAGTAATTGTTGTCTTCTAAAAGCCTTGTTTACGAGCAGATGGCGTAAGTCATTAAATTAGTAAATTTTTTAGAATTTTACCAATTATATTGTTAATTTGTAATGAAACACACACACAAACTAATTGGTGTATGTTTGGATTTGATCCAGAGATCTTATAATTTTTTTTTACCTTTTACACATTCATACCTTTGTTGCCAACATTAGTAACGGTACGATTTTTTTAAAAGCATTCTTAATTAACTAAATACACGACTAGCTGTGCTCCGCGGCGTTACCCGCGTTTGGGTATCCATACACGACTAGCTGTGCTCCGCGGCGTTACCCGCGTTTGGGTCCTTCATCCTTTTTAAAACTCTCGTATAATAGTACTTGTAGTAAGATGAAAATCTATCACAACCTGGACTTAAAACATTAAAATGCTCCAAGAACTCGCCAATTGGTCGTGCAATTCAAAAGATTCTTCTGAGGATTTTTGAAATAAACAAGTTTCTTTTGAAGGTATATATTTGCACGGAAACTCGTCTTAAGATTTCCCTGAGTAGTCTCAAAAACCGTCTGAGAACATTTTGCTTGCACGTAAGCAATCTAACCGCAGTAAGGAACCTGAGGATACTCTGCTATTTTTAGAGCTCCGTATTAAATCGGTAAAACGTCACATAAAACAATCCGTGTATTTTTGTCGGCTCCGTGGCTTAGTTAGTGGTAGCCCTGCCTGCGAAGCGATCGGTCCCGGGTTCGATTCCCGGCCGGGGCAAACTGTGTGGTGAGCATGAAGTTTGTTCTCGGGTCTTGGGTGTTTGTCTTGTGTTTCTGTGTTTGTCCATGCCATCTGCGACACAGGGAATCCTAGTGCAGAGGTATGAGTGTGTAAAATTTAAAAGTTATAAAAGTTATTTTAAACTGAATTTGAAAAGGCGCAGGTTCTCGATTCAACAGTATGCTTTATTTTTGTTTGTGTAAAACGAAGTCTTCGTCAAATATGAACTTATTTTAAATTGATAATTGTGAACTAATTAATCCAAAGTTCTATAGCAATTTTAAGGAATACTTTTCTTTTCACGTGCCTTAAGGTTTACTTTCCCTAAAGGTGAAAAAATAAGGGATGAAACTACTAAATAAGTCGGTTTTTACGATTTTAAATTCTGCTGTATTGTCTTCCGCTTATCAAGGAATGATTTTGAGACATTACATTTGAAAGAGGTAATAACGGTGCAAATATTATGAAGCTTGAGTAGTTCCAATCTGCACTGGATACTTTTCTGTGTTGATAGCAGACTAATCGTTAAGCCATGTCAGAAGCCTTCAGGTGGCTTAAAAACTCCGACAAAATAGTCGGCTACTTCATAAAAGAAAATGAAATAGGTATCCTTGTAATGGAACTACTGGAATTTTGGCACTAAGCTTAAACCACGTAGTTTATGAAAATTAAGGGCGGTTATTATTAATCGTATTCGACAAAATTCAGCAACCATATTGCGGAATCCTCATTTTTAAGGTATACATCTCACTTGCGAACTTTTTTCTCTTTTCCGTGCCCTTAACGTTTTGACTCGCACCCTCGACGATGTATCACCCTCTTAACAGGCGTGCAAAGATTTTCTGAATGCAAATTTTCTGCATTGAAAAAGTGCTCGTTACGGTATCTCTCGTATATTTTATTTAAGCTCGGATTTTGCGCGAATCTCGTGGTTTTATATAGAAAGTGAACTTTTTCCTGAAATTCTGAAATAACTTCGTAATTTGTTATAATAATTAAATTTTTCAATAGACGTGATGTATTTTTACAACTAATTAATTGCAAAGAAAGAGATATAAAAACAAACATACACACAAAATAGAGACAAACATAAAAAAAAAAATATTCTTTATTTTATGGTAAATATATATTTTATTTTTCATAAATTGAACACATAAATATTATTCAGTGGCATTGGTCAGTTTATATATTGATGTTATATGTTTATGTATTTATTTAAAAACAGTTGTCTGATTTTAATATCGATTATACCGAATTCAATATGTTCTTTAATCTCCTATGTTTGGCATTTAAGTATAACATTTTTCTATAATACCATTTTGAATGTACACCCTTTCAAATAAATCATACAAACCAGTACATTAATTGATGACGATATCGCGAAACATACGAGTACATACAAAGAAACACACAGCTTAATTGAGAGCCTTTTCTTTTTTGATGTCAATTAAAAAGCAGTGTGTTTCATGTGTTCATTCTCAATTATCAAGAGTAGGCCGGTGTTCCTCCAGTGGGAACATTAGATGCTGTTACGGTGTTTCATGTGAGTATTCTACCACAAATCTGGTTTCCATAGTTATGCTTATTTTTAAGGCTAGGTGGCGCTGTGTGTAATGTAAATAAGTATTTATTTACTTAATTAATATTTACGGTCGTTATTTTCTGCACATAGTGTCAAAGACAATCAGCTTATTTGATTGATTTCATTTTGTTGATATAAAATATTTTTTGTAAATAATTTTCTCATTTCTTTTGTTTTTGGTAGGCAAATAACAGAATATTTTCCATTGACAATCTCATTACTCCATCTCCATAAAGTGTGAGTGATTGACTCTAAGGACCTCTCAATCCTTTGTTTTGAAAATGTCCAATACAGACACCGGCTCAATGATTTGAATCAAACTGGAGAAAATAATATGAAATGATAAAGCGTAAAAAAATAAAACGAATAATACAATTTTGATTGTTTCAGTTTTTTTTATGTTCACGATACATGAGATAGTTACAGACCTCACAAAAAATAAAACTAAAAGTCTACAAGCCTTTCACGGTTGCCTAAACCCAATTATTATAGTCTGTACGACTTTTTGTTGAAAGTACTTTATCGTAATAATGTTTTCAATTTAATGTATAAGTATTTATAATCAAAATTTTAAAAGGAAAAACTTTGTTCATTATATGCTGGAGCCGCATCATAATTTCGCTTTGAATGGCCTATCAGCTCAGTTGGAAGTAGTTCTTCCTTCTTTGTGGTTTCGATTCCCACTTAGGGCATTTGTGTTTCGTCACACAAATGCATGTCCTAAGAGGTAACCGAATCGAATAGATGTTAGTGCTTAGAGTATAATATGTATTACTTGTATCTACAAAAATATTATATATGCAGCTAGATAGCTAGATGCAAGATAGCTTGGGGCTAGATGGCCATCATGACCAAATGATCAAGTATTGTATATACCAACTTATTAGTAGTATACATATTTTAGTAATTATTGCCATTTTGAAGTATATTATGAAGTGCTTCCGCATCTTATATTTCCGCTGTTAGGACACGGACCTAATCTCAACGCGCAAAACATTAAAATTAATTATTCAAAATTAGCAAGCACTTTCGCAAATTCTGTGACTAATCCACCTCCCTTTGTTTGAATTATCAAAAATTCAAAATATATCAGGCTCTTAATTTGGTAAGCGATTGTAGGCCCTACGTTGGCTGTGTCATCACGTTTAATATTACATAAGGAACGCGAGGCAGACTGTAATAATGAAGTGAAATATTCATCAGCCAACGTCTAGAGACCTGGCCGCGACACGGTAGCCCCCGAA
The DNA here is from genome assembly GCA_921293045.1 of Aplocera efformata. NCBI lineage: Eukaryota > Metazoa > Arthropoda > Insecta > Lepidoptera > Geometridae > Aplocera > Aplocera efformata. Next base: position 3,176,235 of record OV121045.1, read on the forward strand.
AACGGAGTTCATACTACTGAACGGAATATTCTGGAAGAAATAGCTTTTTTTACAAAATAGTCAGCAAATTGACTGACTTCACAGCTATAGCACCCAGGACAGATAATTGGACGAACGTAGATGTTTGTTATGTGTCTGGGTGTTTAAATGTATGTATTAGCTGCGCGCGCCCCGCGTTGTTGCTGCGGTTGACCATCTTAAAGGAATACTTTTTCGGGATGAAAAGTAGTCTAAGTGCTTTTCCAGGCTATAATTTATGTCTATGCCAAATTTCTTCTAGATCGGGTTAGCAGTTCTGGTTAGATTCAATCACGCCAGGATTAGTACTGGCAGACATCTATCCAAAAATAGAGATATGATTTTCAAAAAAAATTTTTTATTTATTGTATCAGTAATGTGGATCCTATAGTTCACAAAATGTATTTATTTCTTGCAATGCAGAAATGATATGTTATCTGAGGGTTTATTCCTGTTGTGCGTGGGGCATGAGGTGACAGTTTGATTTGATGATATCCTCCATGGGGGAAATGTGATCTGACAGAATACAGCCATGTAAATTGCATCTTTACTTGGATTTGACAATTATTTGTTACGGGTGCCATACGGCCTTAGACATATTGACAGAAATAAACTCTTTTTGCACGCAATAAAATAAGATTGAAAGTGCAAAATATTTGAAGTGCTTAGAATAATTTACTAATTTAAATTTTCGCGGGATTATTGCGGGATTTCTTTTCCTAAATAGTTTGATGCTATGCTAATTACACGGATACCTATTTTCTTTGAATTATAACTCTCAATTACTTAAAAAAATTCATAACAACTTCTAGAAACAACACAAAAGGACAAAAAAACCCAACGTTTCGATATAAGAATTTCAGAATAAGGATTCGGGTGTCTCGCGTCGTTGAATTTTTGAGAGCCCCGTGTGAGACAGGCGGCGTATTCGGATGAAAATTCACCCGTGTGTCAAAAAGAAAGCCTTCATCTGCATACTACTCGTACATTTGCATTAATTACTGAAGGATGTTGATGAGATGCCACGACGGAGTGAGAAAAGGAACGACAAAAATGCTGTTTTCAGGTAAACCTTTGGTTCTTACAATGCTTTCTTCCTTCGGATAACGTTCAGATTTCTCTAATGATTTCACTGTCCATATCGACCTCTAATGTTCTCAGAGCTAGGACATTGCCCTATTGTACCGCAAAGGCCAGTGAATTAGCTGTGATCGTTGGCATTATATATTTGAATTTATGTTTTTATGACATGTCGGTTTTGTCATGATGTTTTTTCACCGTTTTGAGAACGTGCAATTACGTACATACATTATCAAGAGAATTCACTTATTAGTTCATCTGGATTTGAACCAGTAACCCTCAGAACGAAAGGCAGCGTCAATATTCTAAGGGCATAATGCTCTCATGGTGGCTCTAACCCTCTCTGAACCGGGTCGTTGTCGACTTTTTAGTCTTGCGGGTAGTTACTGCATGCTCGCGCACATGCAAAAATATTTTGACTTTTTTTGAAGCATCAGATCCCACGGGTGACTTTTGAACACGTTGTTGTTTACTTTTTGGTAATCAGTATGATTACACTTTTCAATATTATCTTCATGTATGCACGGGAGTGTAATGTCTATCACTGCGTTCACTCGATTCGATTTTACTTGATCAACTACTAAGTCGCTCGCAGTTCGATGCGTCCGAATAGTTTTCAATCGAATTGAAGGAACCAAATTCGATTCTTGAGAACAAATTCGACAGAACAGCTTTGACGAATTTTGTTTTTCTTTATTTTTTAAGACAGCTCCGAATGTATCAATCTCTCACTATATTTTTTATTTAAATTTAAAAATAGGTTTTCATTTGCAATTTTTAGTTTCAATAATGTACATTACAGTACATTACTATAATGTAATGTAGTTTCTTGTTGTTTAGTCAAGGATATTGAATTTTATAATACATCATAACAGCAAACTGAATCATAAAGTTAAATGCGTAAATATAAACATTACTATTTGCATTTACGGTAAAATTTAAATAATTAAAAAAATTATTAAATAATAATTTGACATAAAAGACGATTACGTCACATAAATAGCTAAAACATAATTTGGTGACTTTGCACAAGAACCTAATGATACCAAAGATAATATGCCACTGGAAAATTAAAAAGAAAGCCAAATCGTAACAAAGAAGTGCAGAAACCAATCCACCAACGCTCTTATCACAACGTAATAAGGCTTTAAGTTATTAAGTAGATTACCGGAAAGGCTGAGATGTCGGTAGCATGAGTGAAACCTCATTCAGGGCGCAGACGGGCGATGAATTTTTGAGAGGCCTCGCAACCGTGTGTCGTGTCGGTTGAAAGCCTTTTTTTCAAAAAAGGAATCGGCTGGATAATGAACCGAGTCAGACGATGCATTAATGGATCTTCCAGTGATTGCGACTAATGTTGTTGTGTTATACAGTTATCGTAGCATTAATAAATAATTCATGGATATTTCTATGAATCTATGAATTCAATGACTCTATGAATACAAGCCCATATCAAATGTTTATAATAAATGTATAGTTGTGTAAGAGTTTTAAATATAAGTTTAATTGTCAAATGAAGAATTGTTTACGTCTGTCACGGAATATTACACCCACTCAGAAGCAAATATGATTCTAAATAATATTATAAATGCGAAAGTGACTTTGTTTGTTTGTTACGCTCTCACGCTTAACCACTGAACCGATTTTAAAAAACTTTCACCAATTCAAAGCTACTTTATCAGCGAGTAACATAGGCTATATTTTATCTCTGTATTCGCACGGGAACGGGAAACCGTAGGGCGCAGCTAACTGAACTGATTTATAAAATCGTTACATCTTGGAATAGACAAAACATAATTATAAAGAAAATATAAGCAAACGTAAATCACAACAAGAGAAAAAAAAATAGAAACATAAAAATACACTTTTTATTTTTTTATATACAACACAAATAAATAATTATAATAATAAAAACTAAAATAATAATAAGCCTTCCCTCACTAATATTATGAATGGTTTTCTACCTCCCAGCAAAGGGCAGACGTCAGTTAATACAAGCTTTGTTCAACCGTGACCCTATTAACCGCTCAGCTGTAATTAACAAACACTTTGCCACATATTTTACTTGATATATCTTGAAACGTACCCAAACGACGATTCGTAGAGGTAAGATTTCTCGGAGTAGATTAATGCAATTTAGATTACGTTTGCAATACTGGTTTATTTAATGGCGGTGTCTTATTAATTACTAAAACAATTAGGGATCAATTCTCAAAGTATAAACAAAGTGTACTACTAGTACTAAGTGTAGTTACTAAGCTTGCAAAAGTTGTCTGTCAAGGTCTTTTTAACATAAAGGTTAAGGTCATGTTGTAACTAGCTGCCGCCCGCGTAGTTCCCGTAGGATCACGGGGATATAAAATTGTCTATTTTACTTGATGATAATGTAGCTTGTAGCTTTATGAATGGTTGATTAATAAAAATTGCAAATACATTTTCCGTTCACATTTTTGACGAAATTTCCGTGTTAAATAACTTTATCAAATAAGAAATATTTCATTTCATAAAATTATTAAATGGAAAGCAATACCCCCTGTACCTTATTTTGAAAACATTTACAGGCCTTAACAAAAGGCCAGGTAAAAGGTACCCTAAACCAACAGGAGTGTGTAAAAAATATGACGGGAAATGTGAATAAATGTTGCGAATGGCTGTAAAAAAATTAACAGCGTTTTAAAAAAATCAGTTTGATTCAGCTGGTCTCTTTGGCAAGTAATTAATTACATTGTATTATTTAACTAAAAAAATAACGCATAGAGAAACGAATTATATATAATAGAGTTTAATGTGACATTGGCGCATGAATTGGGCGAAAATAACCACCATAGAACAAAGCTATATCGCAACCGCAATCTTTTTATTATAAATCGAATCGAGTGAACGCAGTGATAGACATTACACTCCCGTATATATATATTTAGTGGATATTTCCCTAAAATTAAATGTTATGGTGGAGATACTGACAATTGATTAAAAATAATCAGTGGTATGGAACCCTTGGTGCATGACTCTTATCTTACACTGGGCAAAGATGATGATGAATTTAATGAATTTTGAACATTATTACAATATACAAGAAACATGTTTATGTAAGATCCGTTAACAAACTTTGTGATCAATACACAAAATGTTTGCCTTGGGTACAGGAATACCTCGTATAGAAGGTAGGGTCAATACTGGCGAGGTTAGCTGGCATGGAGTCTTTACATAAGTAGGTATGTATTTTTAAGCAGTCTGCTATTTTCTCGCTCCTAACTACGATGGTGATACGATACTCCTAACTCTGTGGTGATTATGTGTTTGTAGTAATTAACCTCCAAGGGGATTATTAACTACATACCATAGGTAGAGGTCTAAACAAATTGGCAGCAGTAGGACTTGCACGTTAGTCTGGAGAAGTTTTGCCAAGTTTTTCATGATAATCTGACACCAAACAGTGGTCTGGGTGCTGGTTAAATTACAGGCACTTGGAGAGTTGCATCCTCGTGATGGGCGCAACGCGATGTTGAGGTCTAAGTCGTTTTATTGTTGTTTATGAGAGGCGGTAACCACTTAACATCAGGTGGATGGTAAAAGCGTACCATCACAACAGTTGCATTATAAAATCAATATAATCATGGTAATGATTTTACTGGGGGATTGACCGACGTTATATTGGAGGGAAGGTTATGCAATTTTTTTTTTTATACAAGTTGAGTTGTCGATGTTTACAAGTGGTAACTTAGCTTTATTACCTTTTTATACCTTAGCTTTTATCATGATATCGTTTCTATAATAAAGGATGTAAACATTTTTAGAGAACATCAAAAGCGGTCAGAATTATTAATTCACATTTAAAATCCTACCCCAACAAAATTTTACGTGTGTATCATTATTAGTAAATATAAAAAGTACCTGAACAAGATTATGAATGTAATTGAGCATAGTCAGCGTCTGTGCTACCCTTTTCTCTTACGTTTCAAGACTAAAAGCCTTGATTTGAGTCCCAAGTGAGTGGAGATTGCGACATCTATCTTTCTTAAAGGTCTTCTTGGAAGTGTTTTGTACGTATAACTTCCAAACCCTATAAAAAACTAACAGAGGACTAGATATATATTGCTACAGCAACATATTTATATGTCCAAAAATATTTGGTACTTTTGACATATCATGTTGCTATAGATATCTTCCTCCAGTTAACTTTCAGTTAAATATAGAATTTGGCTGTAAAACAGCCTGTTGATTTTCATATTTGATTCTAACATCTTTTGTACGCATGCAGTTATACAATACACTAATCTTTGGGCTTTTTTCATAAATGTATTTTGGTAACAATTTAGTAAATAATAGATAATCACGTACCATTCACATAGCGTCATCTAGAACTAGATTTCCTTGTACTATGGGAACTATATTACTTATAGAATAAGTACATAAAAAGGCAGCTTGAAAACTGATAGAACAGTTTTCTGTGTAAGTAGCAAGAAAGAAGAAGTAGTGCATAAAACTCTATGTCTTACGCCAGCATCTAAAGATACGTTCGAAAGGTGGAAGCGTACGTAAATTTCATTTACCGCTGGAAAGTGCCGAGCGGCCCCGGCGCAAACTCCACTTAATTACGCACATAAATTGAAGAGCTCTTCCGTACACGATGGATGTAGCCACATTTTAACTCATAAAATATCGTTTCTTTAACACATTGCACCGCATTTTGGGGCGTAAGAGCATTATCGTTTGGGTATTTACTTCCTAGGGCATTACGGTGTACGCGTCTTTAAGTGTTGCGCATAGGAATTTGTTGTTGTAATATTATAGCAGCGGTGTACTACGCGTGTTTGAGTTTTATGCATGGGAATTTGTTGGTGAGCAGCATCTTGATGCTGTTGATTTAATGTATTGGCAATTTTATAATTAAGAAAAAAGCGTTACGGAATGAAATTTAAGTCAATAGAAATATAGAAAGTTTAGAAACCTCGGCATGCGATCTTTATTGTCTCACATCTCCTTTTGCCTCAAGCTAAGCATAGCTTGTAATAGGGAATTAGATAACTAGTAGAATATTTATATAGTACTTTTAATAAAATACATATAAATCAACACCCAGCCAGAACAAACAGTACGTCACATAAATGGTTGTTCTGAGTGGGAATCGAACCCAACACCTACAGCGCAGAAAGCTAAGCTACTAGCTAAGCTGTGAGGCCTTAGTTTTTATAACAACAGTATCACGGCGATTCGCGTGATGTCCAATCGTAAGTTGTGCGTAGGTCGTAGATTGCAGAGGTGTAGCCGTGTTTTATGTTTGTTCTATCCTATAAAAATAATTTTGGTGCCCATAAACAAGATTGTTTGATGTAAATTATTATACCTGGCAAACCGTTTGCTTATGCTAGATTCAAAAAAGAAAAGATTTTTTTTTTGCATTCACATATTCTTTTGCGATACCTCGTGTCTTGTGTTGGCAAATAAATCATTTTTATTTTATTATTTCATACACGTGGTAACGGCCTGGTAAAACCTCGTAGATATACAATTTGTATTAGGTATTATTAAGGTGAAAAAGCCTTAAATATATATTTTTAAACATGGCCCTGTTTAAATATATTTAAGCTTTTTGTTAAAAAAATATATTGATACTGGTTCCGTCGCTCAAATGTCTATTTTACTTCAACGAATCTGGGCGACTAAGGTTTTTTTGTAAAATTGAAAAGTTTATAGTCGTTGAAAAGTTTATTAAAAGCATACGCTGTCCTGCCAATAACAAAACAGATACACATTAGCATAATGCTATTGTAATTACAGTGGAAGCGCATTCAGCGGGTTGACTACCGGAATCACATTGGTTTTGGCACACCGTCTGCCCTCTCGGCCGGCGGTGCCGGAGCCAAATTAGTGGTACTTGTGGAAGGAGGCTGCGACGGCTTCCAAATATCAACGCCTTTTAGTTGCGATGAGTGAATTTTTAGAGCAAAATTTGCAAGTGGATCTTCTAGGAATTCATTTGCTAGATCTTTTCTGGGTACATAAATTTTCACTTAAATGATTCAAACTCTTGACATAATATATCGTTTCATAAAGGGGTGCCCGGTTTCACGAAAGTATTGGATCGGACAAATCTCAGCAATACGAATTACGGTATCATTCATTTGAACTATTGAGCAAATCCTGCAACTTTATCTTGCAGGATCAAATAATCATCAAATGAACTAACAAATAAATTACTAGAAAGCTATATTTGTTACTGGATTTATAGAGCTGACTAGAAATAAAGCTTCAAGCGTTTGGTTGGCGACAGGCGCAATGCGATACGACTTGAGTCTTTTCATACTTCGGAAGACTTTAGTAGTATTAACGGCTCTGTGGTTAGTTGTTAGTAGCCCTGTCTACAAAGCAAGGGGTGTCTGGACACACTTTATGTGGTGACTATAGAGTTTGGTCTCGGAACTTGGATGTTATCTTGTGTTTTTGTGTTTGTCCACGACATCTACAACACTAAGTGCTCCCTGCACTTGGATTGCCCGTGTCAACATGATGAGTGTGTAAACGTTTATTTCCACACTCATCATGTCTCTTTATTACATAAATCTACCCATCACATTCCTCTTAGCAGTTCAAAGTAAAAATAATGAGGTTGACTTGAGATATCCGGCAGCAATTTCTCCTAAATCCATATTCCATTAATGAAAGTGATACCAATTAATTATTTGTACAGTCAGCTCCGCGGGATGACCACTCCTGAAAGCTATCACGTTTATGAGGGTCGTCGTTTTTGCTGACGGTATATCGAGCTCTCCTCAGCTGTATTTATTTCGTTTCGCTTGTACTTTTTTAATATCATTTTGTTAGAATTGTATTTATGTTTATTATTAATGCTCTTTCTTTCTTCTTTTCTATGTGAGTAAGGCCAACACTGGCGTCGATCGAAGGCCTCTTACGTAGCTTATCGACTAGAATAGCCGGAATTTTGTTTCACTTTACAATACGGGCCCAAAAACTGTTGAAAAAAGTTTTGGGTCCGTATTGGAAGGCGTAATTAATTTATTAATATATATACATATATTTATATGCGATGAAAGTGACAGAACGAACAATCAGCCCTGATGTACCTGTGATTTCATCGGCACTAACACCCTTCCACCGGAACACAGCAATGCGAGTGCACCACTGCTTGGCGGTGGATTACCAGGTGCGGTGGCAGTACTTCCGGGCGAACTGCTTCTTTCTGTTGCCTCTTTAGCGCCACTACAACTATTCCTTGGTGAAAACTGTTGAAAATAATCCGCTAACCTTCTAGCATGTAAAATTGCAGACAATAGTAAATGTATAGCGAAATTATTAAAAAAAGGCAGATATTTTAAGAATTCTATAACCTCTGTATTCGTAGTATCACGCGATACTGAAATTGTCAAGGGAACCGCTCTAAATATTCCAAGCTATATTGAAATTCAGTGCCACAATTGTGGCACTTTCGCTTCCTCAAATTTCTAAAACAAACCAAAATTAGTGATTTGATTTGCATAAACTAAATTATTAACTGTACCCAGAATAACCGGGTTAGATTTATTAAATTACTAACGCAATTGTTGGTGTTCAGAATGAATAGTAAGTTGTTGTGCAAACTTAACTGTTAGTTCACTGATTATTGTGGTTCGTACGTAACTTTCGATCGCAAGGTCACATCTTTGATTCCATTCATCTATCACAATGACCAAGGGGGGCCCTGTTGCTTGCGTCCGTAGGTGAATACTCTCCGAGTCCCAACCCTGCGTGGTGTAAGAAAAAGAGGCAGTAGAACTTGTGTAAAGCTCGCTCGGAGGAGTACTGCTTCCCGTCTAGGAATCTACAGATCAGCAGTGGTGCACTCGCACTGCTGTGTTCCGGTAGAAGGGTGTGGGTGCCAGTGAAATCACATACGCATAAGACGTTACATTCCCGTTTCGAATGACAGGCGCAACGGGGTGCGACTTAGGTCTTCTTATACTTCGGTCGGGGAGGACCTAAGTCGTATTGTTGTTGTTATTGGCAAAGGTAACCACTTAAAATTAGGTGGGCCTTCAGCTCGTCCCATCACAATAGTCACATAAAAAAAACAAAAAACAAAATTCAACATGTACGTTTTTTGCATATTCCATAGAATGTTTTTTTGGCTACTCTACAGCTTAATTTGTAGTTGTCATGTCGCAGTAGTCATAATAATCACATAATAATAATAATAAAAAATAATCACAAAGCAAACATTTGGACCCGCGAACAATCTTTATGCGTATCGCACAAATCTTCCGCTAACTATAGATTTAACGCGTACTCACTACAAGAGCCCTCACTAACAATTTGGCTACAAAGATAAGCTAAGAGACTCTAAATTCCAGAACAAATCTTATAGTTACATAGTTATCAATTAATCTATGGAAGCTATGTTTTTAACCTAAAAACTTGCATATCAGAAAAGTATGAAACTCAAACGCAGACTATGGCAGCTTGCACAATAGCCGCTACGCCGTAGAGTGCCACTCTTTTTGGCGCAAGCTCTTCAAAGACGCTCTCATCTTAATATCCCTGTTTAAGTCTTATTTTTCGTGACATTGCCAAACTCTAGAATGAACAAAGGCGGGGTTATTCTGTAGCTTCGTGCAGAATTTAAATGTTTAATATAGGGACAGTACCAGCCTCTAATATTGCCACTACACCGACCTAGTCTCGATAATTGAGTGTGAATGTGCTCTGATCTACCACGGGAGCCCGATCTGGATTGGTAGATGTCACATGACGTCGAATTTTTGGATCTAAGACATGCCGGTTTCCTCACGATGTTTTCCCTCACCGTTTCGAGAACGTGCTCGGTATTGTGCCATAAATTTTCCAAGTAAAAAAACTCATTGGTGCACCTTTTCAAATTTACTGCACTCAGTTAAAAAAAAAGACAATGTTGTCAAAGAAATTATAAAGCATTGAGAATGTTGAGAATTTTGAAAAAAAAATAAAAAATAATAACTAACGTAGCTGTAGCAGAATACCGCCGAAATTTCGGGCGGGTGCATACGAATGTAAAGGGATGCTTGTAACGTGATGCATGCGAAACTATACTCCACCCGTCGGAAACTTCACAAAGAAGCACACACTTGTTGTACCTTCCTCGTACGTGATTATAGAGACGAGTGGCGGCACGACGTATTTTGTCTATGCATATTAATATGATATTCTGTCTGCTGTAGAAATATAGGTAGCGTAGGAAATGTTAGCGTTGCTTTCTGGTGTGTGAACCACATTTCTACGATCACTATATTTATTTATCAGTGTGACACAACTAAATATCTAGACTTTGAATAGAATAAACCATTTTTTGGAGATACTTTTTACCCAAAAACATAAACAAAATCTCTGCTTCTGCTATTCGTATTTATGCAAGATTTCAACACTTTGGTGTTGAACACTATATGCGCGCAATTAATATGGATGTGACAAACTAGCTTTTGGCTTGGAGTCACTCCATTATTTTTGTACCAATTGAAATAGACTCAGTTCGCGTAAGTGCTAAAACTAGTAAAGCTAATTGAATCATTGCAGTTTTTAACGAGGATTTGATCTACGGATATACCCGGCAACCTAACGTCCAATATTGTTGAAATTTCAGTTACAAGAACAAGAAACGTTTCCAATAACAGCGCGGAAATGACTTCGTCTAGTATCGAAGGAAATGGAGGAAAACAGTTATTCCCAAACGGGCGACGTAACTGCGTATCCATCCTTTGTTTCTTTAAACGGCATCAATAAAAATGCAAATAGCCTGTCTGTGCGTCGAAAACGGAAACTAGTTTATTCCGTTTGCCGCTTTTATTTATTGTCACCTGGAATTTGTTTTAGTTTCGCTGGGTATAGCTTTTGCGCGGGATATATTTGAATTACAAACCAAGGTCTATAAAACGTGACGACGTTTCGATGAAATACTTTTATTCGCTCACACCACTGCAATAGGATTCCGTGTTGTAGATGTCACACAAGGCAAACACCCAAGACCCGAGAACAAACTTTACGCTTCACACAAAGTTTGCGCGTGCAATAGAAACCGGGAACTCTTGCTACGAAGGCAAGCGAAGGCCTACTATACTTTGAAGCCATCGTAAAAAGCATCGTATATCATATCAGCCTACACTACTCTCGACAAATTGAGAGTGAATGGGCTTTGATGTACCACGCGATTCCAATCCGGAATGGTAGATGTTACATATCTTCGAATTTTTGGTTCTAAGACATACCGGTTAATTTTTTCACGTGAAAAGCTCATTGTTGTACGGGTTTGAACCAGTGACCATCGGATTGAAAGTCGTCTGTGCCCCTAGATCACCATGCTCTCTCTCAGTGTAATATTTATTCAAATATAATAGTTCAGTTTGAAGTACGGTATTTTGTCTATGTAGTTCTCGTGTGTAAATTTGCGGTCGGTGATTGGGAAAAGCGAAGTTGCTCGTATACAAATTCGCTATATTCAAAACCTCACAACGTAATTTAAACCAGGCTTGCGGTTAATAAGAAGCGTATTACGTCTACTTGGAGTGACGGGGTGAAATAATTCGGTTTGAAAGGAACTAAAGGTATAATTATTATGTTGGCGGCTCGTAAGCATGAAATTTGTTCTGAGTTTCTTTCTTTCTTGTGTTTCTGTGTTTTTTCATGCCTTTTATAACACAGGGAATCCAAATTCATCGGTATAGGTGTGTTTTGTATTATTAAATATTTAGTAGCTTGTATATTTTTGCGAAGATATTTAAATAAAAACAAATTATTTATGCAATTAATAATCAAATGAATCGACTTCAATTAAAAGTCAAATTAAATTGACAAATTAAAATAAGTAATCACCCAAATCCAAATCCCAATTGGCGAAAGTATCGATTAACTAACAAAAAAAATTGAGAGCTTCTTCTTTTTGAAAAGTCGGTTAAAATAGGAGCCTCCTCCTATTTTCTCGTTTCAGCAGTGTTCTATTTTTGTTTTTCGCCAATCGAAGACCGATTTGGATGACTATTTTTTTTTATCATAGTATTGTAAACCTCTTAGGTGATCCCACACATTATGAAAGGAACTTCACCCCTAGAAGCAAGAGATAAAGGATAGAAGCAGTAAAGTAAGTTATTTTGATCTTTAAATTAAAGTTAAGTATACTTTTCTGAAATAAGATCGATGGCAGGTCAAAGACCTATGCTCATAAAAGTGAGCTTATATCAATAACAAAAAATGTTATGGAATCAATAATTAAACAACTTCATTAGCTTTAAAATCTTACTCAATAAATTTTATTTAAATAAGTTAATTAATCCGTCTAAAGTTCAAAGCAAAGTCTACGTAGTTTTCTCTTGAGTTTACTTAAGATTTTCAAGTATCTGATTAACTAGAAGATATTCCTATCAAAAAAGCATATTTTACAAGTTCAGTAAATAGTTTGTGAAGCTGATTCAACGTTACAGTCTTATTTAATATCGGGGATTCTCCTAAGCGATACTAGACGGATGATAATAAGGTATGGAATGACATTTTAGAATTATAATAACTGCTATATCACTACATAGTATAAAACAAAGTCGCTTTCTCTGTCCCTATATCCCTATGTATGCTTAAATCTTTAAAACTACGCAACGGATTTTGATGCGGTTTTTTTTAATAGATAGACTGATTCAAGAGGAAGGTTTATATGTATAATACACTAGCAAGTCACCCCGGCTTCGCACGGGTAGTTTCTGGTACGACACTGATGCTTTACTTACCGTGCGAAGCCGGTGCGGGTCGCTAGTGATAATATATGTAATAATATATGGCTGGAAATCATCACCCATTAGATCCCTGACGCTTCAAGACGGCGATGATGCAGACCGCGCCAGAGATGGTGGAAGGAAATATCAAAAAATTGGCCTACAATAGCTTAAGAGGGTAACTACTGGGATATATGGGGGGAGGCTTTTGCAGATGGATAATAATTTATTGTATACATAGATAGATAATAAATATGACAAAATATTCTAACATAAAGCTCCATGGCTTTTTTCACGGTGGGTTCGATTCCCGGCCGCGGCACACTTTGTGTGGTGAGCCTGAAATTTGTTCTCGGGTCTTGGGTGTTTTGTGTGTTTGTCCATGCTATCTACGATACAGGGAGTCCTAGTGCAGGGGTTTATGAATATGTAAACGTTTATTATTATTTTTTATATACAGAGTATCGTGTATTGATACAAAATATATCATTGAAAATATTAATACAAAAAACCCCATTCCATACTTGCCCGACTTTACTGAAAGAAGGATTGGAAAGAGTTTATAAGAAGCTCGTAGCATGTTGCGGTCGGATCAGGGGAGGATCAAATTAAATTGAGAAGTAAGCGGAAATCGTGGGCAGTGACCGCTAGTATAGACTTACTGTTTCCGGTTTGAACGGAAGCTGGGATAATGAGACTCTTTGTTGCAGTTTGATATATATTTAGGAGGGTTTTTAATTTCCTTTCGATTCTTTTGGATCTTGTTTTATCTTGCATCAATACTGAAAGGAATAGTTTTGTGAAGGGCTGTTAAATATGACTTAATTAACATATAAATTAAATACTTATGCAAAAACTACGCATTGCTAATAGTTATGGAACCCATTGTAATTTTGAAATAAATATGTACCTAACCACGAAGTCACACATTCTTATTACTAAGTACAACGCTTGTCCAATCCCAACCCTCTATGGGGAAGAACAGACAAGAAACCCCTAATGGAAGGATTATTTAGTTTTCGCGAGCATGATCTCTCAAGTCTGAATTATTTCCGTCCGGGGCACACTTTGTGTGGTGAGCATGAAGTTTGTTCTCGGGTCTTGGGTGTTTGTCTTGTGTTTCTGTGTTTGTCCATGCCATATGCGACATAGGGAATCCTAGTGCAGAGGTATGACTGTGTAAACGTTTATTTATTATTTACTAGCTGCGCCCCGCGGTTTCACCCGCATAGTTCCCGTTCCCGTGGAGAATACGGGGATAAATTGATTTTATTTTTTCGTTAATTTTCCAATGTTTTTAATAGTTATTCTGCTATTCGGGACGGAAACAAATCCAACAAATCAAAAACCATGGCAATCGGTCCAGCCGTTCTCGAGTTATAAGTGTTGTAACAAACACGACTTTCTTTTATATATATAGATTTATTCTGCAAGTAGTGACGTCACAGTTACAAACGTAAGTAGTTATATTGCATTCTTCCTCTTCTGTTTAATTTTTGGCTTCTGTTATATTGCAGTCAAGTTCTGCTCGCATATAACAATGTCATTATCGTTATTCCTGCAAGTAGTGACGTCACAGTTACAATCGCAAGTCCTTGATATATTTGGGCCATTAGCAGTTAATGAATAATTTAGTTAACGAGTGAACTCGTCTTGTTATTGGCTGAATTATTTCTACCTTTTCTGCTTTCAAATAGCATTTCTCCTTAATTGCTGTCTGACTAGGACCACAGTTGATTCCATTCGGCTCATTCACTAAATGAACAATTTTATTGTTTATGGGCGGCGGTAACCACTTAACATCAGGTGGGCCGTATGCACGTTCAGTCAATATACATAAAAAAAAACATTGGGTGATTTATTTAGCTTGCGTCAGTAAGTTAGTATCCTCATAAATCTACACGAATATTTTTTTTATATTTTTCTTTTTTAAGAGATGTACGTCCTAAATCAAAGAGCTGTAGAACTAGAGCTAGAGATGGCCCAGAGATAGCAAATTACCAAGTAATAAAGTACTTTTTAATTTGCAGATAAGCAGTGGTGCAATCGTAGTGCTGTGTTCCGGTGGAAGATTATACGTGCTAGTGAAATTACAGGTGCATGACGTTACATGCTTGTGTAAGAGTGACGGGCAAAACGAGATGCGTCATGTTGCTTTTTCTTATGCTTATATTATCTTTCGTTATCTTAGTAACATAATAAAAATAATAATTAATCGAATACTTCGAAGTAATTATCATGTATGCAAAGCGTGAGAAACTTGATAATTTTTCTTTTTCCATGTTTTAAATTTAGATCGTACTAGCTGTTCCCGCGACTTCGTCCGCGTGGCATTTAACTTTTTTTTTGCGCGTTATCCTAATAATTTTAACTAAAACTAACTAAAATGTTACTCCTTATAATATCAGCTATCTGCTAGTGAAAGTCTCGTCAAAATCGGTCCTACCGTTTCAGAGATAAGCCGGAACAAACAGAGAGATAAGATGATTTTTTTTTGTAAATACTTTTATTAAAAAGCTGTTTTGACACAGACACTTTAATTAAATTTATTAATAGTAAATAATAATAATTTATGTATAGAGATCATATCACTCCGGAGTAACCTACTTTTTCCCTGTAGGGAATAAACCAGCTTCTTGTTTTTATCTGTGTTGGAGCTCACTAATTGCTTAAGTTCTGGGATCTCCTCGCTCTAAGTGGTCGACTATTATTAAAGTAAAATTTTATAAAGTTATGAACTTCATTTGGCCCCTAACTTCCGAATGCGGTCTAAGTTTCCGAAAAGTCTAGAGTTCTGTACGTAAATATACACACAGAACACAAACACACATGCGGTGTGTTTGTGATCAGAAACTAGAGTTATACAATTAAAAAAACACTTAGTTATTACCATTCGACTTTGGTCTCTTACTATTGAACAAAGGCCTCTTCCGATATCATCTTATCTCTATCATCTTTTAACCGGTTTAGACCAAACCATATTGGTTCTAGTTCCTCCCACGATCTGTTTCGTAGTCTACCACGACACCATCTAACGATTAATTCATATTTTGAAAAGGCTTTAACCAATTAGATTAGTTAATTAACACGCCAAAGGCATAATGCCTTTGGTATTTTCGGTCGACAAGTATTGGTAGTTCGAGTAAAATTTACGAATACGTGTCTATATGTAATTAATTCTAGTGTCTCCGTAGGCATATCTAACTTTACACAAATATAAATCATCTATTACGAAAATTCTTTGGATGCGAAACATTCGTGTTCTAGTTTATACCTATATTTATCATACTCACCACATTACTGGATCTTCTCTCTATATATTTATTGGAATAAAACTTTTACTAGAATTGTTACCTATGAAAGATTTTCTGTATGTACGAGTATATTTGTTATTCATTCACACTTGAACTGCTGAACAGATTTGGATGATATTTCGATTAACGCATAGGCTATATCTATAATTATCTTTATCCCGTGAACTATTTTTAAAATCTTGTAAAGAAAAATTTCTGTTGTTTTTGTTCCCATGTTGACTTTTAAACTGCGGTTATCATAGCTAGTATGTGTATATAATAGAGAATATAAAATTTTGCAAAACATGTAAGAAACTAGGACAAGAGTGAATAGAACTCCTAGCGGGCCGGATACTTAAACATTTTATGCGGTCCTACCTTCGCTAGCGGGTAGTTTGAAGATCATTCACACGGCGAAAGGCTTTTTAGCTTCACGATTTTGTGAAAAGCCACCTTTACTGTTGGAACCTAATAGTACCTTTTGCTCGAAATGTAGTAAAACCTTAGCGTTCCTTTCATAGTTAGTAAAAGATTAAGTTAAATGACTAACATAAATAAATAAATATATATTCACGATAATTATTTAAATTGTGATACTAATAGTGACCACCAGAGCTAGTTTTAAGCAAACTGGGCTAAACTGGTTCCGTATTCAAAAAATAGAAATTACAGATCCTAAAAAGCATTTTTTAATTTTTTTTTATAACTATGATACCTCCATATAATTACTAGTGGTAGTAATTGTGTTTCTTATAAGTCGCTTGTTAATACAATAAATTATCTCGATTAAATATAAACAAATCAGAAACAAAGTTATTTAAAATTCTTTGTATACTTTGGCAGAAAAACTCTACATCAAACGCTGTTTTAGCAATATTCGTTATCGTTTCAAATTGAACCGGTATTTATCTATCATTAATTTGGTCTTGTCATACTAGGTGTACATCAGGTCAGTGGGTACAAAACTGAGCTACGAAACTGACATCAAAACTCATGAAATGTCACAATGAGAACGCGAAACATGAAACTGGGACATGAGTGAATAGGACTCCTGCATACGGAAATTGGTGGAAGTACTTTACTAGAGGAATACTTCACATAACTTCACTGTTTCATGAAAAAAGTCTTTCGCTAACTTCCGTACCAGCCTCTAATGTTCCCACTGCAGAGACACTGGCCTACTCTCGATAATTAAGAGTGAACTAACTAACTTATGTTGCTGTTATTTAACAATCGACACTGATAAAAATTTTTAGAGGACCAAATTGAAAGTATATCCTTTCAAATAAAAAAAGAATTTTCTGAATCGGTTGACTGCGGTAACGAACAAAAAAATATACCTCCAAAAATTTACGGTAATTTTTACGAATTTGAAATGTCAGCAGGAAATTTGTTATACGATCGGCTAAAAGTTTATTCTCCTAATATTTGTACGGAACTATGAATAATGTTTGAACTTATTCGAACTGTTGCTTAATTTTAGTTTGTTAGCGTTGTTATGAAAGTTAATTATGATGAAAATTATTTTACTCTGTATTAAACCACAAAATTAACTTTTAACCTACAAGTCTTTTGTTGTCTATTTTGTAATGAAGTACTTACTTAGTATCAAATACGGTTTCTTGTTCTCGTTTCTTCAGATTAATGTAAAGACTAGGCATAAAAATAAACTCGTTGTGCTCCATAAGGTTAGCAATTCTTTTAAAGGTCAATGTGTACGCTTTTTCCCGTCCCGAGGGAAATACAATTACTGTAAACTTATTTTAAAAGCTTACTATAAAATATCAAATAACATAAATGACAAAAAGGTCGGGAATTAACTTGCTTTAAATTAAACTTAGTGATAAGAACGCATGATGTTATAGGTATACATATTTATTTTAAAAAAAAGTTTAAAACGTGTCCAAAATTATACTAGTTGATAAGCTATGTGACTTTCAGTCGTCTTGAAAAGTCCCACACCAGAATTGGCCACTTACCCACACGAGAAGTAGCATTCAATCGTCTCGGACACACAAAACCCCCCACTCGTTTCTGTCGTAAAACGTTTTCATAAAAATGCAAATCGGGCGACAACGTATTGCCGACGGCGCAACGTTCTCGAAACTTCTTTCATCGAATTAAAATACTTTAAGAAGACAATGTCATTTGCTCCAACTTGTTATGAGGCCGACCCTCGTAATACCGCCGGTTGATATTTCTGGTATTAGCTTCTGTTATTTCATTTTAAAACCTAGTTATGCTTTTAATGAAACTTAAATGCTTACTTCTGACAGTGTTGCATTTTCAATGACAAAATGTATAAAATTTACATTGAAATAAATGTAATCTGTTTTTGTTTTTGGTAAGTGATGGGATCGAGCTGATGTTAAGTGGTTACCTCAAAGACACTGATACGACTTAGGTCTTCCCCGACCTAAGTATGAGAAGACCTTAGTCACAACCCGTTGCTACCGGGAGCACATGAACATGAGACGACATCCTCGAGTCGGGTAACAGGCACAATGAGGTGCGACTTGGGTCTTCTAATACTTCGGTCGGGGACCTAAGTCGTGTTTTTATTTTTATGGGTGGATGTAACCAATTTACAACATGGTGGGCTCTTAGTTCGTCCCGTCATTTCTGTTACATAAAAAAAAGATTATTCATTACAAATAACTTTATTACATAACACTGGCGAGGAGCTTAACCATTATATCAACAACAAGTTTGCTGTGTTTGACCATATAAATGGTATAGGTATAACAATTAAATAATTGTCTACACTAAAATAATATTAAATTAAAAGTATTCTAAATAATAGTAGTTTAAGATAAGATAAAGATATTATAATAGAAAACATATCATTACGTAGTTGTAGAACACAAAAGTAGCAGGGAGGATTGTATGATACATTAAATCATTGTCAAGAATTCCCGGAAAGGGTCCTAAAGCATCCCCTAAAAACGCTGCTCTTTTTCTCACATTAATTCATGTTTATAAATTAAAAACGTAAGAAATAGCAGATGTGTAAGACATCTGTGTTGGCAAGGACTCAAGTTCCCGCAGGGAAACGTTTGGAGTTAATTGAAGGAAAATATTGTCAGTTCCTGCGTGTTTTTTTCGTTAATGTTATTTTATGTTAACAGTTACTAATGTATAATGTTTTAGTGGAATAGAATTTTGTATCATAATAGTAATGTTTTTTTAACTCCTTGTACCCCTACTCATTCCTAACACTCGTCATATTTTATATAATAAATTAAATTGACTGGCTACATAGCTCAGTTGGTTGTAGCTCTGTCTTCGTCTGTAGGTCGTAGGTTCCATTATCGAACAAACATTTATATTTCTCACACAAGCATTTGTGTGAAAAACATAAATGTTTGTTCTATGTCTGCATGAATTTACAAATATATATATTATAGTATAAGTATTCTATCAGTTATCTAGTTTCCAAAAAAGTTATGCTTAGTTTGGGGCTAGATGGCGCTGTGTGAAATGTACATGTTTTTAACTCCTTATGAAACCACATCTTCATATATATTTTGAATAACTAATGTAATCTATACATATAATAAAACTGTAGACTTGCCGTGTCTGTACATTAAAGATTTTTGCAAAATAATAACTGGGAGACGTTAGGAATAAGTAATAGAACATAAAAAAGCAATTTTTGTAATTTTTGTCTGTTTGTCTGTTTGTCTGTTTGTCTGTTTGTCTGTATGTTTGTGCGCACTTTACGCAAAAACCATAGATAGTTATCAAAATCTAGGTACTAACAAATGTTAAGCTAAGTCTCGAATAATGAATAGGGTTTATTTTATCAAAATCGACTTACAAAATAAAAAGTTATTCAATGTTTTATTCAAAAATGTTTGTGCGCACATTACGCAAAAACCATAGATAGTTATCAAAATTTAATTACTAACAAATGTTAAGCTGAGTCTCGACTAATGAATACCGTTTATTTTATCAAAATCGACTCGCAAAATCAAAAGTTATTCAATGTTTTATTCAAAATTTTAATTTGCATTATCGCGCCTGCCGAATCCTGCATGCTTGACTCGGTGTGGTGGGCCGGTGTATTGCAGCATGAATTCGAGCAGGCGCTTGAAGGCAGATGACACGTTTAGTCGTAGTTTGGGTTAGTTAATTAGGCAATTAGTTTAAAAGCAGTTTAGTTTTTCTTTGTACTTTAAACTGAGAAAGGTTGATTAAGTTTGATTACGAGTTAAGCTGCCTGTCAAATGAATAATTTACTTGATGGAGACCTACATTAGACTGGATTAACGCCATGGCTTTATATCCGGCCGAAAATGGCCGCATAGGCAATTCTTCTTCAGGGTACATCATCATCATCATCATCAGGGGCGAAAGTACATAACCCTTGCGACATTTATTATCGATTTTGCTGATATTATCTGGACATTCAGATGCAGCACATATATTGAAAATGTATCAATATAAATTAGCAGAAGTCTGTTAAAGAATATGCAGCTCAACAATGATAACGAAACATAATCGATGCTTGCTAGCTATCTTTTTTTTAGTTAGACTTATTTCTCACCAAAGCCGTCTTGACCCAAATACGCAACCGAAATAAAATTGCTCCCTCTGTTTCCTAATTGGGTAAAACAGCTATAGTTACATGAAACTAAAACCGCCAACAAAATGTTTAAAATCCCAAAAACTTGGAACTCTTGGAATGTGGAACTTGAAACTTGAAGCCCAGTTTGCAACATTTCTAGAAATAGCGACAAAGCAAAGGTTCTACGTGATTGTGCTTAGTAGTATGGGATCAGTGCACAATGGCAACCCGTAAAACAGTTAAAGCGATGGACCGAACTCACTGCGATATATTAGATCCGCCTATAGATATCACCATGCTCTTATGTGGTGTTTATAAATGGAGATACTCAGGTTGATGAAATTAACGCATGTCTTAATGTTCGAGTCTGTGGGACAACGTTATACCAATGCATTGAACACTAAACATGCGGCCACACACCTCCTGTGTATTTAACACTGTTTTCTCACTTCAGGACTTATTTCATATGTGTATGATGATCTAACAACACTGATACAACATTGAGCAGTGTCCCAGGGAATGGCATTGAACACCATTCAACATCATTAAGAGAGTAGTGGACCAATAAGACGATTTTTTTTTTGTCAATGGGTAAATACTTTGCGTATACCTTGGGGAGGCGTGAGGTTATGTGTGACTCACCCCCAACACTACTCAGAAATAGCAGTACTGGGGAAATACACACTAAACCCGTTGGTGTTCCTGCACTATGCCTTCACGCTTGGGCTACGGGTACGGTAGCGGCCCCAGCGGCGTTGGTCTACGCGTATCGGGACCCCACCACGATGTGTAACTCCCTGTGGTGGCGTGCCCGAAACACGAAGCACGCCATCCTCCTGTGGGGACTTCATCCATCGGACGGCAGATTCCCCGGATCTACCACCAGGAGGTTCCCGTTAGGGTGGCAGACGGCGCTCATGCGCCTGCCTTCACTGACCCACTCTCCTGCGTCTACCAGGGTGAGGAGATTCTTCCTCCCTCTCGGCTGCTTCCTTCTGTGAGGTTACTTCCTTGCAGAAAGTCTGAGCTGCCACCCAAGATCTCCCGCTGTCAATCATGGATGAGACCATATTTGACAGCGAAAAGTTTCTGCCTATAGCCGCAGTCAGGCGGGAACAATAAGACCCTACCATCTATCCCATCGAATGTTTAAATTTCTAGAGTGCATCTGGACTCCCATCACACAATATATTAAACTAAATGTCGGAGTGCCCATTGCTCTTTTATAAATATATGTCTTCCTAAATTATGTTACGGCACCAAATTGAAAGTCAAGAGTTTAGAGAATTCCTCTCATTCCTATCAACTGTCCATTTAGTTTTAAACGCATTCAGTCTCCGGTGAGCCTATGTTCCGCAGTGATTTGACGTAGTCCTTATATTGAGTTGCTTTTTGCACAGTCCGCCTTAGCAATTCAAATATTTTTTATGCGCACGTTCCTGACATATCCTGAAAATACGACTTCTATAGTATAGTTTACAGAGAAGCATTATTGTAAAATATACATTTGCAATGGTTGCAGTTTCACTTACGTAGTTCATCATCCAATCACGTCTTTAATCTTCCCAGTTAACAAAACCTAAGTAATATGGTAAGAATCCAACGGAAATAAAGTATTTTGAGATTTAATCATAACATAATTTTAAT
The DNA here is from genome assembly GCA_921293045.1 of Aplocera efformata. Classification (NCBI taxonomy): domain Eukaryota; kingdom Metazoa; phylum Arthropoda; class Insecta; order Lepidoptera; family Geometridae; genus Aplocera; species Aplocera efformata. Next base: position 3,198,566 of record OV121045.1, read on the forward strand.
ATAATAGTAACGACCAGACATAATAAGCATCTCATTATATTTCTATCCTCTAGGCTGGGATAGATCTAAGTCCACGCGGACGAAGTCGCGGGCACAGCTAGTATCTGAATAAATCCGTCAGCTAGATGTTTATACCGATGTATCCATGATTTTTACTCATCATATATACCCTTTGAATATGTACAGATAATTTGGACAAAACAACGAGAGTGATCGTTTAAAATAAAGGTCTTTTATGCAGCTTAAAATAATTTTTAAGCTGCTGATTGATATCAATAAAATGAATGAACACTTAATCTTAATCATTCCTGTAAGTAACCACCTGTGTCAATGTTTCAAGGCTATCGAAATGTCTAATCGACTAGTAATATAATGATGATTAAGTTGATTAGAGTTCTCACCACTCTGTAACTACTACCAAGGTATAATAAAAATAATAAATAGGGTAATTTAGGTCGCAATGAAGCCTACTCAGTTTCAAGCACCATAAGGGTGCGGTTCCACTAGAGATGTGCGAGGTAGCTAAACTATGAAGCTAAGGAACGAAACTATGTGTACCGTTCCACTAGACTTAAGCTGCATAGTTGTCTAAGTGAGATGCGCGACGCGAGCTATGCGCTATCAAACTCAAACTCATTTATTCCTTTAGATCTCAAGTATCGTTTGGACATGTTAAATTTAACAAACACAAGTAAACATACATACATAGTAAGCAAATGTGTCACAGAAGCTCCTTAGGCACATTACATGCACCGCTGGATGCATCGCTGAATCGTACTGCGTAGCTAATGGTAAGATTCACCATTAGCTAGATAATCGTTAAATTTGAGCAACTCTCCACCCGGTCAGTAATTGGATGGGTGGCATTTGAATTGAGCGCATTCGTGCTTCGGAGAGCACGTTAAGATGTCGGTCCCGGTTATTATTGTAAGGCATGTCAGAGGCCTTCAGGCGGCTTCAAAAATCCGACTACAGAGTTTTCCAATCACTCACACGAAGAAGAAGACACGTCTTCAGCAACGTAGCTTAGCTTAGCTCAAGTGGAACCCCCCTAACGCAGTGCAATAAAACATTCACACGAGGCGTCGTCGCGCGGTATAATTTCTTTATCTTGGTGCGCCATACATTCGCTCATCTTGAAGATAGAGTGATGTATTATATTGGTGTACATTTGTTTGGGGCTTCAGGAAATGATGATTTCTTCAGCTTTTAGGTATAAAGGTATATCAAAACGATAATCAAAATATTTAGCTATATAGAAAACTAACATTTCCTTATTGCATATATAAGTTTAAAACATATATAAACTCGTTCTTAAGGTTCTATATTCCTAAGGTTAATCAAATAACAAAATCATCGTTATATACTACGCATAAATATATTTTCACTTTGGGCACCCCAACCTTTCCGTGACATCGAAATTCTTATTAATTTGTGTGTTCGATATCTCCCATAACTAATATAACTGCCAGAATGTAATATGCAGCCCGCTAGAACTTATGATAAAAAAATACAAGCATTTAGAGAACAAATGTTGTAGACTTAGTTTACGCAATAACCCTTAGGGGTTCAATAATCTAAATTGAATACTTCTTGGGTGGTTCATACACAAATTCGCTTCTCAAGATCCAATTGCTCCAAGATTCGATTTAGACTGTTTTCAAAGCGCTCAAGTTACGCCGTGCAAATCTCTAACGTAGTTTAAAAAGTTAAAAAAAACCAAGTCGGTTTGATTGTCGAAAAAAGTACGAATACCATCAAAGAGTTGCATTCGCAAAGTGCGGACTCTGCGGCTGAGGCGGTCTGAAATTCACAACTCTGAATGGGTATTCACTAAATGCAAGCTCTTTCTTTACCTTTTATAACTTGGAAAGACGAAAGACGCAGAGCTCATTCCTTCTAAGATTTCGTTTTTTCCACAATCATTAATTTTTTTCGTTGGGGCCTTTTTTAGCGCTGCCAACTGTACTCTGTTTAATGATACAATTTAAATTTAAGAGGTAGGCTCTGGAAATGCACGAAAAATATCTGCAGATTGAAAGGGGTCTTCTTGGCTTTTTATTTTTAACTGGGTGGAAGTTTTTTAATCCCGTGGGAATGGAACACGAGGCTGTGACGACTAACTACTTAGAATTCTCGATCTGAAACTAGACACTAGAAGACTTTTGAAGTTTAATTTATCCCCGTAACTGACTGTAATTTATTTAACCAGAAAATATCACTTCCTTCTAAACAGTGGGTAAGTTTAGCTACCAAAGTGAATGATGAAATAATCTCTGCCAGAAATAAATTTTGCCTTCACCGTTTCTATTCTTTATAGGACAATATGTCACAACAGCTATAAGCTACCTAATAAACTAATTAATTGTTCTTTTTAATCCGTGATAGAAGTGAAATGGTTGTACTTGTTGCGTACAGTCACATGATGCTCTGTATAATAAAGTTTCAGAGTGCCGGATGCAACTTACATCAAATTTGGGCTATTTGAGGCTTCTTAAACTTTTGTTAGATCCAAGATCCAGTTGTCTTCTTGTTTATATTGCACGTAAAATATTTATTATGAAGACGATCTTAAAATAATGCGTGATGTCCAGTGTTTGCCTAGTGTAATAGTGCATTTGAAACTTAAGACTTCTGGAAAAAGTTTTCGGGCATTCGGTATTTAGATGTTCGAAAAGGATTTGCTCGAGTAACGTGTACGATGAACAAGCGTCATAGCAAGCGAGATTTATTCTTGAGAGTACGTGAGATTTTTCTGCAGTATACACAATGAAGGTTTAAACTATTCAAAAGTCACTACTATACATTTATCTGTAACTTGTATAGATAGACTATGTTCTTGCAATCTTAAGTCTTTGGTCTTCACCCCAATTCCAAACAGGAGCTTCGGCACAATAAAGTATCGATTACTTCATTCGTGAGCTCACTCTCTATTTAACTTTAACAATAAAGGAAAGGCTTTTATAACTTGTTTTGTTACTGCAACTAGGTTTGTACTCGTATTGTGTTCCATTTGTGGTTCGCTGATGGAAACTTTTTTGTTGTTCAAAGTTGTTGTAACTTCAAAAGGCTGTGAATGAAATCAAATATCAATAGAACCCGGACAATTTAAGTTTGATTTGTTCTACTGCCGATCTCCATGTTATGATATACGTATGATGTACTTCACATTACCATTAAACCTATATTATAAATCATAATGTGTTATTGTATTATTTACTATGAAGTATTGAAATACTTTAAATTGTTTTAATATATGATTACATTTTGCAATTTTTAGTTGTTCGTGTTAAATACGATCCCCTCGTTTCAGTAAGCACTATCACTATCTAGAAGTATATCTAAATGTATTTCTTAACGTAACCACGATCGTTAAATGTCAATTAACTGCCTTACTACCTTTAATAACCTCATTACGTAAATCTCAGAGTGACGTCTGATTTAAGAATTGTGTTCTAAAGACGTCCGATCACCTATTTACGAGTATATTGTATCAATAAAAACATTTCTTAAAGAGATTCCGAGGAACACTGAAATTTTAACGTTGTAGGAAACGACGTATTGGAAATTTTTAATTTTAATAACTTTAAGTAAAATTAATTTTCCTCAAACAAATCACGGAATATAAACTTTTTGAAATGCTAATGGAAAGCTTTTATAGAATAAGTCTTTCAAGCTGAATGAGTCGTTTAAATTTTCTATACTCCACAGAAATACAAAAAATCATAAACCACCCAACATAAAAGAGTTCAAAACCCATTCATGAAATATTTTTGTTGTACAAAAAAAAGAAATGCCGATTTACTAGCATTTGATTCGAGTGAATCAAATGATATGTTAGTCAATGAAGTATTCTTAGTCGATCACGATAATTTAATCAACTTAAATGCATACATATTTCATTACCCTTAAGTACGACTATCGTAAGTACTTACAAATTTGTAAGTTTAATACCATTTTTAATTATTCTAATATGCTGAAACCGTCGCATTTCTCACGACTAAAACTTCCCTAAACCAAAGTTTCAGCAATGCCAAACCGACTGAGGAATTTGCAGCGTTTCAAAAATCTCAAGATCAAACAGTTTCCGAGCGATTGCTTCAAATTCCCATTAAACATCTTCAAAAGGTAAATTTATAATACTCTGTGGAGCAGTTTGAGATTTAAAAATTGAGGTGAGTGTGAATTTTTTTCTAAATTGCGTTGCAAGGTATCGGGTTATTTTTGTTGACTTATTCAGAGTGCAAATAAACTAACGTCAATTTTTATATACAAATGACTGTAGATAGATTACTATAGGAATATAGATTGTTGTTCAAAAAGTGTATGGAGCTATTTGATATTGCTAGGGCACAATCATGTGTTAGTTGAATATAGAAGCTATAAGCAATAAATAGGGTCTCGTGTCCGTTTCTGACTAGCTACGTGGATAAGGACCGTGTGAATATGATCAGAATCTGTTATGCCGGTTGAGAGACTTCCGCTCTCACGAGCCCGCGTAGAGTTTTCAAAGACATCAGCGGCCAACAATATATAGGATAGTTAAGAAAAATGCAGTGTCTGTGCATATCGAAATAGTATACAAAATCGTATAAAAACAGTATCGAAGCGCCGCCATTCCCGAACTGAAGATAGGGTATTTGTCACAGATATTTCATTGGTATTTTAAAGTACCAGAACCAACAAAGTAAAAAAAAGCGAATCTTCACTTTGCTTGAGGCAGTTTAACTTAGTATGTATGTTGGTGCTTATACAATAAAGATTTTATCTATCTATCTAATCTCGCACATCGCTTAATAACCTGTAACTAGCCTAGTAGCTACCTTCTCAACTGTACTATACATAAAAATAAAATTTTACATACTCTAGCCCTAAACTATGTATAGGCAGTACTATAGGAACCAGATTACTGATAGAATTTTTATATAGGTACATTCTTATGAATTAAATTACTTAAATATATAACACATAACAGGCAGAAACAGAAAAAACATCTACGTTCTTCACACAAATGCTTGTCCTGGGTGAGAATCGAACCCAACTGAGCTGTAAGGTTAAATAACACCAATCATATGTATAGATGCTAGTCTTATAACAGCATCCATCGATATGAAAATCGGTAAAGGACCAAGGAAGTGAACCCAAGTCCATAATTTAATTCGTGTTAGGGTGGAATAAATATTTAAGGGCCACAAAAAGGCGAGACTTATTGAAAGGTCGCTATGACGTTCGCGACAATGGCGTAATGGGATTGCTCGGGCGTGTTATTCGGTCAAACTGTTCCTCGATGATATTGAATTAGGTTATTATATATATTAAATAGATTTTTTATGTCATTTCATCTGATTTTCAAAGTCCATGTGGATCAAGGTAAGTTATATTAGACATAGTATTGAATCTGCTTATTTTTGTTGTTATGTCGATCGTTCAAATTAAGAGGTTAGATTAGATACAGGCATTTGTTTTTTTCTTCTATATGCTTCTTTCTTTGGCTATGGTTCACATAACATTCAACCATATATTACCAGATTAATTGGATTGACAGTTGCTGCGGAAAAGTCTACCAGAGTGGTGGTGTTAAAGTACTGCGTGAAGGTTATTAGATGAGATATTCTTTATTTATCTATGCATTCTCCAATCGAATGCTGCATTATATTTCAACCACAATGTTAAAGTTCTTCACAATGAATATTATATTTTCACTCAAAACGGACGCTATGTGAAAATTAGGGGCTTGAAAGTGGCGCTTGATTTTACTAATAAATATGCATGAGTTTCAAATTTTAGCACTATTTACGTACGCGAGGGACTATTAAAATGGTGTATTTGCATAAAAATGACTTTTAGGGAATGCTTTGGGCAAATTATAACTTTTCTACTGTCTATAAAATAATTGTTATATTTGTTGATCGTCTGATAGAATAATACACATCGTTTTAAACTATTATTGGTAGTTTACAATGCACAAAGTGTATAAAAAGATTAGCATTCCCCTATTTTATTTTACTTCCCTTTCGTATGAGTGAGTGACCAACCCTGCCAGAGTTTACGAGCCGCCCGAAAGCTTACAAAAGGATTTATCGACGACAAGTCGCACCGAGATCTACATCTTAACGTATCCTCTGAAGCAAGAAAGCACTAGATTCCAACCCCACTAAACGATCAATCCATCTAGCAACTTTCTCAATTAAAATCTGAATAATACACGATTATTTACCAAAAAGCAAAAACAGATTATTTAAAAACTCATCATCGCAATCAATTTTGTCTAAATTACTCGCATTTACTCGAAAACTTTGCCAATTAAATTTTCACCCAAAACGAAAATCCAAAAAACCTATTTATATAAAACACTGCTATTTCCAAGACGAAGTTTTATGGTTTGTGAAATATTGAGGGTATAAATAAAACGGCTGTCTTGTTTAACAGCACGTCGCGAGCTTACCTACAGTCGTATTTTATCTGGGATTCTCTTGTACTTTAAAGATAAAAAACGTTCCCGTATGTTGTCAAAATATTAATGTTAGAATATAGAAAATGGTACTCGTAAAATGGAGTTCGGGTTAGCTCGAGAGTACTAAAAGTTCGTAGACAGGTTATAGGGTCTTGCAGTGCTTTATGTCAGCGATAGATCATGACTCCAAGCACTAGACCAATCTTAAATTATATGATAGTAAATGAAAAAAATGTTTCTCATAAATATTAAAATTGACATTTAAGATGTTATATTTAGTGATGAACAATCACATTTAGTAGGTTTTATTTTTTGATGTGACTAGTAATAGGTATATAATTTTAATACATGTAATACCAATAGTGTTATTTTTTTTACAATTAATATGAATGTATTTTTTTAGTGACTGATTAAAAATCGAAAATATCTGACATCGAAATATCCAAATCGGTATAAAACGGGCGAAGAAAAATGTCACGTTAAATGTTATTTTGATTTAACAACCAAACTATTCAACTGATTTTGATATAATATACCAATCTGAAATCATATCCTTTCAAATCAAAAAATCAAAATCGATTGATTAATGATGGAGGTAACAAACAGAAAAACAAAATACAACCGAATTGAAAACCTCCCAAGGAAATCCGGTAAAAAAAGAACGATTTCCATCAATCATAACTAAGCACCATCCTCCATAACCAGCTTACAAGCGAGAGCATCCCTATAAAGCAATGAGGTCACAGGAAATTGAGCAGACAGTCGCAGTCAACACTATGCAGTCGTATACTTTTTTATGTTATTTATAGGCAAAAAGGCTTACGGTCCACCTAATAGTAAGGAGTCACCATCACCTAATAATATCTGCAACACCAGTGGCGTTGCCTATGTTGCTCGCTTCCGTGCACACACCCCTTAAGTGGTGCTTAAGGAGAAACCAACCTAAAGTAGTAGAAAAACTTGTGCCAAATACGTCTGGCGAAATACTCTAACCACATTTGGTAATCTGCCGCCTAGCAGTCGTGCGTTCGCATTACTGTGTTACAGTGGAAGGGCGTGGGTGCCGATGAAATCCCAGTTGCATGTGACGGTACATCCATTTGACGGCTCCGTGGCTTAGTTGATAGTAGCCCTGCCTTCGAAGCGAGGGGTCCTGGGTTCGATTCCCGGCCGGGGCACACTTTGTGTGGTGAGCATGAAGTTTGTTCTCGGGTCTTGGGTGTTTGTCTTGGATTTCTGTGTTTGTCCATGCCATCTGCGACACAGGGAATCCTAGTGCAGAGGTATGAGTGTATAAACGTTTATTATTATTACGTTTATTATTATTTATTTATTTTTATTTGGGAAATATACAGAACTATTACAAGTTAACATAAAGAATAAATTACAATCCAATTAAATTTCCACTAGTTAAAATTTCACATACACGAATATGTGGGAGACTTTATGTATGAAATGAAATAATAATAAATACTAAGTGTTATTAACGATATAAACAATACAAAAATAAGAAAAAAAAAACAATATGATAAAAAGTACAAAAAAATAAACACTTAATTTATATCTTTCAGTTCATTTCTGACTGATACATGCACCGTTTCGTAAATGTCTCCGTCTTCTCATACCTGCGTCGGCTTATTAATGCTGTTATGGGTGAAGGTAACTTTATAAATAAGGTGGGCTTTCAATAGTCTCGACATTTTATTTTCATAAAATAAATAGTCCTGCGGGCAATGTTCGCTCGTTACTTATTTTTCCATCCTCATCGCTATTATTTATACTCTACTATTCATAATAGCCGAGCCTCTGGGGAATGTATTTTACCTATCAATATATTTTCTTGCCAACTCTTCGAGAATTCTCTAACAATTCTTGATTGATGATATTTGATGTAGTACTACAATTTATAGAAAATAACATAATGCAAATTAGATTTATATACCTGGAAAAATATTAAAACAACAATGCTGCTACACAGTTGAGGCTGATGGGATTTTATTTTTCAATCACAATATGATGGGAAATCTACTGACTCACGTACATAGGTGAGTATTAGATTATAAGAATAGATTTAAAAATCTTTCTAAATATTTGATAATGATATAACAATATCCTTATACTATTATCCTTTTTTTTCAAACTTAGGTGTAGAATCACATCCAAATCAATCCAATTTCAAAATTTTTACATTATATCAAACAACAAAAGAATCATCGAAATCAGTTCACTATTATGTTATATATGGAGTATAACATACAAAAAAATACGGCTCATTTGAGAAACTCCTCCTTTTCGAAGTCATTAAAAATGGCTCATACAAGAAGTATGCTGCTGCTCATAATTGACAATAATACGTTATAGTAGTGATTCGTTAGCAATGTATAATTTCCATGCTATCCTGTCAGTTTAGTTGTCTGGATGAAATCGTTTACTGGCGATAAGAGCGCTCTGTAAATTCTTGGATTTAATAATGTTTTGTTAACTGTAACATCTGGTGAACAATAAAGTATTATCTATCTATACATCTATCTAAACTCCAAAGTTTCGATGTTTCCTTATATATTGTTAGGACCAAAATTTCTTGCAAAGAATCCGTAAAGAATTTTGCCAATAGGCACCGGAATTTACGACTTAATGGACCGTCCTAAGAAAACAGAGGAAGGGCAGTGGCACTGATTTCGTTTCCCGATCGCGATTTGCTTTTATTCGAGAGGATTTTATCGAAAGAGGATAGTAAAGGTGTTTAGTTTCATTAACCGGTAGAAAGTTAAGCTTTATTTAAAGATAACTAACTTTTGGAACGAGCTGAAGACCCGTCTGATGTTAAGTGGTTACCTCTGACCACAATGGTTCTTCTGCTTTCTACTTCATAGTTATGTCTCCTTTTTTATCCTTTATCAGATATGGCGCCTCGTTTCATCCACCGAAGTTTTATCTCTGGCTAAAGCAACGTTTACACTACCGCCTCTTCAGACATAAACTCACTAATCAGAGTGGACCATGTGCAGACTACAACCCAGCATCACACAAGATTAGCGCATGGGAGGATAAAATATACCATCATGTGAATATATACCCCTGAAGGAGATTTCTCTTAGTGAAAGGACTCTTGTTTTCTTTGACCAGTTTAGAAATCTCTCAATGGATTTCCGCCTCAAATGGGAAGCTGCAAGAGAAACATACTTCATTTAAAAGGCGTCACTGCTGAGAACTGACCCTGAGTACTTCAGGTCCAACGAAAAAAAAAACTTCGTAATGATGTTGCAGTCCAGATCAAATTTTCTTACACCATTGTTTAAAAGATATTGACAAAAGTAGGAAAGTAATAGTCATTTCTTAAAAAAGTCAAAGAGTGAAAATAAAAAACAGAAAACACTGTAGACACTCTAAACTATGTAGACATTTTAAAGAGAAGTTAATCCTAGAGTTTAAAGGTTAATTTATTTTACTAATAGAAGCTGAAATAAACAAAAGCAAAATAGATTAAAACTTAATGCAAAGCAAATTCACTTGCGATGCGCGTCTTGGACTTCATGAGGCAAATATGACACAGGCTTTCGAGACAGCTGGTCCACTATCGCACTAATATTATAAAAGGCGAAAGTTTGTATGTATGTTTGATTTTGATGAATTTATTACCTGGATAGGTTATATCCTGGATTAAAACATAGGCTACATTTTATCCCTAAAGAGTGAAGTATTTCCGTAGGATTGCCCACCGTGGGTAAGACCGCGGAGTGTAGCTAGTTTTTAATATGAAAATACCTCAGAGTTATTTAAGGCGATAATATATTAAAGAAACTCGATGCCGCTATGAAATTCGACGTATATTGAGTAAATCACATTTAACATTTTTGTATGAGACTGATACCATAATAACATTTTAAAAACCCGATGCGACACGCAATATATTTATTTCTAAATTATATCTTCCTTCTTTTCATCTCACTGCAGATTCAAAGGCCACACTACAAAAAATCACATTATTAATTAAATGACTTAGACGAAGTCATTCTTACCAGCAAAATACAATAGACAGGTACTTGCCGATAAACTTGTACATGACAGATACAGAAAATAATCCTACTCACTAATTTAAGAATCTCCCAACGACATAATAAGAAAAATAAATAAAAGATAATCAAAACGATTGTTATATGAAGAATCGTCATAGCTTATTTCCGGTACTAATAAGGTACCCAGCTGCCTGTTTATAATCTGTGACTTAGAAGGGGCAGTGTAGCTAGTTAACTTAATTAGTCTCCCGCACTTGCGAGGAAATGTTCTTAGCTAAACTATTATGGCCTGAGTGCATTTGAAATTGGTGGCAGCAGTAGGAAGTTTTTTTTAATTTTGGCTTACTTGAAAATTGACTATGGTAAAAAATAATTATTCTTTAAAAAACATGATTAGCATAGTTAAGGATTTTTTCCCAAATTTTAAATTGAAACCTATTATTAATTATACAGCGTGTGTCTTCTTTAACCTGCGACATAAATGAGGGGTATTATATGTTTGTAGTGTGTATCTGTGTGTCTGTCTGTGGCATCGTAGCCCCCAAACGAATAAACCGATTTCCGAATAACCGATTATTTATGTAGATCTGCATTTGAAGATCATCAGTACATTACCATTACCCTAAGTAGGGGTTCTTTTCATTTTCTTGAAACGAACTTGTTGTTTCAGACAATAGGCAGACTAAAATTCTAATAGAAAATATAACAGTTGATTTGAAATCGTCTGCAAGTTTTTTTTTCGCCTTTTATCCCTCTGGCATGAAGGTTGGAGACATTTTTAGGGCAGATATTTTATAGTAATTGCGGTTTAATCTTTTTTGTATACTAAGCGATTGGCTGATATTATTTGTTTGGCCCTAGATTCAGGCTAGGTATACACCTAGCCTGAATCTAGGGCTTCGTTCCCATAGTTCTGGATATTCTAACTCATAATCGTCGGGCGATATACATGATTGTTTATACCTACATATTTCGGGAAGACATGTGCAATGTAGCTACGTAGGTGCGCTTTTATTCCGTTCCATAACAATAACCCACAACACATATTCTAGAAACTTGGTAGATTAAAAATTCTTTCTCCTCGAGCGAGCGGATGACGCCGGGCGAATTTATAATGTAAGGTACCTGCTTGCCTCGGATATCGCTTTTTTTCCTGCGAAGAATTTCAGAGAACTTATCTTACCATTAGTCAGGTTAAAATTGGGCAGAAATGATTCCGTACTTCTAACAAAATTAGAAATAATCAAACAAAATGAATATTTTATATACTATCAAATGTAATAGGTATCATTTGATACTAAACAAAATAATATTACAAAATAAAATTGAAATATCTGTTTGTAATTTCAAAATGTTTGTCTGATAGTTTGTTTCGGCTAAAAGATAAAACAATTAAAGCTGCATAAAGCTTCAAAAATTCATATTTTTTTTTGTTTAGGTATTTACTAAGTTTAACACTGTAGCTGTAATGAGACTAGTTCACTAACACTAGTGAAACTAACAGTTAAACTTCAATGATAACATGTAAATGTGCAAGTTTTATGAAAACGATGAACAAAATTTGACACGAATACGTTCAACTTCTGAGCACAAAACCCGATGACGTGTTTCCGGCAGAAGGAAGTTATGAGTTATTGCAAGCACACTTGCGACGGAACTGTATGGCAGCGTTTCTTCAGCGTCACATTTTTACAATGCTGAAACAATATTTTCAGTATATCTCTGCAAAAATCTTTCGTGCAATGTCAAAGACTATATTACCGCAGTGGTTGGCTAATATGTTGATTTTTTCAATAATCAATACTCAATACATTTATTGCTTCTCATAATGGTACAAGGTAATATTGTTGGTTTACATTCTGAGTTTCACATTATGGACCCTTTTTTGTTGAGATATTTTTGTTACATAGGCCAGAAATATTAGGGGTTTCACCTCGGAATGAGAGATAGTCGGCTATAAACTTGTATAAACCTTTATTTTGGCACCCTAAAATTTGACGATAAAATAAAAATAAATTATCCCCGTATACGGGAACGGGAATTATGCGGGTGAAACCGCGGGGCACGGCTAGTTTATCAACAATTTATACGCTGTTTTTAATCGAGACCGTTGACCTCGAATGATACTCTAAATAGTTAAAAACTGCGCGCGCCCTGCCCTCTATCTTGAAAATGGTTCAAGATATAAAAAAAATGTTTAAACAAAAATTTATTCTTCTAGAATATTTATAATAAATATAAATAGCAAAAAATCCATACAAAATGAGATATTTGCAATAAATGTGTAAAATAAAAAAAGATGTTTATCTTGGACCTTTGAATATCTGTAGTTCAAAGATATTATATAAAACCATTGCTATGACATCACACACAATCACTTCAGTTTTATTTATTTTTATATTATAGATGTACTAGATTTTGGATAAAATGGCAAAAAAACAACAATATTCAAGTGTTAGAGCTTGATGAAAATATATAATCCGTCAATGTAGACAAACTGTGATGCTGTTATGGATCAAATTCAATTTGCTGCCGACGATTGAAGAGGGTCCGAAATGACGGCTGTGACGTGATGAGTCCGGGACGGGAGCAACACACGCGGGCGAAATAATGATGTGAGTTTTGAACGATTGCATTGACACATAACTATACGAAACACTCGTTTATGGTACTTATAGGCGACTATCATTTTGTCATGATATCTGGGAACAAAAAGTAGTGATAACACTTGGGTATTTATGTTGACACGTAATTTATCTGACATTTGGATGGGTTTTTCTTTGTCTATTTATTCGTGTCAATAATTAAAAATATATGTGCATAAATAAACAAAAAAAAAATATTTTTTTTTTACAATTAACTAACGTTGATATAACTCGACGTGGATGAAAATCGGTACACCTGAATTATATACTTTTGATCCCGGAAAAGTACAAGACAAGGAGCGGGTAACACTAATGGACAAAACTAGTTTTATATAAAAAAAAACACTTGTCATACAAAAAACATACAACTCACCAGGGTTATTAGGGTGCCAACAAAATGGTGCAACCATCATACTTCAGCGGACGAGTTCTCGGTTACCACCAACATCAAAGTATCTTGTTCAAGCCAGACATTGACTTTTTTACGTTTTCTACACTTACGCCTCTTATCTCACTATAGATTCAATGGTGCGGAGATAGGATCTCAATTGCGCTGCGCAGGTACTTGAGAGATTAAAGGATGTCTGGGGCCCGCAGCGTGTACTTAAGACTTGGAGGATACAAACGGGATTGTATATTTTTCGCCAGGTAGATTGGTATTTTCACTTCTGAACTAATCAATACTTTAATTACTGTTTCCCGATTGGAAATCCAAGACGTTTTCCGTCAGTTTTATAACTGGTAAAATGTTAAATCTCATTGGCTGGATCAATGATATTTTATATATCTTTGGGCTTAATGGGTTTTTTCACAATTTTTTATTTAATTTCTAATTATAATGCATTAATATGGCGGAGGATGGAGCTGATGCTTGCTTCCAGAGCCACCTGCAGTCCGCCCAAGTCCTCAATAGCCTACATATTTTAATTATACTATAGACGCTAATAATTATTAGCAGTAGAATTTGTGCCAAGTACGTCCGGAGAGGTATTGCCGGTGAAATCAAATCACATGCGCATGAGACGTATTATCCCCGTCTTGGGTGATGGACGCAGCAGGATGAGTGCGTAAGAATCAAATCTTATACTGAGTCGCATTACTGTTGTCATGGGTGGGGGTCCCCACTTACCACCAGATGGAAACTCAGCTCGTTCCGCCACTATTCACATAAAAAAAGAAAGATTGTTAAAGACTTATTGTTATTCTATTTGATGAAAATCTTTCATTTTGAACACACTACCATATTATTACATCCGAGGGTAATTAACTTCTTGGTTTCATATTGAGATCCACTAAAGGGTTTGAAGGTCTTCGAAGTCTTTTATATCTTTTCTTTGACTCGGTTAGAAGTGTTTTGGAATACACATTAATATGATCGAAAGAATCCAAAGGAAATGCCTCAGATTATTAAATTATCTTTATCAACCAGGCCGGTTTACTGACTCTTCCAAATGTTTTCATTTTACGTTAGTGACTCACAATTTTTCGAATCGTATCGTGAAGAAAATTAACTTTACAAGACCTTTCAACGTAGTAACATTGAAATACAAAGTTTAAAAGTAGAGTGGACTACATGCTTGCTGTAATTGCTTCGAAACGCAGTTAAGAGTTCAAGAGAGCATGAGAAGTTTGCAACTTTGAGCGGTAGAAGACTTATTACCAAAGTGACTACAAACAGTGTAGCAACTCTAAGAATATGTGCAGTTTTTTTAACTACTTATATGTATTCTACTCCTAGCGGATGTATTCATTTTCGAGCGAATAAAAAGAATAAATCTAATTTTCAGCGAGACACGTTAATTAGTTTAAATTTAAACTTAAATTCACTAAGTGCCCCGCGGTTTCACTCGCGTAGTTCCTGTTCCCATTGCAGTACGGGAATAAATTTATTAATTTTTTTCGTCAATTAATTTTTGAATGTTTTTAATCGTTATTCTGTTATTTGGAACGGAGACAAATACGACAAATCAAAAATCATGAAAATCGGCCGTTCTCAAGTTATTAGTGTTCGAAGAAACCCTAATTTGTTTTATATATGATATTTTAATCAAAAAAATTAATTTATAAAAAATTATTTGGCAAAAAATTATTTCACTTGTTTAACAAAAACAATGTAATTTTGTTTTTAATTTTTAATTTAAAGTCTAATCTGCCCACTGATTTAATTATTAAAGTTCTGCAATTTATTGATAGTATCATTAGTCATTTAATTTTATGAATTATTGGATGAAATATAAGCTGTCTCTTTATTAATTTAAAAATACATTTTTTTTTTAATGTTAAAATAATAACAGAAGTTGCGGTACTGCATTATATTGTCGAGTTATTACTGTCAACCATCAAACTTTGCTGGGTCTCTGGCACTGCTGAATTTAGATAGCATTATATTCTACAATCTTTGATGGGTTTCATGCATGTTGTAACTAAGTTTGACGCAGATAAATTTCGATGTCGCTGGGCTGATCGGTGACTTTACATTGTACTTCTTAAGTCAAATGTAAAGTAATATTATATCCGTGGCTTAGTTGGTAATAGCCCTGCCTTCGAAGCGAGGGGTCCCGGGTTCGATTCCCGGCCGGGGCACACTTTGTGTGGTGAGCATGAAGTTTGTTCTCGGGTCTTGGGTGTTTGTCTTGTGTTTCTGTGTTTGTCCATGCCATTTGCGACATAGGGAATCCTAGTGCAGAGGTTTGAGTGTTTTAACGTTTAACGTTTAATAGTTTAATGTTAAATTAAATGACATATTTTTTTTTTTTTTTTTTTTTTTGGCAAATTACTTTACTGTAATTTGTTAATATTACGATCTAGCCTAATGATTTTATAGCTAATGAGTAATTTAAATCTAACTTAATTTGCTATATAGAATAATTCCGAGAATGTGTCCATTGGCACTTTTCTCACGGTCTCTATTTAAGGTGAGGTTACACTTTGTTCATGTGTTCTTTGTTAGTTTGTAAATTGTACAACTATCACTCTCACTGCACTTGTCACTACACTAGCTCAAAAGGCTTAGTTCTTTTGAGTCTTCTTTTTATGTCCGTGTGGTCGAGGAGCTGGATAGCCTCAACATTAACATGATGATGAAGTCTTTGTTGGTGAGCCTCTGCATACTTTTTAATAATTTCACTGACGACCTGTATATTAAGATCCCGATGAAGGTCGTCATTTCTTATGTACCAGGGTGCATTTACAATACCCCTGAGAACTTTGTTTTGAAATTGTTGTATGATTTGGGTGTTCGTTTTTTTGGTACAGCCCCAGAGCTGAATACCATATGTCCATACTGGCATCAGGACTTGTTTATACAGTATTATTTTATTTTGTACTGACAGGTCAGATTTTCTTCCGAGTAGCCAGTACATTTTCTTATAGCGTAATTCTAGCTCTTCTTTTTTCTTCTTGACGTGTGCTTTCCAGCGGAGCTTCGCGTCAAGCGTCATGCCCAAATACTTCGCCGTATTTGCATATGGTATGGCCTTATTGTTAATGAATACTGGGCAGTACTGTTCTTTTTTATTTGTAAAATTAATATGAACAGACTTTGATTCATTGAGCTTGATTTTCCAACGTTTAGTCCAATCGTGAATTTTGTTAACAGCTTCTTGGACATTTTCTGCTGCTTCTGCATGAGTATTTCCTATAGCCATTATAGCAGTATCATCTGCGAAGGTCGCAATAGTGTTGTTTTCTAATTCAGGAATATCACTTGTATACAGAAGATAGAGGATCGGACCCAAGACGCTTCCTTGTGGTACCCCAGCCTTTATTTCTTTAATTTCAGAGTAGGCATCTTCTTGTCTGATTCTGAAGACCCTGTTTGAAATATATGACTCTAGAATATCGGCATATGATTTCGGTAGCAATTTTTTTAGTTTTAGTATAAGGCCTTCATGCCACACTTTATCGAAAGCTTGCGCTACATCTAAGAAGATTGTAGAGCAAACTTTTCCGTCTTCGAGAGTTTTTTCAATAATGTTGGTTATTCGGTGGACTTGATCTATTGTTGAGTGCTTTTCTCTGAATCCAAACTGATAATCTGGTATGATTTTCTTGTTTTCCAGGATAGGTTTTAGCCTTTTTAACAGAAGTTTTTCAAACACCTTGGACATAATAGGAAGCAGGGAAATCGGCCTGTATGATGTTGTGTCACATGGCGGTTTTCCTGGTTTGGGAATCATTATGACTTCGGCTACTTTCCATAAATCTGGCACATATTTTAGCCTCAGCGCCGCGTTGATAAGATGCGTCAACTTAACTAAGGCTTTTTTTGGAAGATTAAAATGACATATAATATCCTTAACTAATATTATAAATTTCTTGGTTTCTTTGTTAAGCTTTCACGCCTAAACCATTGAACCGATTTTTAAAATTCTTTCACCAGTTGAAAGCTGCATTATCAGCATGTAACATAGGCTATATTTCATCTCCGTATTCCCACGGGAACAACGCGGGGTGCAAGTAGATAAGTATAGTCCAATAGCCTTCTGATCAACCTTGTATGAAGAATTATCGGGCTGCCAATATATATAAATCCAACACTGACCTAGTCAACATTATATATTGTAGACGGCTCCGTATCTTACAAGGTAGTAGTCCTGCCTTCGAAGCTTTGAGTCCCGGGTTCGATTCCCGGCCGAGGGAGACTTGTGTGATGAGCGTAAAGTTTGTTCTCGGGTCTGGTTGTCATTTATTTTTGTGCTTGTCCATGCCATCTGAAACACAGGTAAAAGTAATAAACCAGTTAAGTGTAATTTAGACCAGTACCATCAGACCGAAGGTTCGGCGCAACCAAAAGTGTATTTAAAATTAGGATATTCGTCGTAATATGACATATTCTGTGAAACTTTCGACTTGCTACAATGGTATTATAGATGTAGTCATATCACGCACGTTTGGATGTCAGCATTCTGTGCTTTACTAGTCGACGAGCTATGTTGGCGGCCATCGGGTGATTTGAAAACTTTGACAGCACAGTTCGCCACTCACACGAAAGAGAAAGAAGTCATGAATGTAGGTCTGAACGACTTTCAGACGTCGGATGCATTGAAATAGGGCTCTTTTTACACTTAAGGTACGGTACAATCTAGTAGATATTCATTAGGCAAAAACAATATCACCCAGACCGAAAACGAAGTATTTATAACTTTATTCAACAAAGTTCCTTTTATCTCAGCTCAGAACTTGCCCAATTTATTTCGTTCAATGAATTAACAACACAGAATTAAACTTTAGCTTCAACAAAAGGGTCTGTGATATTGTTTAAGCGAACATAGCCTTTTTATAAGACCTGTTTTGTCTATTGTGGCTAAGCGGGTATGTTGTGTGATAACTTGGTTCCGTAGCTTATTATTATTATTTTTTTATTTGAATGCGTGACGGAACGATCTGAGGACCCACCTCATGGTAAGTGGTGACTCTCACCCATGACAACAGTAATGCGCGCGACTCAGTATGAGATCCAAATCTTTACTGAGTCACATTCATCATGCTGCGTCCATCACCCGAGACGGGGATGATATGTCTCATGCGCGTGTGATTTCACTGGCAGTCACATACTTCCACCGGAACACAACCACTACTGCTTGGCTATTCCAGATGTGGTGACAGTACCTCTCCGAACGAACTTGGCACCGGGGCAAGTTCTACTGCTATTTTTGGTTGCTCCTTTAGCACCGCCCAGGGGGTACGTGTAGGGAACCAAAGGGTACACCTATGGACGCGAGCAACTGGACCCCCCAAAAAAAACATTTACTTTGCCAGTGATGTCGTAATATGACAATTCTTAAAAATCCTTTTAGGAAAATGTTTTTTTTTTTTCTTTTCTTTGTTTTCTATCTTAAGTTGGTCTGATCTGGCCTCAGTTGGTATTAGTTGGTAACAGATCTTTACTAAATGTATTAATGTATATACGAGTACGACACATATAACAAAAAAAAAAAAACAAATTTTAAAATTTTGGATTTTCTGTCACTCTGTTTGTCTGTCTGTTTAGTACGGCTAATCTCCGAAACGGCTAGACAGAGTTTGACGTGATTAACACGAGTCTGATGTTATACGAAGTAATACACTACTTTTATTTTAGATAAATAAAAATAATTACGGTTACAAAAACGCTGACAAAAACATGTAGTTCAATTAATAAATCTGAGCTCGTATGAAAAATAACAGAATGCCAACTTTTAAATTCAATTTCATTTAACCCTGTAGTGAATCGTACAATGAGAGTTTCGTACAACACGGAACTCTAAAACGTGACTTTAGAAGGTACCACACGGGCTTTTAACGGTTGTCCGAATTAATTTTGTTTATTTTGCCATTCGTTGTGATTTATAAACTTAGCTTTCATTAACACTGGTTTAAACTGAAAATGCGCACAAGCTTTATCCATTTTAATTTAAACATGAGGGAATAAGTAGCTTTATGTTTTAGCAAATTATACTGGTTATGAGATAACAACATTATTTTATCACGTGCGTAGTTGAATGAAATTTTATGAAAAGAATCTCGGTTGTTAGTAGAGAAATAGTTATGTGGTAAGTAATATCTGGCCTCACATTTCAGTTGGTAGTAGCTTTGCCTTCTGGGTGGGTTCGATCATGGAAAAGGTTGAATCTCATCATTTTAATATTACAAACTTACAGCGCATCGGGGTTTTACCTGCGGTTATCTGAAATCAGAATAGCTTGTGTATTAATAAGCTATTTTTAGAAAAGCAATCCTGGTAATAAATTTCATCCAAATCCTTTGAGTAGTTTGAATGTGAAGAAGTAACGAACACACACACACACACGCATACAAACTTTCGCCTACATAATATAAGTGTAATGCAAAAGTTTGTCGGTATGTATGTTTGTTAATCCTTCACACCTGAAGGAACGGCTGAACGGATATTGAAGGTAGAATAGATGAAATATATAAAATTTGCTACAAAGGTAGCTTATATAATGAATTAACACAAAATGTACTTTTTATCCCAAAATAATGAAGCAATTATTCAATTAAATTCTATACACAGTTTCTGTTTGTTTTTTCTCGAGGTCTCGTTGACTTATTAACCACTGGTAACAACGCGGGGAGCAACTAGTATGGTGTTAATTGATTACTATAAACGAGAAATTTTTGTATATATATTATTTCGCGTGTTTCAAAATTGGCTCTAGCGATTTGGATAAAATTTTGTATTTAGATAGGATTTTGCTGTTTATGTTTACCTAAGTATATAATTGTATTTGTTGTTTTACCCAAAAAAATCGAAGCTCAAAGTCACCCAGGTACTTAATCATAGTTTGATACCTTCAATATTTAAATTATAACTTATGCATAAACCATAAATTGCACTACTCAATTATATTTTATACTCATATTTTATCTAAAATAATTCCTCACTTTGTCAGTGTCGAGCTTAATGAGATTAATCTCATTGGACACGGTTGAATGATTTAGTTGAGGCTTTACAATTATTATTAGTTTATAACTATGTATTTGTAGGTCATACAAAATATATATTATTTTTAGTTTCAAAAAAGGATGATATTCTCAATTCAACTGTATGTTTTTTTGTATGTATGTTACGCGATCATTCCCCAAAAATGGGGACATCTTGAAATGTAAACAAGTTACCATAAAAGCTAGTTTTGTGTTTTTAGTAGTAGGCTTTTTGAAGGACGAATAGTGCGTTGATTCGATGAACAGAGGAGTTCAAATCGTTCCTTCTAATACTGATATAGTATTATTTCAGTTTTCAGTAAGCGGTCACCGCCGCTCATACAAAACAATGATACTACTTAGGTCCTTTCCGACGTAAGTTTGAAAAGACTCAAGTAGCATCGCGTTGCGCTCGTCACCCCACACGGGGATTATTGATATTGTATTTTAATTGTGCTAATCGTTACATACTAGTTTATGTAATGTTGTATACCGTTCTATAAACGAATTGTATTGGATCGAGAACAATAACAGAACAGAAAAGTTCAGCTGTCAAGCGTCCACTCCACAACACAAATATGTAAAATCCCCGTATTGAATACGTTCCACATTGTATCATTTTCTGTCGGATCGAATCGTATGAATTGTGAACGCTTTTTGACATGCAAAAGGAAACATAACAGGGTATTTGTCAGCGGAGCCTGCTGTTAGTGGCATTTCACACTAGGCTAGAAATACGATTTATTTCAAATAAATAATTCATAAAAAAAAACGACTTAATATTTTATATTTAAGAAAATTATAATCACTGCTCTTTTCTGTACTATATGTATTAATATTATTATTTTTGATAAATAATGATTGATTACAATATAACATATTAATACAATTGGATCAAAATACAAATAAAATTATACATTTACATTTCAATCAAAAAATTTTGATAAATATATATATATTATCACATGTAGTTAGCACATTTTTAGTCTGAACATTTTATGAACTATCATATGTCATCAAATTTTTTTTTTTCGAATATATATATAAAAATAAATATAACTTATATGGATGTATAGTATCAACATTTTTGGAATGTTTTTTCAAATTTGAATTAGCTACATTTATTTTATAAAGTATGTAATTAATCTAATTAAATACATATTTGATATCTTTATCTATCTACACGTGAACCGATCCTATATTAATATTCATATTTTGTAATAAATAACAAAGGAATTAGAATCTTCCTTAAGCTTGAAGAATTTCGGGAAAAACGCCACTTATCGCCACAAAGCGATAAGCAAAGAATTGTGTTGAAATTTTTATGGAAAAGTAGTATAAACGCTACTAGTGTCTAAGTTCTTTGAATAATTCAAGAATGAATAATGCAGAAATATTTTCACCTCACTTGGTACAATGTCTAAGTGTGCAGTCTCTTTACCAGTAGGTGTCTGAATATTGTATGACATCCCACGGGAGACGTATCGGGATAAATGCCCCTTTAAAAACTTTAGATTTTTATTCACAAAAATGGGGATATCCTTTGAAAATATTTTTTGAATGTCAATATATAATTCATGCTGCCTCTAACACAAAACTAGGATTCACTGACTCGTGGGGAATTATATGCAGACTATTTATTTTATATTATATAAATTCAAATTTATTCATAAAAGTATGCAGAATTAATGGATATACCCAATTATAAGAAAATAACATGAAATATAATATTTTTCAAATTCATTTTTCCGTTTGTTTAAAAGTTTAATGTATCTCATCTGCCTGAGGCAAACGGTTATTTTCTTACGACCCTACTTCATTATTTTGATTGAGATACTGTGCCTGACATGTTTATCTTAACCGAACAAGGTTTTAAACAATTTCGTATGAGAAATGTAATGAATTTTCTATACTCTCGTCTCTGCATGAATAATGTTTCAAGTAAATTCTTTGATAAAATTGTACTTGCTAGTTCTTTGTTTCTTTGCTTCTATAGCAGAAGCCAATATCTGGGTTCAGTTATGGGAAATTCCTTGGTAATGACGAATTGTCTTCAGCTTCTTCTTAGGCTTTGCAAGAATTTGAACAACAGTCTGAGTTTTTATTTGACTTTATTTGGGATGACAATAGTTTTGCTTAAGTGTTACGGTAAATAATCTTATGTAATGCTGATAGTACAAACAGTACAACAGTACATTATCCACAAATAATTGTACAAAATGATAAATCGGGCTATAGATATTATAGCCCGATTTATCATTATGCATACATAACTAGAAGAAATAGTTTTAAAAAAGTATTCAACATTATCATGTATTATCATCAACATACCATACTATCCATACAATTTTTAGGCTTTATTGAATATGTGGTTTATATGAATCTGTTTAAACAAAGCAGGTGCGTCTCATTTTGAATGGTATCTCATAGTGTAATCTAGATAAAGTTTTTCACCGCACTGCGGTTAAGGATAACTCCCTGAAAGTAGGCATACCCGAGTGAGGGCCGTCGATTTACGCCACCTTAATTAGCTGGATAGACCTTCTTGCACCTGCGTGGGATTTACGGCTTAGCCCAGGACTTGAGGACTTAGGATGTTGGACTTGTCTTGTGTTGTACATAGTTTAACAAGCGTCTGGAATTCGGATTACGTTACTGATTTATAGCATTCTTGCTTTTGCCCACTTTGCTCGTGTTATGTAGATTTTAACAATTGTTTCTTGATGAAAGGCACTCTATTTTTTTTTCTGCACTGACAACGTGTATGCAAAATTTAATAAATCATAAAAGGCGTGAAAGTGAAACAAAATCACATTCGCATTTATGTATTAGTTAGGATATTTTATACATGGCAACAAGATGGTTCATTTGTCGTTGATGTATTTGTATTTTTTTTTGCCCATCATTTTTTTACGGTTCGTGAGCTACGCTCGAAGAGATTTATAGCCCATCAAAACAATCGTTCTCTCAAAGTGAATCATGTTCTGAAAAAATAGACTAGATATGTATAATTGGATCCCCAAAAGATATAAAGATATTGCAAGAGTTCATGCCATGCTGTATTTTGTATAACATATAGTATAGGCGTAGTATATATATATGTAATGTACTGCTCGCGTCCGTAGGTACTTTTTTTTGAGTCCTTACATGACCCCCTGGGTAGTGCTAAGGAGCAAAAAAAGTAGCAGTAGAACTTGTGTCTAGTTCGCCTGGAGTAGTACTGCCTCTTGATTTGGACCTGGTTTTGATTTTTCTCTGCTCCTATGACTTGAGTATTTATTATATTGATTTCAACTTGATACCACGACGCGTTCCTGAGAAAAAGGTTGCTGACTGATGAACAGACAGACAACGAAGTGATCCTATTTGGGTTCCGTGTTTGACATTCGATGTAATAAGCCCTAAAAATGAGTAAATCGAATAAATATGTCATAATAATCTTTCTAGTTGGAAGGATCAAAAGTACCGACAACTCGCTAACTATGATGTATCGGTTAATCGCTCTAACGTTTACAATGCGTTAGTACCGAGTTACTTATGATGGATCGCATGCGGCCCATTAGCTTTGTAATTTAATTGCGATGCAGTGACTACGAATAACTATACTATTATGGATATACGAGAATAGTTAGGGCTACATTTCAAATGAATTGATGTTGGCTTGCGTTAGTAGTAGTAATTTCGGGGGTCCAGTTGCTTTAGACCGTAGGTTAGTACCCTTTGAATCCTTATAGGATAGGTAGATGTCACATGTCTTTTAATTATTGGTTTTTGGAGATGTCAGTTTTGTCATGTTTTTCCACCCTTTTGAGAAAGTATTTATCGTACTATTTGATACGATTGGAAGCAGGTGTCTGCACCACAAAGTCACCACACTCTTTTCTCCTAAGAGAAAGCATGGTGGCCTTGAAAAATTATTCCTTTTATAATATAGTTTTGTTAAATTGAATGATTAATTTTGAATTTTTTCTTATAGATACGAGTAAAACTTCATCCAAGTAGTTAGGTAACCTCACCGAGAAAATGTAATATATAAAAATTTGGATTTGGATTTTGCTTTTTCATCTAATTTTATCCTTTATTATATTATTTTAGCTTCCAATTTTCTGCATGCAAGAGTGTAACAACTTGAAGTTTCAAAATGAATTTCACCCCCATAAAAAGGTTGATTGATGCCAAGTTAAAGTGCGGAGAGCAAGCGATGCTTCTTTACGTATACACCACAATTCAGAAGAATTCATCAGGACGCTCCTCCGAGAAGCGGTCTTCTTGTACCCAGTGCAGAAATTAAGGAGATTGAATGAAAGCAATTCAGACGAGTAAGCAACAAGCAAAATAAAACCCGCTATTTTTATATATATCTCTAATTAATATAAAGGAAAGTCGCTGTTTTCGCCGGTCTGTTTCTCAGCTAACCGCTAAACGATTTTGATTTGATATTAGATTTCTTTTCCAAATGGTTTCTTTTCAATGACATATTTCACACAACGCCATCTAGCCGCAAACTTAGCATATCTGATACATTAGTACTTTTTTTGTAAATACATACATATTAATACAAAGACATAGATCAAACATTTCTGTTCGCACACAAATGCTTGTCCTGGGTGACAATCCACGATCTACAGCGCAGAAGGCAGAGCTACTACCAACTGAGCTATGAGGCATATTAGCATATTATTGAAGAGAAAAGTCAAGAACTTCAAACTTTAAATACATATTTCTGGGCGCTTACATAGATAATGCTTGTTAAGCCTTACATTAAAATGATCTAATTCGACCAACATACGTCATACACACTTTACAAACGTGCGAAACCGGGGTGAAATGTTTGGCTTTTCACTAGTATAATATGCATGTGTTATACATATAAACCTTCCGAAAAAATATACTAAATGATAGTGGAAAACGTATCACAATCCGATCCGTGGTTTAAAAGATGGTATTGGAGAAACACACAGACGAAAAAAACCGACTTAGCTTTATACTATTATGAGATATTTTTGTGTCTCCATTTTTCGGTCCGTGTAACCACTCTTTGATCCGTAGTGTTATGAGAAAGGCTCCGGAAACTAATGAGAATGAATTGCGCAGCACCAACGCTACTCTAGAATTAGTGCATTTTTCACTCGACCTCTTGAAGTGATTCATCTTGGTTTAAACTCGGATTTATGAGTCTTAAATTTATTTAATCTGTAGTTTTAGAAAATGAAATATTTTGAGGCGTCAAATTCAGTTAAAATCTTATTATATCAGTATTTGAAGTCTGTTTTTCGATTTTTAAATCAGTTACTTGTAAAACTAATAAAAATATCGATTACGTATGACAAAAAATTTCGGATGAATTGCAAAAGAACCATCCAGATCAAATTAAAAAGTTACCAAGACATATCAGAGGTTATACCCCGAATTAGCATCACTACAGGAGCAAGGAACAATCCATTGGAACTCGCGATTGATTGAACAAGCTCCTGAATCCGACTATTCGTCTTCGCAACTTGAAACTGTTTGCAGACTTCTCTGAACCCAGATGGATCAATTGACTTGTGAGTTTTGGATCATGTGGCTTAAATTTGCACGACTTTGCAACTCCTTGAAATAATTGTGGGGAAGTAGAGTGAACCAATCAATCAATTTCAGTTATTAAAGATAGTTTAAACTAAAATATGAATGTATTCGTAACATCGTTTTATCAAATTGCATCTTACCAATGATATACGTAGATGGGATAATGTAACAAACGAATAACAAAGGTTTTGATACCGATACCAATGTTCTTGTATTGCCTGTGTCATATATTATGTTCTGATGTATAGACGCAGAGAATCACGTAATAAATCACTCAAAACTTGAGAACAAACTTCGTGTTTATCATACATTATGTTTAACCTAAGACTTACAGTAAAATTTAATAAAAAAATAACAAATATATAATATAATGAATAGATTTTTCTACGTATTATTTATAACGCAATATGCAAAAAAGTTGTACGTATTATTTATAACGCAATATGCATTTTACCTATATAATTTTCTAGTGATTTTTGTGATATACAATCTCGTATAAAGAAGTGATAAGAATACTCACTTAGAATGTCAGTCAACCTCAAAACCTAAACAAAACATAAAGACTCGGTCACCCATCTAAAAGCCCATAAAATTCTTCCCAGCGTGGAGCAGGGGCATCATAAATATGTATAGTGGGAATCAAGCATGCGTCTCGTATAAAACGATGCCGAAAATGCGATCTCGGGAGACGAAGGTGGTTTTTATGGCTATAGTTCTACTGGATGACACATTTGATAAAAATAAAAATGTTAGTGTAAACCTAAAGTTTATTTGATAGCTTTTTTGTAGTTTATAACCAACCTTATGTTTCTATAATGTTTCTACTGCAGGAAAAATCTCTAAGGCTAATCTAATCTAATCTAATAAAAGGCTAATCTCTTAAAATTTAAGAATGAGGAACCAACGGGATATAACATCAAAGTTGTAGACTTACATAGCAACCAATCGTCATCTTCTGTGCTTGATTGATAAGTAAGTTTATAAGTTTAATCTATGAAAGTAGAAGAAGAAAATTTTGTTTCATAATTATGTCTTTTTCATCTCTGAATAGAAAATAAAACTAATGTATTTGTGCAAATGAGAAACTAATGTATTTGTGCAAATGATATATTCGATAACCTAATTTTTTTTTTACTTGAGGTCATTCAATTTGATTTTAGTGAACTATCTGTTTGGATTGTAATATTTTTCTTGATACCAAAAAGGATAAGTATTATTTAAATATACTGGAAGTGCGTTTACTTTTGACAAGGGTAGTGCACATATCTTCTGTATTGGAATCATTGAAACATTGTCATTTAATAATGTATTATCGACATTACTTCCAGAATGTTACAGTTATTACATACTAAAGTTAGTAATAAAGAACACTTCCAATGATTCACAGATCTGTGTGCAACTGACTCGCACCCGGTTTATTTGCCCCTATTTGCATAGAAACGTTTTTTTGTGGGCGTCCTTGTTTGTATAGTGGATAGGTGAAAAAGCTTCGTAGAGCTCGCTACGAATCCTACGAAACTCGTAGAATGCTACGAAACTGGTAGCGTCTACGACAGATATGTTTGATTCGAATTAGTAAACCGGCTTTTATTATATCCTAAAATCTATGAGTAGCGTCACAATAATTGTAAATTGAAAACACAATTCTTTTGATGAAATTATTTATCTTCTAGATTTAATAATAACATAATCTTAAGATAATGACTGTACGTACAGGTGAATGTGTATTCAACGTATTGTCTGTCCTTCCAGTTCGTTTTGTAGTAGCTCTGCCTCTGAGTTATTGGGTCGCTGGTTTGATTCCGACCTAAAACAAGCATTAGCTTAACGAATTTTCGTTCGTTGTGCGTCTAAGTGTTCATATGTATTATAAGTCTGTATTTACAAAAAAAAGTGTTATATATTTATTCTGTCATTAATTCAGTTTCTATATAATAAACTATGCTTAGATGGTACTGAATGAAATGTCCATGAGTGTTTATTTTTAATTCCCGACGAAAAAGAGGGGTATTATAAATTTGTAGCGTGTATATATGTGACTGTCTGCGGCATCGTAGCCCCCGAATGAATGAATTTTTTTTTTTTCAGATTTTTTCTTCCTGTAAACTGACGCGGTCGAAATTGTTCTTGGCAATAATTTATGAAGATTTGAAGACCATCAGTTCACTACCATTACACCAAGTCGAAGGTCTTTACATTTTCGTAAAAAGAACATGTATTTTATTCATACGTTCAAAAGGAACTGTAGTTTAATCTTCAAAACGCGTTTCTGTAAAAGAAAATCCCATTTATTTGGCAATTCAAATAACTTAAGTGAAACATTTCAAGACATCTCAAACAAAACATGAAAGTATTTCTATTTGCGCTGTATAATTCCACAGACGGTCAGACAGGCCCTCCCTTATCCCGGTATTTGTACAGTAATCCCTTGAAAATTAATTACCTTCGCCCATGGTGCCTAAAGCGTAAATAACTCAACATTCCCTAAGCTAAAGGTTGTTATTAAGTTGGTCTTAATCGATTAAGTAGCCCTTAATGCGATTTGCGAAAGTTTAATTAAATAATTTGTTAGCGGTGTTTGTTAAAGAAAGCCTCGTTTATCTATATTATAACATATAAAAGTTAGTAATAAATTAGTTTACTTGTAGCTAACTTGGTAGTTCTAGGAGATAAATTTAATTTGTCTGTCGCAGTTCAGTCGGCTCCGCCTTTTGGATTGAAGGTCGTGGGTTTGATTCCTACTCAGGACAAGCATGTGAGACGAAGTTAGATGATTATTCTGAGCCTGGGTATTATAATTAATAATATGAAGTATTTACAACAAAAAATGGACTATATAAGTACTTTATTAGTTATCTAATTCCCACCATCTTGCTTAGTTTCAAGCTAGATGGTGGGAAGATATAGTGAAATGTCTATAAATTTTATTTTTCGTGTTACCGAGATATTACAATTTTGTTGACTTCCGATATTTCGACGCAGTTTCATGCGTCATGGTCTCAGACAAACCCATGGTAAATATCTCGGTAACACGAATAATAATGTTCATAACCATGATAGTTTTAAAATTTATGTCTATAATCTTTTTTATGTAAACACGGTACAAACTTTTTCATTTGCTAAAAATTTACCATAACTCGATGATTTCCACCTATCGAACACGTGATTTGCTGTTTGTTTTTGAACAAATTATAATTTCAGATAAGTTTTTTTTTTTTTTTTTTTTTTGGCAAATTACTTTACTGTAATTTGTTAATATTACGATCTAGCCTAATGATTTTATAGCTAATGAGTAATTTAAATCTAACTTAATTTGCTATATAGAATAATTCCGAGAATGTGTCCATTGGCACTATTTCAGATAAGTAGAGAGAATATCATGACTTATTCAAAAGAAACCAATTTAAAACTCTAGCCAGATAATGTTAGTCTAGCAATGGAGATTCACCGGCAACTTTTAAATAATTCAGTCGGTTCGATGTAATTTCGCTCCGACACATGAGATTGTAGTGGCCAGGGATACTCACATTAATGTCATTGTTTTCTATACTAAGCGATGAGCGA
This sequence comes from Aplocera efformata, assembly GCA_921293045.1. Lineage (NCBI taxonomy): Eukaryota > Metazoa > Arthropoda > Insecta > Lepidoptera > Geometridae > Aplocera > Aplocera efformata. The sequence goes on from OV121045.1 coordinate 3,228,238, forward strand.
AAAAGCTTGGGAATTAATTTTCTCCACTCTTAACGCAGAACTATATTCGCGAAAATTTAATAGTGTCTCCGAGGGGTTTCTGTTTCTTCCCCTCGGCTTGATTAGGATTAGAATAGACGTAAACTTAACAGCTAAGGTTAGCTAAAATATTTAATACTGACTAATTTAACAGTCTGTGTACATAAGGAGGTCCTGTGACATGTTATATACGCATGAATATGTTTATATGTGTGTGTCCAAATAATTCTTCAGATCTAAAGGAATAAATGAGTTTGAGTATTATTTTTTAAGTTTTGATTACTTTATGTGACAATATAACGGAACCAACTGACCTACCTCTATCTCTCTATCTATCTCTATCGGTTTTCTCCTACCGAAGTATGAGAAGCGCGAACACGCATCACGTTGCGTAACATCGCTCTGAGATTTGGATATAACGCGTCATACGCCTATAATTTCAGTGGCATGGCTTGGTACATGTTCTACAGCTACTTTGCATTGCGCCCCCAAGGGCCACGTGCAGAAATTCTGAGGGAAACTCACTAAGAAGGCTTAAAGAAATAAACTATACTTATTTAAGTTTCCGTAACGGAAAAGGACATCTATTTTAATGTCAGCTATTTTAGGTAAATTATTATTTCTGAGATATCATACACTTTGGTGGATGATGTGTCCTATGCTCACCGTGTCTCGCGATAATGCCGGTGCATTAATTATTGTTGATACTCAGTATTTGACGTTGGGTTTGCGTGTTTTGATTATATGCACGATCGTGTTTGTTAGATTTTCATACAAAATTGTATATGCTCATATGTAAATATTTTGCACTGAAATGATAAAGGTATATTCGTAAATAAGAGAGGTTTTAGATTGCTGGTAAATATTTGTATAACTCTGAAATATAATAGAATAGTGAATCAATGTACTTACTATAATATTTTTAACAACTATGTAGCTAAGTTGGTAGTGCGAAAGAACAAAAGTGCAGTTTTTCTATCACAAATCTGATTCTCATACTATAAGTAATGCTTAGTTTGGGACCAATGGCGCTGTGTTAAGTGTCCATGAACATTTATTATCAAACAGATCATAAAATCATTCGCTGTCCATATTGAATGTCATGAAGTCATCAATAATATCAATTGAAACGTCCTCAACTGTAATGCTCTAACCTATTAGGTCTCTACGGAATCCGTTTACTACTACTTAGAAGCTTCCGCTGTAAAGGGTGTGTGGTCAGATTAAACCTTAAACTTACGCTGAGTACCAATTTGTTTAATTATTTAACATCCCTGAGGAGACCCGTTACCTTAAGATGCTTTACTTACATTGGTATTTCTATCTTTATTTATTCATGAATGAATTTTAGAGATGAGCCTAATTCAGAATAAACCACAATTCGAAATGCAATCTTTTTTTAAATGTATATGTATACTTTAATATCTCGAATTTTGTAGAAACGTTCACGCGTTTTATTGTGTTTTATATAATATTTTTTAATAAATGTCATATATTACTATCGAATAATTTATTCAATAAATCAAATTTAAAAAATAAATGTTATTATAATAATTGTTTACTGATGAAATACATATCAACTCGGACACAAAATAAGTATCTATTTTCATCAATAATTTCAAATGTTTGCCTTGGACGCGAATTGATTCCACATAGGCAGAGCTACCAACTCAGCTGCGAAGCAAGTCAACAATGACACTTATAATTTATTTGTGTTTTATTTTTTCAGCATACCTGTTCCAACGTGTAATTACTTTGTCTCATAGGGTCAGTGATATCAATGACATATACCGACATATCGCTACTAACAAATGAAGCGTGCATAAGTGGTTCAATCACGTTTGTTCAGGCAATTTTGACCTTACAAATGAACCCCGTGACCGCCCAAAAAAGAGGGTCGATGATGAGGAACTAAGGCAGAAGTGAAAGCTGATTTGTGATTGCGAAAAAGCGTTGGCTCTAAATAATTTACGTAATTTGTATTGAGTGTTGTTTGAGACCGGTTGCAACATGTTAAAAGTACCAATTTTTAAAGGTACATTGAGATGAAAAAAGTAAATAAATAAAAACTTGTTAAATTACTCCGATAAATAAATAACATGCAAAAAATATCCTTTTTAGATTTTAAATTTCAAGTACGACTACAGTTATTACATTCAAAAGTTAATCCAAAATAACCGCAATTTTTATTGGTGATCTAATATATTTTATAGCACAGGAAATTGTAAAATATTTTTACTTAGATATAAGTTTCAAAGTATAGAAATTTTCAAATAGTGCTCTTGTAATAATAATTTAAAAGTGCATACATGAAACTGATATGACTGACAAAATGACTAAAAAAATCACAACGTGGGTTCAAGGGTTAATTTAGTGAGTACGAAACTACCAATTATACCTACCCAAACATTTTATGCACGGGAACCCGAAACATAATTAAAACTAAACACAACACCAGCGCGATTTTATCGCAGAGCACCTGGTGAAAAAAAAACATGGCCGAAAAAACTTAATTAATTACGTATGCAAATTGACGAAAAAGCTGAAAAAGTCGCACAAAAGAGCGTACGGACAGAAAAGATAATGAGATTTGGCGAAACACGTAGCTTTCCTGATTAAATCATTACCACGCGGAAAAATTCTATAATGATCTTGATGGGATTTCACGGAACACAACCTTATTAAGGCTTATGTAAAACAAATTAATTCGTATTGCATTTCAGATATTTTTCTAATGTTTAACAGTAGAAACATATTAATCTGCCATAGTGAACTCTTCAATGTCTTAGAGTGATGAGCGTAGCTGAATCCGACTTGGGTCGGTTGGTCCTATACTGAGGTACGAAGGACCCAAGTGGTATTGCTGTTGTTAATGAGCAGAAGTTAACACTGACCCTTTAGCTTGTTCAGTCACATTTTTCTTATAAAAAACAGTTGCTTACGTTATCTGTGTAATATTTACTGTAAAAACTAAACTAATCCAGTTTTTTATATCTTCACAATCACTTCTATGGTACATTGCTTGATCCGATATCATTCAAACCTAGCTATGCCGCTACTGAGTATATATAGTTTTACAAAAATAAAATAAAGTGACTCTTATAGAATTAATAATATGTATATAATAAATATTAATTTGACCAAATAACAATATAAGATATAAAATATTCAGAATATACCTCAGTTTCAAATTGACAATTAATTTACCTTCGGAAAGTTATGCAGTGTCCACAACACAATCGTGGATGCCGCAAACCAAACTTAATTGAATAATTTCACTAGGTACATGCATTATTTATTTTAAAGATTATTAAAATTAAACCGTATTTTTGATGAATAAACGCAGATTAATAAAACCTGTATTATTTTTATTATGAGCATGAGAATCGTTCTATTTATTTATTTCGTAGTTATTTATTTATTTTGAAAGTTTGTGTATATAAACCACCTGGGACACTGGGAGTGCTAACGCAAGGGCATGAGTGCTCATGCGTTTTTGTCTACATGTGATGCAATAATAATACTTTGATTTAATGTACTATAGAAAACTGTTTGAATTATTCAAAAAAATAAATAAACAAGACAACAATCATAACAAAGCGGATTTCGTGAAACATATACCACCAAACCGACACTGAAAAAAAATTATAAAGACTTTTTTGTGCGAATGTACCATTCCGAGGGCCATTCGACACCCGAAAACGGAAGATCAAAACGACCGTTTAACTCAGCAACTGCCGTATTTATCTTTACGTCCATCCCGGTGCATATCAATGATCACACATACCCGGAATACTGGGCCATAACGTGATACAGTACATTTACATTTTCACGGTCGGTCGACAGCGGTCCGCAAATAACCGTTTCGGATAACCACCGGTTTCGATTCGCGAAGCCGTCCGAAAAATTGCTATTAACATTCGCGTCGTATACAAATCGCTGCGTCAAGACTTTTCGTCACACGTTTAATGAATTACGATTGTGTAACTCTTTGCATTTTTGGTTACGTTGATTGATGTTGATTAAAAGAATCAATTACTTCTTATGGAAGAGTTTTTTTAAATGAAAAGGAAATTTGTTTCAAATCTCCCTTCTAAAGCCAGATACCGCTGGTTATATATTTTTTTTGATACCAAGCCATCAGGCTCGCGCCCACTCGTGTTTTAGCGAACGCCCTTAATTAAGTGAATGTCGAACTGGCGCCGCGTTCAAGTAGAGCTTTGCATAAAGATACTTTGATGTTATTTTTATTATAAAAATCACAGCATTCAGTAACCGAGACTGAAATCTGGATCCGTTTGTTTATGATGACGAAATCAAAAGATATTCTGGTTGTGACCAACTGGTGCTTAAAAAGTTTACATATGTCAACTTTTTAAACGACTTAACACTTGTTTTGGGGATTTTTTTTCAGAATTCTGTCAGGAAGGAGATTATAATATTAAAGCAACAAATGGTTCAGTTCAATACTGTTACTAATTAATGACGCTTGACAAGTTTTTGAGAGTAATACACAATGAGTTTTAATCATATAAATGATCAGTCATTTGAAATTGCTATTGTTTTTTTTTTTTAACTGAGCTTTTCACACATTGGCGTCCTTAACCCAGAACTAAACATTTTGTACTATGGGAGCTAGATAACTTATATAATATTTATTTTTTTGTAAATACATTTAATACATAGTATTTACACCCAGACAAATAACGAAATTCTATGTTCGTCACACAAATGCTTGTCCAGATTGGGAATCAAACCTACGTCCTATTGCGTAGAAGACAAAGCTAACTGAGCTATGAGCTTTAAACTCTTAATTGTCTATTAAATAATCAGCATCATAGCACACAATTATCATAAATAGAATCAAGCATAAACAATCACACACACACTTAAGAAATAGTTTTAAAACTGAATTTGACATAACATGATACAGTTATATAATACGCAATGTATAAAAAATACATAAGAAATCTTTAAGCAACCAAATTGAAAAATTTAATTATGCACTCAGTAGTCACACAAAAGACAAACTAAAAATATATCACGATGCTACCAAATACGAACGTACAGTCGCGCCTATAATCGTCCCGAATTATAATAAAAAGAATAACGAACACACAAGAAATCACTTCGCAACTGAATTGAAAAATTGCATGATGCGGTTACACAATATGCGCGTACAGTCGCGCCGAGTGTCGTTCCAGCTTTTTTCAGGTACACGAATGCTATGGAGCCCTGCTCGTTACACGTCATTAAGCGATACTTTACAGCAGACGGCCCTTGAGACTTTCCTGCATGCTTTCCTCGCATTATAGTTGTACTGGATGTACTCTTTGATGTGGGATTTTAATGGACCGGAGATTTTATAGTCACAGATTAGAATCTATGCATGTGCCTATATTGTTTGTGCAATACTGACTATTCATCTTGGATACAGAGTTGTGGAAAATGTTGATATCCTCAATTCGAGTAATGCTCGTAGTCTGATATAATAATGACTTATAGTATATATTGACGGCTCCCTGGCTTAGTGGTAGTAGCCCTGCCTTCGAAGCGAGGGGTCCCGGGTTCGATTCCCGGCCGGGGCATACTTTGTGTGGTGAGCATGAAGTTGGTTCTTGGGTCTTGGGTGTTTGTCTTGTGTTTCTGGGTGTGTCCATGCCAGGGAATCCTAGTGCAGAGGTATGAGTGTGTTAACGTTCCCTATTTCTATGTATGGTGTTATTTTCAATTTGGTAAATAAGTATATATTTAGTGGTGGGTATAGTTTGGGACTCCTTGTCGGGTATTCCTTCAAAAGATTCCAAGCCTTTCTGTCCTTTGCCTTCTTTACCCATGTCTTTCCTGCAATCTCTGTTATTTCATCTTTCTCATGGACATTTGATATAAAAAAACAAAGTACAAGTTTACCGAAGAGCGACGGAGAGAAGTATGTTAGACATAAATTAAAACATAAACAAAGAAACTCATTAATAAGAGTACTTATTTTACCTATATATATGAACTTATTTTATATACATACACAATCACACAAACTATTATGTATGTATCACGCCTGTGATACAAGTCTAAGCCTGTGTCTAAGGGGTAGGCCTAGATGGATTTCATCTGCGACGACTGAATAAAAATGAGAATGGGAATATGTAAATCGGATGATCGATTAACGTATATCGCAACATATTATTTTTAGAAAGCATATAAAAATATATCTAATACCCTTTTCATCCGATTGTAATGAAAGTAAGAGACTGAATGAAACTGCTTGAGAGCTGGGAATAGCTGCAAAGATTTCTACTTTGTCTAAAACATGTACAACAAACATAACATGTCTCCCAACCAAAAACTTAAAAGAAAACTTTTTGGCACTGGCACTGTTTATTTTAGAGTTCTTTCTTGAAAGGAATAGATCATACACCACACAGGAAAATTCAACCGTCAAGCTTATAACAACACTCTTTAGCCGATGGTTAAAAATAAGCATTATCTAATTCGCCCGCAAAATGCCGCTAAAGTTCCACAATTAACCCAAGCACGTAGGTAAGTGTTGAAAATTCAATGAAAGTTTGCCCGGCGTCTTAGCGTGCGCGCCGCAAAGCGCTGTCACAGTAAACCTTAAATTAATATGAATCTCTAATTTGAGCGTCACACGTGTTGCGAGCTCACAACTTTGCAGACTACGCCAAATTGGATAAACATGTGTGAGGAACGGAGAAGCGCCACTGCAACGTACGTGCTATTGTTCGGACGAAAACGCTACGTTTTCGAAGCAAAAATAACTACTGAAATTACTCGCTTCAGAGGTCAGTTAGCTCTGCCTTCCAGCATCAACAAAACAAATAACAAAAAAACAACGTTAACACACTCATACCTCTGCACTAGGATTCCCTGTGTCGCAGATGGCATGGACAAACACAGAAACACAAGACAAACACCCAAGACCCGAGAACAAACTTCATGCTCACCACACAAAGTATGCCCCGGCCGGGAATCGAACCCGGGACCCCTCGCTTCGAAGGCAGGGCTACTACCAACTAAGCCACGGAGCCGTCATCGCGCATCCTGTAGGTATTGCATTAATTTATTTACATAAATTACTAGGAACATATAATTTTTTTTTGTTACTTTTTCTTATCTTCAAATAATATTGTGAACCTACATAGTTTAAGACCTTTTTGGAAATAAACTATTATTATTATTGTAATTTAATAGTTGTAATCAATTGTTATTTGTTTCAGTAAAATAATATAATCTTTTCAGATTAGAAATAGTTTCACTAGTAGTTTCATGTCTTCGCTAAAGATTAGATAAATTTCTAATGTTTTGTAAAATTTATAGCCATTAGGTAAATTAAGTTTCTTAGCCATTTTTATTAATTTACGCAGATCCTGTATCCAAAGGGTCTGGTAGAGACCTGTTAAAGCAATAAGGCTGTCTCTTAATTCAATAATCATACAATATATCTGGATTTTTTTTAATTGAATTTGGGCCAAAAAAATTTGGTAAACCATAATGTTAGTGGCAAAGTCGTGATACACACCCCTTTGAATAAAGTACTCAATAGTTTGAAAAGTACTTTATGAAGACTTTTAGTTAAGGGTATGTAAAGTATTAAGTATTTCTGACAAAAGTATGTCTGTGTTACGGTGGAGGAATGTGGGTGCTGGTGAAATCACAAGCCCATGAGACGTTACATTCCCGTCTTAGGTGCCGTGCGCAAAGAGATGCACCGATCTTGGGTCTTCTCATACCTAGGTTGGGAGAACTTAAGTCGTATTACGTTGTTGTGGGTCAGTAACCATTTACATTAGGCAAAAAACTAAATCTCACAAAATCCCCCGTATGTTCCCACCCTTCGTGCGTTCAAAGTTTATGGTAATGATAATGATTGCGTTTACTTCCACAATTACTCCTGATTTGAGCATCAATGATGCCGACTAATTGCGTTTATGTACCTTAATAAATTGCGAAGGAAAATTAAGGCCATTACTCTCGTTAATATCTTCTAAATAATCGTTAATTCGTGGTTTTGTCCTGACTGATTATATAATCAAAAGATTTAATATAGAATTAATCGACTTCTCAATACTTGTATGCCTTATTTCTGCCTTTACAGGTATAACTATTCATGAAATGTCTATGGGACTACCTCGGAATCATGCAAATTGGTCCACAACTGCAAAGAAATAGCAAAAACATAAAAATAACTACTTAAAACTACTTAAAAATAGACACTTTTATTTAATGATTTATGAAAAATGTAATATAATAGTTAAATCCTAATTGTTAAATTTAAAACAAAAAGTATATGGTTATATATTAAGCATAGTTTACATGTAATTAAATGGCACATTAAAAGCCTGGATTACATGAAGTACTTAATATAACATAATCTAGAAGTAAATTTTTCAGAACAGAACAAGCATTTGTGTGACAAACATAAATATTTGTTCTGTGTCCAGGTGTTAATTAATACTAAACGTATATAACTAATATGTATTTACAAAAAAAAGTACTGTATTATGTTTTCTATCATTTATCTAGTTCTCATAGTACAAGCTATGCTTAGGGCTAAATGGTGCTGTGTGAAATGTCCATGAATACTTATTTGTATTATTTATTATTCTTTTCCACCGACTCCCAGGGTCAGTGTATATTTGTAGTGCCCTGTCACAACAATACCTACAGACAGGTAAGGATGACGTCATCGGGGTCACTGAGATTATCTTAGTCTACGGAGAGAAGGTCCTGGCATAGAGTAACATCTTAACGATACAGCAGGTAGACATCATGTTTCTTACATTTGCTAGTTTTTTTTTTTTCAATTTTTTTGGCTTGAATAGTTAAAACATACATCCTTGCAAATGTCCATCTATATATACTAAAGCATTAGAAATGTTAGTGGGATATGTTTTGACTTCATTTTCAAAGGTGTATAATTTCCTTGAACAAAGCAATCGATAGGCATAGAATTATAGACGAAGAAGGAAAATGTCAAGCATGCTTACACAATGGTGAAGCAAAAACATAACTAATACGAATTATGGTCTTAGTCCAGCATGGTTTCAGCTAAATGTTATTAAAAATGAAAAACCGGCCAATTGCGAGTTGTACTCGCACACAAAGCGTTCCGTACCATTATCTATAATAAAAATCACGCTTTTGTATGAGAGACCCCTAAGATATATTTTTTTAAATGTTTTTTAATATTTGTTGTTATAGCGGCAACAAAAATACATCATCTGTAAAAATTTCCTGGTGACAGACGTACAAACAGACAGACAGACGGACAGCGGAGTCTTAGTAATAGGCTCCCGTTTTATACTTTGGGTACGGAACCCTAAAAACCTTAACTTTAGACTTAAAAACATGACAACAACATGTTTTCTCGAGTCACCAAAACAACTAAGTCACCATTGACTTACACGGGGCGACATCACTTTGCGTGCAAGTAGGCTTCTATTCTTATATAAATTCTGTCGATAGATTTTCCCGCCACGATCCAATTATAGTTCACTGCACCAATTGAATATTTTATTAAACCTATTCTGCGGTAAAAGAATCGTTGATGATCCTTGTCAGTTCTAATCAAGGGCTGAAAAGACTTTAAAGCGAGGGGTCTATGTTACGATAAGACTTCAAAATTTGTTACACTATAAAAATATAATGTTACAAATTTGAAAGCCTGTTTTAAAAATAAAAAACAATTTGTTACAATTTGTTTATTTCAATAAGGACGAATTGCGATACATGTTCGTATAGTTGCTAGTCGGGCCTATAATAAAGCTTAAATAGAGCCTAAATAAGACTTTGCTTCTGCGGCCTGCACTTGCCCCAACCGGCTTGTTGTTCCAAGCGGAGGTTCCCACGAATTTCACAGTAAGCCCGCTCAGACCTGCAGACAGGGTAGAACAAGGGTTTATTGCGTTTGTTTTTAGGTGTTTTCGTTTTGTGAGTCTCCATTTTAGAATGCCTGGTAAAAAGTCTTGAGTTTATGCACCGTATATATTTCTATAGAATATCACTCTTATATAATAAACGCGAAAGTTTATATGTATGTGTGAGCCTTCACGCTCAAACGACTGAACGGATTTGGATGAAATTTGGTACCAGGTTTTTTTTTCTTTTTGTGTGAATAAGTGACGGTACGATCTGAGGGTCCACCTGTTGGAAGATAGCCTTGTACCTTGCAAGTATAGTGCCCACCCCTGGAAACAAAATTATCTAGTAAATAAAGTTTATTTTATAGATATAGGTAACGTAACGTACCTTACCGTACAAGCGTAATAAATACTATGATTTAAAAAAAAATACACCTACTTAATACTGTATAGTTCCGTACACAAATTGACTTTTAGTTTCATAAAAGTTCTGCGAAACAAATTTTAAAGCAGCCACAAACAAGGCTCTTTCAATTGCCAGACATACTAGAAAAAAACAGCGAAACTAAATAGCAGCTGTACAATGGAAAACTAGCAGGAAATTAAGTTTTCCAGCTGTAATGCAAAGACAGAGCGGTCGGTGTAATTGCCGTTGGAGGCTGGAATTACAGGAACAATGACGTCCGGTACGGGGTATTTTACGTCTGTGAGATATATATAATTTTGAGATTAAAAGGATTTACTAATATTGTTAAAATGGCACTAATGCTTTTGCACAATTCTCAGTAATCGGTCAACAAGAATTATCAGTCAGAGTCAGTCTTAATAAATATTTTCTAAAAATTTAATTTATATTTATATAAATCAATTTTAATTTATATAAATAAAAAAATTATAAATTAAAATATTGGTAAATCCGTTCAATCCGTTATATTGGTAATTGAGTAATATTGGTAATTGAGTAATATTGGTAATTTATATAAATTTGACTCAATAAATATTCTTAGAAAAATTTCAAATCTTTAATTAATAACAATATTAATAGTACATGATCCGGCTGCAAGATTACTACGTTCATCAAGTTTTTTATACGAAACCAATTTTTTATGTACAATTATGAAAGAGGGATCATATATTTGCTGGGGCACCTAGTATTTATAAAGTATTTACAACTAGAATGACATATTTATTAAAAACGTTTCCAACATTTTTTTATGACATAATATATTTTGACTTTGACTTCGACTTGAAACATCAAATCTCTCTAACTTTCGAAACAAAAACAGTGTTACTAATAACGCGTTACATAACAACGAATGTCATTTTTAAATCTCAAACTTTAAAAACTGTTGTAGTTTTTTATTGTTTACACGTATTTAACAAATGAAAAGCTGATTGGTGACCAGACACCTTCAGAATTAAAGTTCGCGTCTGTACCACGAGGTCATCACACTCATAGCTTCAGCTATGTGTGTTGAAATGTGGGACAAACAGTAAAACAGAGAAACGTTGCAGTCATAATTTTAACTAGGGTATTTTGCCTTTCAAGCTTCAAACTTAGTTCTGTTAAATATTTCGAGAAATTTGCGCTAAACAATCTTGCGTACGTAACCGCGGTACGTTTTAAATATTTTTGCAGATACGCAGGCATTTTAAAGTCGGGGTGGAAAAAATACAAAGAATTATGGGGTGGCCGCAGACAGGCTATAAAATGTGTTGGTATAGCGATGTGAATAATTTAAATGCGTAGTCCTAAGCAAACAAAGTTACATATGCCTTGTAAGGCAGCATTCTCACTAGGATGCGGTATCGAAAGACTCATGCTACTTTTCTTCAAAAAACTTTAAAAAAGGAGGGCATTCTCATTTCGGGTATATGATTTTTTTATGTTTGTTACGCGATTTTTCCTCTAAATATATCAGTATATTCATATATCAGTACCTATATTATGAAAAAACACCGTTTAGAGAGAATAACAGGGTGTGAAAATATAGATGATTCATTCAACTTGTCCATTATACTGTTTAATATTTGTTTATTAGGACTAATTAATGATTAATTACGGAGTAAGTTACTGATTCAACTTTCATTGCATCATTCTAGCGGTATATTTAGGCGTAAAACTTAAAATTATGTAGCACCTATCTTTAGTTCTTTCCCAAAAATATATTGGACAAGAAATTTAAATGAAAATAAATTGGTAGATTCTAAAATTAGAATTGATTTGACAATAAAATTGGCTATGGGCAAAATTCATAAAACGATTTTGTATTATTCGTTTTTCTTGAATTTTTATTACAGAAAATGTGCCTTTGCGAGTATTACCTTCCAGCTCTTTTACTTTTCATGAATACAATCTCCTAATTTTAATACGAAACCGCACCTCTGTTGTACAAGGGTCCGATTTAAGTTGTCCCAATAATATTTGAGTTATTACAATCTATGAATTTGATCATATAGAACTTTGTTATTAATTGTTTTGGGTTTATCATTGGGTAGTTGATAATTAACTTCGATGCCAGTAAAAGCATATTTGCATTTCGCAATTTGGTAAACAATGGACAAAATGATCATGGAGTCCATGGTTGTTAGGACAAATAAATATTTTCTTTCTTTCCTTCAATAATCACACGATTACATCTACAAAACAAGTGAAAACCATGAAACAGATGAAAATGCACCTTTGGGTCTGACAACAATAAAATTTGCATTCTTATAAAAGGGTTCGCCACCTATAACTATTCCATGCAATTTTAGCGAGAGTGTTTCTGGGTAGTTTGCCCTAAACGAATAAAAAGAAAATAAGGATATAGCTGTGGTCCCAAAGTTTTAGCTAAGCGTTTATTGGATATCAGACCTTTTGTGGTACGTACGAGTATCCTGATTTCGTTGCTACAAGACAAAACAAGGAAATTATACTAATACATACAATATTTTTGTGAAAATCTTATGTCATATTAATATTATAAATCCAAAATTTTTGGTGGATGGATGGATGTTTGTTACTCAATCACTAACAAACTAATCATTCAACGGATCTAGATGAATTTGAAGATGGGAAGAAACTAGAATCTTTTTCGGGATAAAAGGTAGGTATTAATCCAGGGTATGAGCTACACTCATGAATTGAATTGAATTGAATTGAATTGAACTGTAAACATACATACCGACAAACTTTCGCATTTCTAATATTGGTATAACATAATTTTCTAATGAACTATATAAATGGTAACGTTACAGTATAGAAGATAACTTCTTTATTTATACTGAAACATTGCTTCAACATTAAAAACTTTTCAACCTTAAAGCGAACAAAAAGTAATTAAATTAGATTTTTATTCAATTTAGCAAAAATATAGCGTAGTTCAAGACTTGCAAAGTAACGGAATAATTTGCAAAATTTCTAATGGATTTTCGGGGCACCTTCTCATCCAATCCGTCATAAAAACTTTTCAATTTCTCTACAATCACAGTGAACGTCTCAGAATTATGGATACTACATTTTTACTTTTAATAATCCCATTCTGCTCATCTTACAGTATAATGCAATTCTAAAGTCGTAAAGTTTGATTTAAAAGCCGTTTATGCTAAGTTTGAACTCTAGAGACTTGTAGAGTATTTTGGTATCTTCCAAAATGATAATGGTTGGATAATCTATTCATGAGTCCTTTTAGAAACCAAATAGAATTTATATCGTGCCGCGTTCGTACAAGGAATTACTGATTACATTGATCATGTATAGAACTAACCGCGATATTCAGAACTGAGAATTACCGCATAGAGAGCTCAAGAGCTCGTTCATTTACCTGTCAGCCATCGACGAGTAAGATTTCATTTTTTTCACATACTATATCATTTTTATACCATGTCTTTTTATAGATAAACGGAGGACCAACCGCGGAGTAAGACCCAAGCGGTCGGTGGCTAGGGCTGCGAAGAGATTAACCTCCTGATGATGCACGCCATGTCCAGGTGTCTTCTGTATTTGTCTCCTTCGATGTTGGTTAACGCTCTTCACTATAAGTCCTTTATTATTTCTTCGTCTCATTACCAAAATTAATTGAAAACTAAACGAATGATATTCAATAAAGTTATTTTAAGTTTGTAATTAATTGCATGATTTTTTTAGGACATATTAACTAGCTACGTTCCGCGGTGTTACATGCGGTTTAAAAGTCAACATAAGACGATGTAAAAAACTTGATCGGGTTTTTTCAAGTCGCTAAAGAAATTATTCATTTCTTCGGAATAAAAACTAGTTTATGTGATAATCCTTCATAAAAATTTAATCTAAATCCATTCAGCCCTTGACTGATGTAACTGATAAAATATCTACTTATAGCACTTTTTTTTGGAAAATCATACATATAATACGTATTAACACTCGGATACAGAACAACCACACACAAACGCTTGTCCTGAGTGGGAATGGAACCCACGATCGTAGAAGGCAAATCTACTACCAACTGAGTCGAGAGGCCAGCCAAAGCCATCAAATCGTCGACAAACGCGTACTTTTAGACCCCATAAATAATATAGTTGTAAAGAGATAGAGCATTGGTCCCTATGCTTTGCAGTGTGCCGCATAAATATTGTATGAAGCCTTATATGACAGACATTGGACGTTAAACGTTGTTTTATGGGATAACATTTATTGTTTTAGCTCTGAAGTCGAAGAATTCTATTGTTTTCGGATATTCCTGCTGGATTATAGGTTGATTTATGTTATTTTTCTTTAGGGAATTATTTATAAGCAAGAGATAAGGGACGATTTGCTGTTTTATTATGCTGCGAAGCTTTTGAAGGCATTGATATTCATAAGCGGATGAGCTGAGCTTAAGATGTCTACAATTTTATTTATCATGTTTGCTCAATTTGGTAATTCTTGTTTTTGAATAAATGGACAAATATTCACGGACATTTCACGGCTATTTCTTTCCAATTATGTGCAAACTGTGTTTGTTTAATTAGTTAACTCATCTAGCTAACTTTAAGTGAATTGTTTATTGATGTAATTATTTATATGTTGGCAGACATAATAAAAAAAAAAACATAAAAATCATTAATTGTATAATAACGTTTGTTAATAAGAAACTTTATTAATTTAATTAGAAATAACCTTACTTCTTATTTAATTAGAAGTAAGGTTTTGATACTTTATTTATAAATGCTATTTATTACATAAAACAAAATAATTATGATATAGCTATAAAATATGGTTTTTGAGGTCTGTTTTGGGAAAAACACATTTTTAGTCTATTATAATAATCATTATCCAATAAAGAATGCTTTGAGCGTGCTTATTTTCCCTTCGGTATAATAAAAGATCTCATTATATCTTTAACGAACCCATAGGATTCATAGATATAAGTAACAACGTCAATAAATTTAATCTTCTAAAATATGGTCTACAACTGCACTTAAACATTTTAGAGTTATCTGCACCACATTCAAAACAAAATTAAAATAAAGGAAAAAAAGAATTCAGTAAATCCTAGAATCTCTGTTTTTTATTCATCGCCACAAAAGTTATTTTTGGGAATACTTTTCCACTGTACAAATTTACAATTGACCGGAAACAATTTTGCTAAAGTTCAGCAGTTGTTAAATATTATAATTAGCTAGCTCACTCATTAACACTCGTAGCGATTGTGAATTCAAAATTAAGGCAAGGCATTATCATGAAGTATATACTTTGTCGTAATTTCCTTATTAATTTTTAACTGCAAAGGCACATGCTTACAAAGATATAGATGTAGGTTGAAAAAGGCTTCTAATATTAATTATAAAACAATTTTCCGCAAGTTTTAATGTCAAAAGTCAAAAAAGTCAAGAGTCAAAAACATTTTATTTCTATTGAATTCTTTACAAATGATTGGAATACGTCACTTTTTTAAATTATATATGTATCCTACAAGATCATGCGTTCTTATTACTAACTTAAGCACTTGATTACTTGACCAATCATTGTCGAACCAAACAAATACTGTAATACAAAAGTCACTAATTATAAACTGAGCTAGCTGTCTACTCCAACCATAGGTCGATGCGTGCAGTTGACAGAATGTTCCGGTGTTATCCCAAGCATAATTTTTTCACAGCCCGTCCGTCACCGGCAGAGCATTTTAAATGTTTTTTTTTTTAAATCTGGCTTAATATTTTCAACAGCGAGCATAATGGTTTAGCTGATAACATTTACACGGCGCAACGGGTGTGACTTGGGTCCTTTATATGGGTCGAGAAGAACCATAGCCGTGTTGCTGTTGTTATGGGCGGAGGTAACCATTTAACATCAAGTGGGCCGTCAGCTCGTCCCGTCATTTTTATTAGACAAAAAACCCCTGCACAGGGACAGGGGTTTTTTGTGTAATAAAAGTGACTGAGTTTCACTAGGTAAATGACTCGTACTTGACCAAAATTATATTAAAATGCAAACCAAGCGTTGATGGGCCGGTCTCACACTTGACCGTAGTTTTATGTTGTGTCAGTTCCACGAACAATGAATTTTACTGTAACATTTTTTTGTCAACAGTTTTTGACATTTGTGGGTCAGTTGAGTAACAATATTGTTGTAGCGCAATAAACGAACATTTTTATACACCAACTTTCCGAGCCCCTTTTTTGGCAGCGGGTTAAAAGGCAATATGAGGCTATGGGAAAAAACTGACTTCATATTTCGGGGTAAAAAGTAGTCTTTGTGTTAATCCAGGGTATAAGCTACCTTCACAAAAAATTTCATCCAAATTTATGCAGTCGTTGAGGCGTGAACGAGTAACAAACATACAAACAAACGTTCGCATTTATAACGCATTTTATTTCAATATGCAATGAAATTGCATTTATTCCCATAGTGACTAACCGAACTTAAGCGCTCACCTGATGTTAAATAGGTTTAGGTATTCTTCGAGGTCCACCGAGTGTAACACATTTCATACGTGTGTGATTTCTCACCGGCACCCACACTTTCGTCAGAACACGGTTTTATGTTTTATAGAAGTTTTTCAGGCCGGCTAAATGTTTTTAACAGACATGACAGGACGACCTGGAGGCCTACCTTAAGTAGTTACCTCCGCCCATAACAACAGCAATGCAATTTAGGTCTAATTAAAAAAAGTATTTAAATAACGATTCGCGCTTCATAGAGAACAAAATAATATTTACAGTTGTTTTGACTTTATGTTTGAATGTACATAATGCTGATGACATACCGCAATAAAATTCCGTTCCGTCACATATACACATAAAAAAAATATATAGTTGGCTGAGTACGCAAATAAATTGCATTGAGTTCAATCTTTCTTGTAGCCTGGTACATACAAAAGCCCACATATGTATGTATAAGTACTTCATCTTCGAAATCGTCACAGACCCATTAGGCACCTGCGTAATAAAGAAGCTTTCTAACTGACCCCCTGGAATTGAGTAGGTGTACCATGAAAGTGACCTAAATTTGTATATTCGCTGTAAAGTAACTGTTTTCGTCTGTTTCTCAGTTAACTTCTTCTAAATCACACAACGGATTTTGGTACGGTTTTCGCTACCATTTAGAGATTTTTTTTCGAAGGGTTTACATGTATAATGACAGCCTCTAATGTCCACTGCAGGGACACCGGCCTACTCTTAATAATTGATAGTGAATGGACTCTGATCTACCACGGGAGTCCAATCCGGATTGGTAGATGTCACATATCGTCGAATTTTAGATTCTAAGACATGCCGGTTTCCTCGCGATATTTTCCGTCACCGTTTGGAGCACAATTTTCAAGGGGAAAAAGCTTATTTGTGAAGCTTTGCCTAACTCCTCAGGAAGAACTCTTCATTCAATATTTAAGAACGAAATAAAAGTACGATTACATTATATTCGATTTATCTTCATCGATCTATTCCTGGCAACCTTTGCCCTATATTATCTACTCCAAATATCTATCTACATAAATTTTTTGAAACAACATTTATATCTTGATTTCTTAATCATACAATCTTTTAAACTCAGATTTCATGGTCGCGGGAGCTTTTTTGTTTCACGGTAGACCAGCAGATTGATGTCCGTGTGCCCCAGGTGATCCCCGTATAAATTGCCAGGAAACACCAGGCTTTTTGCTTTACGACCGACTGTTGGAATATTATCGTAAGGTCAGATAGGGACGGAATTGTTGTGCTCAATCTTCAAGATGAAAACTTCATTCGTGCGTAGACCTAAGTTTTTGTAATACATTATTTGCGAAGAATCTTTGAAAGAAATCTAACAAATTCTTTTTCACACTTATTTTTGAGCTGTGACAAAAAATTAGGCTGTTAAAGTTGGGTAGTCTGTGACCTTTACTTAAAGAGGATCTTTTATTAATAAATCTTACTACTGGTAGATGGAAGAATGGAAAGTGGTTCTTAGCCGTTTTGGTGGAAATCAAAACAAGAAAATATTCTCATCTGAAATAAAAAAATTATCGTCCCTTAAATTAACAACTTACACTTAATATAATTAATACATATTCATAGTGGTGTTCAAACTGCAACAATTATTTTTTTAGTTCATTACTTTATGTCCTTTTACATACATGTCGGTCGAAATCATCCCTTTTGCTTTCGCCGTAGTCGGGTAAAAATGACAGAAAAGGTTATTTATATCAACGAATATATTATTTTGTATAAATACGTTGTGAGTATAAATACGTATCTTTAATTAAAGGTTGCTTCTAAGCAATTATAAGTATCACCCATTTAATGCACGTGAGTCTTCAATCGCCTTTTCCTGCGACCTTTGCAGAACTATCCAGAACAGTTCAAAAGGGATGACGTGTACGTGTATAAAATAACCGATAGACGCCAGTTGAGATGGTTATGGAGCATCTACCTTGTCTATCCGTAGCCGAGATGCAGCCACAAATACCTTCACGTAAATACTTTATTCCACTTCATGTACATAGTTTGCAGTATTGAAGTTTACTCACAAAACAACGGAGCGCGCCCAAACCGTGATCGATCCGCGACCGAGACGGGACGAAACAAGCATTACTATGTTCCCACTCCAGTATTTTTTCTCCAGGAGACAATCTTCTTCTTTTTATGTGAATAACGTGACCACGCTGGTGTCGGAGTTTTCAAGCCGCTTGAAGGCTTTCGATAGCTTTTCGACTACAATACTACCTACAGCGCTGTGCTGAGTGAGCTATAAGGCCAGTAAAAAAAAACAACATAAAGTACTTTAAAAACGTGGTTTTTACTCTAATCCGTAGCTTAAACTCGTGATCGGCTTACTCTCGCTAATAAGGAATGATACTGTCCCTATATTGAAAATATATGGTTGATACCGGTGAATGGTTGTATGGTTGATATGGTTAAGCCCGGTGAGCCCTGAAGACGCCCTGATTGTGTGATTAGCCTGAACTGCCAAAGTTCAAAGTTCAACAGTCTGTCAGTAAACGTAGTTTCTCTTGTAAAATATAATGAAAATGGATCCATGTAAAATGTTGAATAACAAAAACCTTACAGACTCATTATTTGCAGAGAAAATATTAGAGCTGTGGATATGAATATGAAAGTAATACGTTTCTACAGCATTGAGATAAAATTATATACAGTATTGTACAAATTAAAATTGAATTTAATATTTTAACATTACCGAGTTTGTTTTTATCTAAAAAATCGGCCAAGGTCGAGTCGGACTCACGCACCGAATTTTCCGTCTAACTTGTAGGTTTTTTCACGTATATTTTTTGGTATAAATAATTACAAATTTACGGTTTTCGGATCTTTTCCTTTACATGGTGTTGATGTTGCTTGTTGTCAAGGCATATACGTCCGTAACTTTTGATAGCATTGTCTTAGACGTTTGATTTTTTCACACTTCCAATTGTAGACCTCCAGCCGTTCCTGAGAAAAGGTCTTGACAGACAGACGGACAACGAAGTGATCCCCGAAGGAACAGAAACAATTATAGGGTTTTTTTTCCTTTAGATATACGGAACCCTAAAATGGATCACACCTCATAAAAAACTTTTCTCTTCTTTCATCTACATACTGAATATAAATATTGAAATATAAGTTTCGACGATCTAAACACAAAAAAATGTAAATCCTTCATTGTCTGTCTGTTAATTAAAATTAAAGTTCTGTTAATTAAAATTAGAGTTATCACTGTTATTTCTAGAAACTGAGGTTTTTGGTTATAATTGATAAATTATATAAATTGATTGTACATAACCTTATTTATGTAGCATCGATATCTATAGTTCTCGATGCAAAGGTATAACTTGCTTTACTCGTTACAAAAAGAGTGTATGACAGAAAAAAGATATAAAAAGCTAATCTTAAAATGATCATAACTAACAAAAAAAGCTATATTTTATAAGTATGCATATACTCCGTGAGAGCTCCGTGGTGGCTTAGTTGTTTCACATCCTTTTGTGATGAGCGTAAACTTTGTTCTCGGGTGTTGTCCATAAAACTTGCGACAGGGAATCGTAGTGCACAGAATGTATAAACTTATTTTATTAAATAACCACTGAGCGACTTTCAAAGAATTTGCTGTCTCTTAGGAAATTTTATTCCATTTTAACTTTGAAACCGTTGCAACTCTCATATGAGGATAATAAGGATACGATTATAGGAGATTCGCAGAAGAGCATTGAAGTAAATATGGTAGCTCGTTAAAATTGTTAAAATACCGTGAAAATATCGTGCAACGTCGGACACTGTTGAGAAGATACCGCTAGGCTGAGCCTTAAGGTGCCGTTTTAAGACATGTAACTGCAAACTACAATATAACAATCTTCACCATACAATGCTCCAAGGGGAACCATGTTAACCACGTCTATATGCATTCACATAAGAGTCAATTTATCCCCCGGGTGGTAAAGCAAACACAAGTTAAACTTGTGCCAAGTTCATGGTGAACTTGCATTGCGATGTTCCGTTGGAAGGGTGTGGGTGCGTGAAATTACAGGCGCATGAGACACAGCCCAGTCTCCGGTGACCGGCGCAATACAATGTGACATAGGTAGGTTCTCATACTTCAGTAAGGATGTTAAAATTAGGTCGGTTGTCAAATCGAAAGAGGCCACAACATTGCTTTACGTATTTAAACAGGGGCAAGGGTTCATCAGAATATTGTGAATACAAGCTAATAAATAGTTTAGTCATTTAGTAATCTGGTTTCGACGAGAAGAAGGAAGTACAAAATTTTATGATTAAAAAAAAATTCCCTTAAACCGTCAATTTGTTGCAAAGTAAGTAATGCTATATTAATAAAAAGTAATATTTAAATATCATTTAAAAACATTAAATACCCAATAGCAGAACCTATTGATGCTAATTTTAAAAACTTACATTTTTGTACATGTGATTCAGCAATAAAAATACACATTGAATTTGACTTTGAAAACCCCCCTTTACATCTAAGACTCCTTTATATTTTTCTAATACTTACCTAAGGGGATTTTGCATCGTGTATTCTGCTTGAACGGGTTTCGTTAAGGAATGTAATATTGAAATAATGCCTCCTTTGAGAAAACAGGATTGTGGTCTCTAGGCAAAATTTATCTAATCTTCACGTAGAGATCGCAGTGTAGCTAGTGCGTCTATGGAGATCGAATAAGATAAGAAATTGGTGGTTTATATAAACAAAATATGCAATATGCATGAGATATACATGAGATAGATGAGATATATGAGATATATGAGATAGATGTAGATCTCTGATCTACTTTTTAGTTCGATATTCTAGAACTAAAAAGTAGATCAGAGATCTCATGTGCCGTTAGTAGGCTTGTGGATGGACGGACTGCGTGAAAGATAATATGGGTAAAAAAGGAGTAAGTACTGATATGACGGCTGATAGAAAATAATAGCAAAATTAAACATGCTTGACCCACCTATATTGAGTTAAAGGCAGGAAGATGATCAGGCTGGTGACCAGGCAGTGGGAATATTAAAGCCAGATACAGAACAGTGGACAAGTCACTGACTGGATAATTTTATCACCATCCAAAATGTAAGGGCATCGTCAAAAAATTACTTCCATCCTTTGGAATCCTTTGGAAAGAAAGTCCTAAACAAAGTACAGACGTGCGCAGAATACACGTGTATAATTTGTTAGATCGCTTCAATTGTAGTATATCTCTGCAGTATACAGTTTACACTTTTATCCACGGAAGTGCCTCACGTAAGCAACTCAGATTCAACCTTATTTTGAAGCTGCTAATATTCAGAATTCAACGGAATGTGATTAGATTTACGTAATTTACTCTGTGAAATAACAGTGTTAGGTTTATAGCAAGAGCTGTACTGTGAATCTCATATGGATTATATTTTAAACCATCTTTAAAAAAGTGGATTTTTTTAATTCAGGTGTAATTCTTTTATCTGATAACAAGTACCTTTAGGGTGATATCATAAAAATATGGAAAAATTACACGGACGAAAAAAGAGAATGCTATTATAGTATTGAAATAGGTTTTTTAGATTTTTTAGTTTTAACGATTTCACTGGTTTTACCTTAATAAAAACAGTATCTGTTATTAAAAGCATAAAATAAATACGAGTAAAAAAGCACGATGGCACAAATGTAGACTTTAAATCCAAAGGTCACTAGATCAAATACGATTACACACGTCAACCAAGGAGTTTTTTATTGGAAATTTAAATACTTCGTTATAATGGGCCAATTCGTTTGGACATAACATTCCGAGCATACCTCGTTTTTTGACGCATAAATTCACGCCATTCTCCCCGAAGAGTTAGATGAAGCGTTTTATCAGTGTGTGGATAACACTATCGTCGGAACGTAGACAGGACAAGTGATCTCAATGCCAAAACTGTTTTTTCACAATTAAATGAGCTACTACTTTTTTCAGTAGAGTAAAACATGCTCAATTTAAAATGTTCTGACATCCTGAAAATTTACACTAATGATATTTATTACGAAGTCGGTCGGATTTCGAAGATTTTCGGACTCTGCTGGTAGATTAAAATCAACCCTGCCAATAAGAAGAATCGATATTCTTCTGGGTAGTTTTGACATTCTTTGGGTATGTATTATTGATAAGTTGATTGTAACTCTGCCTTGTGCGACATAGGTCGTGGGTACATTTCCCACTCAAGACAAGCATTTGTGTGACGATCATTGATGTTCATTCTGTATTTGAGTTTATGTGTATTATTTACAAAAAATGGCTCTATAAATATTGTATAGATGGGAATTTAATATAAGTATTATATAGAAGCTAGATGGGGCTAGATTTTAGAAATGCATTTCAAGTAGGAATTCTTCTTAACAAGATGCTGTATTTATACTTAATTATTATAATCATGTTCAGTGTAATTAGGTTGAAATAAATAGTAAGCGGGGACAATTAATTAGACTGGTAGGAAATAAACGTTCCGCATAATGGCGTCTGCGTTTAATTGTCTGAGACCGACTGCTTTTAATTACTATCTACTGGTTTATATACAGGCTGGTATTGATCTGCTATTTGCGTACTACATTAGAACTGTGTGACCCTCAGTCCCTACACGTGTCCCCTGGGTAGTACAATAGGAGCAATCCAAAGTAGTAATAGAACTTTTGACGAATTCGTCTGTAGGCGTACTGCCTCCACATCTAGTAATCCGTAACAAGCTGTAATGCTCACGCGTTGCTATGTACCGATGGAAGAGTGTGGGTGCAGGTGATATTATAGGCATTTGAGACCTAAAATTCCTGTCTCATAGTGACGGCGCAACGCGATGTGATGTCTTCTCATGCTTTAGTAGAGGAAGACCATAGTCGTATTTTTGTTGTTTAACATCAGGTAATATGCCTGATGGTCCCATTACTTTGAGACGGGCATGTCTCATTGACCTGTATTTTTCCGGTATCCACACCCTTCCACTGGAACACAGCAGCCCGAGTACGCCACTGCTAGGCCATTTTTATTAGCTATTTGCGGTTAATCTAAGTATCATATTTTTACTTTTTCGTGGCTTTCCTATAAAGCTCGTTCTCGTTATGAAATATTGTTTCGTATTTCTTACTTATTATTACAGGGATTTTTGTCCTAAATCTTGTTCTATTAGACATTGGTTTTGATAGAGAATTTAATGTACGATTACGTGAGAAAATTGAATTAAATTTAAGCCAACTCAGAATGTCTCATAAGGACATACATAAGGACTGTAGTATTTTATGTCTTTCTTTATTTTACGATAATAATATTTTGAAATAAATTAAAATTATTTGAAAAATTGCAATGTAAAGATTGTGTTCCACTGGAGAAGAACTTTATGGTATTTGATAAACCCAATAGTCCAGTCCAGTTCGACACAGTCGGACAAGTAGCGTATAAAACAATTTATTTCCTCAAACGACGCAACACATCACAATTGCGTCGATTTGTCTCGTAAACGTACAATTCTTGTGGATCCAAACAAACTGTGGAGCACAATTTATCAGTATAACGAGCTTTTTCGAATCTCCTTAGGTGTCACTTGGTTCATTTATTTTTTTCTTATCCATTTTCAGTTCGATCACATGTTGGGGCATTACTCTCGCGTCTCCTTTTAAAATGTTATCAACTCGTTGTCTTGACTGCGAGAAAGAGCTATTTGTCAAGAGAAAAGGAATTTTGCAGCGGATTTTGAGGGTCGAGAGTTCACAGTTGCCAGGGGCCCGATATTAAGGAGCGGAATGAGATGGCTTATCCTGTTTTAAGTATTTTTAATCGACTACAAAAAAGAAGACTTTGATTTAGCTGTATGTTTTTTTTTCTCTATGTTTGTTACGCGCCTATCTTCTACCATAATCTGAAGTAATTGTGTACCAACTTTTAGCAGTTTAAGTATTGGAGTAGTTTGATTAGATTTATATAAACCAACAATGTAGTCCTTTGATCCACCGATAAATTTGTAACCTTCTAACAAAATAATGTAATTAGGGGATTGCAGATACAAGACAATTCAAATTACTTAATTACCTGACTTATCTTGTCCGTCCAAATTTTTTTTCACGTTTTTCCATATGACGTACCACCTGATGTTGAGTGGTTTAACGCCTACCACATACAACAGAAAACCCAAGAAATATTTTCCATTCCTTAATCCATTTCTGTATAAAAGAATGGTTGTAGAGTGAATAATACATTCCATTATAATGGTAACAGTAAAATAGTGCGAAAACAATAACATACTGCAAATAGAAAACGAGATGTAGGTGTGACGTTAGTACCGAACTGTATTATTATCACTTTCTAAGGAAATAAAAACGTTGAAGGAATGCGTTTTGGTATCATGTGCTTGCCGAAGCTGAGTTGAATTTCTAGGTACAGCTGGGATGACAAAGCCGTCATCTTTTACTATTCTGTTCGTTAGTTAGCGATTACTATTACTGCAACATTAAAATAAAAACCATTAAAAAAAACATTTATTCACTCACTAGCTGCATCTCGCGGTGTTACTCGCGGTGGTTGTCCTACAGGAATACATAACTTTTTCGGGATAAAAGGTAGGCTTTGTATTAATCCAGGGTATAAGGTAACTCACAACAAACTTAATCTTAATCCGTTCAGTCGTTGAGGCGTGAAGGAGTAACAAACATACATGCAGACAAACTTTTGTATTTAGAATTCCCTGTGTCGTAGGTGGCATGGACAAACACAGAAACACAAGATTAACACCCGAGAACATCTTCTACGCTCATCACACAAAGTTTCCACCAGCCAGGAATAACCCTATCGTAAAACAAAGGGGTTTGATATATACATCAAGCATATATTATGTGTATTATACATATTACTTCCTAATTAAGAAAAATAATTGATTGAAAAAACTTTAGTGCATATATTTTTTTGGCTAGACCACTAAGAAGAGTGGTAAATGCGGTTTTGCTACCAAATATAATCAGTTAAAAAGTCGTATTAAAATATTTAATACAGGTCTCGCACCCTGAACTTTGAAAGGATTCGGACCAAATTATAATAATCTCTCAAAAGAACGGGATTGGAAGTATGGATTAGCATTTATATTCAGATTTTGAGGTAAAAGTTACTTAACGCTGCTTCGAATTCACTTAACTGTCTCGAAGCTTCATGGTTTGCATTTAAAACCTTATCTAACTAACTAGTCCTTCTTATTTTGAGACAGATTTGGTTATTATCATATAAGATTATGTTTTTTTTTTCCTGTGGCATTAACCCTCCTTAATATTATTGACTTGTGGGTTCGATTTCCTGGTTATGGACCATATCATATAAGATTATGATTTTTTTTTTCCTGTGGCATTAACCAACGTAATATTATTGACTTGCAGTACGTTTTGGGTTCGATTTCCACCCAGGATAAATATTTAAACGAATGTTTTGACACAAACATACATGAAGATATTGTTGTTATATTTGCCTTTATGAAAGAATAACTGTTTAGGCTTTCAGGACATAAGTAACAGTATTTTTCACGTATCTGATTTATTTCATACTAGGTGCGACCCCGCGGGTGACTTTTTATCCCGCGGTTAAAAAGTCAACATGAGACGATGAGAAAAACTAAGTTCTTTTTTTTTCCGGTCACAAAAAAAATCTTCACGTTTTCGGGATAAAAATGCCCATGTAGCCTTCCTGTTAATCCAGGGTATGAGCAAAGTTTATAAAAAAAATATTTTTTTTTAGCGCATATTTGAACTTATTTTTCGTTTTCTATAATAAAAGCATACTCCTTATAACATCAACTCTCTACCAGTAAGTCCAGTATAAGTCCGTTTTGGAGATTAGCTGGAATAAACAGACAGACAGGGAAACAAAAAACAATTGTTATATTTACTTTCAAATACATTAAGTAAAAAGCTATAGTTATGACATTACAAACAAACACTTCAACTTTATTTATTTGTTTGTATGATCTGAACCTCAGCAGTAGATCTGAAAGCGTCAAATTGAGTATTTAACCCGTAATTACTAGCAAAAGTAACCGAAGCGTGATATTGATATTAAATTAAATAAGCGAAGTCCTTAAATGAATTCCTGTCTCAGAGGTCGTATTCTCAGATCCATATAGACTATATAATCTCGCAGAATCTTGCACATTACTGTAAACATTCCACAGAAACAAAGTTTTTTTTCACTGTACTATAATATTATAGATAGCCTTCATTTACGCGAGTTTTTAGTGAGAGCAGAAGGCATAAAAACTCATACTCACGCTCATTTATACAGCCTAAGGAATGCTACGGAACATTTGGTTTTGTCAAATAATGGTCTTCCAATACAGTTAGAAATTAACTAATAATACAGCTAATGCCGAACTAATTACTTACGCACTACGGACCTCAGCTTACGTCGCTGTTCACCGAAATTTCTCATTTTCATTCGAGATTTTATAACAGAAGAATTTCTCGAGTGTGTCACTCGAGAGAGTCTTCTGAAAGTAACCCCCTTTATTTAACTATCTATGATCAATTTACGTTTAATTATTCTGCGGAAATGGTTTGTTGGTTTTAATTGAATGATTCATTAATGTTTTGTCATTTACAATTACGAACATACAATTATCGTGGATCTGATTAAGTAGTGAAGTTGGGCATTTTAAAATAATTTGTTTGTATAGTACCTATTTATAGGCGTGTAGTAATACACACGAAGATTTTAAATCCTTGATTCACCGGTTAAAATTTAGATTTGCAACTTTGTAGAACTATAAAATGTTTAGTTCTAGAATATGCCGGTTTTCTCGCATACGTACCAGCCTCTTAATGTTCCCACTGCAGGGCATTATCGAGAGTAGGCCGGCCTACTCTCGATAATTGAGAGTGAATGGGCTCTTATCTACCACGGGAGCCCAATCCGGATTGGCAGATGTCACATGTCGTCGAATTTTTAGTTCTTAGACATGCCGGTTTCTTCACGATGTTTTCCGTCACCGTTTAGAGAATGTGTGTGGCAGTACTTCTCCGGACGAAATTTGCACAAGTTCTAGTACCACTAAAAGTAGTACTGCTACTAGTCTTATTTGTTTTTGGCAGTGGCAACATTAGAGGCGGGTACGGTACTTTTGACTCTATGTATTTTATCTGTTCGCAGCAAACGTTCCGTGTTGATTTCGTTCTGCACAAAATAGTTAAATAATTAAACTTTAACTGGGTAATGTTATCTCGCATACAGCCCAATGCGGGTAGAAGGAATCGCGCTAAACTACGAATAAGTTGGTAAAGATACATTCGGTCTCTATCCTGTTTGAAAATGAAAACTCGTAGATACAAAATTCGGTATAAATACAAATTTAATACATTTTGTGAGTTGTCTTTTAGTCAAAGTATTCAAGTTGCTATACATTACTATCATGCCTTTAAGTACAACAAAATTTAGACACTTGACTAAGGGTGCATTGTAATGTTATATGAGTTGAAAATTTAATTATTTTCTTTTCGAACGAGTAAGTCAGCGCTGAATACGGATTCTGAGCTACAAAGAAGGAAAATTTAATTATGATTTCAACTTCATGAAACAAAACAGATTGTAGAAACATATACATAAGTTCGTTTTCTTTGTGGCCCACTTTGTTGTCGATGTTTTCAAGCCACCCGAAGGCATCCGACTTGGCTTTTCGACTAGTATAGTGTACTATGTTCCTAAATAATTGAACTACTAAAGTATTAATTTGCTACAATATAACTTTATTCGTGAATTATGTCATGTAAATACTAGGATTAATGGTACAGTGTCAACCATGCAATAATAAAAAAACATTGAAATCATTGTAATAACTTATATCGAGAATTAATCACAAAGTAAACGTTAAAACAAAAAAGAACATCTGTCAAGGGAGCTATCATAATAATTTATAAGTAAATAAGTTTACGGCTTCTCTTATTTCAGCAGGAATTTCGCCGTAGATTTTCACAGAAATCGGGTAACATTTTTTATTAGATAGGACAAGTTGAATTTCCGAATATTTTGATAACATTCAAATACTTAATATTTAATTTTTAATTTGTCCTCTTTTGTCATTTACAAACAGAATCAGATTCATCCGTAATAAATTTTGTTACTTAAAAAATTCAGAGTTGCAAACGTCAATGGTTTGTGCTAAAAAATATATCAGGTTGATTCTAATCGACAGCTCGATTCAACACTATGATTACATAAAGAAGTAACTGATTAAAAAAATCTTAATCAACCATTTTCAATACTTTTTAAAACATTAGTCACCATTAGGGGGTCATCCTACTATTTAATAAAATAAAGATGCACAACCAGCGAAGAAAATATTCATAGAAAAGCAAACTAAACGAATTTGTTTACTTGGATGAAATATTTTTTTCCAGTTATATTGATTTAACAACCAAACTATTATTATAAAAAAATAATAATGAGAAAATAAAATAAAACCAAATTTTTACACACCTCCAAAAGTCCAAAAGAAAATCTACGAAGATCCAATTAACAATCTCACATTAGTATGTACCGAATCACCCAGTGGAAAAATTCTATCCAATACTTCACACACCCAACAACCGACTTTATCAACCTAAGCAATTTAAACAATCAGTTTGTTTGCACGAACTACTGCCCCGGGGTCGTAAATATTAATACAATTAGCCCTTACTGGCACCCAAGGGACATGATTTATCGCCGAATACGAATTTGTAAGGTCAGCGGATAATTTGGAAGAAATTTCAAGTAATTTGCAGAAATTATTCCCTGGTACGAGTTGATTGAGAGAATCTCTAAACTTTACAATTGCTGATTAAAATCTATATCACTTTTCCATCAATATGCTGATCAGAAATAGAAATGTAAAAACCAACTCCAATTTAAGGGGTGGTTTTATAGGTACATCTTATCATTGTAATCACTTACATATGAGCACCTATCGAAGCAAATAGACAAACATAAAAAAGCGAATTAAGAACAAACTTATTTTTAGGAATCGACTAATGATACACTTATCTGTGTCATACTATACGTTCAAAAACAGCAAAAAATATTGAGAAGAAATCAGTTACAAGTCGCCAAGAGAGAGGGCTAGATTTTTAACGTCTACAAATCTAGATTTGGGTCACTACTCACAGGCTCCATAGGCACGTTACATGTACACAGATATGTCAAATAACAGACAGCTTTTATGTTTGACCTCGAATTAAGATTACGTATGTTCCAACGCTGAATAGAATATAATTGAACAACAATTTTGTTGGAAGGTGCGATTAATGAATGGGAATTATTATTATGCATACTTTAGCACTGACCCAACAATCTCAATGAAATACAACGGTCGGCGTTACAACGTATATCGTATTGCCAACAATAAAATTGTATCACTGCAAAGACATATTGTTTACTAAATGTGGCAATAAAATTCATATTAAGAATGACCAAAAATTTTCTTAAAAATATGGTCACACATAACTATGGAGTGGTTATGGGATAAAAAACCAGTGGAAAGTTGTCAAGGCCATATCGGCACAACTACGTATGATTTAAAACATGATTTATGTAGGTTCGTCATATTCACGAGAGCTAGCCGAGATAATTCCAAAGTTCTGTATAATGTAACCAATGTTTATTTGATGTAACTCAAATAACAACTCTAAAACATATTTAAGTGACGTTGAAACCAGTGATTTTAAAACGGGGTCAAAAATGTCCAACTCCAATGGGTCAAACTCCAGTCTGTTTTTCTATGCGCTCGGATTTTTGCAGAAATTTGGAAGGGTTTTTTATCAAAACTATTGTATTTTTATAGTGTTTTATAATAATAATAATAAAATTAATGTTTTTCAAGTAGTACTTCATTACCAATCCTCCCAAATAGTATTTAAAAGTATGTGATACTTTCTCGTGTTTAAACTTTGTATCCACAGATGCGGTACAAAATATGTTGTCACTTCCAGTAACATAAACATAGTGTAATAATATCGTCCGCTGTATAAGCAAAAGGGAAATAAGCCGAAATAAGGGGAGGTCCCCGTAATTAATGCTTACGTTTAATTGTACTCCAAATTGCTTGAGACGGGTTCTTAACCGTGAGACAGGCTCTTAACCTGACGAGACAATGAAAAATATGATGATCACTTAAATTGGAAAGGAATCCTAATTTACAAATTATCTCTTAAACGTTTCAATTATTTCTCCTTCAGTGAAGTAGCTTTGATAATTCGCTTCACGATTTAATTGATACAATGTATCTTTTTTTTAAAGTGGGATCAGCTAAAGAACCCTATACAGTGTATACCTACTGTAGCATTATTTTCTTTAAGTAATTTTTTTGTATGTTATTGCAGGCAGTGGAGTTGGCGGTAAAGTGGTCACCTCTATCCATAGACATCTGCAATACCAGAGGCAATGCGGTTGCGCTGCCATTTTTTTTATGTGAAAGCTGTTGCAATGCTCATATGCTTGATAGCATGATTTAATTTTTCTATTTTGGCAACACTAAAAAAGAAGAAAGATTGCGAATAAAACACCAAGATAGCAGTCGTACAAACCATGTTTTATTTATTAGCATTATTAAATTTTCATCATATTTATAAAAATTAACAGCACATACCAATGGGAATACGTAACAAGGACTTATTACTGTTGTTATAGGCGGAGGTTACCACTTAACATCAGATGGGCATTCAGCTCGTCCTGTCATTACTAGATAGGCTGAAAAAAATAAGTTTTTCGCCTGTAAACTTTATACAATAACACTTTCTCAAAATGGTGATGGATCCTCTAAGCTAACCAGAAACCGATAACTGAACATTATATGATAAAACCACATTTTCCGAAAATAATAAAAGCCATTCTACTTTAAAACTAATACACTAAGAAAAATTTAATTCCTATCAAATCCGCTTTCATGCTGTTGGGGTACTTCAGAATCGCTTTGTCTCAAAGTTGGGAGTATGATCCTCTTAGGGTGCCGATACACGTTCGCTTATCTATTAAAATTCAAAATAGAAATTACAAGTTAGCCTGCATCAGTGCAACAAAGTGGAGATAAGCCCACTTCGGTGCTTTGAAGAGACTTGAAGTGAATAGGTCTGCGACAGTGCTATTAAAAAGCCGGTTATGTTAGGTCTTGTAAGTGAATTGGTTCGGCAATACGCAAGAAAAAGCCGGATATATCTTACTTATTCATGTGACCTCAGTATAATACAGACATTTCTTACAAACAACTTATATTTCATTATCTTAAAAAAAAAACAGACATATTTTATCAATTATAGCAATTATCGATAGTATATTTACGTACTTGAAAAATAATATAACCAGCTCAGGATTAGGTTGCTTGTACTAATATCACCAACAACGTAAGCAGAAAAAGTTTCTAATAAGACTATAGAATTTAAATAGAATAAAGTATTAATGAAAATAAATAAAATCAGTTTAAAACGGAAGTTTATCAAATGGAAACACTAACAACTCAAACCCGTCTGGTTTAGTAATAGACCCAGACAATAATTACTTTATACTTTTGAATAGTCATTAAATTAAAAATTAACACAATTTGCTCAACTTTTTGTTGAAGTATGTACCACAAGAGGGTATAGTACACGTACAGAAACGTAGTGATATTAAACGTAGTGAAAAAAAGTATATAAGCATAGCTCAGTGCAACTTTGAAGAGGTTTAAGAGTGTGGTGGTGTGGTAGTGTGGTCGGCTTGCCTTGTAATTTATAAAATAAGTCGGATGACGGCTAAAAAAGTTTGGTTCATCAAAACATCCAAGTTAATTCTGATTGTGTCAGTTAATCAAAATACGATAAGGCCGGCACATAACGTGATTATAAAGGACCCTAACAATAAAAATTATAGAATTAATAAAAACATAAAAACGATCTGCAAACAGTAAATCATACAAATTAAAATGCATCAAAAGCATAAATGTTTTGCATAAAAGCATCCGTCTACAAATACATTGATTTTATGTCAATGTTCATTGCAAACAGGAGAAAGAATGTCTGTTAAAATTTGATGCCTGTCAAAAATATCACAGCCGGATTTACTAAAAAGACGGATTCGACCAACTCTCTGAAACTACTTATATCAGTTACGACCCTGGGGTTGCATTATACGGTAGGAATATATACCAAGATAATCAAATACCTGAAATTCTCTTTCGTAAGTGAACTAAGGATAAAGTAAGCTTAGTGGATTTACGGATTTGATTCGCGAAGTTCTTGATTTCAGCTTCGTTACTATATCGTAGTGAAATTGGCGTATGAGAAATTGCGTGAATCATTCTAATTTTTTTTTTTTTTACGATATAATGGCCTTTTCCTTACTTCTAAGTAAACTGATATTACTAAATATTTTGCTTGTCGTGGAGCAGAGTGACATCTTACTATGGAGTTTTATCTTTGATTCAGAATATTGGTAGCATTGTCAGGAAGCTGAGACGGTGGCGTAATTTCATCGCAACCCAAATATTACGACCAGTGTCCCCATACTTCGATCGTGTTAATGTTGTTTATGGGCGGTGGAATACACTTAAAATCAGGGGCCTATCCCACATGAGGTGTAGTAATTTATACATTATATGATATTGAATATAAGAATGATTTCCGTATCAGCCTCTGATGTTCCCACTGCAGGGATACCAGCCTACTTTCGATAATTGAGAGTGAATGGGCTTTGATCTACCACGGAAGCCCAATCCGGATTGGTAGATGTCATATGGCTTCGAATTTATGGTTCTAAGACATGCTTGATGTTTTCCTTCACCGTTCTTCACAATAAGAATCATTATCGTTATATTAATTACTAGCTTTTGCCCGCGACTTCGTTCGCGTGGACTTCAGGTTCGTCCCGTCTAGTCTAGTAATAAGTAGTGCCTTGAAAATTCGCAAAACGGACACAACCGTCAACGACGTCTGCCCTCATGCGTCTGCCCGCGTTCGGGTCGCGCACTCAGCGATGAGCCACTTCTTCCCCACCGCACCTACCCCGCTCCCCCCACGCCCCGTTCGCCTGGCACCGCTGCCGGTATTTATCACCGAAACGGTATTTATCGCCGAAATTGCTATGACTCTGCATTTTAAATCTGTGATATCTTCGAAAATATTTATTTAATTTACATGCTGTAAAAAGCCATATTGATCTTTATTAAATGCACAATGTATTTAAGATACTTAATTGGATAAGGATTAATACTGTATTGCTTAAATTCGCTTCGTAAATAAGCCATTATTTCTCGTACAAAGTAAAGGATAAAAAATGGTTATTGTGGGTTATTCCTAAGAGATAAACATATACCATCACGGACTTTTTTGGAGACCTTTTTAAGTTGTACAATACTGTAGTACATTGTTTTGATCTATCTTGTAGGATTCAGTCAGCGTTTGCAATGTAAGCGGAAAAAATGTGTTTTTTTACGACCTCACATTAGAAACTATTATGACTATTAAACCTCAAAAATTGTAGCCTATATGTTATTCTGATGTATAAGCTATATTGTGGTAAAGTTTCATTCAAATCCATTCAGTAGTTTTTACGTGAAAGAGTAACAAACATCCATACATCCATACATCCATACTTACAAACTTTCGCCTTTATAATAGTAGTAGGATAGGATAATTAAATACTAGAGATACTTTACCAATTTTTCGTAAAACGATAAGACTTGATATTAAATTGTATGTAAAGCTATTCAATAATCAATCATTTATTTTGTTAGAATGAATACGTCAATACTGTTATAAAATAATAATAAGCCGTAATATACACAAGTAACTAATTAATCACAATATATCTAATATTAAATATACAGAATACAAATATATAACAACATTTGTATATACGTTTGCAACATTCAATATTCTGGTTATACCTACATAGATGGCATAAAAATGTTAGAAAAATAAACTTATTATAAAAATAACTTGCACCGGCAAATACGAACACAAAAAAAAAGAACAACCCAACTATGTTGAGTCATTCTTTAGAGCCAATCTTTCATGAATGCGGCAATTGACTTTTTTACAAATTTAAATCAGGCGTATAAAAGCCCAACCCATCACAACAGTCATGAAAAAAAAAAACAACAACTTACGGAAAAACTGGCGAGTGTGAAAAAACAGTTGTTTATTAACAAGCCATAGAGACAATGTATTAGTCAAAATACAAAATAAAATCCTTCAAAAACGTGACCTAATCAAAACTAAAGTTTATATTACGGCGAAGTCGTGAATTTTTCACAACGTTACGAAGATTTTACGTCCAAACTTAAATTGCGGACCTATCCCAGTGGTGACAATTTAGATAAAAAAATTATAACTTCAGAGTTCCAAGGTTCGAAGTGAATCAAATTTAGCGAAGTGTGAATTTACAGCGGTTGACTTTGAGATAATATATTGTGAGTTTAAGCTTATTTTCTTTTAAAATATTAACTCCTTGTTACAGGAATTTATAAGATACTGGATTTTTTGAGAAAAAAATTGTAATATTCTAGAAAAGGTTGAAGACACCAACATATTATAAAAGTTAGGTTTTGAAATTAGTGGTGACTACGACGGGGCTACGGGAATTGCTTTCGCTTGCTTCCGCGGCTTCTCAGCGCCATCGTCTCGTCGGTGTAGCAGATTCCAAGTGTGGTAAAAGTGGGACGAGAGGGGAGACTCTCCCCCCATTCAGCTCAGAGTGATGCCCAGGAGCATACTGGGCATCCAACCCTCGCGAGGATCTAATCCTGAAATGGTGACCTCACAATGAAATTTTAAATTCCTGGAGTTTACAACTTCACATTTCAGAACAAACAATGAGAAATCGAAATAAATTTGATCGTGATCGTAAAATTTCATTTATCCAACGAACAGGTAGAGACATGAAACTCGTAAAACTGAACGCATAATTTTAATCCGTCTAAAGTTTATGATACCGGAATAAACGTCGCATCCTTTGCATCATTAAAATTTTGCGATGTAGTTCGTTGAATTGATAGAAGTGTTTTTAATTTGAATAATGGAGAATCGTACCAAGCTACTTATAGCCTTTCCACCAGACACGTGCTAGCTAAGCGATGAGCAAGTTTAAAACCAAGCCACGAAATGCTGTGTCTATTTCCGTCCTATATTATCCTTCGTTTAATAAGTTACGTGTTAATTGTATTTAGGTAGGTTATACCGCTTTATTAATAGTAAAATTGGTACACAAATAAATCAAGGTCAGTGACTCCCATGCAAGACAATGTCATCTTTTTTATGCTTGTTTAATGACGGAATGAGTTGGTGGCCCACCTGATGGTATGTGGTTACTCCCGCCCATAAAAACAGCAAACCCTCTCAGAATAAGACTTGGATCTTAGACTGAGTTGTATTTATCCTGCTGTGTCCATAACCTGAGACGGGGGTGTAACTGATGTGCCTGTGATTTCACCGGCATCCACACACTTCCACCGAGACACAGTAATGCGAGCACTACTGCTTGGAGGCAGATTCCAGGTGTGGTAGAAGTTGCTCCTTTCGCACCACCCAGGGGACACGAGCAGGGTTTCTAGGGGTACTCTCCTATGGCCGCAGGCAACTGAGTCCCGCAAAACTGTTTTAATCTAACAATTATTAATTTAACAATTATTATCAGTGATGGGGCTTGAAAATTGCAGGACTTAATGTCAGGATGTTACGTCTCACGCGCATGTGATTTACCCAACACCCCTCCACCGGAAGACAGCGTGAGTGCACCACTGCTTGGCGGCAGATTACCAGGCGTGTAGGCAGTACCTCTCCGGGCGAACTTTGGACAAGTTGTACTACTACTACTAACTACTAATTAAACAAAGTCTAAAGAAAGGTCATAAGCATTGGCGGTGCAAGTAGCTAATTAATAGAGTGGATAATAAGTGGCTAAGTGGAGTGGCTAAGTGGATAATAGAGGGATAGTACTCAAATCAGATAATGACACCGCTCGTAATCCCAAATCACTTTAATCGCTGTGTAATTGGTCCAGTAAGACTTCCACATTTGTGGCGCTTCCACTTTCAGAAGGAAATCTTTTACGTGAAGAAAACAAGGGTGGAAATCCCTCGCTTGGCTCGGCTTTGTTGACATATCTGATGGTGTACTTAACGTGTTGTTCGGATAATAGCTTTCCGATATTTTTTAAAATGTTTAATTCAAGGGCTAAGTATTATAAAGCCGGCTAGATAGACATCATCATACTAATATTATCAATGCGAAAGAAAAAAAAATGTTTGATGAAAAAAAAAATAGATATATTAGACGGCTGAATAGATTTGGATAAAATGGTAGCTCATATAATATATGATATCAAAATTACATCGTATTGCCCGAATTAATGTAACCAAATTTTCGATTACTCTGTGTAAGGCCACCAGACAGTTACATCACCGCAATTCGCTTTAACCCTTAAATTACCCAGTGACTCGATGGCCTATGTATTATGTCTACTGCATCCATCGCTAGCAAAACAACGTGTGGATGTGATTTTGTATATCGCATGATATGTCACAGATCGGTGTTTATGCACTTATATGCCACATAACATCTCTCATAATTTGACAAATAAGGTATCGTTAAAAGCGTCTTGGTTATTCGCTCGTTAAAGGCTACATAATTTTAGGCAATTATCCAAAATGGCGATTTTGGTTCGTAAATAAGTAAACCGAAAACAAAACAAAAAATTAGCAATGCCTAAAAATATTCTTCGCATATACAGAAAAAAATTAAAACTTATCGAAACTCGAAACTTAGACTCCCTAAAACATGAAAATTGTCTGTAATTTGACATATCTGTGGCACGTTATATGTGCCACAGGAGCTCTTTAGTGGTCACGAATATATTAATCTCTCTCTACCTAAAATCTAAAGGGAAAAAGGAGTTTGAGTTTTTCTGCTAAACAAGTGAGCTTATTATATTATATATTCGATTGTAAAAGTGAAGGAAGTTACTTTGACATCAGGTGACAATGTTCAAAGAGGTACATATACCTACAGATGAATTTCAATACTCATTTGTGTCTAGATATTGACTTCTCAACGGTGGTACAACTGCGCAATACCCCATCACTTATCTGGCGCATGTTCTATTATTACGCTATAATGGTACACATGAAGTTAATTAGGTTCAATTCGCGCAATTTCAGGAATAATCGACTAATAGCCGTGATTGGTTTTTGGGTCAAATCTAATCTGCTAAGTATAATGGCTGCCGTTTTGTTTAGGGTAGTATTTGGGTATATTTCAATCTGATCCCCCATACGGTCCCATTGCCAATTACTGTCATTGAAGGATCCCCGGTGGATCACAAAATAAGGGATCAGATTGGAATATCTCGTATTTGTATGTCAATAGCTGTCAGGTCAAACCATTATCACCTCTTTGTTGAGTCGTACCTTAACCAGTACTGTTTACTCTGCATAGCCAGAGCTAGGTAAGTGTGAGAGTGAATTATTTAAGTATGAAAGACGTCCCGTGTCTTCTAAAATTTGGTTCTAGATTTTCCAGATTTCTTAATCGTTTTTAAGAAATTTTGAATCTTTTTGTTATCACCAGATCAGCGCCTGCTAGGTTAAAATACAGCATCCGTACTTCAGGGGATTTTATTATATATATATATATGTGTGTGTGTGTGTACTCGTATACTCAATATACTCAAAAATCTGATATGATGAACAGTTTGATTGAAAATTATGAAAACAAATACTTAGATTATAATTTATTTCACAAAATCAATACAAAAAGTAAAAGCATAATTAGTGTATACAAGCAATAGCAGCTCAGTTGGTAGCAGCTCTGTTTTCTGAACTGGTCGTGGGTTCAATTACCACTCGGGACAAACAAATGTTTCAACATAATCCTAGAGCTAGGAGTATGTACGTTATTGCTTTATTTAATCCTAAATATATAAAAAATACATTCTATAGGAAATGAAAATAAATTTATCTCTTGAGATTATTTTTCACTGCCTAAGTAGTTCGTCATTCATGCAAGTACGATCGATGCACATCGAATCAGATATCATGACGCGTGACATGACCTGGTAAATAGACTTTCAAGGTCTACAAGCATTCGTTTTCAGAATGATGAATTTAAAAGCAAGTCTTTAAAAAAAGGATATTTATTTCCTAATAAATGGCTAATTTAAAAATGTAATAGACCAAATTCCATGATTTAATCACTTGTTTTGCGCCCTTAGAGGTAGAATA
This sequence comes from Aplocera efformata, assembly GCA_921293045.1. Lineage (NCBI taxonomy): Eukaryota > Metazoa > Arthropoda > Insecta > Lepidoptera > Geometridae > Aplocera > Aplocera efformata. The sequence goes on from OV121045.1 coordinate 3,267,246, forward strand.
TTGTCATTAAACTTCTGATTTTAATTGCATTGACTAGCCTCATAGCTCACTTAGTAGTAACTCTGACTTCTGCGCTGTCGTGGGTTCGATTCCCACCCAGGTCAAGCATTTGTGTGCGAACAGAAATGTTTGTTCTGTGTCTGGGTATTAGTATTATATGTATGTATTTACAAAAAAGTACTATATGTATTCTACCAGTTATCTCTTTCCCATATTACAAGCTATGCTTAGCTTGGGTCAAGATGACGCTGTGTGAAATATGTCAATGAATATTTAATTATTTATAGTTCGCATTAATCCGTATAGTCCGGTTGTATTTTGCGGAATCCGTTTGAAACCTAACAAAAACGCTGGTATGTAGTCCATGTCTTATTGACCTATTTACGATGCTCCAATGATATACCAGTGGGTAATTAACCACACACAATAACATTTTGATGCAATTAGTCCACAACGCTGACTTGGACAGTAATTAAATGAGAAGGTAATTGGTATACTGTAATTGTATGACAGGTAGGCTAACAGAGCCATCTATTTCATTCACTTTAGCTTCGTACATTGGGTGTTCCATCAATTCACTCAACAAATTTGCCCAAGAATTGTATAAACTAAGGATGACTGTGACATGACATCAAGTTGTTTATTTGCAGTTGACGTTCCCGAATTAGTATGAATAACTAAATAACTGAATCTATCATGGTGTTTCACGAATACCTTGGAGGTAAAACCCTATCAAATTAAAAATAATCATCTTTATCCATCTACAATAAGCGAAGATTTTTTTTCTTTTTTTATGTCAAGAACTGATGGAACGAGCTGTTGGCCCACCTGGTAGCAAGTGGTTACCCAATTCGGTCGGGTCCTCCCCGACTGAAGTGCGAAAAGGTCCAAGTCGCGCTCCGTTACGCCTGTCACTCGAGACGGGGATCTTACGTCTCATGCGCATGTTCACCGGCACCCACAACCTTCCACCGGAACACAGCAATGCGAATGCACCGCTGCTTGGCGGTTTAGCAGCGGTGCATTCGCATTGCGGTTGAGGTTTACTTCTCCGGGTGAATCTTTCACAATTTCTACTGCTGCTTTTTGTTGCTTCTTTAGCACCGTCCAGGGGGTACGTGTGGGGAGAATCATAGGAATCTATATTCACAAGCAACGATACTCCCAAAAGAGATTTCGGGAAAGAAACATACAAAAAAAATCAGAACGTCTTTTTGATGTCGGTTAAAATGGTCTATTACTTTGAGTGGCATTCTCAAAAACAATTGCGTCCGCTGCTTTGAAACCAGAACATGCAACATTGTTCAGAATTCCAGCTTCGCATGCAAATCACAGAAATTCACCTAATTCCCAACAAGGTCCATTGTAAAGCCAGTCGTCCACGTGCGAGTCCTAACTAAGGGGACTGAATTCGTTAAATGTTACGTAACCAGATTGGGAACTTAAATCCGGTTAACGTGCCCGCCAATTAGACGGGACAGGTGGCTTGCAAACAGCGTGCACTCGGCCTAAGAAACGTGCTTTGAGATTCAAATAACGGTGTTTTTAAATTAAAACAAAAAATATGAGCTGTTCTTTTTTAATTCTCCTGAAGCAACTAGACGAGCTGAAGGCCCACTCAATAAGTGGTTAGCTTTGCCAATAATAGGAATACGACTTAGGCCCAAGTTGCATACCTTTTGCGCCCGTCACCCGAGACAGGTGTGGTACGCCTCATGTAATAGTGATTTCACCGGCACTCACACCCCTCCACCGGAGCAAAAGAAAACAAGCCCAGAGAGCAAAAAAAAATTGCTACAAATAATTGAAGGTTTATCAATATTTGTAAAAGGAAATGATGTGTGAATTGTTGCATTTTGAATTGTACTAACTGAAATATAACGAGGAAGTATCAACCGAGACAAATAATTTCAATTTCTAGCATGTCAGTGCAGGCACACACAAAGAGAGAAAGAGTGAGAGAGAGTGCTTTACTGAGATACTGCTGCTCTCTTGCCTTATCTAAACCAAGCATGTTGCATTGACTGGAGCTTCTTATCGCCAGGTGAAATGCAAGTCAAACGCTTGGCTACCTTGATTAAAAATATACATTGTATGAACCGTGAAAGTCCTTAAAATGAGGATAATCTGAACGTTTATGTAAGCCGTGGATTAAAGCGAACTGTGAATCTGACGAGATTGCTGCACCACCCTGAAACAGCTTCCATTTTGTCATAAAGAGAATCTTAGTCAGATGCAAAGTGGAATTTTCTTCCTGTTTGGAGCGGTCGAACGGGGACGGCGTGAATATTTTCATAAAAATGCAAATTTTCGCCTCAGCGTATTGCGGGACACATGGTAAACTAAAGCTTTATGCTGCTAGTAACTGGAGAACGAATTCATTAGTGCATGCATTTTTCGTTGACAAGATCTTTATTTGTAATTCCTCGTCCCGGTCACTGGTCCGCTTCACTGGTCGATAAGCCATGTCTGAGGCCTTCCAGTGGCTTGAAACTAGAGTTACACACACTAAAGAAGCAGAGGTAGGAGAATTGGATGATGAAAATGAACATACGTTTACTTGATTGCGTAGTTAAGGCCCTAAAGTGCAACAAACCAAAAACTCTTATTCGCATTAGTTGGACCAAGATATCCTTTACAAAAGCTTTAACAAATCGTGTCTCAGCAATACGGAAACAACAAAAGCATTACTTCAAATCGTCATTCGGAAACGAGCCGTTACGGTTTCAGTCCTTCAGATTTCCACTGAAGGCACTTATCATATTTTATCCCTTTTTATCACTGCTGAATGCACAATACTATTCTTTTTCAATGACGAAACTCCGCTGACTGAATAGTAAACGGTGAATCTTTACTTTCAGTGTTTCTACATTCAACATTCAAAATTGACTGGATTTCTTAAAAAAGTTCACGAAGTTTTAAACAAAAGTAGTTTTATATACTTTTATTATATCTGCAGACGAGCATTTTTGGGTCTTTTTATTATTATCAAAAATAACAAGTTCATTTTACGGAAATGTAAAAACCCCGACTCAGTGTAATACCTTGAAACGGTTGAACTGATTTTGATAAAACATATCTAAAAACCACCGCTACTAAATCTGCTTTTAGATGAAAAAATTGCACCCAAACCGTTATATCCATTTAAAAGCTACGGTGCTACAGACAGACAGACATATACACATATCGGTCAAAGTTATGCGTCCTTTTTTTTGCGTCGGGGCTTAAAAAGTAAAATATGCCGCAAAAAAACTTAAAAAAAAACCTGACGAATATTCAAGGGAACGCAAATTACGTTATTTCGTTTACTTAGATGACATATTTTTTCCAGTTATTTTGATTTAACAACCAAACTATCAAACTGATATTGATAAAATTTATATGAGACCTATCTGAAAGTATATCCTTCCAAATAAAAAAATAATTTTTCAAATCGGTCGATAAATACCGGAGCATTGAGGAAACAAATGTATTAAGAAATATTTCAATTGATAACAGAAGTCGGTTGATAAATAGTAAACACTAGAAAATCAGTGGATGTAATGATATTGGGATATGGCAACACTGCTCACTTTTTTCGTGAAAAGGGTCGTTTCGTTTATCGATCTCGTATTGTGAACGCAACTCGAATCACAATGAACTTTACGATGTTCGGAGATGAATATCCCTTTTCCAAGTTTTCCGTTCAACATTTTCTTGTGTTCAATTGTTCATGCTTCAACAAGTGTAAATAATAATTGAAGACTTTCGTCCTGAGAAGTAAAATCATCACGGAAATAGCAGAAATAGGTATCTGCTATTTCCGTGACGAAAATAAATGGTTATTCTCTGTCTGGATTATGATATCGACTGTTAAAACATACACACAGAATAACCATTAAGTTATCTTCTTTTTCTTTTCGTGTAAGTGGCCAACTCTTGTGTCTAAGTTTTCAAGCCGCCTGAAGGCTTCCAACATGGCTTATCTAGACTAGAATAACCGAGACCGACATCTCAGCGTTATAATCATATTTGTAATAGTTTCATCTACCAATCATTACCAGACACTGGTAGAATCGTTACTAAACATATAAAAGACACAAGGAATTTAATACGTGATATAAATTAACCAGACAACGATATCTATCAAACCAGTTTCATGCATTTTTTTATAAATTGAGAATGAAAACCCCTTAAAATCTATATCGCAAGATCATACAGCGATCAAACTTCGAAAGGATTCAGCAATAATGGTCACGTCCCAACGTGGTGATAAATTGTACAGGGCAATTCTCGTACCTCAGATATTGGATTCTACTGTTAGCTGAAATAGCGTGTACTCTTAATCTATGCCATAGTAGGTGTTCCTCGCAGACAGAGCAATTGCGGAAGCAAGATTAGAACCATAATCTTTAAGATGGTTCCGTGGCTTAATTGGTAGTAACCCTGCCTTTGAAGCGAGTGGTCCCGGGTTCGAATCCTGGCCGGGGCACACTTTGTGCGGTGAGCAGTTTGTTCACGGGCCTTTGGTGTTTGTCTTGTGTTTCTGTGTTTGTCCATGCCATCTGCAACACAGGAAATCCTAGTACAGAGGTATGAGTGTGTAAATGTTTATTATTTTTATTATTATTAAATTTTACTGATTTGTTATACTGTGATACTTGTAATATTCAAAATCAATTCAAAAATATATATATATTTTTAATTCTTAAAAACATTTCATTAACATTTTCCCCTCTCGATTTGGCATCGAGTGCCACGCCTTGATTAGCGACACGCCAGAATACATAGCGTGTCGCAACCACCTCGGGGACCTGGCCAGCGAAAGGGCGTTAGATGACCCCGTATCTAAACGCCCTAGATCCCCATGTGACGGGTCAGATTTGTGGCCCCGTCACCTGCCACTACGGCCGCAGAGGATAGGGAGAGTGGCGCCTCTCAATACCAACACTCCTCTTCCCCTGCGGCCCCACCGCGTCCGCCATCTAACGGTGGCGACCCCGCCGTGGCCGCGGAAGGTAGGGAGAGCGGCGCACCGCTATACCGGCACTCCTCTCCCGCCGCGGCCCCTACTAACCCTCAGCTGCGGTGCCGCCCATACGACACCGCAGCCCGCCTCAGTTGCGGTGCCCCCCATAAGGCACCGCCACCTACTGTGGCCGCTCCTAGTCGGCTTGGAGGCAAAGCCTAAAGGAGCAGCCCCTCCCGGGTTCCTCTTGGCTTCACCGTGGGCAGCCCAACCACGGTTACTAAGCCCCCCCGCCCCGACAAGGCGGGAACCCACGGGGGGGATCTACTTCAACCCTAACCGACCAACCGAGGTGCAGAACAAAATAAAGCCATTATACCGGCTGATTCGATGGTGTTGGGCGTGTGGTCACCTAAAGTTACCTAAAGTTTGCCTCTTCCATCGAATAAATGCTCTATCGCATCTAATAATCATAACCAAATGTAAGTGTCATGAATCTACCATTAGTACCTAGCCGCAGGCCACATTCCTTCGAGTCGCACCAAATCTGAAGTTTAAGCAAACTTTGTATTGAAACTTTGCATGATTCGTGATTAAATCGATTCCAGATTGCCGGTGAAATTCCAAAACTGCCGATCGTTAGAAACGAACGCTTAACAGAAGTTTGGGCACGTAAATTTTTAAATTCCGACTCCTTTCCGATCCGCGCTAAAATTTATCCCGGTTCCGAATTCTAGGCATGACTTATAGAACTATCGGATAAAAATGTTTAGTAGAGTAGGAACAAGTTGCGAGTGAATTTTATACGGCCTATACGGGATTACTTTAACGGAGTGTAAACACAAATTCAGGCTCATGATTCTGTAATAGCTTCATTTTGGCGCATTGCGCTTTTTATGTTTTTCCAAGAAATTTATCAGGCATTTTAAAACTCTTTTGCTGATAAATAAATGACTACGAAATATTAAACACTGTACTCAGCAAATAACATAAATCCATTTGTCATCGAATCATTTTCAGTTTTTATTCTTCGATATCAAGAACTAAAAATAAGTCATCTCAGCATTGACAGTTGCTGTTATACCTCTGACTGCAACTATCAAGTTTAGGGAACAATGGAAATCAAATTTGGAAATCAATTTAGTTGACGCGGCTTCGCTCGAGTTAATGCAGATTTTGTCAATCAATTTATTTCAATATGAAATGTACTTTGTGTCCTTTTCTGTAACCCCTGACAACATGTATGCAAAATTTCATGATGATCGGTTGAATAATTAAGGCGTGAAAGCGTAACAAACAAATTCACGTTTAAAATATTAAAATAAGATTTATCGCACCTTAAACTTGCTTTCTTACTTTTCCATTCTTTATCCCCTACCCCCCATTCTGAGGCGAAGGATTTTCGTAGCTTTATGCGCTTAACTTTATGTGCTAATAAACATTCCCTTGTCTACGTGGCTAGCAAACTTACGCTCGTAAAACATGAAAATGGACAATGAGATGGAAATGAAAGCCAAGCGATGGTGATGCAGTACACTACAAGTTTGCTACATGGTTTCAAATTACAAATTTGCTATTTCTTCTTGAACAACAAATTATTTTCCAAAAGAAATTCTGATATATAAAACACAAAAACAGTTTCTATCTATGACTGCTATAGACTTTGAAACCGAAATATTGAAAAATCTTTTTTTGAGTCGGTTCAAATAATTATCCTAATTGGTTTACAATTGGCAAAGCGCGTAACAAATTGTATTAAAAAATAAAATACCACACAGCTATTTCAACGTACTTTTACGACGACGTAAAGTCCGCTAAGCAGTATCGAATACAATGTTCATTAACAAAATAACCATTTACAGCCTAAGGCTTAAAACCTATTTATATATCATCACCAGAGTTTTTTTTAAGTCTGCAGTGCATATAAATTGAACCCATTCTGCCACTTGAGCGACCAATCCTGGCATTGCGAAAGCGCCACGTCACGTATGTACTCGGTACAATTCACTTATCTGTGGACTTCCCCAGAGTCCGCACGTGAGACTTGCAACTCCAACTACATTATTGTACTAGGAATAGAGGATATTGAACCCGGAGTTCCGCGTGTTGAAAATATCGACGAGACCACTGTTTTTCATTACGCCTGGCTATCGATATTTTATAATCTGAATTACCAACGCACGCTTTTGTTTTTGTTGATTGTTGACTGTGAACTGACTTGAATGATCCTTTTTTATTTTATAGGGTGTTCTATAGAAATGTCATCCTTAATGGACAAAAAACAAGGGATGAAAGTATTGTAGTTAATTATCAATTTTTTTCATGAGTCTTGTTTAGATATCAATATCAATAGGTAAATATTTTAGTCCTGTAAGTTCATACACATTTAACAGGTACCTCCTTACCTTGGCACTCGGACAAACTTTATACATTGTATATATACCGCTGACATTATATTTAATGTATCTAATTTGATTAAACTATTTTTATGGTGCATAATAAAGATTAGGGAATAAATAAATTAAAGATTTAATTATTGTACTTTTTGTGTCTTTTGTAACAATATTATTGTAAATATATTGTTACAAAAGACAAAACCAAGTGTCCTATAGAGTTATGAACTCTATAGGCTGAATAAATTAGTAAAAATATATCCTTGACTTTTAATTAGGGTTTTTGCGGATAACTAATTTAAAGTGGTCTTCTATAAAAATCAAGAGACCTCTAAGTTAAACCTTGAGAAATTATGATACATTCATTTGATTTACAAGATTCAAATTCAAGTTTTTTTTTTTTTTTTTATTGTTGCCTAATAAATTTCTATATTCTATATAAAGTATCTAAGTATGTATATCTTGCAAGATAAGTATGTGTTAAATATTTTATATCTCTGTATTTAATTACGCATAAATATATTGCTACAAAAATTTACAACCGTTAAAACAATATTTATAAAAACAAGCTTAAAATAACGAACCTCAACATTTTTGGGAACATTTCCGCTGATAACAACCGCAGGCACTAATCTCGAGCAAAATTAGACCAACATAGAGGCGGCACTTAAAAAAATATTATTCACAGGGAAATTACATTACCCCAAGGGGTGCGAGGGTAGGAACCCCATAGAAGTGAATGCCTCAGGCTTAAGTTCTAAGGCTTCCTCACAGCTCAGTTGGTCAGCTCTGCCTTCTGCGCTGTAGGTTGTTGGTTCAATTCCCACTCAGAACAAGCTATTTGAGTAACGAACAAAGATGTTCGTTCTGAATTTTATATGGTTATATAAGAAAAAGTGTTATATAAGGATGATATCAGTTATTTAGCTATGCTTAGTTTGGGGATTTGTGGCGCTGTGTATAATGTCCCTGAATACTTCTTTATTTTTTATTAATATAAATATATAAATTAAGTATATGTCTAATACTCGTATGTATATATACCTACCGCAAGACATAATTTCAGCAAGTTTCGCATCTGTATTTTTATAACGACGGCATTACGCAAGCTCGTTTCTTTTTATAACGGAAAGTTGCTTGCAACATTAGTTTGCCGAGTTAGCGGGTTTTCTTCCAAAAGTGGTAATATTTTCCGACGATAAATTTTAAATGCCTTCATTTTAGGTGCATTTCCTCTTTGTTAGATTATAGCCTTGCGTTCGGATTTATTGCGTTTGTGTCTGCTTATAATTTGATGACCAGAATTTATCACAAGTCACAGAAATATTGCAACATTTGTTGCAATATTGCAAAGTATTTCAAAGTATTGTTGTATTCAGCTCGGACTTCATTTTCCATGACATTAAAAAAAAACTGTTTAAGGAATAGAATGTCCAACTATTAAAGTTTTATTAAGCTTTTTACCTAAATGTCGCATTCAATAGCGAAAATATCTTTATCAGGCTTTTTCTATGTCAATTGTCAATTTTAATCTAACTTATTATAAAATTGACCTCACTTAACTTTGTCATAGTGCGCCCAATCTTGTTTTTACATTACAGAAATACGGAATACCAAGCTGTGTTTTTGGAACTCATTATTTCTCGAACTAAATATTATGAATTTATAATTTGTGTACCTAATATTCCTCATTTCAGATTGAAATATACATAATCGTATGAATCGTGCGAATGAAAGCAAACACAATCCGATTAAGGTCAATGGTCGGACGCTGGATAAATGCATTTTGTTATATTAAAAGCACTGAAGTGTAAAATATAATTTAAATAGATATGTCATGTACGATAACTTTAACGTACATACAATTCTGACGCGTTATCACTACATAGTATAAAACAAAGTCGCTTTCTCTGTCCCTATATCCCTATGTATGCTTAAATCTTTAAAACTACGCAACAGATTTTGATGCGGGTTTTTTTAATAGATAGAGTGATTCAATAGGAAGGTTTATATGTATAATACACTAGCAAGTCACCCCGGCTTCGCACGGGTAGTTTCTGATACGACACTGATGCTTTACTAACCGTGCGAAGCCGGGGCGGGTCGCTAGTTGTAACATAAATGAGTATCTTAATCTTACTTTTACACTTGAAGCTGCTAACTGAAGATAGAAAGTATGTATTTGCACCTGAGTTACTTACTGACTCAGTGTATGATCCAAATCTTATACTGAGATGCATTACTGTTGTCATGGGCGGGGGTCGCCACTTACCACTAGGCCACTGGGCCATCAGCTCGTTCCGTCACTTATACAAAAGAAAAAATATTTATATTAAGAAACATTTACAAATATTACGTGGAGCAAATTGCACTTGTTGTTTGCACAGATGTTTGCAATGACTTATGGAATAGCTACAGATGAAACAACCCTTTGCGGGTGAAACGGTACTATTATTTATAATCATGGAGTATAATTACATTTTGGGGGGTCAAGTTGCTCGCGTCCGTAGGCTAGAACCCTTTAGTATCTGTACGCGTACCCCCTGGGTGGTGCCAAAGGAAGAATGTGGGCGTTGGTGAAATTACAGGCGTATGAACCTAATCCACTATTTCTCTTTATTTTATTTAGCACCTATCTCTACCTTCATTTGGTTACAATCTTACCCTGGACCACCAATCTTCCCGCATATCTCTACTGAAGACTTTAGTACGACGTCGAATCGTATGAGTATATATCACATGTATGTATTAAAAACAGCTATGTATTTATTCTATCAATTATCTAGTTTTCATATTTTGTCTCATATTATGATAAGTTTGGGGCTAAGAAAGTTTTAAACATTATAAATATTTTATTTATTTAATTTTAAAACATTTCATAAGCATCAAAGATGCGTTGCCATACTTTTTTATTTCAATATAGGACAGAAAAGCCAACTTTTTCAGTCTATTTGCCCTTCCCCTACATTCATCCCCAGCAAATACACATCGGTGGATTTCGCTGGTATTTATTTAAACATAAGCTTAACCCTGACATACGATTACGGGTGTGGTGCATGTGTGCCGTAAATATTTGTTAAAAAACATGTTTAAACAGGACAAATAGATGGATTTACAATGATGGAAATACTGCCGGATGGAATTTATGTTCTACGGAATGTATCAGCGACAACACTGAATATATAAACTGAATGCGGAGTCAACTTCGTAAAATTACGTTGCTCGAATGATCTATGTATGTTAAACAGATCATGTTGATCTATGTGAGTACCCTTGGAATCCCTAAACGTATCCCCCGGGTGGTGTAAAAGGAGAAGAAGTAGAACTCGGGTTCATTCGGGAATGAAATGCCAATACATCTGGTAATCTACCACCAAGTAGTCTGGTGCGCTGAAAAACTTGGCTTTTATGTCCTATATTAAAACAAAGAAATAGGACATAACATTTTTGTTGCTTTTGAAACGTTTTTAAAGTAATGCATTAATGTTCGAGGACATTTCAAACAGCGCCATTTAGCCCCAAATTAAGCATAAAATAACCAGCCAAATCATCCAAATCCAAGCCGTTTGAGCGTAAAATACAAAATATCGTCTTTTTAATATAAGTGTAATTATCACAACACAGTAAATATTGGTAGGTAGTCTAAACGGTGTACTTTCAACGGAAATAATCAAAAACATCCCATTTGATGTAAACTTTCCCTTTGTTTCTCGGAGACAGTTTTCCTCTCCATTAGATAAATTGTTTTAAAAAGTATCCCATCTCCAAAGTTTCGAATTGGAATAATGAGGTACATTCGCCGTTAATGATAAATGGAATTTCAATCAAGGTATATTTTTAATACAAAATTGTTGACTGCCATTAAATTTACACCGGATTAAAAGTGAAGGTGTAAATGACTAACGAACCTACAAATAGAATTATTTATTCACTCTACGCTTGATGATTCCCAGAAAAGGTTGTATTAATCGGAGAAAATAGTCACGGGTACACTATTACAATTCTCCAGCAGGCAGTAAAAGTACATAAAATGCATGGCATAGTAAAGTTGTAGGAATAGATTGTACTATGGAAACTAGATACACCGAACAAACATTTATATTCTCCACACAAATCGTTTTGTTCTGTCTGTAAAGTACTGAGTGGGAATCGAACTTCGAGTAACAGAGTAGAAGGCTGTAATTTCATGCATCATGTAATTCCAGATGAGTATGAGTAATTAAACAACTAGTAAAAATTACTAATTTAAAAAACTAGTTAAGCTCTTTGGATTTCCATTGAAAGGTCCTTTTTGAAGTTTTAATTGAAATCGCAATTCATACTTTCATCCAATATGGATCCCAAAATAAATCTCTTTCAATCCGTCTGGTAATAATTGCATTTTTCATTGAGATAATCATGTTTCATTCTGCTTGAAAATTAATTTGTTTGCATGAAAAAGATACTGAAATTATAATAATTGGATAAGAAGATATATAACTGGATTCAAAAATGTTTAGAAATCAAATAATTTAACATCATCATCATCAGCCTATACTAAATATACTATAGTATATAATCTTTAATGAATTACTAGCCCAATCGAAGCCATACAACAATTGAATTGATACCTGAAGCATCTTTTTCTATTATATCTCATGACAAGACCAATTTCAAGGTTGAGTAAAATGGTGATAGTTTGGAAATTGATGATAAAAGGCTGAAAATTTTCTTTTTTTTGTACGTGACTTTTAATAGATAAAAAGATTAACTGCCATTACTATTACGGTAAGCTACTGGTTATTCTTTTTGTTAAAGGCTAAAACAAAGCGTTTTGATTGTCACTGTCAATCATTATAAATGTCATGTCCAAAAGACATGTTATTTAGAATTTGTATTGTATTGAAATGTATTTTGTCTGATCTTATCTTAAAGTTAATTAGACATCTTATGTTAAGCTAATTAGATCTTACTAATTTTTTTCTCGACCCATCAATTTTGGGTCACGTCAAAAGATTGAAAAAGACCCGCGAACAAACGCTAGTTCATAATAAATCGAACTACACCGTTATCGTCGCACAGCACACAATGAAAGTCCAACTTATCTGCGAACACAGGGTTCGAATGACCCCAGACCCTAACACCCTCTGGCTATAACCTTGAGTGATGACCACCGATTTGTTAAGACCCCGTACAGGGTCGTTACGAGCTCTTTTCAGTTTTTTCCCCTTATGATGTTTCATTTTATTATTGCAGTATTGCTGGCACGTGACGATTTTGATGATGTTTGTGGTGTGCAGGAATTTTGTAATTTTTATTCTCACAAAATAAAACTCCTGTACTAGGATTCCCTGTGTACAGAACACAAACACAGAAACACAAGATGACGGCTCATTAATGCTCTGATTGACGTTACGGGAAAAATGGCATGAATTGATCAAGTAAAGAAATTGAATATTTTTGTAGTCGTATGCACGGATGTAGACGACTCCGTGGCTTAGTTTATAGTAGTCCTACCTTCAAAATGAGGGGTCCTGGGTTCGATTCCTGGCCGGGACACACTTTGTGTGGTGAGCATGAAGTTTATTCTCGGATCCTGGGTGTTTGTCTTGTGTTTCTGTGTTTGTCCATGAATGGGTTAAGGTTAACGTTTTTTTTTAAACATGCATACATAACTATTTTTGGGCGGCGAAACATCATGATTAATTTATTGGTTCTAAAACATTTTACGATTTTCTCATGATGGTTTTGGTCACCATTTTCAAATAAACATTTGAAATAGCATTACAATGATATCAATTAAGAAACACAAACTCGCGCGTATGTTTTCTTTATATCCGATGTTTTGTTTTCTATCGGTGTTCATACATGCCACCTGCTACACGAAGTATCTTAGAAGGGTATAGGTGTTGTAGCGTTATTTATTTATTTATTCACAATGCACGTTGGATAAAGTATCTGCCCCATTCAATTCGGCGGCTATTCAAGGGGGCTAAATTCAATTACAATGTTGCGACATGTTTTCTTTTTTATTTTATGTTTTATGAAGCATTTTACAAAACTGCTTCACGCTTGAGAATAAGGAAAGTGCGACTGAACAGCCGCGGAAATATTTTTATCGCGTATTCCTTGTAAGAGTAAAAACATTTGTTAAGTAAAAGAATTTTCAATTTTTAAACAGAATCAATTTGCTACTACATTAGCTGCACTCTGCGGTGTCACCCGCAGTTTTCTGGTATCAAAACTGAGTCATGCATTTATCCAGGACATAAACTATACTTGGACTAAATAACAATTAAATCCCTTTAGCCGTTTGAGCGTGAAGGAGTAACAAACATACAGACATAGACAAAAATTTCGCTTTTATAATTATTAGTGTAACAATATATTGGGGATCTTTATTTTATCTGTAGGTACCTTCCGGTCCATGTATCTCGAATGGTATGAAAGGAGCAACCCAAAGTAGCAGTAGAACTTGTGGCAAGTTTGTCTGCCGCTGCCACCACACCTGCTTATCTACCGCCAAGCAGTGGTGCACTCGCATTCCTGTGTTTCAGTGGAAGGTTCTGGGTACTGGTTAATTTACAGGAGCATCAGATCGTGCATCCCTGTAGCGCAATGCGATTGCGACTTGGGTCTTCTCGTGATAAGGGACGGTCGGGGTCATTTTGCTGCTGTTTATCAGATGGACAATCAGCTCGGCCAGCCACTTTAATTATTACTAAGTGGGCAAAGAATTCCTGCAGTTCCTTCAAACGCCATCTTGATGTTTCAGGGTTCCAGTTTATGATGCAATAGTTGTTGGGCATGCGAGATATGGCTGGCCCAGTCTCACTTTAACTTAGCGGGTTTTTATAGTAATATAGTATTTCAGATGCTGTCAATTTGATATTTAGGATATAGTTGGTTGTTTTGGATGGCTGTTAACGGGTTAGTCTGTGAGCTATAAGTGATTATGATGCCTATTCAGACTATTCGACTCTCCATGGATAATATTCACACTCGTACCAAAATTTGTTTAACTTTTGACATTTGACAGATCCGTGGCTTAGTTGGTAGTAGCCCTGCCTTCGAAGCGAGGGCACACTTTGTGTGGTGAGCATGAAGTTTGTTCATGGGTGTTTGTCTTGTGTTTCTGTGTTTGTCCACGCTATCTGCGACACAGGTAATCCTAGTGCAGAGGTATCTGTGTGTTAAAGTTGTTGTTGTTTTGTCGCAACTAATATCTAATATTTTTTTCGTATAAATTCAACTTCCCCTAAAACCGATTTCCGGATCTACTTATAATAAAAATTCTTTATAATAAAAATTCTTTAAAAATCAAGCCTTTTGATAAGAGAATTATTTAAAGGAACTGTTGCCCTTATTTTGTTGAGTTACAACACATCCGGCGAAGTAACGTCTCGAACTCGTTCACACGCGAAACACCGTTCCCTACTCAATTTGCGAACGGAAAATTGGATTTGATCCTCAACACTATTCGGATGGTCGTTTATCTCAATTCCCCGGCAGACTAGACACAGTAAAATATATATAGCTGGTGTACTTTTGATCGCAAGTAATTATAATACTGGGCACACAGTTCAGTTGGTAGCACTGCTTTGGGTTTGATTCACGCAGAAAAAACATTCGTGTGACGACCGAATATTCACTCTCTGAGTATTAATAATGCATTAAAATTAAGTATTGTTTTCAATTAGGTAGTATATAAGTACTTAAGTACATATTCTATATAAACATAGCCCCATATTACTGATAGAAAATTGTTATAAATGCGAATTTATAGTCAGCAGTCAGCTATGTTTATTTTTATTTAAGCTTAAATAAACATCGAAAAAAATTCAAGGCTATAACCAATATCAAAATATACTTTTAACTATCCGTTCAACTGTGTTGTGTGCTGTATATTGAACTAAGTTTTTGCTTGTTACTTAAGTTCATAAATATTGTCAAGGCCAGTCAATATGAGAGATAGCAGTGTCTTAAGCCATTCACCGCTTAATTGGCATTTCCTAATGCAGTTTGCATAATATAAATATATGAATTAATCCTAATAAACATTTATTTATTACTTGGGTGTAAATCAACAAGGCCCATGGGCTAACATAAGCTTTCTAGTACCTTACCTATTGACTTGCCTATGAAAACTGTGGACCTAAATTAATCATCATATTATAAAGTCAAAAGTTTATATGTATGGTGTCTGTGTATGTGCGTGTGTGTGTGTATGTTTGTTACTCTTTCACGCATAAACGGCTCAACAGATTTGAATGAAATTTGGTACCAGGATAGCTTATACCTATCCTGGATTGTATTTATGATCTTTAGGAAAGCATCGTGAGGAAACCGGCATGTCTTAGAACCAAAAATTCGAGATCTGACATCTACTAATTCGGATTGGGCTACTGTGGTGGATTGAGCCGTTTTTACCTAACGAATTTTGTCTACCCACGAACTGTTGTACGCTATCATTCAAGTATAATCTAGTAAGCGTCAGATACCACAACACAGGTTAATCCTAGGTTGGTATTTTGAATGTAACATAACCGTCTAAAGTGAGATAAATTTATTATTATTTTTCTAGTGTCCTATCTGTCTCGTTCGCACCTGGGCAGCAAGCATTGATGAGTTCGAAATAATAGTGTGCGATCATAAATAACTCTTCGATCTCGCGCAAAACAATGTTGTTTCATGCTTTGTTCGGATTAAAAAGGTGTCACAATTTTGATAAAAATACAGGCATGATTCATTGTTCTCCTGTAGTTTTATGAGGGAGTCTATTTTTGTAATTTATCGGGCAATGTTAGATTAGATATTTTTACGTCAACATACTCGATAGCTATTAATTGTATTAAGGTTAATTCAGAACTAACGAATCGGAACAAAGCGCACTTTTCACTGCCACTACTCATCCCTAAAAACGTGTGAAAAAGCTAACGAGGCAGATTTATTGGTAACAAATATAAAGTTGACTAGCTCTTCCCCGTGACTTCGTCCTCGTAGAATTTAACATTTTTTTTATGCAGAACCTTAATTATTTTTTTTTAAATGAAAATAGCCTAAGTTACTCCTTATTACATCAGCTACCTGCCAGTAAAAGTTTCATCAAAATCACTCCGTTTGATTTGGAGATTTGCCGGAACAAACAGACAGTATATACTTATGAATGCATTTAGTAAAACGCTGGTCTTTTGACATTACAAACAGACACTTCAATTTTATTAATATGTATGTATAGTATAGATTGTGATATTGACGTAGGGCGCAAGACCCAAATTCAAATAGAGCATTATTAAAAAGTTATTTTTAGATACAGTTTTTTTATTGGTGCTAGTATTTGGTGAAAAAAAAGATTTTAATGGAAGATTATTTTAGCAAATTCTAATGTTATGTTATTCAAGCATTGCTTTTAAATGTTTTAATATCGACTAGTCAGCGTTCATGCTCAACCCAACCAAATAACGGCAAATATTTCGTTGAATGTCTGTTTAAAGTGAACATAATGAGTTCACAACTCTCAACAGCTGTGGATTATGTTAATAAATTAATTATGTAAATTATGTTTCACGAGGATATGAATCGTACAGAAATCATAGCCTTCTTACTACAGTATTGAAATCAAAGTTAAATTTTTGTACACGTCCAAAGTGCGTAGTTAAAATGGAAAGATGGATGATTCTCGTCATCATACAGACATAAAACATTCATTACAAGATATTAAGTATTCTAAAATGATGTAATAAATAAATAAATGGTACTACTTGGTTAGTGATGCAAAATAAAAGTGCAGTTTGCGTTATAGCAAATTGTAGAAGCCAATACACAAACAACGAACCGCATTTTTGTTCGTGTTTTTCTTCTGCCATGTTATTGTGCTCACCTCAATAGCGAGGGTGGCGCGCCCTTATCCTTTACTACCATAGAATTATTCTGTAAGCGCTCGTACTTGGATTTCACACCGACAGAAATTACTTATCTACTTTAAAAATGTAGTTTATAGATATTATAGATAAATATCGCTTTATTGTACACCTCAAAGAAAAGCTTAAACAAACTATTACAAACTATACAATGGAGGTAACAATTGAGCAATCTCATCGCTGATAGAGTATTATTGATTTAGATCCAGCTATGATACTGCCATTTTCTATAATACTGGTATTTTTATATAAATACAGTGAAGAAACGAGCATAGGCCAAGGGCTTATGACCAAGACCCTGGTAAGAAAAAGAATTTTCATCCATTATAACCATTTGACTGACCTCACAGCTTACGAAATAATGATTATGGTCGATTAAAGGATAAACATTTTGTTTGCCTTTTTATATCCATTTTTTGGCATGAAGTTTTATCTCTGGTCTTGGCTGTTTGTGTTTTTTTTTCCTCTTTTAGTACCACCCAGAGAGTACGTGTTGGGACTGAAGGTGTTGGGACCCCTACCTATGGACGGGAGCAACTGGAGCTGATGTTGATGTGGATTTAGCGTTTCGGGAGCACGGACTAAAAGTATTGTACAAGGTAATTTAGATGGTATCCTGGCGGGCGAGATCAACATCGCCCGGGTATCTAATAACGCCGTGTACACAAACAGGCCCAAGTGCCGTGATTGCTAACAAATTATTCAAACCGCCGCTTCACGTGAACACTTTTGGATTGTTTTTCAATGTTGGGTGAGATTTTTTGGATTTTTTAGGACCAAGGGGATAGTAGAATGTTCTTTGGTTTCTATACCAAAGCATGAAATGTACTAAGCTTACTCCACCTGTCGGATAGGGTTTGAACAAGAAAGTAAGAAAAAAAGTTACTTAAATTCCTTTTAAAAGTTACTATGAATTTGAGTTGCAACGTCAGATAATCCTACCTTCATGGTCATGTAGGTGTTGAAACAGTGCTGAAATTTACTAAGGAGGTACTTTAAATATTCTCCCATAATTATTTCAAGGTAATCGGTTTTGTAGTTCAGAAATTACAGACATCATATCCCTGAGTAATAGTCCAAATAACTTAAACCCTGAAATGTACAGGAACCTTTGGACGTAAAGCTCATCTTATGCTGGCGTCTGTCTTTTATCGTATAAGCTTAAAAGATTGGTCTATTGTCAAAGGAGTCAGATACTGCCAAATCTCAATATTTCAGAACTATTCACTTAATTATTTATATTATATAAACAATAATATATTATTATTATTTAATATATATTATTATAAATATTATTTGGTTTTTTCTGTATTTTGATGATTTACCATAACAACAAAATCATAAACATTTCGATTAACATGCCCTACTGTGTGAAATTTCTATAAATACTTACTTTTTATTTGTTATCTTCAAAATAATAATATTACCTGCCGCTTTACATCAGACGGTCGATCTCCTGGGATGAATTTACAAATGAAATGGTAGGTACTTGGTTTATAATAGCGCAGACTTTCTGATCAACAAGGTACAAATTTTAATTGGACAACCCTTGTATGGAGATAATTGGATTAATACACTCGTTTAATGATTGGGTACCCGAATAACGCACGGTTAAAGTGATTTCTTTCAGTATTTAAAACCTCGCCCAGGCCAAACGAACAGAGTAAAAAAATACGTCGTTTGTCTTGGCTAGAGCGTCATTGTGATTCTTCTTGATTATTAAGAATCTTCATACAAGTGTGAAATTATTTAAAGGTGTTTATAACAAACAGATTTTTAATCATATAATTATTTGTTATTTTTTGGACAGCCCTAATGAGCGGTCAATGACCGCGCTTATCATTCCGCACTCACACGTGCATGCGATTGCCGACATCGATGGCTGTCAAGACTGTATGTCACCTGAAAAGCTTTTAGAGTTAAAGGTCGTCATATTTACGTTAAACTTTGACTTTTAATTTAACATGTTGAGGATTGGGAAACCCTTTGATTATACTACACGAACCCCGATAGTGTAATCAAAGGGTACACACAAAGCAATCTAAGCTTGCGTTAAATCTGCATTTATTCTTGTGAATGTCAAATTTAATTTTAACATTACATATTAACGCCCAGCCACAGAAGAAACATCTAAATTCAACACAATGTATGTCCTAGGTGGGCGTCGTACCCACGACCTACAGCGCAGAAGACAGACGTACAGTCAAATAAGCTGTGAGTCCAGTCAAATTAATTAATACTATTTCTTTGATAATATATAAAATACTGCGAGTTTTTAGGACGCACCAAACCACAAGTATAAATTAAATTTATCTACCAGAACATGGTCAACATTGGCGTATTTCTGAAATTAATTGTAACTTCCGTTTGTCAGCTTCGCGATAGTACGTTATAAATACATAGATTGAGAACCAACGGAAGAGCTCAATGTGAAGTTTTAAAAAAATATATATTATAAACCATGGTTAGGTTAAGTAAACGAGATTAGATTAGGATTATATATCAGATTAGGGTTAGACAACAAAATGAGTACTTCTCCGTTCAACCCAAAAAATTTGCTGCGTTCTACTCAATCCAAAAATCTAAGTCACAGTGTATTCTAAACAGTACAGAAACCTTAATATTAAAAAAAAAACGAACTTGCCGAAGGTCCGTAGGTGTGTGGTTTTGGTAATCAGCTTGTGCAAGACAGGTGAAGGCGTAAACAGCTTCAGTATGATTGCACATAACATTTTATTCGCATACGCAAATGTCAACAGCACAATATAGAAAAATTTACACGCAAAGGTAAACAAATAATACTCTATAAAATACTCTACTAAATAAAATCAGACATAAAACATCCATCTCTATCCATCGAAGATCCTATAACAAACTTTATGCTCTATGCTCATCACACAAGGTTTTCACCGGCCAGAAATCTCATTTTGCAAGTTACGACTAACTAAGCTACGGAGTCTTCAGTTGTGTAGAAAGTAAAATATGTCTGTAAAATAAAGTAATTCTTCCAGTGGTTGTGTATGTCTGTTTATTTTCCTATGTGGTCGACATGAAAATGCCGCGGGCGGTAAATCTGCGCCACGTGGCGTCCACGCCACAAACTGCTTTTTGATAGACAGCCGTGGCGGCCACGGACGTTTTATGCCCTGCCTCGACCGCACTCGAGAATTTTTCATCAATTTCATTTTAAATAATACCCCAAATGGAAATTGTGTTATAGAATACTCTTTATTCTCTTTACGTTCTCTTTATTACTTGCCATTTTTAAGCCCTTTTACAGCCGCTTTGTCGTTATAATGATTTTTTTATATTAGTTTTAAATAGTTTGTACTATATCGGTATATATCAAGTTGTTTTGTGTACAATGAGTTCCAAAATCTCAATACCTGTCTTTCATTTAATAATCTGCTAATAATAATTTAGATAACATAATCTATATAAACCAATATAATTGAACCTTATGCTTTAGACTTTATGACTTTACCAAGAGTTTTTAAAGTTCCTAAGGTTAAAAAATATAACTATAACTATTCTTTATTACGAGTAGCATCTCAGCATTGCACCTGTCTCTTTGAGGAGAAAATATAACAGAAATGTGAGTACACTAATTGGCGGTGGATTAAAATGAGGTTTGAGATGATGTACTAATTATGAGAGAAAAAATATAACAAGCGACTGCCCGTCCATCATTCACCATAAACCATGTTGCAATGCCATACGACTTGAGTCGTACTTCGAACCTGAATCGTATTTCGGTTGTTTATTAGCAGCGGTGACAACTTATCATCAGGTGGAATCATCACTATTATCGCATTATCGCAAAACTCACTGTAATTCGACATATCTGTGTGCATGTAATGTGCCTGGAGAGTTCCTGTGACACGTTATATGCTCACGAATATGTGTACATACATGTGTAAAATTTGACGTGTCCAAATGATACTTGAGATCTAAAGGAATAAATGAGTTTGACTTTTGACTTTTGACTTTTGACTTTTGCATAAAAAGAAAAAGAAAATCTGCTTATTTCTCAGCTGAAAATGGAGCAATCAGGAAGTTTCATTGATGTTTTCTCAATTTTCTCGCTCCGATCCGATATTCCTCTGAAATCAGAATAAAACGACGCAAACGTTAACGTTGCGTAGATACGTAAAGTCAGGGCGTTGTAATTCACACGGGGCTCAAAGTAAGAGGCCATAAAAGTGATAAAATATCTATTTAGGTTTTTCTTCAGCCGTTTCCATACGCATTCTTGTACATGACACCGTTTGCTGCATTATTTAAGCTAACACTGCAATTATTAATCTCTCCGCGGTTTAGTCGGTAGCCGGGCCTTCAAGCGAAGGATTTCGAGTTCGATTTTTTCATCTTCACATACGTATGATGAGCGTAAAAGTTGTTCTGAGGTTTTAAATGTTTGTATTGTTTCTGGTAGTCTACTCCACCGGCGATACAGGGAATCCTAGTGTGTGAATGTATGCGTTATGATTTATGACGTCGATTTCGATATTACCTTACTTGGGTTGGGAAGGACCTACGTTTTATTGCTGCTGTTATGGACAGAGCTAACCGCTTTAGCCTTTAGATCGCTTGTCACCTAAGTCACATTAAAAATAATTATTATTATTTCTTATATTTTATTATGCCAAGGCCGCCTAAATATATCCACTCAGCTGTCATCGATTTGAAGATTACATTTTTGTCACCGCGGCATTACGTAGTTTCCGCGTGGTGTGAAAACGCAATTTCCTAAGTCAGTTTCCTTCAGAACGTTTGGCGACTGGTAATTGCAGTTTATTTTAACTGAGATAAAGGCAGTCGCTTCGTCGCTTCATCGCTTTTAGATGTTCGTTTAGACGGATGGCTGATAGCGCAGTTTGATCGCTGATCCAATGAGACTGGCGAATGAAAAACATTTCAGTTAAATATTGATTGATCCTGATGGCCTTCAAAATAAAGCTGGCGTGGTACCTACGTTTTTTTAATGATAAGGTACTTTTTACTAGAAAACTGATGCGTTTTATTTTTAACCAAATAAAGAGATAAAGAGAAATGCTTATTTCAGCTGTATTGTTTAAATATTTGTTATGTGATTTTTCGTCAATTTGACCAATTTTGATTGTTTTACTCATAATCTAACTTCATCCAAATCCGTTTAGCCATTGAGGCATAAAGGAGTAACAATCATACATACTGACAAACTTTCGCATTTATAATATTGGTATGATTTCATGATAAACGGGAGTCCTTTCGGCATTTGTGGCGTGTCTCAGCGATCTTAGTCTTTTTTTTAATTACGACCAAGTAGGTACACTTTGAGTCGTATTGCAATTAACATAATATAGAACATGTTACAATCACGGCCATGTATTGCATGCCCGTAACCCATTTGTAATGTGACCAAATTATATAATAAAGTGCCTAATAGGACCACCTGGATCACTCGGGGACACGCACTGGGCCCTTTACTTTTCATTAAAACGGAGTGGCTAATGAAATATATGAACTTATTGCAAAGGAACAATTAGATTTGCAATTGGGGTTTGGTTGAGATTTATTGCATTGGGAAAATTCATTTAACAAATTGGTATAGTTTCATTAGGCCTGTCTATTTATGAATAATTTCTCATAATAGACAGGCCTCGGACTTCAATATCTTCAATTCAACTCATCGGGTTTATTTTTGCGACCGCACTACCTTCATAAAATGCACTGTGTGAAAATTCCATGAATATTTATTGTTATTATATATAAAAAGCCCTTCTTCGTATAAGTAGCTATCTCAGGATTAAAACATGTTCAAGGCACTCGTAAGCCTTTGACATCGCTTATACAACTAAATGGTCACCCATCCATCGAGCGAGTTCGAGAGGCCGAGGGCCGAGAGTTTTTTACCATAGATGATCTATAAAACGGTTTATTATTATTTTTTTATTCCAAAGAGTGCAAGCCTCGTAGGATGAATGTTTTGGCCCACAGAGATAGCTCAAAAGGAAATAGGCCGTACCATTGAGGGCATAATTTAACCACGAACAATGTTCTGTCCGGTTAACTGGTACAAAAGCTTTTTTTATAGAATGTTTCCTTCCTTCCCTTGTACAGGATAACAAGACTCAAAGGATCGAAATGTTTTTTTTTTATTTTGTTACAATGTAGTTTTTATATAAGTGTGATTTTTGCAACTGCCTACCTATGATTGAAAAAACTCAATACAATTATTAGTTTACAAACATAATGAAGACGATTGGGCATGTGTTTAGTTGATCTCCGCAAAACCAAGATCACATTTTTATGCACTGTCTTCTTGTAATATAAGAATAGGATCGCACGGTGTGAACTAGAACTGAAACGAAAATATTAAATAGAATTGACACGTGAATTGCTTCAGTATGAGGATTCTATACGAGCGTTAACCAGATGTTGCCTTATCATCATAGGCCGCACCTAAAGTTTTATCCTATAAAGATATATTCTGCAAAGAAACGCCTGAATCCATCAATTATCAAAGGCTACAAAGTCTCTGACATCTCAAAACATTCCATATTCCTGTCAAAGGATTTCCAGTGTATGGACTGGCATGGTCATAAACACACATCACAAACACCCAATACCTACCCGAGAACAAACTTCATGATTACCATACAAAGAACAGACGTAAAGGAACAGACGTAAACTTAACAAATAAGATTAGCTTAAACATGAAAACTGACTGTAATTTAACATATCTGTGTGCATGTAATGTGCCTGGGGAGTTCCTGTGACACGTTATATGCTCACGATTATGTGTACATTTATGTGTAAAATTTGACGTTTCGAGATGATACTTGAGATCTAAAGGAATAAATGAGTTTGACTTTGACTTTGAAAGTGTGCCATGGGAATCAAACCTGAGATCCCTCGCATCAATCACAAACTAAGCCACAAAGCCTTCAAATAAAATAATCTCAAGCGTGTCAAACTGTACTGTTACTGTAATTGCCAGTTGTGGAGCCATGAATAAAACATTTGCTTACTTAGATTCCCCGCATTCGATTCTGGTTAGCATATTTCTTGTTTAATGGAGATGGACCGTTGGAATAAAGTGCCGGTCTTAGAAAAGTTATATTATGCATGCCAGCTAAGAAGTTGCAATGTCTTTGATCACTTTCGACTGGCCCCACAGCTTTGTTGGCAAAGCTCTGCCTTCTGCGTCGTGGTGAGGTGGTTTGATTTCCATCCAGGACAAATATATTTGTAAGGAACATGCATTTTTGTTCTATATCTGGTAATTAAATCAGTAATCTGGTTCCCATACTAAAATCTCTTTGATTTGGGCCTAGATTGCGCTGTGTCCTTGAATGTTACAACTATATATATTTTTTAAATATAATAGGTAATATAAATAGATTATAGTATTTAAAAAATATATAATAATAGCTGAATGTGATCTGGCTGAAAAGTGATGAGACTGTCACATGACTAAATTGGGCATTTTTATGCCAAAATTATGTGTTACTTTGCTGATTATTAATACAAGAAATGTATAGAGTTCGAAAAATCATTAAAAACTTAAGATAAAAAAATTTGGTAGCCCGGCTAGGTTGCACATCGAGAGTACCGTACCACCAATTGCATTTATTTATAAAAAAAATTGTGACATCCAATGAAAATGCAGCGCGCTACAGCATCTGGTTCTTAAACGAAATCTTACAAAAAGAGGTTCCTTAACCCTTTTGGTACGTAATCCTAAAAACTGGCATATGAAAGTAAAAAAAGAACCGAAACAACCAAGTACCTAATAGTACGTCTATTTAAACAATATTTGAGTTAAAAACAAAATTCGCCAGCGCTTTTAAAGCTAAAAATAGTAGATTTCACAAAATATTATCTCCATAATTTGAATTCGTTTCGATGTAGAGACAGCTGTCGCTTAGCATGCCGACGAAAGTTCTGTTTCAAAAATATATTGTCAAAACAAAATGAATCTGTCGATTCGCTGTTCAAATTATTTGAAGTGTTTGAATTTACATGTGAATTTATTTCTGTTTGGTTAGTTAATCAAATCAATAAATTGATTCTCAGATTTGGATTTCTAATCCCCGTCTATTGTTGCATATCAGGATGCAATAACTATATCAACGTGCTATTGATTTTTTTTTTATTTGATTGAGTTGCGGTATGAGCTGAGGGCCCACCTGATGGTAAGTGGTGACCCTCGCCCATGACATCAGTAATGCGTGCGTGCGACTCCAAATCTTTACTGAGTCGCATTCATCCTACTGCGTTCATCACCCGAGACGGAGATGGTACGTCTGGTGCGTATGTGATTTCACCGGCACCACACTCTTCCACCGGAACACAGCAATGCAAACACTACTGCTTGGCGGCAGATTCCAGATGTAGTGGCAGTACCTCTCCGGACGAACTTGGCATAAGTTCTACTGCAACTGTTGTTGTTGTTCTGAGGAACCTTTCTTTTAAAAAGTAACAATATTAGACGAATTCTTTCCTTTTTGGCTTTGTTTTTGCTGACACTGTTCAAAATATGACAGTGCCGGACACTGCCCAGCTTGAACTGGCTAGTTCAGACTTGGACAGGGGCCAACCTATTTACTTTTCACTTATGCAGCGGTGAAAACAAATAAATACCTTCCATTTCTGTTTTCACGATACTGTATTGTGTAAAATTGGTTGGTTACATATATGCGACATAGAGCCAAGACAATTGTTTTCCAATCCCATCTTGCCTGATGGAAAATAACGATGGAATCTTGCCTTGTTAGGCACGTTCACCCAGAAGATATCAATTATATCGAGTTTTAAAGACACTCAAATTGTATTTAGTAGGAAATACGGAGATCCCGTGTAGCTGGAAATAGAGTGGTACTAGTATGGCATCCTTCAATGAAATAGAGATGAAAAGGGCCATATGCAGATACCGATCAATGAGTCGTTTCTACCTCATTTTAGAAGCCAAGGCATCCTTACGTTGCCTTGCATATTACTTTATCAGATTGAATTATCAACTAGAATAGCTGGGGCTGACATCTCAACGTGCCCGCCAAAGCTCGGACGCGTTCAGTTCAAATGCCACTACTACTGTTTACCTAAAAGGTCATCCATCCAACTACTAGCCCGGAGTTGCTTAACCTTGGTGGTTAAGCAACTTTAGTTTTAGCAAGGTTAAGTTAAGCAACTTAAAGCTTAACGCAGGTGGGTGGCTACCCACGGTTTTTCGGAATCATAAGTAGCCTATGTGTTAATCTAGAATATCCTGGTACCAAATTCCATCCAAATCCTTTAAGCCGTTTAAGCGTGAACACACAAATTTGCCTTTATAATAATACATGGATGCAATGATGCTTGGTATTTATTTATCGACGGATATATCAATTGAATTAGTGGTATATATCCGGAAGTAGGTTAGTTTCAGTGCGTGCGCCGAAGTCCCCACACAATTGACAAATGGCTGACACTTTGGCTACAAACAACCACGCTACACGTAATAGAATTAGCTGCCGTGATTAATGACATTTGCTACAGTTTTTGATAAGTATACATACGACATTGTGGGGCAAGATTTTAAAAAGATTTTCACTTATTGTGTTTCATACTACAATTGACTTTATATGAAAATCTAATCAACGGATTAAGGCGAAAGAAGAAGATTCAATAAATTCAAATTCAAGAAGAAATATATATATATTTTTTAAATATCATGGTTATTAATATTATTATTCGTGTTACCGAGATATTTACCATTTGTGAGTTTTGTTGACTCCCGATATTTCGACGCAGTTACATGCGTCATGGTCCCGGGCAAACTGAAGTCTTTGCGAAGAGGAGTGTGCAAATCATATCTCGGTAACACAAATAATAATGTTCAAGAAGAAATACATCCCTTAAAAGTCTTAAATAAAGACTTAAGATATAACATTCCGCAAGTTTATTATAAAAACGTACACAATTGCCTATAAAAGATCCGTTGACCTTTTATAATCTAAATTTTGGGATGTTCAAATTATTTGTATTTATACTATAAACATCTTTCTTTTTCTCATTGTGATCGCCACATAGGTAACTACAGGTCACCCCCAAACCTCACAGGTGCTATAAAATGCATGATTTGTTTTGGGGTACGCTCTCTTATATCATCCGGGCTAAATATAATATTTCCCTCGATGCGAACTACATTTGTGCATTAGTCCAAACCCCCCCCAAAAGTTGAAATGGCGTTTCAACGTCCTCATCGCACCTCCTGCAGAAACGCGTCTCACACAGCCCAAGATTGAACATGTGCTTATTCAAGCAGCAATATCCAGTCAGGGCTCTTAGTACCAAGTTGGTGGTCGTTGGTAGTTATTTTGTCTTCGAAATAAAAACCCAGTTTCAATCGTCTTTTTATAAGCTTCTTTTATGATCAATTTATTAGCTGCCTAAAATAAAGTTAAATCAAACTATCTTCTATTGAGAAAAACGTCTACGCTGCTATCTAAATATCACAAAGAAAGAATACACAAAGAATAAAGTAAACCATAAAGCAGACAAAGAACATCATTGGAAATACGCTTCGAATTATATTCGTGTGTGACCGCAATTCTAGAAACTTCGACCTATGAAATTATCAAACGTGTAGGCGAGCTTTGGGTAAGAATATATAACTCTGGACTTCAATATTTACTTATCAAGTGTTTTATTATGCCACTACTTTCAAGTAGGTGCGGCTTATCGACTAGTATACCAGATTCATACTGAAGCACGAGAAGACCCATGTCGCATTGCGCTGCACCCGTCACTCTGAGACGGGGATATAACGCCTCAAGTGTTTATACCATCAAGTGTCATAGCCTAAAAAAACTTCATGCTCATCACACAAAGTTTTCCCCAGCCGGCAATCCAATCCGGGATTCCTCTAGTACGTCTTCTCCTCTAGTTAGTCGTCTCATTATTTGAGTGGTTATGTGGTCAAAACTTTCATCCTCCATATTAAAATTATGTGAAACTGACATTTAATTTATTTATCATTTTATTGTGATAAATAATTGTGTTTATTCTATTTTATTTGCATTTATATGAACAATTAAATATTATTATTTAGTTTAAATTGTATTTTACTAATTATGACGATGTTTGTATGCCATGCTATTTAGCCTCAAATAAAATAAATAAATACTCGTGTCTCATCAAAATGGGGTCCAGACAATACAATGCCTATGTTTTGAACACTCAGTCATCAATAATGTATGAGTTTCAAGCGACAAAGTATGAAGACAAACAGACGAGGTTCATTTGCACGAGCCAATGGGACTGCTTTCAGCCAATAGAACTGCTTGTCGAGTGATGAGTGGATTATCTTGGTGTTAGTGAATGTCAACTGTAATTGAAAACGAACTGGTTATTAACGGCGATGAAATTTTAATGATATCAAATCCTTTTCAGGAATAGTTTTTAGAAGTGATGGTTCGAAAGTAAATGCAGTCAATAGTTTTTTGATATTTTGCTTTAGAATGTACAATGCGTTATTATAAATTTTAACCAACATCGAAAAGAGAAGAAGTTATAAACTCTGTTTTATGTTATTTTTTTTATGCTACGTGATTTCTTCGCACATTGTTGGCCAATTTGGATGACTTTCGAATTAACCTTTGAAATAATCCCATATAAATGTCATGGCAAAATTTTATCTGTAAGGGTGCATAATAAATCCCTTGTTTGTGCGCCATTAGAAAGCACAAAGTAGTCAATTTATTAAATTTGTTAATCAGATACTTGTTGCATTTAAACCCGCTACACAGAACAAATAATATACTACGTAAAACTATTGGGTGACCAACTACCTATATCCATCTACTTTCAGAATTATTCAGATAACAAACTTTCGATGATGACTGTACTAAGAGTCTGAAAAGTAAACAGCTATTGTGTAACAAAACCTAAGTGCAGTAAGTGAACTCCTGAGAGCACCGCAAAACAAAAATTGAGTTACACACCGCACCGTGTCTCTCGTTCCTAATATTGCACCGCGGGGAAACTTATTCAATTTGACTGCGACAACCAACGACAACTGTTCTTGGTTTGAAAGGCATGCCCCTTCACCCGGTGTTCGTTTTTTCATTTTATCTGTTCCTGAACAATGCTTTCATTCAATCCTCTGGCATTAGACATGCAAGACACGCGGTGTCTCGACTGCCTTGGTGCGGGGGGGCGGCAGGATTCTTGAAATGCAGGAAATATATCGATGTTATTCGATGAAAATTGAATCTAAAATCTGCTGTTTTGAGATGTTTTTGAACACTATGTATCGAAATGTACATTATTATAAATAAACTATATGTAACATGCCGCCATACAGACTTACATCAGGATATAGGTTTACTGTATGTCTTAATGCAGGGAGCACAGTTGTACTTATGGTACTTATGGATTTTTTTGAAAAACACTATTCAAATTAAGTTGAGGCATTTTCGAAATGTTATTTGATGAAAATAAATCTTAATTTAAAAAAAAAAAACTGTTGAAGAACATAACATTATTAGCTATGAAACCCGCGGTCTTAAAATCAACATTTGAGACGAAAAACTGACAGAAGTTGTGTTTTTTGCAAATTACAAAAAAAATACTTCACTTTTTACCGGATAAAAAGTGGCCTATCCAGGGTATGAGTTACCTTCACAACAAATTTCATCCAAATCTGTTCAGCCGTAAAGGAGTAACAAACATACATGCGCACTAACTTTCGTATTCATATGGAGATGAATACTCATACTATTTTTTTATAGTTATCCATGTTGAATATGATATACAAGTAAAATTCAAAGAACAATGTGACAGAGTTTCTTTGTTACATAAATTCACTCATTTTCAATACGGAAATTGTTACCCTTTTATACAAACCTAGAAAGGAAAAGAAGGTTGCATTGTATCCGAGGATATAGATAAAATATCTTATTAAAATATTCAGCGGAGGCATTGCCCAAAAACGTGGCAGTAATGACGTCATTATATTTCAATTAGACCCCGTAAACAAAACTTAAACGGAGAAATGTGCCGTTAGGTTGAGGCTTTTGGACAATAGTCCAATAATAAATGATGCGATGAAAGGTGTCTATATTTTAATACTATTGTTCCTATTTTGCCGTTGGCAGTTTTTCACTCTGTGGTAGTATTGAAGGCATTGCATCCTAGTTCATCTTCTAGGAACATATTGGATGAAAACGGCGCAAGGTCATTGCGCCATCTTTTCATGTAAATAATTTTTGGAACGAGATGGAAACCCACAGGTGATAAGTTAGGGACGTCCGCTCATAACAACAGCAATACGACCCGTGTCTTCCTCCACCAAAGCATGAAAAGAAACAGGTACGCCTCAAATCCCTGTAATTTCAACATCACCGTGTGTGGATGCCGGCGAGAGTGCACTACAGCTTGGCGTCCGATTACCAGATGTGGAGGCAGTACTTTTCCAGACGATATAGAAGAGTTCTACTGCTTCTTTCGCACCACCCGGGAGACACGTGTAGGGACTCTGAGGGTATATACCTACGGACCCACAAAAGAAAATTGTTGTTTATGGGCAGCTAAAGTAACTTAAAGTTAAAACAAAACAAACATTTTTGCACGTGTGTGAATAACCGCAGCTGCAAAGCCATTGTCAAGTTTAAAACAACTTCATTTTCACCTTCTAACTTTACAGTGTCAACCCTACCATAAAGTATATTACACTGATATGCACTTTCACCTTCACTCCCTGGGGCGTTTGCAATTAGCCGCTACTTTCCATGTCATAGAACACGTTTCATTAACATTTAGCTACCAACTCGTAGGTAAGATCAACTTTAATAGGTTTATAAATAAAATTCAAGGAAATTTTACTTTTTTTTTTTCAACCTACTTTCTGAATAAGGGTTTATCAATTCGGTTGTTTTATTTGTTACCTTTGAACTCCGTCAGTTATCAACCTATTTAAAAGTTCTTTTTTCATTTGAAAGCATATAAAAATATCAGATTTGTCCCATAGAAACTTTACTGAAACCGTTTCAGTAATTTGGTTTTTAAATAAAAATAGCTGGGAAAATATGTAGAACGATTTGGATAATTATTTTTTTATTTCTCTCGAGAAATCGCGATTGATAAACCTACCTTAATTTATAGCACAAGTAAAGGAAAAATCCTAAAACCGTAAATTTGTAGTTACATAACAAATATAATAATAAGTTTTTTTTTTCTTCCATATTAAATGAAAAAAAAGCAATAGCTAGGAATACTGGCGTTAATGATGGCGTTAGTTTTATTGTTCTCAGCAATATTGCTATCGTAAAGCGTGGAATTGAAGCGCAAATGACATCATACTATAATTTAATCTTAGAGATAAATGCCAGCACTGTTTTATGATGTCTCAGGGTTCTGAGTTATAATAATGATTTGCAGTTATTGTTAGAGATACTGGCGCCAATCAAACTGAACCTAAAATAATGAGCTGTTTCCTTTTCATGCTTTCATTCATGTTTTTCCGTTTCATATGAATTCTGATAGAGGAAATAATTTAGACAAGTCAGATTAGTTTCACCCCAATAGGATACATGTTACCATTTATATAAAACATTAATTATTAAAATATGTTACCTAAGTATATCTACTTAAGAAAGATGTAGTGCATCACCAACAAATTGTTTAACAGTTTGACGAATTTATATTTTGTTTTATAAGTTACAATTCAAGTAGAATTCATAAAAAATAACCACCTTCCTGCTCCGAAAAAACAATGACGTCCATGGAAACAAAAACTTCCTAATAAATTGGGATAGCAAGCGGATGGTAATGTATGTTTTTTTCCTGTGACGGATTTGCTGGATGTTATTGAGTCATAATTTACAATTAAGCCTTTTTTATTTTAAGAAAACGTTCACACTCTCTTAGGCCTGCACTAGAATTACAACCCTAGAACAAAATTCATGCTAAGCCACGGAGCCGTCTAAAGTTAAAGTTGCCCATATATAAGCCTTATTATAATTGCAATAAGGAACATACTGGATGGAAATGGTGCAAGATAATTTCCATCCAATATGTTGTTACGAGATGATCTAGGAAGCGATGTTTTCAAAAATATTTTTCTTCGTCTTTTGTGTGCACCAACTCAAGTTTTATATTTTTCAAGCTTGAGGCTTCCAACATGGCTTATCTTCAAACATCTCAAGCCCTCCGAAGCGCTCAGTTCAGATGCCGCTAAGCGGTCCTACATCCATCCAAAAACTGAAGGGGAGAACCTCTAAGCTTGCGGACGACAAATATCCGCAACAGTAAAAATTAACGTAAAGACGTAATTGCACATTTGGGTATACGAGTCTAGACCAAAACAAAGGTAGATGATAATCAATTTGTGCATTTCTTTTACAATTTCACTGGGTAGTCGGATGGCTGCGTCAAAACATGGTGATATATAAACGGGTCTCGTGGCTTTCTGCCAGACCTGTCTGCTGTGAGACACAGAAGCTGGGTGAACAGAGAGTAAATATTTGGACAGTGCTGATAATATTACTAATATTATTACTTATTTCAGAACCCTAATAAATATTCGTGGACATTTCACGCAGCGCCATCTAACCCCAAACTAAGCATTACTTTGGAAACCAGATTACTAATAGAATACTAATACAGTACTTTTTGTGTGAATATATTTTTTTATGTGAATATAAGACTGAAAGAGCTGAGGGCCCACCAGCTAGCTGGTGGTAAGTGGCGACCCCCGCCCGTGTAAAAACGGCGACAAACTTTAAATGGATGTCTACATCCATTGAAACTTTGTTATTTTGACAAGCTGAGTAAAATAATTTTTAGGCCCAGATTTTTTAATCTGGGCCAGGACCAAATACATATAAGTCATCTTCTGTCCCGAGAATATCGTCGAAATATCGGGAGTCAAGTCAACAAAACTCACAAATCATGGTAAATATCTCGGTAACACGAATAATAATGTTCATAACCACTAAGGTTTTAAAATTTAAATCTTTTCAGATCATCTTATATGGCAATTGCTCAAAGAAGAAACGCTTGAATCCATCAAATGTCCCAATAGCGTTAGTGGCAACAAAATAGTCTTCAACGTACAAGAAGTTCGTCAATCTCTAGGTCCGTGTGTCCGATGCTTATAGATCCAAGCATAAATCCGCTTGGGAAACTAGTAGTACGTCGATTCGATGTGTACAGTTTTGGCGCGGGATCTCATGTAACTCATATCGTAACGCTTTTGCCGTGCCTTGTTCGACATACGCGTATGATGTTTTATTTGGTCTAGCCTTCGGAATATGTTCATTAGATGCAGAAGTTATGGAACAAAGCCAGAAAGATTCTTTCGCAAAAATACCAATGAGGATTTGTTGTTTAATTAAATGTATTTATCCTAAATCCTTCGCTGAATGATCACAATGAGGTTTATGACTGTTAGCTTCAGATCTGGCAATAAAAACTATTAAATTCAAGTGACAATATATATTCTTCTTCTTTTTGGTCTTACAATATATATTTTGGTCATGCACTCACAATTGAAAGTTTGACAGTGAAAAGATGTAATTTTTATTCATACACTTACAAATTCAAGAAACATCGGCTTATCTGAAACGCAGTTTTTCTAGTTTGACAATTAAGTCAGTTAGTTAATACTACAGAGTCTTGGTTAATTGAAGAAGTAAAAAGAATAAATTCTTATAAAAAAGTAAAAATTCTGCTGTAGGTATATGGGATAATACCACTACGTAGAAAGCTTTTTTATGTTATTGAAGTGACGGGACGAGCGAAAGCCCATGTTAAGTGGTT
Source organism: Aplocera efformata (assembly GCA_921293045.1). Classification (NCBI taxonomy): domain Eukaryota; kingdom Metazoa; phylum Arthropoda; class Insecta; order Lepidoptera; family Geometridae; genus Aplocera; species Aplocera efformata. Next base: position 3,301,274 of record OV121045.1, read on the forward strand.
TCTTACGCCCATAAGAACGGCAATGCGACTTAAGTCTTCTCGGTTTTGGCTTAGAATTCAAAGCATACAAAGATTTTTGTGTCCACATCGGTTGCTATGAAACACAAAATTACTACCAAAATACAAATTTTTAGAACGTTTCAAAAATGTTTGCGAAATGGGATATTTCCCAAATTAGCAGAAAAGATTATAAATTATGATCCTGAGTCGGTAAACAATCAAGGTATGGTTTTAACACTGGATGAACTTTGTTTCCAATATTTTTTGGTTGAGATTAATTCATCATAACTTACACGCATATACTGCGGATAAAATAAGCAGTTTGTACTTCATCACTCACTGTTGTCCATGTTTCTAGTTTTTAATAGATGCCTGGCGTCTCTAAATAGTATAAAGCAATGTTTTCATTAGTCTATTTCGCTTCTTAGCTTCTTCTAAACTACGCAATAGATAGTGTTGCCGCTATCATTTAGAGTATTTTTTCGGAAGGTTTAAATGCATGTTTTAAAACACAGAAAAGGCGAGAATTTTAGTTAGTTTGCTAGTTAGATATAATCCATCGCCGTTTTAAGATAAAACACCATTGGCTTGACTACAAACTATATTGTTTGTTGAAACATCGTCATCTTGAATGCTATAATACTTCCAAGCTGTTTCCTATTTTATCAATTTTCCTGCAAGTTGTTTCCTATTTTATCAATTAAACATTGAACTAAACTAACACTGAAGTCGTTCAATGATATAAAACTGATATTTTCTTATCCCAATATCAACACTAAGAGAAAAATAAACTGTTCACAAGTCGAGTGACATCGCCGAGTCCTTCAAAGTAAAATTCTTGGTAGCAATTTAAACTTGGCCCGGCTGAGTCACTGTGGGGGCAAACTTAAATCGCTTCGTTTATAGATGGTTCTCGAACGATTACCCCTATACAGGCTTTAGTGCTTCATCTGATGTTATATTTCTGGAGGTGCTTCAGTTTGTTTTGGGAAATATCTTAGTGCAAAGTTTGAGTGCTGTTTCAAAGTGATCCTGATCATATTTTTATTGGTCCGGAGTAAACATATCGTAGAGCTTTGATAACTTTTCCATGGTTCAATTTTTAAAAGCATTTCGCCTATTTTTGTTTTTGAGCGTGACTTGACTGTTCTTTAGTGAAGAAGTTAGTTTTCAGGTTATGGATGAACGTGTTGTGTCAACTACGATACAGGGAATCTTAGTATAGAGAGTTTATGAGCTCTGTTTTTAATTTGCCATTTAAGAGAAGAATTGAATTTGTTTAGACAACATTTCGTTACGATATTTTGTAAAATTAGTTGTTAGTTTATAATTTTGAGATAATCAATATAGTCCCTTTCATCAATATGCCATGGGTAAGACCAAGAACGAACTACAATAATAGAACCAAAACAAGCGCAATTGTATTTGCCCAGATTCACCAAAACAATCCTTATTATTCGAAACCGGTACCGGCGTTATTGACGGTAAAACAGGAGTCACACACACCATATGGTAATATGGTAATGGCAACCGGTACGCCCCGGAACCGGCACCGGAACGAGACCGTAAACAGAAACGGCCAGGTCCGGTTTTATCCGTCATTTATGTGATATTATTGCTACGGCAGTTTCTATTTTCGGTGTTGACGTCCAATTTTGTGTGCAGCAAAGGACTGACAATCGATGTCAGCCTCTTATGCGGAAACCGGCCTATTCTCATCAAGCGAGAGTGAACGGGCTTTTAAAATGACAGTTAAATTTTATTGTTAAGAATGATATTTTAATTATTTTTTATATGTTCTACTAACATAATGTGACTAACACAAACGAATGACTTGTCTTTGAAAATTATTATTAAATCTACAACGCCCAAAACGGATTGATAGATGGCACATGTCTTTGTATATTAGGTTGTAGGACATTCCGGTTTCCTCTCGATGTTTTCCATCACCGTTTATTGTCTCAAAACGACCGACACTGACACTGTGTAACAAATATCATGCACTATTTTGAATGTACTATTTGGTAGAACTTTAAAAAAGTCCAGTGTTTATAATTAAATTGTTTAGTAACTTGCCTCTCGGAACTAAACCAAACACACTCTATCTCTCACACACACACACACACACTCACAAACAAATTCATCTATAGACTTACATATATATGTATAAATGCATCCTAAACTTAAACGAATAACCTTACATAAAAACATTTTCAACAACCTCTGAATCTTTTCAACAACCTTTCAATGTTATCGAAAGTATATCCGAAGTTATTTAACGTATCTCAACAAATCTTGAGGGTGGGCGCTTACAGAATATTAAATTATCTTAGATAAGGCCGTCTTTCACTAAAATTGTAATTGTTCCTACTTTGAAACCGTGTTGTATATAATACTTATGAGATTGATATTGTATGCTAACATGGTGCAGTAAAAAATATTTTTATTATTTTTTAAGGCTAATAATCATAATCCAAGAAAATATGGGTAAAAAATTACTCAAGTTTCTGATTGAATACTAATAAGTAATGCATACGAAAATAATAGAATGTTTTTTTTTTTTAATCGTCGTAAAAGAGTCGAAGTTTCAAAGGATATGATGTATTTTGCTACCATTGTTGTCGGTGTTTATTTTTAACCTAATTAGTGCGAAAGTGACTTTGTTTGTTACGCTTTCATGCATCAGCTGATCCGATTTTAAAAATTCTTTCACCAATGGAAACCTACATCACCAGCAAGTAACATAGGATATAATTTATCCTCGTATTTTTACGGGAACGAGAACTACGCGGGTGAAACCGCGGGGTGCAGTGCTCTATAACATTGATTTTAATACCGTCTTTTGACGGCCATGTTGTATTCGAAACACAACAGCTAAACGTTTCATCCGTGCAAATCCACGGCTTTTATAACCAAACAACCAACTCCATCGACTATTTCTTTTATTCCAGTTTACACTTCAACAGGCTCCGACAAAGATTTAGTCTCGGTTTCCAACCAACAAAATACAAAAGCAAATACTTTTATAACTCTGTACTAGGTACAGACACAATCACATAATATTTAAATAATATGTATTAGGTTTTTTTTTTTAGCCTCAGATCTCCGTAATTACTAACCGGTTTAGAAATGATTTTTTTTATTTTTTGCTTATTTGTGACTTTTTTCTTCGCCCGTTATATGTTTGTTTAAATTTATATTTTTAAATTTCGAAGTTTCTTTATAATATGCATAAGCGTGAAATAATGAATTTCGATTTCGGGTATGTTCTTTTTTTATCTTTCACTGGTGAAGGTGTTTTCACGAGTGTGAAGATTGTTTTTTTTTTTATTTGTTTTACCGATGCTATAAAACGAAATACCCCGGGCGCCATCCCCGGCGGGCAAACTTGTGTGATGTATTGAGTGTTTTGTGTAAGTTTTGTAATTATGTTGGTTTCCAACGTAGCGAGACTGAATGCACAGTCGGACCCTACTGCACAACAAATAAAAACGGAGCGTAATGTAGAATACGTCTCAAGAATGTGTGTGCAGTTCCATTGTGGAGGCTTCAGCTACCAGTGACTACATTGTGTGGGCCAGATTGAATTTCTTGAGGCACTCTGCGGGAATGCGATCTTAGTAGTCTGCGAAGTAAATTGAAGTTCATTATAACTCGTGTTTTATAATATACATCTGGTGTTGAAATTCTCATTGTGAATTCAGCATTTTCAAGGATGTTTTCTTACTAGCTGCGCCCCGCGGTGTTCACCCATATTAGGGGTACAAAGAATAATAAAGAAAATCCCGCAATAGATTGAATCGAACCAATATAAGCGCTATGCCTTAAAAGGGCCGTTTCAGGACAGAGGTAGAAAGTAATGTACGTGCACCGATGTTATGCAAAGAGCATAAACATTGTCTTATTGCCTCCCGGTCCCTTACTACGGCGTTCCCCAAGAGACGATGCAATAAAGTTTTTAAGCACAAAGTTGTATATTTCACTGCGTAATGCCTGTACATTTTTATTTAAAAAGGGGGATTGTTGGTCATAACTAAACAAAATAATGTAGTTCTTCTTACGTTTGAGTAAGTGGCAAGCTCTGCTGTCGGAGTTTTCAAGCCGCCCAAAATCTTCCGAAATGGCTTCGGGGTTCGTGGGTCATTCTGTCCGTGGTAAACCAGTATGATAAAGCTGGACTAAATTGGTTGTTGCAGAAGGGCGTAGTTTGAATCCTTTCGCCTAATAGAGTGTTGATATGGTGCATGGATGTGTCAATAATGTAATACCAGGAGGTACACTCCGAAGTAAGAAGTATTTTGAGTCCTTCTATTTCAAAGAAGGCAGAAAGACCTGGTATCGGATTTTAACATAATATACAATTACTGTGAAAAATCATCGTGAATTATAAGTAGGAACTCTATTTGTATTAATGCAAACACCGGTGCTATGCTATCGTTCAAATATAATTGAATTTTGTCCGCTTGTCCCGCCAGATGTCTTCGTATGTACAAATCGCGCGGGTGCACCATTGCTATGAAATATTTGATAGGCGCTTTCAGATATGAAAGTTCTAGACTTTCATATCCATTTCGTTGTAAGTCTTCTGTTATTAGAAATACCTATATATATATTTTACCTACATATACATATTCTTTGAAATGCAATTTCATATGAATGTTTAAGCAAATTCATAAAATGAATCGTTATAATTTAGTTTGTTAAAGAAGTAGAAAGTCAACATCATATTGTTGTTAAATTAATTAATGTCAGAATATCGTAAACTTGACATGCTATATGTTATAAGATTTTTAAAATATATTATCCTGTTAGTAAAAACAAAATAAAAAGTTATCTTCTTATTAAAGGAGCTGCATACCTTATTAACATTTAAGAAATGTTTTAAAAGTATTCAAAAATGTAGGTATATTATTCGGGTATCATCCGTTGAAAACAATTATTGTACTTTGATAAATGCTTCTAGAAAAATATATCAATCAATCGACTACCTCTATGCTTTGCTGGAATATCTGAGATAAAGAAAACTGCATGAGAACGTATTTATAGTGTAATTTCAATGTAGCGGTAGTAACTTATAATAGGTTAATTTAAAAAAACCTCTCCAGACCATCCCAGACCAAATTATGACGGCATTTTTCTGAAACTCATTTGCTATCGGTAGATATTGGATTGGATTTGCAGTTATCCTTCCGCTCAATGACACTTATGAACTGGGATAGACATAGGTATGCTCTGCAGTAGACTTAAAATTAAACAAAAACTAGTGAGAGTACCTCGTGCCCTGAGATTAAATACCTAAAGTTATTATTATATGTATGTACCTACCTATCCCGGTTTCATATCTCCAGATATCTCCAGGGAATTAAGTAGTAAATTGAAACTTTCTCACACTAATTTATTTATGAGCTCCTTGAAAAGCGGCCATTACGGCAGTTTAAAATAAATAAATCCACCAGGTGACGATCCCGAATGCTCTAAATGTCATCACTAATTCACACCTAATTCTGCTTTTGACAAAAGCCATCTGTTGGGAAAGCAATAAAATGTAGAACCCTCACGATCACCCCATTTTGGTAAGCATTGACAACTCTGAAATTAATCTATTTCATCGTGTTTTTGGGTGAATTAGTTGTGATAAAAAGAATATATTCTTTTTTAATGAAATGATGTCACATCAATGATTCTTTGATATTGAAAAATCTATTGGTGCGTGCTGGCGGCAAAGCAGACTCGTATAACGTGACGGCAAACGGCATGGCGTTCGTTTATGCCGTCATATTTCACATATGCCGTCTTTCTTAATTCCTTATCGATGAGGACAACATTTTACTCAGTGTTGATTTAATTAGTGAATGAAACTAAAAGGCTTATATTAAAAAAAATAACCTTTTTTTTAATTTAATTAATTTTTATGTAATGCAAAACCAAATTTAATTAGATAGGTTTGTTTTAAATTCCATGAGTATTGTTATTTCTATGTTAGTGAAGGTGAGGCAAGAAAATTTTGTGAATTGATTATTATTGCTGTGAATTATTATGTGAGGATTAATTTGGTTTCTTGTCGTAATTTAAACCCTATGTCGTTGCAATATGGTAGAGCTGCGGGATAATTATGAATTGATTTCGCCACGGCTCGTAAATTACAGCGTGAATAACGCCCCTCGGCGCGTGCGCAACTTATGTTAGAATTTGTCAAAGAATAAACAGAAGGTAGATGAGTATACACATTTATTTTTTCAAAACATCGTAGTTATTGTACAAAACCATTTTATAAGGTATGTTTAGTCTAAAAGTACGGTTCAAGTTTAAAAATCCACTAAAAACTTTTTCCTTTGAAAAGCAATATTAACGTTTCACAAGGAAACTGGCATACCTAGAATCAAAACTTCGATAACCCTGGGTTTCATACTAGTCTAAGGTCCAATCACTCTCGATTGTCGAGAGTAGGTTTGTTTTTGAGCAGTAGAAAAATTCGACTTTTCATCTTGCCAAATCAAGGGTAATAGCTGAAAATCAGTGTTTGCTTTGTGAGTAATATTAGTCGCTGATTTTTTGTTTTACTGCAACACACTGTATATTTTATTTTTTGTCTTTTTATGTATAACTTTGTACAATAGCTTAATGTTTTATTTATTTTTCTTACTTGGCAATACTAGGCATGTTTGTACCCTTTTTCATACTGGCAATGAATGTACGTGTGTGAAAAAACTACATCATTTATCTTTCTATCTATCTACGTTGGCAACCCATTACCTACATGACGGGTGGTAACTAGGCAGAAATAAATGTATACATTATTTGAGAGGTATTCTTGTCCAATGTATTTGTCATTATTGCTTTAGGCGCAGTTATCGACAAGGCAATATTTCTGAGAATGCTTCTTGGAGAGATGCGTCGAATATATTGTTCAGTATATCTATTTCAGTTCTGTTTTGTGCCCTGCAGTCCAAAGATCCCGTTCTTACATTACTGGTAGGACGACGGTTCAGGCAGCTGTGTTGGAAAGCTCATTTCTAAGAATTTTAACGAAGGTACTCCGTATTACCCTTTTCCGGATAACCTTATTATATCTTATTGTGCAAAGCCTTATCTTTCTACTCTTTTACTCTTTGCTGCGGCGTTGATTTATCTGCCCCATATTGTGCTTGCTCGGTCCATACAGATTTATCATCAATCCTCTTTTGATCGGCGTGAACACACTCCGGCTATTTGTTTATTTATATCCACGAATAATTTGTGACATTTTTAATTTTGCTTAAACGCTCACTTTGTGCTATTTTTACTGTTCCGTTTAGACTACTTAAGTTTCTTATGATTTATTTAAATAGATACTGCGATTTGATTAACAAATTTTTATAATGAGTTCCAGATTTATGTAAGTAGGAGGGGCAACACTGTAAGGTGTTCATACTGTAAGGTTATTGCAAATAATGTTTAGGAAAAAAGCGTACAGATATATTTTAGAAATTTGTTTATATTTAATATCTGCTATTTTATATTAATTTTGTTGCTGCTGCGGTCTAATATGTGACACTTGCAGCCGCAAGCGGTCACTGTTTCCGTGGAAGTTGGGAAGGCCTTTGGTATGGGATGCTGCATGCGTCGACACAGTATCTTCACGTGTATCTAGTGCTCAGATTAAAGCGGGCGCGGCGCCCGATAAAAATATTTCAATAGCTCTTGAGATTAGAGATGTTTGAGATCTTTGGTGTCGAGACCGAAAAAATAAGTGCTGAGAACTGGCACTTTCTTGTCTCAGAGATTAAGCATTTATATGCATGGAGGAAAGACCGCCAGTGTTTAGGGCAATGGGCCAGTGTCTTGAAATTGGTTAGATTATTTTAGCAATGAATAGATTGTTTGATCAGTCAGGTATGAGACCATTCGTTTATATTTTGCAAATATCTTTGTTCATATTTTTTTGATAATTTTTCATATGTTGAAGTAGTGAACGTAAACATATTTTATGTACTCATTTTAAGCTCGGCAAAATAACACCTAAGTTTTACATAATAGTAGTAGTTTTGCCGTGTGTTTGTTGTGTTGTGATCAATTTCTTTGAGGCTCTAATAGGTATTACAAATCGTTGGATCCTTTTCCAGGGTTTAGCTTCACATACACTTCATGAAGGTAATTCGATGGTATTTTTTCTAAAAATACAATTTTAACCAATACATAAAACCAAGTTTGCAATGAACAAATCAAGCAAAGTTTCTATTGTTTTAAAAAAGAGCTTGTAATAAGCTCTAATATATAATTCATTCAAAGTAGAATTTAATCTGTGGTAGAACTTAGTAGGATTGTTCTTTTGTTCGACTTATAGATACATTAATATGCTTGTGGTAGTATATTTTACAATCAAAGAGTTCGTATTCGGTATGCAAGAGCTTAACGGACCAAAATGGTGCTACTGTATGTCAACGGATTCCCTTTAATCCGCTGTAGATATATATAGGCCTATGCCAAAGCTTTAACTTGTATAGAAAAGATATCGTGATAAAAAGGATTAAACATTCGTAGCTACTTTCAATTTCGTTGGATATGCCAATGCATACTACTCTGGATAATTGAGAGTGAATGGGCTCTGATCTACCACGGGAGCCCAATCCGGATTGGTAGATGTCACATGTCGTCGAATTTTTGGTTCTAAGACATGCCGGTTTCCTCACGATGTTTTCCGTCACCGTTTTGAGAACGTATTACGCACATCAATTTTTTCAAGTGAAAAAACTCATTGGTGCTCGTGTGGGTTTGAACCAGAAACCTTCAGATTGAAAGTCGGCGTCTATGCCCCTGGGCCACCACGCTCTTCAAATAAATTGTCTATATCGATAAATTGAAGAATCATCACTTTAGAACGGTTTAGTTGTATTTTTAAATGTCAGTACAAGGATTGTATCAAAGGCATTTATAGGAATACTACAGGAAATGTCACATGATAGGTATTTGTAGCAGAGGTGAATCGCTAGAAGCTATTAAAATTCACCCATTGGTTTATGTTGAAACCATAACGACTGGATTACACATTTACATTCTATAAATTTATTTCTTTGGTTCAACTGGTTGTAATTTTAACCTCTATTATATTGTATGCCATTACCGTAGCTTAAGCCAAATTTATCGTATTATTTATGCGCTCCACATGTATACATTTGTTTGTCGTTAAGGTGTTTTGTTTTCGGAAAAGTTCGCTAATTCTTTTCGTATTTTGAACAATATCTGTGGTCTACATACTTTTCGATACACATGAAAAAATTATTACAATCACACTTTGATTATAAGGCGAAAGTTTGTATGTGTGAGTGTGTATGTTTGTTACTCTTTCAAGCCCAAACGGTTTAACGGATTTGGATGAGATTTGGTACCAGAATAGTTAATCCACGATGGATTAACACATAGGCTATTTTTGATCCCGGAAAACCGCGAGTAACACACAGCTAGTAATACTTAAACTAAGATAATTTGCTGCTTGGCGGAGGATTACCAGGTGTGGAGGCAGTACTTCTGCGGTCGAACTTGGCACAAGTTCTATTGCTACTTTGAGTTGCTCCTTCCGCACTATTCGGGGGGGATATGTAGGGACTCTGAGGAACATGATAGAGCATACAATTTTTTCTCTGCTCTTGGATGTTTGGAATGTGTATTTTTATATTTTTCACGTGCCACCTGTGACACTTATCCTAAAACGTTACTATAATGTACAGTAGAGTCCAAAGCCATACGCAATATTTCTTAATAAATAGACCGTGGTACCGATAGCAACAATTCTATATTCAATAACACGTCCAATTTGCACAAAGTGACAAATGATTTCAATAATTTCGCTGACAATAAATCTAATTACGATGGCGGCATTGAAAAGGATGAAAGTAATGATGCTGATACAATATTAATAACGGTGAATGAGGAAGGAATTCTGTCTCTTGCCGAGACAAATGTTCTATTAATGAGTTCGTCGTTTCGATGTGTAGAGTAACGGGGACAGTCAGATTAGAAATTATTGTGATCGGTTAAATGTAGTAATAAACCTATATTAACACAAGGAAAATGTTAAAATCTTATGAAAAATTAACGATATTATAAATGGTTCCGGGAGGTTTAGAAGCTTTTGGGTAGCTTGAAGCTTTTTTTCCCCACCAATTATTGCATGTTTTTGCTTTTGATTTCTAAGTGATTCGTGAGAAACTAATGACGGTGATCAGCTCATTACTTGTCACGTTTTGTTCCCAGGCTAAAAAGTAGCCTGTAAGCCCTGCCTAACCTTTCTGGGTAAACGGAGGGGTATTATGTATAAAAATTAAAAAATCGTTATTGTAACATTTTTATCTGACTATGGCTAAGCCAAAAGTAGGGTTATGATTAGAGCCCGTATGTTTATTCATCTATTTCCTCAAATTTCTAAACTACTTCCCACAAATCCTTATAAACTCCTTGAATGTCCGCTGGTTTTAAGGTAGGTAGCACTACTGCTCGGCGGCAGATTCTAGATTGGTGGCAGCACCTCTCCGGACGAACATGACACAAGTTCCACTGCTACTTTTGGTTGCTCCTATAGCGCCACCTAGGGGGTACGCATAGGGAATCAAAGGGTACGAACCTACCTACGAACGCGAGCAACTGGAGTCAGTCAGTGGTAGTAATAAGTGTGAATTAAGTCTCTGGATCTGTAGCTACTCTGTGTACACTGTCGTCCAGGAGGGCAGCGTGTGACGTTTAATTTTGTTTGGTGGTGATTGATGGCATCTTGTTCATTTTCATACTTTTCTGAAACTACTCTTACCTTTTGTGATGTCTACCTTGTTTTCGTGCGAATCGATATGGATTGAACGCAGGCAATCAGACTCTGTGATATAACGAAAGGGAGCGAATTTTAGGATTTAGAAAATGAAGAACATGGCAAATTACCTTATCTTGTATACAAATAAAATTGAAGTGTCTGTTTGTAATGTCAAAATAACAGCTTTTTACTAAATGCATTTGAAAGTACTTATATAACAAAAAATATATTTTTTTGTCTACCAGTCTGTTTGTCCGTTCTAATATCCGAAACGCTAATCTACTCGTATATAAAATAAAAACGAATTGCGAAATGTGTTGCTAAGCGCAAAACTCAAGAACGGCAGAACGGAAGAACGACGAACCAATTCGGCTATTTTTTTCATATTTTCGTTAATGTCCTACAAAGGTTTCTATGAAGAGACAAATTGGAAACATTTCGTGTACAATTAGAGAATTCACGAAAACTGTAGGTGCTTTTTTCTTAATCTTTTTTACTACTACGCGTTTCATTTGACAGCTGATTGTCAAATTGTCAATCAAGACAAGACAACGTCAGTTTTACCGGCTTGTTAAATAATAGGTAGCGAATTCTCAGTAAGTCCGCAATTGTGATGGAAAGTGCCCTAGGCCTACCCTTACATTGAAAGCACACATTGATCAGATTAGAACTTATTATTTTGACAGATACAATGAAGCATATGATCGACGGGCCCGTATGATTACTAGTTACGTCAATATCAGGCATGTTAAAGGCAACAGACCTTAATTAATTGCGTGACATGCCCGCATTTATGTAATTGTTATTATTCCAATACTATGTGTTATGGTTATATCACGATATGTTTCATAGGAACAAAATAAAGCAGCAAAGTAAACATATGAGCCGTAAGCTCGTTCCTTCATCTAACTCATACAAAAAAGGTATTATCAAACAGTGCTTGCGTCCTTAGGTGTGTACCTTTTGATTCCCTACACGTACCCTCTGGGTGGTGCTAAAGGAGCAACCAAAAGTAGCAGTAGAACTTGTGTCAGGTTCGTCCGGAAAGGTACAGCCACCACACCTGGAATCTACCGCCAAGCAATAGTGCTCACATTATTGTTTTCCGGTGGAAAGGTGTGGTAGCCGGTGGAATCACATGCGCATGAGACGCATCATCCCCGTCTCGGGTGATGGACGCAGCAGGATGAATGCAAGTCAGTATAAGACCAATCCTGAGCAGTCCGGCAAGCAGAGTATGAGAGAGAAAGAGATGGTTACTTCCTCGTACGAATAAATAATGTATAGACTCACATAACACGTATTTGAGTAGCTGCTGCTCCATTTCAACAGAATATCGGATATCAACGCAACTCCTAAGCTCTGACAACTTTACCGCAGATCAAATAATGTGACCTAACCCACCGCAACACAAAACTATTCTAAACAAAATATTGTTATTCTGGCACGATCTTTTGTTACGCATGTTTATTGTAGAAAGGGTAAAAAAGTTACGCTGACAAAGTTGTTGAAGACGTGACAAAAATAAACGCTCAGAGACTATCATGATATAGTAACTACTCTATTTTGTATAAGTGATTGACCCTAGCATCCCATCTAGCCCTACTGTCTTCGCAGGGGATTATGCGCTAGTAGCGAGTTATCAGACCAGACTCTAAGCGGCTGTCTTATCACTGGTCACCTTTAACTGGTAAGTTTTGCATCATGGTGCAACGGTGTGTATATTTATGGTAATGGTAATAATTACAGTTAAAGTTAAATTTTACCAAAACAATAACGCAGCCTTTGGTGCAACTCACGCTAAAATGTGCTCTTTAACCGCTGGCTTTAATTAAACCAAACTAACCTGTTCATTAAACCTGTGAATTACACGGATACACTGACACAAACTCTCGGTTGTCCAACAAGTGGTCAATCGTGGGAAAGCAAATAGAACGTGTTACTTGAAACCAAGTGGGATACCTTAGTGATACTTGTAAGTCATATCTCGGGTATAAACAGTCTATTATTTTTAGCACGATCTTAAAACCTTACAATATGCAATGATTTTTAAAATAAACATGTCTGTTTAGGGTTTCGTACCCAAAGAGTAAATGTATTTTAGCTCGCGCCCCATACAACAGACATGATTTTTTTTGCCATCTTTATTATAGATAATGGTACGGAATTTTTAGGGTTCCTTATTTCAAAAGTAAAAAACGGAATCCATATGTTTATGTCCATATTGTCCGTCTATCTATCTATCAAGACCCTTTTTCTCAGAAACGGATAGCAACATTAAGTTTTATATCAAATTAATATCAAATACTGAAGGTTGCAACTAGGAGCAGTGAAAAAATCAAACTTCTAAGTGAACATAATCAAAAGATACGGCCTTTTATACTCCCGCTTATATCGCATATTTTCTCGCAAGGGAATCAAAATCTATATTGTACTTCCCGTTAAGCTAGAATCATGAAATTTGGCAATAAGCAAAGAACGAATCCGTAAATTTGTAGTTACATACAAATTACACGAACTTGTAGGTTACACGTTTACCTACAACTTCGTGCGGAACCCTCCGTGTGCGAGTCTGACTCGCACTTGGCCGGCTTCTTATATGATATAAGTAACGGGACGCTGGCAGCCCACCTGATGTTGAGTGGTTACCGCCGTCTATAAACAACAGCAAAATTACTCATGCTTCGATACTCATACCCTTCCGAAGTATGAGAAGAATCAAATCGCATCGGATTATGCTCGTCACATGCGCCTGTAATTTCTCCTTTTGCACCATCCGGGAAACACTTGTAAGATGGACTTCCCTTAAGAACCATTAGCGATAAGCGATCCGGCTGATAGATAAATTTACATATATAATTAATTCAATTTTGGTCAGCAAAAAGCCAAACTGAAGAGTAATTTACCATACCCAATGCAATAAACACTTTTGCCGCTAATAAATATTCATATTGCCGTCCACAAATTACAATTCCAGAAATATAATTTCGCAGAACTGCCCTATTAAATTTGAATGAACGTGTATCGCGCCAATGAAAGACAAAACGACGTTTCAGTAGAAGAAACAAATTTGTCAGCGCTTAGGGTCCTGACAAGCATGAGACTTTTAGTCTCTAATATCAGCGACTTTACTGATCAATGTGATCAATCTCATATTTCGTGATTGACACGCTCACTCGGGAATGAAGGCTCTATACTCGGGAATGTTGATTAGGCGGCTTTTGAACAATGATTTTGTTTGCAAGTCATGTGTAAACGTAAAATGTAGAATATTTGTTTGTAACCTAAATGATATTGCCATCATTACGATGACGAGAAAATAATGGGTTTATTGCATGATTAATTATTATAAATAATTAGCAATTAAGCAGGGTCTTTCTTTTCATAATGATTTAGTGTGCAAATCATGTTAAAATAAAATGTAAAATAGTTGTTACTTCAATGTTATTGCCACCATTACGAAGACGATAAAATAATGAGTTTACATATGATTAATCATTATAAATAATTAACATATTTCTAATGAATAATAAGTTCTTCAGAAAGCCTATTTGTTATTTCAACGCGATTACGCGTTTACGTACATCTGCTTACGTGATATTTGGTTTTGCAAATCACGTATTCCAATCACAAAGATTGACAAAAAACTCGACATTCGGTGGGACTCTGAAACAATTTTTTTTTTACGTGTTTGCTATTCATGCCATTTCTCAATTCTCCACGCTTATGAAGTTATCTGTATAAAAGTAGAATACATGTTGAGGCCCATAAAAAAGCAGCATAAAATTCTGTAGCAGTAAATTTGTCGTCATTTAAACAGATTAAAAGAGAATGTAGCGTGAGATTGAATGGCGAATTCGTTTGAGTCCCCGCTTTGGGAAATTTATAGGGACTTTGACGCTACGCTTTGTGTGAGGTATTTTTCTCAACTCCCGCTCAGTATAATCCACAAGTTGCCACTTAAGTCACCTACTGTAGCATTTGCACCTTGATCTAATATACTTTGGCAGCGGGAAAATATTTTTAAGGTGGAAAATTTTTTGGTTTGATATATTACATATAACCTGGGAAAAGCTGGAATATCTTGATATATAACGGTAAACGCTTTAAAGGCTTACATACTCATGCTCCTGCTGTAGGATTACTGCTGCTACTGCTGTCGCAGGTGGCATAGACACACACATACATAATAAGAGAACACAAACACACAAGACCCGAGAATAAACTTCATGCTCACACAAAGTGTGTCTCGGTCGAGAATCGAAACCTGGACCCCTCGTTGTGAAGGAATGGCTACTTTCAACTAGGCTACGGAACCGTCGTTATGTTATCAACTACGTTGATCCTCAGATGGTATGGTTACGTCACTGCTTATTATCTTAATGTATCGTTTCCTCGCGATGTTTCCTTTCATCGGAAGCTGAACTTAACTGGAGGAAGTCATGACCTACATCAGAAGCCTGAAGTCTGAACGCCTGAAGCCACCAATATAATCGATTCACATTCGAATTTTGATTGGCTGCATACCAGCTCTGCCTTTTGCGCAATAGATTCTGGGTTTGATTCCCACACAGGGCAAGAATTTTTGTGACGAAAATATATGTTTATTCTGGGCCTGAGTGTTAATATGTATTGTATGTATGTATTGTATATTTATTATAAAAAGTTCCTACTATATAAGTAATATACCTGTAATCTGGTTGTCATAGTATAATTTACGAGTATGTTTAGTTTGAGGCTAGATGGCGCTGTGTGGAATGTCCATGAATGTTTATTTATTTTACACTCGGACGCATATCGAAAATCCGTACCACCGATAATAATTTTAATTACATATAAGGATATTGATGTAAATATAATAGTATATATGTATATCTACTCTATATTATCATATATGTTCGTTTTAGTGTTCAAGAGAATGTTTCACCCCAAAACGTGAAAAATAGGGGACGAAACTATTGAAATTGGTATATTTATAAATAATCAATTATTAAATATTTGCCAGGATAAGATATATCTTAGATTCAAGATATTTTTAGTTGATTTATGCATTCAAAAATAAAAAAAAGGAATAATTACTTAAAAAAACATTTTCATTAATCAAAATTAATAGTATATTTCCAAAGAAACAACAAAGAGGTGGGTAGACTTTAAAAGTAAAGTAAAGTTCACAAATAGCTAGGAAATAGCGTAAAAAACATACAAAAAAACATCAACCTGCACTGAGGACCTCCTCCTTTCATAAGTCGGTTAAAAACGGCGTCTAAACACCATGACTCACATTGCAAATCTTGTGACGCAGATGTACTTTCCGCTGCCGTCAATTTTGATTCATGGACACGTGTCGATTACAATAGCGAGAGAGACATTGTCCTCCGCACCCACACCAATGAGTGTAATAATTTAATGCCGCCAATGAGAAGTAGATCACGTTCAGCAAATACGATATGTAATAGTGATACGTTGTTGAAGTGAAAGCAGATGTGTTTGACTCCTATTGTGCCATTTACGGTTATTATGAAAATGAAGCAGCTGGGCTCATACCCACACTCACACACTCTTACGTGTAACAACCTACAACAAAGTCAAAGTTAAAATAAAAATCTTTATTTCCGTTAATCTCCTAAAAAACACTTGGAAACGTCACAAACTTTTAAAAATAATCTTGTACCTTCGCGTTCATTTTGCGAAATATTTTTTGAAATCGGTTCTGTGGTTTAGGCGTGAAAGAGCTACAAACATGCAAATAAACTCACTTTTGCATTTATAATAATAACAATAATAATAAGCTAGGATACTAGCTGCACCTCGCGGTTTCACCCGCATAGTTCCCGTTTCCGTGGGAATACGGGGATAAAATATAGCCTATGTTACTCGCTATTTATGTAGCTTTCCATTGGTAAAAGAATTTTCAAAATAGATTTAGGGTTTAGGCATGAAAGCGTTACAAAGAAAGCTCACTTTCACATTCATAATATTAGTTAGGATATTTAAATCTTTGGATCGGAAGCATGGTAGCAATCTCAGGAAACTCGCAAATGTCAGGAATAAAAGATCCACTTTTTGCAATTGTAATCTTGGGATATACAATCGCTTACACTAATGCCTCTGAGTTAAGATTCTCTCTGTGTTGCAGGTAGCATGGACAAACATATCAACGACAAATACTTGTTCATTATACACAGGTGACTACCCTTTGAATTATTTTTGAATCAAAGAATTTATAAATGAAAAAGGAATATATAATGTTTAAACACACCAGTCTCAATCAGAGTAATTCTGTTTGGCGGAAATATAACATGGATAGATGCTACATCTAAAGCAGTTTGTTTTCCTTGTAGGTAATAAAACAATGTTACCCGTATACGAGATGAAATCTGGGCCAAAGGCAATATGAGATGACTCAGCTGTAGTGGTTTACGTTTGATAATACAATCACTATTGAATCAAATCAAGTGTTGCCATGTACTACAAATCAATATTTTTTTATATATTTCAACGATGCCATGCGTTAATTTTTTTTTCATGTAGTTGACTGGGGCCAACTTTGGTGCCGGTGTAATCAAAGGCCTCCAACATGGTTTATCGATTTCTATAGCCGGACCGATCTCTTAACTCCTCAGTTCAAATGTCACGAAATGGCCACCCATCCAATTCCTGACCTGGTGTAGAGTTGCTTATATAAATATCTACTGCTACAATGGTGATCCGTCAAGTTGAATACTTCATTTGTTTCATGGTGACGTCATAATTATTTGTAGGAATATTTTACATAATAACACATCTGTGAAAATTGCAGCAAAAAAAGCGTAAAGAGCTTCATGGTTCAAACATTCAGATCTTTCAAGGTAAGACAGTCTTTGTAGACTTATATCTTTATCATTGTGTTTAATATTTTTTGTGTACGTTTTAAATAACACATTGGAAAACAGAGAAAATCAACTGGAATTATCAAATAATTTATCACAAAAGCTAGCTCAATAATTTGTTATGGATTCAAGATATCTCTGCCTCATTTGATAATACTGAACGAAGTTGTAATCTATTGTCTTAACTCGATGAAATACCTCCACCAATCACAAACTCTGATACCATAAAGGAAACACCACACCAGTAATTTGAGTAATTTCACGTCGGAAATAAACTAACTTTTATCCATTTCTTTCTATCACAAATCAAGAGAAAGAGATAAAAATAGATTTAGAGGTGTCAAATCACTGTTGAGTTCTTTTAATACCAAGAAAATGACACTATATTCTCAAAAGTACGAGGACATAATTTTAAGGAGGCTTTAGGTGGATGGTTGTAGGTCACAGCTGTAGCCTCCAGTGATTTAAAGGTTTGTCACCTATTGATATTAGCAGCATGGACTCAACATATTAGAAGTAATTGGAATTGGTATTTACTTATGATCCATAAATTAGTAACATTCTTGAGCAAAGACAGCAATTTTAACTTTGTTTTGGTTTTTATATTGTATTTTGATATAGCCATTTCAGTTGCATTGATACCCAAATTAAATAAATTTATTACACCATGAAAATGCCCGTTTACAGCAGTACAATTTACATTAATTTTGTTGTATAAAATTAGTGCAGATATTCATGCGATTTTTTTTTTTAATATTAATGTATTCCTGCCTTAATATTAATGTATACTGCCTGTTTCTGACATGTATGAATTGTTACATATTTTTATAATATTGGTTTATTGATATTACCAAGTGTTCCTTATTTAACTAACATTTTTATTGAACAAAAACTTAAACAATTGTACAAAAAGTTGTATAGAAGAGCAACTTTAAACTCAATGCTTAACCAGTTACCCTTGGTAGGAATAGTAGTTGGCAAACTTAAAACGTTATTCATAAAAAATAAAAAATGTATATATATGTGTACTTAGGGCAGAATTAATGAGTAAAAGTATAAGCCTGGTATATTTTTTATACATATATGAATGAAATCAGTGTGTTTCCCCCTTAAACTTATCATTTACCTATAAATAATGGGTCAATTATCGCTTGCAACCTATCTTTCTACGTATCAAAATACTTAAACCTGTTAATCGAAAAGCTTTCGGTTCTAAATTCAACCCTGTTTCGAAAGCGTTATAGTTCTATTTCGATAAATGAGGGTCGGGAAGTAAAGAATAGCCTGATCGGAGTACATTATCTCGTTAGTTTAGTTTCGATCGACGCCAAACTTTATAACTCGAGCCTTTGGATTTATTGTAATGAAATCGCGGATAGCGTTTTCTTACGTTGAACAAGATATGCTAGTTGTAGTAAAGTGTCTTTATATTATAAACTTATATAACTTATATTACTTATATTATAAGTAATATAACAACTTATATTATAAATGCAACTTATATTATAAATGAATTTGAGTTTGTTTGTTACGCTTTCACTTACCTAATAAACTGATCATCATGAAATTTTGTATTAATGTTGTCAAGGGCACAAAAAGGCCACGTATAAAAAAAATTCATACGTGGAAATTTTCACGCAGCGGGTTTGTTTAACAATAATTAATATGTTGTTTTCTTCGTTATGTTTTGCACAAATACATGTGTAACTTTACTAAGTTATAATAATATAATAATAATAATATTTATTGGAACAAACACATGGATTGATTACTATCAATAAGTATATTATTTAATTAACGATTTTAGCCCAGAGGTCGTTTCTGTTTCAGTTGATTTTCATAATTAATTAACATTTTTCATAACCATAAAATATAATTTATAATACCATAATGACAGATTTATTATGAAGTTACAAAATGCGTAATAACTCAGTGGGGAGTGATTTAGATATCCTACCAGATGTCAGTGTCTGCAACGTCTAATTAGAGTTCAATGGTCAAGGGGTAAGAGAACTAATTACTATGCCATCAGCGTTTAACACTGACCTGATTTTTTACATGTACCTACATGAACCGTATTGATCCTAAAAAATAACCATTAACGATATTATATAGAAAAATAAATCATTACTGATAAAAAAAAATACTGTGCTTAAATTTTTTAGACTGACATATCTTACAAGACGTTTCTAATTAATCCAACTAATGTAAGTAAATAATATAATCATCCTGAAAAAAAAAAAAATGCTGTATTAATTGTTGCGTTGATGTCACTTGGTACAGATTTTGTGCCTAATGCATTGTTTTAGTAGTCTAAAACCATTGTTGCATTATTGCCATTCTAATGAAACCGGTTTGGGATACGTCGGTTTAGTTTCGAAGTCTATAACGGGCATAGGTAGAAACAATTTCTGTGTTTTATATATTAAGTACGGTAAAAGTCCATATAGAGCCTGGAATGGTGCACAAATCGCTAGATTATTAGATTTAAAGGAAGTCGCAGCGTTGGATGCTCCTCGGACTGTAGACTGTCGTTTTATTCGCATTGTAAATTTATGTTTTTGAATGCAATAGATGTTTTGCATAATGATGTTTACCTCGATTCTGTGATAGGTATCTGGTTTTTTTAATGCGATAGCAGCAATTAAATAATCTGGCGGCCCTAATATTAAGTGGTTACTGACTTCCATAAACAATAACAAAAACCACTAACTGAACTTACCGAAGTATTGAAGGTTCAAGTCGCGTCGCATTGCGTTACTGTTAAACGGGGATGTAAAATTTCATTCGCCTTTAATTTCCCCGGTACCCACACCTTTCCATCAGAACACAGCATGGCTAGTGGCGCACTCTGCTTGGCCGCGGATTATCAAATTTGGTGTACTTCTCCAGACGAACTTGGCACAAGCACCACCCAGGGGACACGAGTAGGGACTCTACTCAACTATGGACGCGAGTAAAATAAATCGCACGTAATTCGACGAATGTCACGAAATTCTAAAACTTAATAATAATTTAACACCTTAATTAAGCTCAAAGTTTCTGAAACTGACGGTATCACTTTTCAAAATACCCAGTGGAATTACTTTTTGTTAACAAAACTTGAATATTTAATTAGGTATTCTGACGCCCTTTGAGTCAACGTAGGTCAAAATTGATTAGTCAGGAGTATTTTCAAGGGCAAATGCTTCCACGAGTAATATTACAAAAATTTAATAAGTCCTGACCTTAGTCATTCGTAGCAAACTCCAATTTAATAAGATTAAATTGGATTGTATTGTATTTTTAGAAGGTAGTTTTTTGAGAGCCACGATCAACACACTACTTTTTTTATCATCTCCGTCTCGGGTGATGGACGCAGCAAGATGAATGCGACGCATTAAAGATTTGGATTTCATACTGAGTCGTATTACTGTTGTCATGGGCGAGGGTCACTTACCATCATGTGGGCCCTCGGTTCGTTCCGTCACTCATTCACGTAAAAAAAGTACATATTTATAGATTACTGTTGGCCAACTCCGGTAAAAGAGTTTTTAAGCCCGAAGGCCTCCAACATGGTTTAGCGACTTGTATAGCCGAGACCGACTTTTTTATGCGTCTTATGTGATGAGACGCCCCACCTGATGTTAAATGGTTACCGCCCGGTCATATACAAAATTACGACTCAGAAATTATGTGAAGACCCAAGTTTCATTGCGTTGCACCCGTCACTCTGAGACAGAGATGGTACGCCTCAAATGCCTATAATTTCACTTGCATCCACACTCTTCCACCGGAACAGAAATGCGAGTGGATTACCAGGTATGGAGGTAGTTCTTCTTCTGACGATTGTTACAAGTTCTACTGCTACTAAAACAGGAAACATGAGTTACATTGTGCCCATCACTCTGAGTCACGGAGTACCTGTTGATCATTTGGAAGAGTTGCGAAATTAGATTTATTGATTTCGTTCGTTCTGTTCTGATATTTACTATCATAGTTTTATGAATTAATTCTCGTCATAAAAACGTTTATGCATCTATAAATACCAATTCTACTAAGTATTATATAAACAAGCAGTTTTTGTATATTTATTTATTTCGCGTATTTCGGTAACGGCTCTAAGGATTTGGATGAAATTTTGTGGTCAGATAGAGTTTTTCTGTTTTAGTTTGTCTGTAACAATGCATTTTTACAAGGATGAATTCCTTGTAAAAATTTATTGTTTTACCCAAAAAATACCAAGCGAAGCTCGTTTGTCCAGGTACTCAAGACTTATATTTATATTAATTTCATGCCATGTTTACCTCAAATGGTGCAAAATGCATTAAAATATTTCGTTTTTATGTCGTTAAGTTAGACAAAGTTAGACTTGTGATCTAGAATTTTCCTTGCGGTATGGTGGGTACCCTAAGAAGTCGTACAAATACATTTGAACCTAGGCTAATACAATAGAGTGGGTAGCCCAGGGGCACAGACGCTGAGTATCAATCTGAAGGTCGCTGGTTCAAACCCACACGTGCAATAATGAGTTTTTTCACTTGAAAAATTGATGTGCACGATACCACATTGTCGAGACGGGTCTTGGAACCAAAAATTCGAAGACATGTGACATTAACCAATCCGGATTAAGCTTCTGTCAGAGTTCAGAGCTCATTCACTCTCAATTATCGAGAGTAGGCCGGTATCCTTTCAATAGGAACCTTAGTGGCTGATATGGTAGTAGAATCATTAAAAATCCAATCGTGGATATTTTTGCATAATAGATTTGGCTGCAACGAACATCTTCGTTTCTAATATCAAGGTATACGCGTCTAATCTTATATTTAGACATATTTTTATTATAAGTCGTTATTTCGAAGCACGCGCATGTAAATGTTTGCAATAAAATTTTTAGTTTTGACGATAAATTCAATTGGGTCGCCGATAAATTTTCAAAGCATAAATGCTAAGGTCCTTCGTGTGATATCGTAAAAGTTTAATGGCCGTTTATTTGGTCGAAAGACCTGTGTCACCGAGTGTTTTTGCGATCAAGTTTTATTGTCTTCAGCATAATGTTTATTTTGGATGACATGGGTGATAGGACGGAATTGAAATACTGTAGCTGTTCGTCAAACAATTGTCTACGCTGCTTACGTAAATAATCTCTTTAATCTTACTTCCTACTTACTCCACCTTACTTTTACTTTGTAAAAATTACAGTCATGGATCATGGATCAATCATTGAGATCCTCAGGTGACTTGAAATCTCTGACGCCAGAATTGGCCCCTTATTCCCACGATAGAAGAAATGCAATCATCAAAATCTCTCCAAAAGAAATATCAGATAAAATAAAAAATACGAGTACGTAAGGGATACAATAGAATAAAAGATAGATGATACTTTATTATTAATAAACATTAATTAATAAAAAGGTGACACAATTAAAGATATATAAAATAATAATTAAAGATGGTCAACCTGTTATTTGTTGTAGATTCTAGTTTTATCTTGTACTATGGGAACTACATAACTAATAGAATACTTAAAAAGTATTAAGTGTAAATACATATTATCACCCCAACACAGAACGAATATCACATAAATGCTTGTTCTGAGTGGGAATCGAACACACGTCCTTCTGCGCAGAAGGCAGAGACACTACCAACTGAGCTATGAGGACAGTAAGTGGAACTTTTAGTATATATTATATGCATCCGTCATTAAAAACGTGAGCAGTAACTTTTCATACATAAAATATGAATGAATCTATGAATTATACCATTTTATGCTTAAAATACCTGGAAGTACTTTTCTAATGCACTTTACATTGTCAACGCGGACGTATTTTAATAATGCTTTGTTGAACAGATGCTCAGGGGAGTAAATAAGCCGCTTGTTAGAGGAAAGCGTTCGTTTGTATATAAATAATGAGAACTTTGCATTGTTGGGTTCATAATAACTTTAATTTGTTCTATTAAGTAACTAAACGTTATTGAAGTTGAATTTAACTGTATTTTTCACTTCCGCAGGATGTTGTCAATTCGATTGTTTTTCTTTTTTTATGTTTGTTACCTCAGTTCTCGTCAATTCAAATTCGGAGATTTTTTATTTTTATTTTAAATGGTATGCTTTCAGATTGGTCCCATAATTTTTTTATCAAAATCGGTTAATGTAAAATAACTGGGCGGTTGTTAACTTAAAATTGCTGGAAAAATATGTCATCCAAGTTAAAAAGTCTGTTTTAACCTTATATTTCGCCTTCAAAGGAAAGCATAGGAAAGCATATTTAAACCCCACACTTGTTCCATAATAGTCTTGTCTGCTAATAATATAAAGTTTAGTTAGCTAGATTTAGTTCCTTAGCATACTCAGAAACGAATTAGTTAATTACATTATGTATATAACCGATCATCATGAAATTTCGCATACACATTGTCAGGGTACAGAAAAGGATATAGGGTAGGTACTTTACATCCAGAAATAAATTTATTGATAAAGTATACAATATTGCGAATGGAGCCGCAGTAAAAACCTAGTTAGGGTATTTACATATCCCTAAAATGGACTCGTTAGCCATTGCTGCTGTAGTGTCGATAATTTTTGCAGCTATAAATGCGCTGCGCCACATTTCATCAGATCCAAACATAACCTATATGCCTTAAACTGGAAGCGAGTTACAAGTTACACTTTATGCAGTGAACAAACAGAAACAGGTTAGAACAAACAACAGTCCACTGCGCTTTAACGAACATGGAGCGAATTAGGGAATTACATTCCTTTCCGCTTTAAAATCAAGGAAGTTTAGATGTGTATGTTGTTCTCTTTGTTTATTGATTGAGATTAGCGTGCGATGTTCTGTAACTCTCGGTTAAATGGGCATTGTGGGTATGTAGTATGTATGTTTGTGGGTTTGTCCAGCTAAAACTCTTTAAAAAAGGCTGGTAAAATAAAAAAAGTGGAAATTAGTGAACTTATTGTTTCAACTGAAAAAAGAGGACATGACAGGATTTTGCATCACAGCACTGAAATGTGCACGTCTACAGATAACATATTTGAATTTTTTTACACCATTTTATTTTTTTTTTTCTCTTTTCATAATTTACTTTTGCTTGGAATTTTTTTACCCCAAGCAAAAGTAAATTATGAAATGAGAAAAAAAAAACAGTGACATAAAATTGTTGAAAAAAAAAAATTTTAAGTTATATTTATATGTACTCGTATATAGGTCGTGATAGAAAAATATTTCTTAAATCACTCTAAAATGAATCATACAGTCCAATTACGATGGATGGTGAGTTCTCAGGACATAGTATTTTTTGTAACAACACAATAAAAAAAAAAATACGCAATTAAAAGCAAAGCTCGTTCGCCAATATACAATAATTATAACTAATGGTCAACTCCAAATAGATCTTAATTATGTTTATTGATTTACAGATTTGATTGATTGACCTGATAGTCATTTATTTAAGACTGCCAGTCTTAAATAAATGACTGGCAGGTCAATATGGCAAAAAATATGTTGTTATTTTATATACGGGCCTGATTATAGCAAACTTAGTGAGTACAAACAGCCTAATTAATCACGTCTCGCTATACCGGTGACACGGAGTAAGTTCATAATTGTATTCCGAGTTTGGACACCGTCTGATTGATTACCTTGCATGGTCCCATGCGGCAAATTAGGTCACTTCACCTGTAGATTGTTCGTGGACTAATTTATTCGTACTGACGGCGTTATTGCTTATTATTATTACTCATTATTTTTTATTTTCACTGCACTAAGGAAAAACAGTTGAAAGACGTCAACGAAGACGCTATGGCTAGCAGATCTTGGTTTAGAAGGTGTATATTGAGATGCAAGGGCCGCAAAGGTCAGGGCAGGGTCCACAGTAAGGTCCACTGCATATCTTGGGTTCGGTTGAGTTGAAGGAGTACAATTAAGAAGGAATAAAATTCAAAAGTTGTCTAAATGTCCGAACCTGGCGAAAAATGAATTTTTACGATAAAAAAAACTTATAACTTCTTTATATTTTTCGTATTATTTAAGCAAAGGATTTCAGTGTACTTTATTTTTATTATTACTTTTAAATTAGCTATTTTCATATTATTATGGGTTATTAAAGATGAGGAAACCCTGTCACTAAAGGCTGTATGGACTGAAGTATAATCAATTGTTTAAATATTTAAACAGTCGCTTAACAAATTTCTGTTAATCTCGGTTTAAAGACGGTAATCGGGTGATTAAGTGAAACAAGATGACAACCCTTGGTTAACCATGATACAGTGAAATGTCAGTTATATTTATATTTTGAGTGTTAAGTGTTTTAGGAGATTTTTATTTGTAAAGTCATTGTATTCAAATACAAGAAAATCTTGTCTATTAGATTTTAATTACTTTACCAACACTTCAAGTTCCATATTCAAGTTATCTTATAGAATTATATTTTTGACTAACTGAAAGTGAAATTTATGTAGATGTAATGTAATGTAGATTATTTTACTCGCTGCCAACCACTTAATTTCAGCCGTAATAATATAATTTCCGTCATTTAAGTTACATTGAATACTGTAACTTCTTCTGTTGACTGTACCATTCCAATGCGGAATTTCAAGTACCAAACGACTATGATGATAATTCATGCAATTTGCTGTCTATGCAATGTTCATTGTGATTGCCAATTGATTATTCTCAAATCGTGGTGCGGCGAAACTGACGGAAAATTCTAAGTTAATCCTACAAATTGCGCAGAACCTGCTAAAGGACCACCCGGAACTCCACTTGAAAAGCAAATGATGCGGGACACAACTCCTTGAAGATCAACTGCATTCCAGTGTTGTTTGACATATTCCTGAGTAATGAGAGTTTGTTGAAATACCTAAGTTGTAAATTGATCTTAAAAGTATTATTAATCTTTAAATAGGGAAGCTTTAATGGAAGTCAATACCTTTTGAAACTGCGACAACTCATTCAGGTCAGGACTGGTTGAGAAGTACATAAACCCATTTTTTGGCCATATTTTTTTACTAACCCATTGTCTTGTTACTCATGTCATGTTAGAACAAATGCGTTTTTACAATAAATAAAATTATACAGGTAAACTTAGCAAAACCCTATTTAAATACAAAATTTTATCTAAATCGTTAGCGCCGTTTCCGAGATACGCGAAATAAATAAATATACAAGAATTGCTCGTATAAAGTAAATAGATTAACACCAGGCTCAGAAAAAATATCTAAGAACGTCAAATGTTCGTCCTAGGTGGAAATTAAATCCACGACCTACAGCGCAGAAGGCAGAACAACAACTGAGCTGGAAGACCAGTCAATTCACTGATAATTGTCATAAAATTAACCAAATCAATTGCTCCAAGCAGAACTACTCTCAATATCGCGAATTGAACAAACTTTGGTTTAGCTATACTAACTAGATATTGGTTAGTCCAATATCCAGGCGTCGGATTATATGCCGCGTGGGAAAATACGAAATTAACCAGAGAATGTAGTAAAACTAGATGTGATAAATGAGCAAGAGCTAAGCGAGAAATCACACTGCTATTTGGCTTCGTAAATTAGTCGGTTATTTCGGTATGAGAGTTACGTTTCGTTTTGCTGTGAATTTATACATTTATAAGATAAATATATGAAAATGGAAATCGTTGATTGTGAATGAATGATAAATATTTACCATTCATTGGTTTATATTTTGTGGTGGTAGTAGTATTTTTACGTAAGTGAAAATAAGTACTTCAATTTTCGCTCAGTAGTTGGATGAATGACAATTTAGTGGCATTTTAACAAAACGCTTTTGTTTTGGAGGGCACAAGAGCATTTATACTTTTCTATTGGCCATGTCTAAGGCGTTTGGGCAGCTAGAAACTCTGACATTAAGGTTATTTACCCATATGAGAAAGGAAAACATAGAAACAAATTTTCGTTTAGCAAAGAGTGTGCTTTCTTTGCACCAAGAGTACTATTTATACTACTATTAACCAGCCCACAAACCTTGGGTTACATTATTGCAATTTTTCAGGGGCGTCTAATTTTTTTAAACGTATTCTTTGAAATCTTCAGCCCGCTACGGCTTATAGCTCAATAGATACTGCTCTATGAAGTTAGGACAGACGGACAGATAGGATAGGATAATAGGATATTATAGGATAATAGGATTTCTAATACCCTTCACGTAAGAAACCATAAATATAAGATATGTTGAATTAAAAACAGGATATTTAAAGCAGGATGTCTGCAGAACTACCTACAAGTACAGAGGTACAGGTAATTTCTTTTGTAATTATACCAATGTAAAGTAGCTTTTAACTAGCTAATGGTACAAGTGATAGTTTGCATGATTGCTTCATTACATTGGATTGCTTCTTTAGCTCCCATACTCGTAGCCTAGTGAAATAATTAAAGGGCAAGTATTCCGCAAGAGAGCGTGGTGACGATTATCTTCATGCCACACCGAAGTTAAATTCAACTAAGAGATATCCATCTAGTTCTTACATAATGGACAAGCGAGACAACAATGATATTACAGCTGTCAAAATTTATACATAGTTCGTTTTTAAGTTGATGGGTTGGTGAAGAGGGGCGAGGCACGTTCTTTTCATTCTTCATTGAACAATGGGCAGTATGGCAGTCTATAGCCCAATACCGCGACACTTGGAAGAATACGAGGCAGACTTAGCCCAAAAGTTAAATAAAAAAAATACAGATTTGAATTAATATTAATAAAAAAATATATATATAATATACAGAATAGATACTGATTTATGTGATACGGTGGAGAGTGCACAGTTTATAAATAATAATAGTGTAATTAGATTGAGAAAAGGTTTTACTTGTTATTTAGAATTGGCCACTTAGGCCACTGGAATTGCTGCGTGCAAGTAATGGTGTTAGTATATTAGATGCAGGATCGTTGTTTTTTATGGTGTGATTAGAATCTAAATTGAGATAGTCACTTACTCATTTTATTGCTAGTTAAAGGATAAGATTAAAAACAAAGTTATATAAGTGAACAGATTTATATTTACTGTATTTGTATGCTCAGAAAAATGACAATTTATCTTCGGATACTACCAATTTAGTTTTAGGCACGACGCTTCTAGGATATGTTTTTTATAGAAAACAAATTGAATATGCCGACTTTTCTTAACTTATATTTACGCCTTATTGGAGTGACGAGCGCAACGGTATGCAATTTGGGTCTACTCATACTTAAGTTGGGGAGGGCCTGAGTTATTACGGGTGAATATAACCCCTTAAAATCAGGTAGTTATCACCCGGACTCGTCAATTAAGTTACAAAAAATAATCGTAATTTGATGACATAAGCGTATCAACCCGAGAGTCAATGGTTCGATATGCTCGCGCATCAAAGGATCAAGGTTGAAGAATTGGTGTTCGTAAATAAATAATTTAAAAATATTTACCTCTTCTAGAAACTGTAGGAAACTTGCACATGCAAGTATGACGCGGTACGCCGAGTCGACGGTATCGCGCTCGCCAGAAACAATATTTTAGCGGTTTAAAAGTATAAAGGGAAACGTGAACCGCTGTGTACTTACTTTAACGTAGACCTTAAAGTCTATTAGAAGGGAATTATAAACATAATTTCTTTATATTACCATGTTGCTGACAAAAACTTTGGTCATGATTTCAGATTGCCTCACAAATTTAACTTTAAGCGTTCGTGGTAAATAAATACACTCATAATAAGATTGAATTGCAGGAATGGCACAGACTTACAAAATTATACAATACAAATTTTCCTAAAAATTATTTTCGTTTGATCCGCTTGGAATCGAAAGACTCGCTTTGCAAGCCGTGTTACTAGAGACTTTGGAATAGCAGAATTTTCCGGTAAATATCATGGCGTGTTGAGTAATGGCGTATTTTCGTCATTGACTTAAATTTGATTCGATTAAAATAGAATTTAAGAAAAAAAATCTTTTGGGTGGGTTTTCATCAAAGCTCTTGGTAAGTCTCTCTAAAGTTAAATCTAGCCTAGATATTCTTTAGCAACTTTACACTCTGTGGGTGACCTTAGCACATTCATGCTTCGGTCAGTCCTAGCTTTATTAGTCGATACGCAATGGACGAAACCTTCTGGTTGTTTGAACTCTGATACTAGTGTTGGCTACTAACACGAAAGAAGAAGATCAAATAGTGAACGACAGCGTTATGTCATTGTTTAATCGTAGTAATTGTTCTTGGAACTAAGTTAATTGCATGTTAATTTGTCGTGTCATGTCTAAACATTTTAAACATTCATAACATATTCGTAGGTGTACAAACCATAACCACATTCAAAGAAAACTTGTTATAACAAGTTGAACTCGGAGTGATCGTGAAAGAAACTGCATGAGGTGAATAAATTAAAATTTGAAACAAAGCAGTAAATCATTGAAAGAAACCCGTAGAACTTTCCTTGGACATTGTGCTTCCAGTCGTTTTCTCAAGCGGGTTTCAGAAGCTAATGGAATTATAAATCTAGTGCAGTTAATCTAAGAATAACTTAGCCGAGTAGAAATTTTGTTCGTATTTGAATTATGAATGGTAAAGCAATTAAAGTGGTCGGAAACTATTTTGTAATAAAAATTCAGACAATTACGATTCAAACTCGCAGATGGTATCGTTCTACCAATTGTGGTTGTATTGGACAGTCTGCTATATTATCGTATAATCTGTAAATTTTAGCCCTGTTCATTAGAGTACCTATATTTTTAAAAATAAGCCAAATTAACGGTTCGCATGACGTTTTATAAATATTACTAATAGCAATCCATCAGTCCTTTTTAGATTATTTTAACTTTTAAAAACTTATAAATGATAAATAATAATAGCGATGACAACACTGTCATCACTATTATTATACACACGATAATAATGCGATACACACGTAACGCATTATTACGACCAAAACTACACTTTAATCGTTATTTTACGATATGTATGCGTGAAACAGTTTATAGCAATAATAGGTTCGTAAAAAAAAATCTTTCGTCGCCCGAAAATATATTATTACAATCATAATATATATAAATTACATGTCACGATGTTTGTCCGCGATGGACTCCTAAACTACTTAACCGATTTTAATCAAATTTGTACACCGTGTGCAGTTTGATCCAACTTGAAAGATAGGATAGCTCACATCTCAATTTATGATCGCAATATTATTTTATTGAAAATTATAATATCATATGACAAAAATTTTGCCACAGCAACGCGTGGCCGGGTCAGCTAGTAATATACTAAATTGCATATAAGTTGTTGATAGCTTACTATTAAAAAATATAAGTTTGTCTTTGACGGATCAGAGCAACGTAATTTTAAAATTATATCAGCGCTGATATAATGTCAAAACTTCATGGCCATCTGTGAAAATCGATTTACCTCTAAAAAATTTTAAAGATTCATTTATGACACTACCCAACTATAAATTTTTAACGCTAGCATATAACGGATATCGGATAGGATAGGATACAACATCGGAGCGAATAGCATTTTCACAGCGAAAATATATTTAACTTGCAACTGTTTTTGATGGTTAAAATGCATTGCGCTCTGATCCGTCAAATCATTGCCAAATAGTATAATCATAGATTCGATGTATCCATCATGAAAAAAATGTTTCAATCTCGAAATAATAAGCAAAAAGTTTTGCCCCAAATTCGGCTTCCAAATAACTGAGAAAAACTCGGGCACACATTAGTTAGCGGCTTGAACCTTGCACAATCATCTAAACGGACATTCGAGTACACTTTATCGAAAACCTTTTAAAAAGCTGCCATATTTCTTTAAAACAACTTGAATAATAATTAAAATCTTGCTTTATCAACAGCCTCGGGAGATTTCTTTAATGAACCATCAGAAGGGAATGTTGTTGATACCAACCAATATATTTAGACCTGTATCATTCTGATGCCAAAACGCGAGGTTGTTTCCGAGAAAGAGAGCGCTCTTACACTGAAATTGTTTTCACCCGAGATGCAGATGACAAGACAGACAAACGACGAAGGTAATTCTAGTGCGAGGATATGTGTTACTGTTATAAATTACCTCTAGGTTTTCACGCGCATCAATGGCCTCATCTTTACTGACACTAGTAGAGATTGCGTTCAAACGAAAGTAATATGGCTATAAGTAAATAAAATATGCAGTTTTTAAGAATAATGTTTCTTTCTTTCAAAAAGTGGTACTACTTCAGGGTTTGCCTTAAGATGACCTACCACTCATATCCCTATTTGGCTCAGAATAGTTACAGACACGTTTCGACAGTTTCGGTTATTATGATTTGGGCTGGATTGTCAATGAAATTATGGCAAACAAAACGAAAAAAATCACTACCAGTTAAAAAATAAATAGTTATTTAATCATTATAAACGTTCATCATAATGGATTACTCCAAATCGTTCCAATTAAGTCACCTACTTTAAGTAATAAGTAATACGCATATTTTATAATGAATTTAAAAGAGATAGTATTCTCAAAATAAGTGTTCCTTCTTTAATAAGCTAAGCTTATAACGACTGTCTAATTGTTTGTCCAATATTAAAAGGGCATTTAATGTTCTTTTGAACTTGAAATGGTTAACGGGTTGAAAATTTCACAGAATTATGTTATTATTACTTTACAAATATCTCAACTTTCACCAATTATAATTAGTCATCATAATAGTACATTGTAATGATCCGAGGTCTTCATATTGTGGTGAAATCGATTGCCGCAGCAATATTTTAGTGGGTAATGAAACAATCGGTAAATATTAAAGCGAAATTATATTTACGCCTCAGCTGCTCTGATTTACTGCTTCGAGAACTGCATCATTGATATTCGATGTTTAATTTCGAAATAAGGCGGAGGTTACCTTTGTAGCGTTATATAATCTGTGGCTGGATGATACTTTGATGAAACTAATGGTTTTTAATTACACGCGCATTCGAATGTAACTAATATTCTGAATGATTCTGATGAATGTCTTATGGTGATGATGAATGCATTTATTAGGTGTTTTATAAGTTTTGATTGATTTTGAACCAAAAATCCATTAAAAAATAGGAAAATTACTGTGAAGTAGTTAGATGACTTTGTAGACATTTTATATACGTTATATTTCTATTCACATAACATTCATAGTGTCTGCATTAAAATAATCGCCTCTTTCAGAGAATCGATTACATACGAATCGTGGTACCGAAATCGATCGTAAAATAAAATATTTGTGGATCATCTGATTCAGTAACAATTCATTGTTTTAGATACACGTTTTATGCGCACAAATATGTTTAGTTTGTGTAAGTTTTGATCCAAACTTTAGGTAATTGAGATACTTAAATAATTTTAAGTCAAACTAAGTTTGAAGAAAGTGACGGTTGAGCTGACGATCTGAAATGACCACCTAAGTTTTCGCCTACTCCTAAGGCTTGTCAATAACTTTGGTCCAGTGACGTTAATCTCGTAGTTAATTTCATCTTTTAGAGTGTATACGAGCATAGTCCGCTACATACGGCAACAAAATTTTCAAAATACTCACGCGTCTAAAGCAATAATACGAATCGTGTTTCGGAAACTCCCACAGCGTTAGCCACTTTCTCATATGAAATAGAAAGAAACTGCAACAAGGAAACATTAATACTAGTTTTGTTAATGTCATACAAACTTAAACTAAAGGATAGCCATCTCCTCTAATTTCCTATCTTACTAATATTATTAATTCGAAAGTTTGGATGGATGGATGTTTGTTGCTCAATCACGCTAGAACTAAGCTACTTAAGCTACTTGAGTAATAAAGACAACAATAATTTTAGAGCACTCAAAATCGGTTTTTGTTTTGTGCGATGGCAACAAAAATACCATTATCTTTTCCGCTTCCTATCCTCCCTATCACCAAACAACAGCCGGTTTACCCAACTAAAATATATTCCACCTTTACGCAGCACCGTAATGCCACAAAAACTCCTGTCCATTTAGGGAGCAAACGTAACCTAGTCATTAGTTGGCGTTGTCACCCCCGACCTACCCTCCGTGGGGACAAACGTGATAACGGCCTCTCCCGCGAACTCGCTAGACGAATTCGGGTGTTTGGTCATGAAACAAGCGAAGCGAGAAAATCACAAATTACAAAAAAATTAAAATCCTCGTCCGAAGTATTTTTTTTTTGCCAACCCTATTTTGATCTTACACCTTACACCCAAACTTAAAAGGCAATAGCCTTTTATGTTTGGGTGTAAGATGAAAGTTGCCTTAAAGCCACCACATACTGGCAAACAAAGCCATCCAACTTATATCCTCTTTTAAGTGAGAGTTGAAAATACTTCCAAGAAGAAAGATCATGTTACAAGCCAATAGTTCGCGTGAAAATGAACTCCAGTCCAGATGACAATTTTTTCTGTATTTGTTGTCCTTTTTATTTTATGGCGTTCTTGAACTATTTTATTTGTTATAAAAAATGACATTATATTAGCGTATGCCAACTTTCAAATCAAACTTGCTGGTTCGATTCCAGACGAGCAAAAATAGTGTTTTCATAAGAAAAATATATATGTGCAATTCCAAAATCTCGAAATGAAACTGGCATGTTTCGAAGAATTTTGACATCTACATATCCGGTGTAGGCTTCCAAGGTAGATCAAAGCCCACTTTCACTTATCGGAGTAGGAGTATTGGAACAAAAGGCTGACAAGGAATGGCAATTGTCGAATCACATCTAGTCCCATTGGTCCTAGTGGTCATTACAAAACGTACAGCTACTCGCTATTTTCTTAGCCCGACATCATACATCGATTAACCATTGAAACCGATGTGGATCGGATAGTGCAATTGGGCGTTATATGATTGAGTCGCGAATGAATCGAATAACGTCCCCCTTGAATCTTCCTATTGTATTACATATTATCGATACAGATAAAATAAAATAAACGTTTTAGCGACCAAGACGTGTATTGTATAAAAATCCTATCCCAAAACACAACTTTGACTATTTATAGATCAAATTCAATACATAGTAATATAAATTTTATTTAAATCAAGGAATTATGGTTAAAATACTTTTATATATTTTTAACTTTACAGTGGTAAATACCCATTCATCTCTGCTGCAATGACTTCCATAAAATAATAAACGAGAAACGACCGGTCGTTTTTTGCGCAAAACTTTATTCGTTTTATTGTTCTGATTCAAAGTTTAATTAAAACGGAGCGAGAGATAAACCAAATATTAAGTTTGTAATCAAGAATTTATAGTCTATCAAAGCTGAAAATAAAAACACCGAGCAATACGGTACGACGTAAAATTTACGGATCCAGGACAGGCCTTTAGGGCCCAAGGCGAGATTGTACATTACGGTCTATAAAACAAAGTCAAATTATCAAATTTAGCGAAAATTGCGAGCTTTGTAAACAGCCCCAGCGGGCTGAACTACCGATGTTGGTGACACACGGGTTAAGGGAATTAAAGTAACAAAACTATACAATACAATTTTAGGGTCTATGCTCCTCGCGTCCTTATGGACCTTAAAAAAATGCTAGTACTTAGTACTGCGAGCTAAGCGAGCTGTATTGCGAATTAAAAATAGAAAATCCTTATAAAGGATCCATACTAAAGGATCCTGACAGTGATAGCATGAAATAATTAAAAGGGATTAAATAACTTACCTTTTTAGATAACGTATTGTGACTTCTAATCCAAATTGGGGTTTCATGGTTGATTAAATGTACATTACCTCTCCGTAATCGGACCAGGCCCGTAGTACTAATGAGGAGTCACTGTGTGTTAATCACTCTAATTAATTATAAAGGCGAAAGCTTGTATGTATTGTGTTTGCAGTGTGTGTAGCTTTGTTACTTCTTCACGGTGAAACGGCTTAGCGTATTTGGATGAAATTTGGTTCTAGGATAGCTTATATTCTAGATTAAAAAAGACTATTTTTGATCCCAAAAAACTGTGGGTTTTTCGGGATCTAAAGTTGTCATTTTTATAGTGTGGATACCGGGGGCGCAAATAGTTTTCTAATAGGTACTAAACATTACTTGGGCCGTAAGAAAGTCAAATTCATTAAATAAAATAGAGATAAAATAAAGTAAAATCACAGATGCCGCTTCTTGACCGGACTGATGTCGAGATCCTAATATATTAGAAAAACTAAATAAATCCCAAAAAATATGTTTTTTTGATTTACTTACACAAATACGAAGGAAAATGTCTGACTTTTCATTTTACGCTCATTGCTCAAATATATATCTTGGAGGAAACATTATTATTA
This sequence comes from Aplocera efformata, assembly GCA_921293045.1. Taxonomy (NCBI): domain Eukaryota; kingdom Metazoa; phylum Arthropoda; class Insecta; order Lepidoptera; family Geometridae; genus Aplocera; species Aplocera efformata. The sequence goes on from OV121045.1 coordinate 3,337,153, forward strand.
TTTGCCATTTATGATACAAGAAATAATATTTGTGGCCAAACCATGTTTATGCGACCTTTGGGTATACTTTGTCGTAAATATTTTAGGGAAAACGCATCTGGCAAATCCGAATGGGTGAGCTAAACTGACCCCTGTCTTAAGTTTTATTACCAAATATTTTACTCTCGTAATGCATTTCCTGATTCAAAGAAAAGCTGAAAATCCGAACAAAGTTGCAATTCTTATTTGAGAGTTATTATAATTTTATGACACTTTAGAATATATCTCCTGCTATCTGCCGCCAAGCAGTGCTCGCATTGCTGTATTCCAGTGGAAGGGTGTGGACGCCAGTGAACAGTGGGTGCAACGGGATGCGACTAGGGTCTTCGCATGCGGTCGGAGAGGCATAGAGCATAAGACTCCTAACTATTGCTGTTGTAATTGGCGTTGGTAATCACTTTATACCAAGTGGGCTGACCATTCGTCTCGTCACCTGTTTTAAACTATTAAACTAACAATGTATGATCAAGATTATTACTCATCCATTCGATGTTGTTACCTAAGCTAAATAATAACGCTGTCTGCAAAACTAAAATTCCCGCATTCGATTCCCGGTCGTGGTTATTAACCCTATTTTTTGGCTTTGATTTTGGCTCTTCTATGCTGCTACTACATCATCTAAAGCTAAATAAACTCCGTATAACCTTTGATTTACATCCTTAACAGAAAACCCAAACACTACAAAATTAGTGATACTAAAAAACAATGTGTTCAAATAACAGTAAACTATTGAACAATAATAATATACTGTTTGCGGAAAGCAGAAGGAGCAAGCCAATGTATTTATCTCAATAACTGCCTTCCACAAACAATGTTACTGCTATTATGTAAGGAACTGGTCTTTACTTGTACCGGTGGCAGAGTCGAGTTGAATCTAGTCTTATCTTGTTTTCATAAATTTATTTTAGTATCCTTGTCTCTATACTATTTAATTTCTATCCATCCTGTATATGATCCTGTATTTATATTTAATAGAATCATCGGAAGAAGAAAATTAATAACACGTTTTTTATTTCAATGGCATCTGTTAAACCTCACAGAATAGTTGGTAATAGCTCTGTCTTCTGCGCTTTCATGTGTTCTATTCCCTTCCAGAATAATTTTGGTGACGAACACAGAAGTTGGTTCAGTATTTGGGTTTTAATATATATTTAATGTATGCATTTCGAAAAAAGTAAACTCAAACTTTTATTTCCCTTAGATCTCAAGTATCATTTGGACACGTTTATTTTTACACACACAAGTAAAAATATTCGTGAGCAAATAACGTATCACAGGAACTCCTTAGGTACAATACATGTCTAATTACAGTTAATTACATGTTTTAGATTATGTTTACGTCTGTTCCAACTACGGAGTAAATTCCACCTGTTCTGTAATTTATATGTATTATATCAGTAATATAAGTCCCATAGTACAGCTATGCTATGTTTATGATGCTGTGTGAAATGTATCTATATGAATATTCATTAAAGTAAAAACATGTGCTTCCTCGAAAAGGTCGTGGATAAAGCCATCTCGGAAGCCTTTGAACAACGTGAAAATATTGACACCAGAGTGAGCTACTTATTCGCACGATAAGATTATTATGAACAGAGTCGTAAACTATCTGATCTTAATAGTTCGGTCAAAACATTTATTTCCCTAAAGATAGTAATTGTAACATTTGCTTTAGAACCAGATTAAAAGTAAGTAAAAAAGTAAATTACTGAATTAAAAAAAAATATGTCTTATTTTGTACATTTGGTTTCTGTTTCCTTGAAGTGGAAAAAAAAAGATTAAGACAGAAATAATCTACTATTGAAGCATGAGTTCTTGAGTGTCACATTAATTTCAACCATAATTGTACGTTAATAAAAAAAAAACTTACTCTACCCTTAAAAATACTGCAATGCAGAAGCTTTAATCGTTTCAAACGCTAACAAAAACATTCCACTCAGGAAAAAGTGCGTATTCTGAAAACGACGGGCCTAGACATCATTACGTTAATTGAATTGGCGATGCTATCTTTGCCTACGGATAAGGCAATATGGCTTATCACGAGTATCGCTGTCACGGCAAGATCAATCGTTTGCCTCATTACGTAGACGAGACGATCAGCGATTTGATTTTAGAATGACTTTCCTGCTTTTTTTTAGAGCGATTGCAAGTCAATTGAACTGCGAGGTAACTGAATAAGTGTGTTTAGTCGAGTGAGTGATCGTAGTTCCGTTACAAAACGGTTTCAATTATCACTAATCTAATAAATGCGAAATTATATTTATTTGTTTTTCTTTTTCGTCGTGTTTCTTTTTAAGCGAGATCCAGAGAAGATAATCATTTCAGTTGTATTTTTTTGTATGTTTGTTAAACAGTACTACGTCATTTATCAAGCGATATGATTTTTTTTGTGTTCTTTCAGATTGGTCCCCTATAAATTTTATTAATTATTAATTAATATAAAATATTATAATCTGGCAAAAATATGTCATCCAAATAAACTAAATTGCTTATTTTGCTTGTTCTTAGCCCGTTGTACACCGATTCGGATTTCAACGAGTAGTATAGCCGGGACCGACATCTTAACGTGCCCTCCGAAGCAAGGAAGCACTCAGTTCAAATGCCACTAAATGGTCACCCATCCAAGTACTAGGTACTGAATTGTACTTGAAGGTTTGTATGAAAAATAACTTTTTATGTATGTAGTAAAAATGGCGACACGAGCGAAAGGTCCACCTGATGTTAAGTGGTTACTGCCACCCATAACAACAGCATTCATACTTAATATATTTAATTTTGTAAATGCACTTCTCATTTTCTTATTATGTAAATTGCATCTGTGAAGACGGGGTGGTACTAGTATTAAATTAAAATATTCATATTAAATCGATAGTACCAATAATTTATGCGTTTCATATCGAGCTGATCGACCCTTATAGAGCTACATTTTTAATAAGTTTTATGCAAATCGGAGGACACAATATAGACCAGGAGGGTCTTCGAATGAAAGACGCATGTCAAGTGGGTACTCACTTGACGACGGTTCAGGTTCCTTTGATGAGGAGCTGACAAACCACATTTGATATTGAAAAAGTTATTACCTGCTGCGTGGCAGACCTTCTTTCATAGGGTAATGACATCTCATTCAGATCTCATTCGGATTGAGATATTCACGAGGAAATGGGAAATGGTGGACCCTGATTCTTGATCGAAATGTCAAGGCAGATCATGACTATATCTCAAACTGATATACTAATGAAAATCATTTGACATATCTGCATGTGCTTTAGGTGCCACCTGCGACACGATGTGTCAAAACATCAAAGTTTAGATCATAAGGAATAAATAAGTTTGTATTCAATATATCATGATAAAATTATAAATGCGAAAGATTGTCTTTATGTATGTTTGTTAGACCTTCACAACTTCACGGCTTGACGGATTTGGATGAAATTTGTAATATATGTAGGTCATACTACAGATTAACACATAGTCTACTTTAAATCTTGAAAAGTGAAGTTAGTTGGCATCGTCTAATGTTGACTTCTTAATCCCGGGGAACACTGCGGGATGAAACTAGTATATAATAAAAAAAATGCCTAATTTCCTTCAAAATATCTTTGCAACTACTTCTTTTTCTATGACGTTCAGTACGCTCAATAAAAGCACAATCGTCATAATCAATTCATGTCTGAATAAAATGAAAATAAAATATAAATCCAAATAAATATCATCCTCTATTCAGAAGTCATTTAGAATTAAAAATTCATGGATATTTCATACAGCCCTGAACTTAGCATAGCTTATTCTATAATCAAATTACTGATGGAATATTTAAAAAGAAGAAAAATAGGAAAGCAGAATGAACATCTCTGTTAATTTCACATATTTTTGTCCTGTGTATGAATAAAACTCCTACCACGAAGGAAAATCAACTCCCAACTGAGTTGTCTGGCCAGAAATGTGTTAGCGCGTGAAAATAGAAAGAATTTTGGAAAAAATATTTATATTTTTAAATTGTCTGTGTAAAGCTCTCATTAGCTTTTAAGATGTACTCACAATTCCACACCCAACTTCACGAGTCAAAGGCGGCTTGACACGGGTTGTTTCGCGTAAAGTGTGATCATCTCAAAAATGAAACCTCACAAACATTTTGACCTCCACCTTGAAATTACTTTTTATTATGCTGTAGAAGGAGCCCAATCTCCAGAAGTGGTCCAGTTGCTAGCGTCCGAAGGTGAGTACTCTTTGAATCCCTACACGTGCTTAACTACTCCCTAAATTTTTAGCTGTTCCTTAAGAAGCAAGAGAAGCAACAATAAGTAGCTGTAGAACTTGGGCAAAGTTCGCCCGGAGAACTGCCTCCACATCTGGTTATCTGCCGCAAAGCAGTGATGCACTTACATTGCTGTGTTCCGAAGGGTCTAGGTGCCGGTGAAATGCGCATGCACATGCGCATGAGACGTAACATCCCTGTCTCGGGTGACGGGGGCAACGGGGTGTGACTCGGGTATTTTTTTTTTTTTTTTTATTATTAGGACACCCAACACAGGATTACACTGAACATACAAATATTATTTTAAGTTGTTTACAGAATTAGTGTACCCGTAATAATAGGGTATCACAGCTTGCGCAATTTTGACAACTTGACACTCATACTTTGGTGGGGAAGACCTAAGTCATATTAGTGTTGCTATGGGCGGACTTTACCTTTTAACATCAGGTACGCCTTCAGCTCGTGCTGTCATAAATGTCATATAAAAAATAACCTCATATAGAAGTTCAATGGGAAAACCATGGTAAAGGCTATGAAGGTGAACAATTTGAGTAAACAAACACATTTGCGGGAACTAATAAGATAATACTTCACTTTTTTGGGAAAAAGTATTTAAGGTAGTATTCCAAACTATAATCTATCTCTGTGCCAAATTTTATCCAGATCCGTTTAGCTCTTCTGGCGTGATTGAGAAACAAACATAGTAGTAAAAAGATACCAATCCAGATTGGGCTCGCATTTTAGACTAACTCTCGCTTTATCACAAATATCAGATGCTGATACAGCGTAGCGCCGCGATGTTCTGCAGTATCATGCAAAAGTGTATAATGTTTCAGTTCAACAGAACTCCAAACAACAATTCCCACAAAATTACATTTCCCGACAGTCAAAAAAGAGTTCCCGTGGAACGCGACCTACATTACCGCGCATTATAAGTTCAAATGTTGCAAACCATAAACTTCTCATCAGCGGGCCGAGCCGTAAATTTAAAAGCCTTTGTTAAGGCGCTTTCATACGCGCCAGGTAACAAAATAAAAGCTAGACGACAACTCCAATGTTCTTATTGCAATCCAAGGTTCCCTTACCCGTTCTTTGCGCAGGAGTATAATGTTTCCAAAAAATATTTTAAAAGAATGTAATTTATTGTTTTATGCATTATGTGAAGATACAAATTGACGGTTCAACTGATTTTGGTTACTGCATAAACATCATAAATACATCCTCTCTAAGAACCAAGTCGCATTGCTCTCGAAGACGAATATGTAACGTCTTATTTGCCTGTAATATATCAGCATGCATATAACATGTAAAAGACAGTCCCCTCAGATCAGTTTTAGCGTTATAATATGTGTCTAGGTAATAAAATGTACGTATTTACAAAAAAAGAAGTGCTGTAAGTATAAGTACTCTTAGTCTAGCTGCGATAACGATTAATACACAGACTTTTTACCCCTAAATAGTGAAGTTTTCCCGTAGTATGGCAGACCGCGGTAACACCGCGGGACGTTGCTAGTAGTTTATACTATAAATGTTCAGAGATATTTCACACAGCGCCATCTAGCCTCAAACTAATGATAGGTTGGTTGCGCTGTTTTTTAAGAGTACAAAGCCTATGTCTTAATTCAAAATATAAGCTATTCTAGAACCAAATTTCATACAAATCCGTCGATTCGTTTGAGCGTGAAGGAGTAACAAGCATACACACACATACAAACATTCGCCTTTATATTAAAGTGTGATGTTTGACAATGCAACATTTACTCTGTGTGTATGATCCTTATTCTCGAATCTGCAGAACGAAACCTCCATTATCATAAAATTACGTGATATCACTTTCTTTTGATGAGTCGTAAAAATAAAAAGCACACACGGGGCTAAGGTATCATGCCCCTACATAATATTTTAAATTCTATCAGCGGTTATTTAATGTAACCAGGATCTTTTGATATCTTCTGGCCTACTCATAACTGAGAATTAGCATTTTGAGTACCAATATTAGTAAAACCCATAATAAGAAGTCAAGAAAATAAGTTTATTAGATAAAAGCCCATTCACTCTCAACTATCGAGAGTAGGCCGATATCCCTGCAGTGGGAACATCAGAGGCTGGTACGGATGAAAATAAATAACAAAATATTCCCTCCACGGCGGGCCGCAGCTCTTTCCGCCATTTCATAAATAAATAATAATTTGAACAAATTAAATCCATTCCAAAAGTTTACTACGGCCATAATAAACGCCATATTACCCGACCAGAGAGCAAAACAAACAACAATATCAATCGACCTCATTTTAATGCCAAATCAAATACGCCATAAAATAAGCGAGAGTACGCTACTTGACCATCGCCATCGGAGTTATTATATTTATTAATGCGACAGTATCCAAATCCACAACAACGATAACCAAAACATGGAGTAATGCCAGTTTATTTTAGTTGAAGACATTTGGTATTGGACACTACTTGGTTTTAGGGTTCCGTATCCAAAGGTTCAAACGGAACCCTGTTACTAAGACTCCGCTGTCCGTCGGTCTGTCTGTCTGTCTGTCAGAAAAACAGAATAAAATAAATATTGAAGGGGGCTCTCATACAAAAACGTTATTTCTAATTTACACAGAATATTTAGTTATATATTCAATTTAAAAATAAATAATTTTATTTCTTACTCACACAATAACCACAGAATAAAAATATATGTTGCATTACTTCTCGTTTTTGTCTAAGTTACGTAATTTTGGTAGTAACACGCTACCCTTAGCTTATCGCGTTGTTTGTACACAACTCGAAAACCCCACATTGTAACTGTTTACATCGTAAATAATAATTCAGTGCCATAAGCATCGAATAAAGTAAGCGTTTCGTTATTTTTTCCAGCTTAGGGTTCTACACTAATAATATATCCTTTGAGGTCACATAAGGTTTTGGAAAAGAAAATATATTCAATAAAATATTTTGAAATATCAAAGTACGAGTTTTATGTAATATTAGCTGTGCCCGTGACTTAGTCCGCGTGGACTTAAAACTATCCAGCCAGCATAAATCATAAGTGATCCCTATTATGTCTGGTTGTTATTATCATTAAACTATTGTTTTAGTTTTGTTAATTTGCCCAATTAATTTGAAGAATATAAACTTAATTCGATGATAAAACATATGTGAATAAATTACATATGTGAATCTGCAATCAATGCCAAATTATCTATAATTTACAATAACGCTTCTCCGTAAAAATATCTCCAGGGTAGGCAGTGCCACTGGTGTGCAGATGTTAATAGGCGATGGTGACCGCTTACCATCAAGTGGGCCGTAAGCCTGTATGCCTATGATTAACATAAAACAAAGAACCTCTAAATAATCGTAAAACTGTGGTGGTGTCCGTGGACCCTGTTTACACAAGCCCAATCTAGTGATTACCCGTTTTTTTTTCGAAAATGTATGCAAATTGAGTTTCACTCAAAAATGGAAATTGGTAGGCTGGCGCGATCTCGTTTAAATATCGTATCGAATGTATATATAACATTTGTTGCTTTAAACATTTGTATTTTTGTATTACTGTTGCAGTGACAGTTGTTTTGCTGTGTGACAGACTAATTGCCTTTCAATGAAAAATATTATGTTGCAATGCGTGTTACTGCACTAAGAGTTTATTAATCTGTGGTGTTGCGATTCTTTTGCACGCGATGCAATCATTATGGGGGGTTACAAGTTCGAATAGGAGATTGATATAATAGAAAAAAGTAAATATTAATGGTTTTAAATAAATAACGTTTTTCATACACGTGCACTAGGATTTTCTGTGTCACAGGTAGATGGACAAACACCGAATACTCGAGAAGAAACTTTACAACAAACTTTACCGCACAATGTTTGCCCTAGGATCGAACTGAGACCCGCCGCTTTGAAGGCAGGGTAGCTACCAACTAACCCACAGCCAGAATCTACTGTCATAACAGACAAAATTATTGTTACATGATTATATATTTCCTTATAATGCATTTTGATTCAATTTATCATCATAAAAAAATTATCATGGGAAATCATTACACGACCTAAATTAAATTGTGCCTGTCTAAATTCAATACTCAGTCGGTATTCGGCAGCCATATCCAAAACTGGTCAAGGACTTTTAGTATACGATCGTAACAAAATTGCAATGTAACGCAATGTTCGTTACATTTTCCAAACGATATTTCACACAAAGCCTTCAATTCTCCGGAACTCGATATTAATGCTCTTTCAACGGATTTATGTCAATGAAGTTGGAACGTCCCCTCCCTTCTCATATCAACACGTCAATATATCAGAGTCGCAGTGCCATTTGTCAGCCATTCCTATTTGAGCGTCCATGCATAACATATCGGTACGATACGATATAAAATATACGATTTCATACAATTTTAGATTTTATAGGGTTCCGTACCTCAAAAGGAAAAAACCTCATAATAAGATCACTTTGTTGTCCGTCGTGACTCTTATTGTTAGGAACGCGTGCAGGTATCAAGTTCAAATTAATGTTAAATACCCTAGGTGTCTTTTGGAGCTGTGATTTTTTTTTAATGTCAACGCAATCAAAAGATACGGTCGGTTATGCCGCATATTTTGACATTAGCAAGGGAATAAAAATCTATCAAATACTTCCCGTTGACTGTCTTAACACAAGTAAAGGGAAAAAAATCGGTGCGTGAGTTGGACTTACACTTGACTGTTTTTCTTTCTACTGAATCCTTTATAACCATTTTGGAAACTCCGTGTTGTTTTTTGATGACGAATCCACAAAAAGTGTTTATTCTCAGTTACAAAATTATTTTTTTACTAAATTTACAGCAGTATTTAATTTAATTAAAACTTTGACGCCGGCTTATAATATAATAATTCACAAAAATACAACAAAGTGCCGGTCTTAATTACGACCTCTGGTTTATGTGCTGTCATCATTGCGTGTAGTTTTTTTTATGGATGGGTTACTACCCCGTTGATGGGGCTAATAGTGGGGTTGTTGCGAATAAGCCTTTTTCAGCAAGTATTATTAAATAATCTGTTTCTTGAAATAAATATAGCGACTGAACGCGACAAAAAAATAATTAAAATTAATTGGCCTCATACTCGCAGCTCAAATTGGCTTTATTCCCACACAAGATAAGCATTTGTGTGACGAACATAATGTTTTTAATATGTATTATATGGAAGCATTTACATAAAAAAGTACTACATAAGTATTCTATCTGATATCTAGTTCCCATGGTGCATAGTTGGGGGCTGGATGACGCTGTGTGAAATGTTGAATATTTATAATTAAATTAAATTAATTTCAGTACGTTTATATGAGCTGCAAATTATAATAATTCGTACTTGATAAAGACTATATTGCATCCATAGCTCTGATGTTAATAACTAATACAATTAACACGTACAGCTCCCAATTTATAGATCTAACTAACAGTAAGTCACTTGATAAGCAAGTCAACTGAAACTTTTGCTGTCTATTTAGTCACTTAACTCTAAACTAAAATATTTGCCGCACAAATTATTTGAGCTCTGTAAACAGACTTACTGGACGGACAAACGGCCGAAACTGCCCCACGGCTATTGCTAATATAGAACAGTTTCATTGGACAAAAAACGACGTAAGTCCTAGCGCTGTTAGATGTAGTTACGTCTTTTTTACATTGGCACCACAAGAAGTATATGTTACTAATATGACCTATTAAGTTCTGTAACAGATATAACTGATAAGACTAATGGAAGATGGGAGGCCGTGATAATTATTCCGCCACGTCCAGACTTAGTGCACGAAGCCGAATCGAAGACTGCTCGCGAATTACTTGAGATCAAGATTTCTGTTTACAAATTTGTATCATTAAAATTTTTGATGGTAATATAATGATATATTTTAATACTGTCCATGATGAATATATCATTTTTTGGGCTTGTAATATTTCCAACTCACTCATTTTTAAACAGAATAATCCTTGTGCATTTATATGCTTTATTATTGCATGGTAGTAATTTTGCGGAAAACTCGCCACAGCTCTACTATTGCATAATTATTAATTTTATTATTCCACTGAAACATGCAAAATTAAGAGCACTGTGTTAGTTAAATATTTAGTATAAGCTCATTTCATAATTAGACTAAAAAAGGGACCGATTTTAAAATTTTAGAAACCTGCTTCAATACTTTCATATCATATTTTTCGCTAGAATTTTACTATGAAATTTCTATGAACCCCAAATTAATTAAAATAATCGGTCGTTATCGATTCTATTCGAAATATTTCGAGTAACAACCATTTGATTTTTACGCGAAATCTTCGCTTACTACCTCTCTGTGGAGGTGGATGCTGGTTTGAACCTTTCTCGTCCCATCGTAGCAGTAGACGGCGTTGACTTGCAGATTTTTAGTGAGTAATTACCAAGTCAAAATAATAATATACCATCGCTGATTGACCTTTGTACTGGAATTTTGTGATGTGAATATTTTTTATTCGTCTGCCATCGATTGGTATGGCCACACTTGGTGGGGCTCGTGAATTGAGCAAGAGTGGTGTCGTTAGCATGTTTTTGGGTCGGATAAATTATTTATTGTTGTGTGAATAACTTTTGTTTAGTTAGTTCTGCGTTTGTTATTGTTTGACAATAAATGGTTTTATTGTGATCTGTATCTCAGTTCGTTTATAATGCCTTTATCAAAATGAAAATCAAAAATAGATATTTATCTGTATTTATTTTGCTTAGAACTACACTCATCTAAAATCAGATTTAGAGGAAATAAGGTTACCTTAAGGCTATATTCTGATGCCTCATACTATCTGTCATCTGTCAAAACGATGAAAGGATATATTTTGAGAATACCGGCATGTTTTAGAACCAAAAACAAAAGTGTAACTTCTACCAATACGAATCAAGACTTCGGTCACATTTTACGTATCTAACCAAGAGGCACTAAACTGTCATTAATTGATCACAACATTCCGCTGCTGCCATTTGGACTGTTGATTGCTGTAAAGGGCTTCTAAAGTACACTATTCACCAATACAAACATTTTAAATAAATAGTTTCTGCCCAAGTGCTTGTCTAACTCGCCCACCGAAAGTTTATAAATTATACTTAAATTAAAAAAAATACTTACGAAGGTATACAAACATAAACTGTTTTTGCATACCTTCGTTAGTATAATAAGGAAGAGCAGAATAAATTTACACGCATAGATTATATTTCGCTGAGAAATGTATCCAAAAAAGAGACTCTCTGTTGCCGAGTAATTTTTTTTTTAAATATTTTTGTAAATGTACATTTATTTTAAATAATATTAACACCTAGACACTGAAAAGAGATTTGTGTTCGTCACACAAATGCTTGCAGAGATACCATGTTGCTTGCGTCCGTAGGTGCGGCCTCCGGTTGGTGCGAAAAGATCAACTCAAAGTAACAGTAGAACTTGTCAAGTTCGTCCAGAAAAGTACTATTTCCACACCTGGTAATCCGGTGGAAGAGTGTGGGTGCCGGTGAATTGCCGTTAATATGGGAGGAAATAATCTCTCTACATCAGGTTGGCCTTCAGGCCACCCCTCACTTTAGAAACAAAAAAAAATCTGAAAACCTTTTCGAAAAACTGGCTTAGCTCTAGATTATGACAACTGAGGAGAGGCTGTACAATGGGTCTGTTCAGGCTAACAGTGACAGTAAGTCTCCAGTATACCCCGCAACGGTCGATGCGTGCCAGAAAGTGTTCACATTGGTGTATTGATTGCTCTTGGGCTTCTTCCGATTAATCTGCAGGGCCTTAATAGACAATTACCGATTCGTTTGCTGTCTTCAGGCAGTTATGTCTTGTTAATGCTTAGCGGAAGGGACCTTTCTCGAAAATAGAATTACAAGAGACGTCATTGTATGTTTAGACATCGATAAAAGCGCTGAAGAAATAGTGCAGAACCGAGACTCGTTTTTTATATTAATAAGTGACGGAACAAGCTGAGGATCCACCTGGTGGTAAGTTTGGATCCCAATTTGGGGGGTCCAGCTGCTCGCGTCCATAGGAGTGTACCTTTTAATTCCCTACACGTACCCCCTGAGTGGTGCTAAAACAGTAACCAAAAGTAGCAGTAGTAGTTGTGCCAAGTTTTTCCGGAAAGGTACTGCCATCACACTTGGAATCATGTATCTGTAAAGGAACATGACTTTTTAATAATACATATACATATATATTGTCTTTGGGCAACTGTATCATTTATTATCACGTGGGCTCTTAGATCTTTCCGATACTTTATGACACATAAAAATGAAAGATACCCAAATATCTGTAATATAATATATGCCAAATTTAAAGCCTGAATTGAAATCAAAAAAAAAAAGAAATAACACTAAATTGCATAGAAAGGGAGACTTTCTCTCCCTGCACCCTACACACCAACGTAAAATACACAAATTTCCAATTCCATTTACGGATTTGCATGCGTTGAAAGTCGCACTATAATCCTAGCAGAAGCAACACCAATTACTCTGCAAGTTATAAAAGGGGAGAAATCCATCCCATTCACGAGAAAGTGTCACGCAATATAGCTCAAAATGGAGAATGGAAAAATGACTGTAGTTGCTCGCATCACATATCAACGGAAGCAACTATATAAAGACGGCTCCGTAGCCTAGTAGGTATAGCCTTGCCTTCGAAGCGAAAGGTCCCGAGTTATCCCGGCCAGGGCAGACTGTGTGATGAGCGTAAAGTTGGTTCTCGTTTCTTGGGTGGTTGCCTTGTGTTTCTGTGTTGTCCGTGGTACATAGTCTTTGTTTGTACAGAATTACAGAGTAACAGAACAACTCATACATAGGAGATTGACCTCACTCACACATGCAATGAAACTAGCTGGTCTTAGATTCTACATTATAAAAGAAAAAAACATACCTATTCATGGATTCCATTAGCCCAAAACTAAGTATATCTTATAATGGGAACCAGATTGCGGACCCAATACTTAAACAAAACTTTTATTTTGCATATACTCGTACATACATAGAATACTTATTAAAACCCAGACACAGAATCTATGTTCGTCATAAAAAAGTTTGCGCTGAAGGCAGAGCTTCTGACTGAGCTGTCAGGGTAATCACTCGTTGCGTAAAATAAATAATTAAGTAGGTTCATCTTCCAACAATACACAAAAATATCAAAATATTGCAAGTGCTAATATAAACACACTTATTAACAGCAAACATCCATAACCAATGAAAAAACATCGGAGCTAAATAATTGCGATTTCCCGACCATGTCACTACGACAACAAATTCAGACTCAGAAACAGCAAAGACAAGGGGAAGGGCTAGTAACAATAACATTCATAAAGGGAAAGTGTCGCAAAGTACACAGTACATACAATCGGTGCCAATAAATAGCGGACACCCCACGCAATAAGCAGAGAAATAGCGCGGAAGCATTGGGGAAACAGTATTAATACTTATGGTTAATTGTACCAGCTTTCTGGGTGGCTAAAATTGCGCTTGCTGAGATATTTCATAGCTCCGAGAATCAGGTATTGTCTCTTTTGGCGAGTAGGTAAAGTAACGTAAAGTTTACACAATCATGGAGTATGAGTGTGTACTTTACTGTCTTGGATACTCTGTGTAACAAACACAGAAACACAAGGAAAAAATTTCCGACCCGACAACAAACTTTACGCTTACCATCCAGTCAGGAATTGAAGGCAGGTTGTTAATATTTTTTTATAGATTGGCTAAGTTGTGAACCAACTCCTTTTTATAATTGGTCAAAATGGTTAGTGGTTAATGGTTTTTCATCAAAATAAAAGGAATGCTCGTTAAATGTTTATCCCTGAAAATAAATTCGAATAACGTTACGAGTCATTCACAAACGTTTAAATACTTATCCCAGATTAGAAGCTGGCAGTAACTCAGAAGGTCGTAAGAAGATTTCCTCGATATATCGTTTTCTATAATATTTTGTGAGACTATACTTAAGATATCCTATATTTTTGTGACAAATCAAACAAACGAAAACTGAGTTGCCAATCTATTATTTGCATTAACCTTATCACAAGAGCACTGAATGCTGAATAAGCAATACTAAATGGAAAAAAAATCTGCGATGGAAGAATAATTTTGCAATAGGGTAAAATGCTACTAGCAATGTCATCGTGCGCAATTTTACGGCTCCGAAACTGAAGGGTGACGTCTCCCTAAGACGCGACCAGACTAAGAATGAGCCTCTGAGGTGAGATGCAGTTCATTAGAACCGGACCTATCAGATGCAATAGCTGGAAATAATGGTAAGTAACAGAGATTTCGTGAAGGTGTGATATTGCTATCGTGTGACATCCATTCTAGTGAATGTACCTATAGCTAGATTTTATGGTACGGAAGGCGGGAAGCGTTGGGATTTAAATTGAACCCTTGAATCCTATTTTGGGGACATGAAGCGTGATATCACGCTTACTAAATTGAAGGGTGATGACTCCTTCAGACGTGAACGGACTACGAATAAGTCAGTACATTTAAGTCAGCACAAATGATAGACTTATTCAAGACTTCACCACTGTAATGAAAGTTCATCGAAATTGGCCCAACCGTTTCATTTAAACTGCAACTATAGGGGGAGCCACTTGACAATGTGCTAAATTAGTCGCGAACGTGAGTGTCATCCATACTGCTTATTAGATGGAGAACGTGAGACTTGTACCTTCACTTTGAATAAATAAAATCATTTTTCTCACAAATCGCAAAACCGTGAGGAGCATACGGTGTGGAATCTTGACAATCTTTTCAAACATTTGTATACTTCTCATTTCGAACACGTTTCTCTCATTTATCGTCAATAACATTATAAATTCAGAAACACTTATTCGTATCTTAGGAGCCGTATTGTACAGATTAATTGTGTTGAATATATGGTGAAAGAGCGGTAAAGATTACAACTTATAGTAAAAAAGGATGTTTGAGAGAATTCTAATTATCAATTAATTCTAATACTAGTCACGAATCTCGCTTAGTCCGCTAATAGTAAAGGCACTGTAGGAACCCTTTCTAAGAAATCTGGCATATTCCACAGCCATAATTTCGGTAGCATGTGATATATATCGATCCGAATTAGGCTCTTTTGGCAGATTAAAGCCAAATCACTCTCGTTTTTGAGAGTATTTTGGTAACCTGCATGGCTAAAACTGAGGGTGGTTTGATGGAAATCAAAGACAACATGCTTTAAGCATAATTTATCAAATCGTTTTATACAAATGGAAAATTGGTGGGAGTACCACTATTTGAGCATATACGTGCTTCGTACGCACGTATTTGATAGATATTCGTAATCGGATATCTATTGGGTATTCTGAAAATTTCGATAACATAACTCACTAGTCACTGAGTCACTAAGTCACAAAGTTTGCTTGACAATCTGAGAAACAAAGTTTTAAATAAATTA
The DNA here is from genome assembly GCA_921293045.1 of Aplocera efformata. Classification (NCBI taxonomy): domain Eukaryota; kingdom Metazoa; phylum Arthropoda; class Insecta; order Lepidoptera; family Geometridae; genus Aplocera; species Aplocera efformata. The sequence continues at coordinate 3,352,872 of OV121045.1, forward strand.
AGGAATAAGGAAAGTGAAGAAAAATGGGTGTTATAGAATTTTCTCAGTTTGCTTGATAATCTAAGAATGCGGTTTTAAATTTCTTAAGGAATGTTACGTTCCTCTTGAAAAACTACTTTGATGTCAATTAAGAAGAAATTCTATGTTTACATTCGCAGTACCTAACATATAATTTTTAATCTGGTTAGGATCTAGTGCGATAGATTACTAACATTTATTAAAATGAAACCAATGGTTCCACCAAAAAATCAAAAGCTATTATTATATGCAGTAGTTGCGGCATCGTCTGTTGATTATTTTATCATATTTAGTACTTACTTATCAGTTAAATTGAAAACTGTATCCACATTTTTTGTCCCCTAAAAGGTCATTCCTCACACAGCATAATAGAGATAAAATAGACCTTTCTGTCTCGTGAACAATATCCATTAGGGAAATTTTATCATTGAGGACGGTAAATTATAGGACCCCTCTTAAAAAGCCCTGTACTGCTACCAGAAAGCCGTGTTTAAACAAACTACATTACTTTCTAATGACCAATTTTGCCGACAATAATATGGTTATGTATGATAATTTGATCAGGTGGTATAAGGGCCCCTTATTTGTTGGAGTAATGGTGGCTTTGGCAAAACAAGTGCCTATATTGCACCATAAAAACTTCTATTGAAATGGGACCCCAAACGCACCCTTCGATTTAAAATCACTCTTTTGTTGTTGAATTTGAACGCTCAAGAAACAATGGCGGATATGTGTGTGCGGTAAAATTGCTTTTCAAAATAAGATTTAATCGATAAAATGAGAAGTGAACATTAGGAGCTCTGACAGATAACTCTACTAGATATTAAATCTAAAAAAAAAAGATTGTATGTTAGTAAGGAAATTTTCTTTTAAACGTTTTTTAAAAAAGGCATGTTCTAAATTGGGCTGCGAATTGTGATTGGATGATTTATTTTTAATTTGATGGTATTCCTCCAAGGTCCAATAGAAATTTATTGAAGAAATTCCTCGCCTCAGAGCGAAAATATGGGATGAAAGTCTATTCGATTGTTAAATCTATCAATTATTTGTTTTGGCGATTACTCAAAATCATGTTGACTTTTAATTTGCCAATGTAAACACGATCAATAAAGTGAATAGATTTTCTAATAATATAACTAATGAAAATGCTGGTAATAATATACAACAAATGGCCTTACAGCTCAGTTGGTAGTAGCTCTGCCATCTCTGTTGTAGGTCATGGGTTCGATTCCTACTCAGGACAAACATTTGTGTGACGAACATAGATGAGTTTTCTGTCCGGATGTTGATAATGTACCTATGTAATAACAAAAAAAAAGGTTTTTGGAAGTATTCTTTCAGCAATCTAGTTTCCATAGGACAAGATATGCTTAGTTTGGGACAAGATGGCACTGTGTGAAATATACATTTAATATAACATTTGTTCTTAATCACTTTACAAATTCAGTCAAAGCAAACGTAGACAAAAACTCAAGCCGACTAAAAAACCGTATTTCGCTTCCAAATTTTTGGTTTTAGATTTGCATCGAAGTCAACGAGAAACCAAACAATGGAACCCATTCCACTGCAGTCGTTTCAAAGGCTTACTATTTCGAGAAGGATTTTTTCAGGTCCTTTCACACCGAAAGAATGAATGAAACAAATACAGCGAATCAAAAAAAGAAAAACTGAAGCTCTACAAATGTTAGTCCAAAGAGTAATCCGATAAATCCCCGTGAATGGACGACTACCGATCCAATTCCCTGTATATCCCAAAAACTTTAAAAAGAAAAATGCAACAGCTCCATTCACCAAGGACGATAGTGAAGAAAAAGGATACGCATTTATCAGCGGCGTAAATATTAGAGTTGCTTGCGCTCGGGCCGAATTTGTGTTAACACTTTGTTAAAAAAAAAACAATATAAATAAAACTCAATGTCCTAATATAATGTAGGCATGTACGTCATTTCAGAACGGCTGCAGTTATTAACAAAATTTGTTTTTTGATGTTTTTAAATCTGTCAGGGCAATTAAAAAGAAAATTGTTAGAAAGCTCACGTGAAAAACTGGAACACTTTTCTATGAATTTTTACCACTACGTCATTTGACAGCCGATTGTCAAATTGTGAATGAAGACAGGACAACATCTGTTGGATCAGCTAGTAAGTACTATTAAATTATTAGTATTAAAAAAAAGTTGAGGAATCTAGAAATTACTGATTGGTTTTGATTCATCAGTTTGACAGGTCAGTTTGATATTGGTTTTAAACGAAATAAAACAATATTAAGTTGCATGCTTTGTTTGATGGACTGTTGAAACACAAATCGAATCAAAACAAGGGCTTGATTATGATTTAGACCGTTTAACGAGGGTCTTCTCATTAACAAGTAAATTTTATTCAGTACTTAATACACAATTCAGTAACGAAATATAAATTGGATGGGATGGACCGTTATGAAACAACAATACACTTGAATTTTTAAATCCGAAATTGTAATTTTAATAAAACATTGAGACGTTTCTCTATAATAAACAATTCGTTTTTGTTACAACACTATTACGCAATAGATACTATTTTAATCTTCGGCAATCAAGTTGTTGCCGAAAATATGTTGACTAGACAACTCTAGTAAATATGCTAAGTATGGCGAGTTGTATGGAAAGAATCGCGCCTTCCCCGGTTTCCTGGGACGGGCGTCTGTAATAATGGATTACGAGTCTAGACGCGAGACAAAGCAGTTTCGAGCCCTTGAAGGGGGCGCGCGTGTTCCATAAGCGAAAATATTAGCGGAATAATATAGTTTTAACACGATTGTTAGTTTTTGTTGCGTCAAAAAATAATAATTAATTCCTATTGACATACAATGAGAAGTTAAATATCAGCTTTCCGCAAACCGGGATTAAACCAATCGGACCTCTAGAAATCTGCCCCAATCGGTGGAATATAGAATGTTACGAATTAACTTTAGCCGTATTGCTCTTGTTGACAGGTTGAATGTAATTAAGCTGCTTGTATTAAGTTAGTCTAGTCATCCTACTCTTTGACATTATTACTGCAATAATATACTGCCATTTATATCAGCTCATTCCGTCACTATAATCGCATAACAACCTGATCTTGGAGAGATGCAAAATGGTTTATAAGTGATCTCTAACATATTCCTAACCATTATGATCCTATTAGTATAACTAACCTTAAGACCTCGAGGAAACACCCCGCTCTACGGGTTTGAAAAAACCGACACCAGAGTTGACTTTACTCGCACAGAAAAAAAGAAGCCATGTTACTATGAGACGTCTATGAGAATGCCATTTACGACACAGTGAATCCTAGTGCAGGGGTATGAGTGAGTAAAATTTTTTTTTATACTTTATTGTTTTGCATATCCGCTATCGCTTGCCACTAAGTTCTGGTACAGATGGTCTATGCGTGCGACTCGCGACCCGCTCTAAGATTGATGGTAGGTTCACATGACATCGCTCGCCCTCGAAACTCCCACCCTTTTGATGACTTCACTAACGGTTATTTATGGAGAGGATTTGCTCAGAACATTCTGATCCGGTTTAAAATCCGTTCTCTCCAAATTTTAAGTCCGTTATAAATAAAACCGCGCCGGCAATCGTGGTGAACGCTTTTTTTATGTTCGGATTCTTTGATGAGCTTACAGATATTTGGATTACGTTCGGGTTATTTGAACGCAATCAGCGTGTCAATTAATAATTTTATTTGAAATACACATGATCCGTAATGATTTTTTAAAGATAAGATAAAAACACATACCTACACCATTGATATGAAGATCAAAAGCATAATTTTATATTGTACAAACTTATTTTAACTATGCGAGACTACTATAACTTTTATGCAAGAGCATTGACTTTTATAGCGGGCGGCTCACCTGATGTTAAGTGATAACCAGCGCCCATAAATAATAGCAATTATAGAGGGTAACACCGCGGGGTGTCTAGTACAGAATAATTTAGTCCTGGGTGAGAAACGAACAGATATGATATGAAAATATTAAGATGAAAAAACCATGCAAATGCACAAGAAACAATGTATTGCAAAAACAAATGGCGCAAGTTTAATAAGTACCGCAGCACATGAACTTACAAAATTTTAAATTACAAAGAAAATAAGCAAAGAAGTTTCCCGGAAACAGGAAGTTACTGAGTTGTTATGAACTTTATACGGAAACCAAGTTAAATATAAACAGCATTTTATTGAGAACTTTCTACCCCTTTGGAGTATTACTCGTATTAAATTCGACTTAAAATATATCAAAGGGGATATTTCGTCCTGATGAGTGTACGTTTGTTCTAAAACCTTTTCCAGACATCATGTTAATAAAATGGCATGCCTGGACGTCACGTCAAGTCAGTTTGACTTGTGATTTTAGGGTTTCGTTCACCTATAAAGTGATCTTTTAAATTCATAAAGGGCTGGTTGAAATTAAAAAAAAAAACATGTTTCGCTATATCATTTCCTCATTAGAAATGATTATCATGACTTAGAAATTCAAGATGAAAAAATATACAACGGCTTAAAAAGATACGAGACATATAGCGATATAGTCACAATTTCTAGATAATACGTACATACTAGCTAAAATAGACAACATTTCGATATTAATTATAAAGATTCATTTTAATTTTCTCATTTGAATTCAAAGTGAATTTATTAAAGTAATAAAAAAACCTGCAAGCTTCACTTTTTTTAAGTATTTATTCATATTACTAAGGCCATGCAGTGCTATTACGAAGTTTCTTTTTATTTTGAAATAAGAATAAACTCAGACCTTACTCATTACGTTTTTATATTTTATCAACTTTCATATTTGCTTTTGAATATATGTCATATGATGTTAAGATATTATGTAGCCTATGGGCTACATAGGCCGCCTATTATTAGCCACACAAAGCCTGTATCAATCTTCACATACTGTGGTCAATCCCATGTGAAGTTAGGCCCTTATACAGTATCAAGGAGAAGTTTAAAGGCGCAACCACTCGGACATTAAATAAGGGTCGTGTTGGCATTCCTTTGAATAGCTTAAATAGGATTGTACTAAAAGGGGACATTGAAATTAATGTTATGAAATGTTATATTAAAAATAATATCGCTGTCATCAAAATATCATGCATATTATCGTCTCTTTGATTTGCTTTGATGTATTTCAACAATTTAAGTACGAACATGTTAGGGATTTCGTACCCAAAGGCTAAAGAGAGCCCTATTACTATGCGTATAACGTTTGTATTTTTACAACCAATAATTCATTTATTGGTGGTACGGACCATACGCGGTGCGAGGGATTGATCAAACGACCAAGGTATGGTATGGATTAATAATGGAATACAGTTTCAAGCCGCGTTTGGTGGAAAGCCGTTTCTAGAGTTCCGTTCCTAGAGTTAGTTCCGTTCTCTACAATGCGTCAAAATTAATTAAAATGAGAACAAGTAACTGATTTAAATATTAAAAAACCGATAATTCATCCCTTATTTCTCCCCTATCCCTACATCCCTTAGGCACATCCCTCATATCACCTTTTTCTTGCCTTATTATAAAAAGAAACATTGAAATTGGTATACATTACAATATTTACATGACATATTTTTTCCAGTTATTATGATTTAACAATTTAACTATTAAATTAAAAATTATATGACCAATATGAAAGCCATGTGCCACAACTTTCAACTAAAAAAAGAATTTTCAAAATCGGTTCATAAATGATGGAGAACCGAGCTAACAAACATTAAAAATAAAATAAAATTTTTCGAAAATTTTAATTAATGTTTCTGGCAATTAATTATATCTTAAATAACCCCCACCTAAATTCTAGAGTCTGGACAGAAACAGTCTCGTTTCAACCTCGGCCGGCCTCGGACGTGGGTTACGTGTACAGCATGCCTCCACAGCTCGTTTGGCAGACAGAATTGGCGTGTTATAGTGCAAGAGCCGATTTCAGATTGCACACGTAGCTAGACAAAGTACAGTCATTGTTATTGACAGTCTTTCCGCGATTTCTTGGCACAGTTTGGCTTCCGTTTCGAGAGGTTGCAAGTTCTTGTCTGGGGGAGTGTTTGGCACATTTAGGGAAATAGGGGCAGATAGAATACAAATTATGAGAAGACTCAAGTCGTTGCGTTGCACTTGTCATTCTGAGACGAGAATGTTAAGCGTCAAGTGCCTGTAATTTCACCGGCACCTACACCGGAACACAGCAATGCGATTGCATTACTACTTGGCATTAAAATATTATAGTTATATTATCGTGGCCTCCGAAGTACGAAATGCCTCAGTTCCAATGCCATTAAATATCAAGTAGGAGGAATAGAATAAATAAATAAATGTTCATGACATTTCACACAGCGCAATTAGCCCCAAACTAAGCATGGCCTGTATTACGGGAGCTAGATAGATGTAAATACATGTAATACATAATATTAACACCCAGGCACAGAATAAACCCATATCCAGTTAAGTAATTGGTAAAAGAATGAACATATGGTGTTATAAAGAAAGCAGTATGGTAATTTAATAATTACAAACTCACAGGTTATTAACTGGACAAGTGAAACATGATGACTCATTGCAACTTGAAACTGAGTCAAATAATCCTATTGCCAAGGCTTCGTAAAAACTTTTGTGACAACAACAAAAAAAGTTAGACAAATCCAAGCCGCAACACTCGGCTTAGTGTCCCCTTTTGAAAAGGTGTTATTCTCAACCAGATAGACAAATAAATGGATGTACATTAGATATTATGCACGCAAGAAAGAAAATAAAATCACAAGCAAGATAAAAATTTGCAGGCATTATCACTAAAGTGATCTCTTCCAGGTTCAGATTACCAGGTGTGGAGGCTGTGCTTCTCCGGGTGAATCTTGCACAAGTTTACTGCTACTTTTTGTTGCTCCTTTAGCACCACCCGAGGGGTACGTGTAGGAATTCAAAGGGTACTTTAAACTGACTTCAATACTTTTAGCATCTTTCTTTCGCCGTTTGGGGATAACATATTCATGGAATTTATTCTTCGAAAGTACAACCTGTCAAATAAAAAGAAGAATCGTAAAAATCAGTCAACAATTGGCTAAGATTCAAAACAAGACTTCTTTTTTTTGAGTCAATTCATGAAAGCAGGTGACGTGAATCAATTCAAGTGTGCATTTAGATTGGTTTTTTTTTCTCATATAACGATCTTGTTTTTTTTTTTTTTTTTTTTTTGAGAAAATCATATCTGGTTTTTAAGACGTGATAAGACGTAATGTCTATGACATAATGACTATTTTAAAAGTAAAATAAAGGATCTCGTTCGACACGGCATGTCATTTACTTAGAATAAGGCTACAGATTACAAGGGAGGGCTTTAAGAATATTCAAAACTGGCCAGTTCTCATGGTTCACCCCTGCAAGATCCTTTTTAAGCGATGTAAAATAATGAATCAGGTTGAAGTTTTCCCCTAGGGTTTGCAAATGTTAATCGCTGTCAAGGTTTTTTCCAACCGACTTCCAAAGGAGAAGGTGATGAATTGAGTTGTTTCTTTTACCTTAATTCAGAACTCCGTCATATATCAACCCATTTAAATAAATATTTTTATTATTTAAAATGCCTCTCAAATTGTTCTCGTTGAAATTTTATCAAAATCGGTCAAATAGTTTGATTTTTAAATCAAAATAAATGGTAAAAATATGTTATCCAAGCAAATTAAATTGCGTATTTTGCTTTTGTGTATCTTTTTTCTTCGCCCATTGTAGACCAATTTAGATGTTTCTTTTTAAAATGTACCTCCTACGGGTAACAAATAGGGGATAAAATTATTGAAGTAAATTTTTTCGATATTTTAAATCAGTCAATTCTTATTCTTATTCTTTTTCTTAGTGGGGGTGACAAAGCCAGCATTGACGTCCCGCATAGGGGTTGTATTGTACATTGTCCCCCAATAGCTAACAATACACCATCCAGCCCAACGCTTTCAATCGCAGTTTGGAGGTATTTTCACATAACGTTTTGAGAACATGGTATTGCGCATACTCGTATACCTTCTGTTTAAAATCAGCCTTTATAGCACTCTTTATTATTATTTATTAGCCTTATTATTTATTAGCGATAAATTAATCCATACACGTTATTTAATATTAATTAATGGTAAGGCCCGGTTTCCAATAAGCGGAATGAAACAGAAATGAGAGGAGATATTTTATAAATTGTCAATCAGAAATCATTACTTTGATACCTTATTCAAGTGGGGAGGACAGGACCTCTTGTTTTTCGAAGCGTATGTACAGCAAAGACTTTTTTATGTAATGAATTAATGAATGATAAGTGACGGTCAAACTGATGTCCCACCTGATGTTATGTGGTTACCTCCGCCCATAACAACAGTAAAACGACTTAGGTCCTCCCTGACCGAAGCATGAAAAGCCCCAAGTCACGTACGTCATTACGTCTGATGCCCATATGATTTCACTGGCACCCACACCTTTCTAGCGGAACAGTAATGCGAGTGCCCCACTGCTTGGTTACAGATCACCATGTACTTTTTGTTACTCCTGGGTTATGTAGAAAATCCGGATTCCCCAATTTGAGATGTTTGCAGCGTCGCCCGCGCATTCCTCCCGCTACCAGCATTGTTCTGCTCTAGCCAGCTCACATCTCCACTTCTCATTGGCAGAAACCTCTGCATTCAACACCACTCGTCTCCTCATCTCCTATCCGGTGGAAATCAGACTTTAGGACCGGTTTTGATGCACCAAACAGCTCACATCACAGTATTTATAGTCCTTTGTAGTAACAGACGTATTCAGCCCATTAGCGCACACGACTCGCGAACTATTCGAATTAATTAAATTTAATTGTGTAGAAACGCGCCGTTTAGAACGTCTGTCTCGTAAACTCGAAAATAAATTTATGGGGCACAGTTTATTCCCATTGTAAATAATGTGGAGTTTTATCCCCGGATTAAGATTCCCGGAAAATATTTTCTTAGGCGGGTAAGTTACAGTTTTACGTGTACAAACAAATATTTTTATCACACCTCTTTTCAATAGTAGTAGGGACCCCATCAGAAATAAGATTAAGATACTATGCACCTGGCCATTCTAAAGGATTGCTAACCTATTCACAAGTATGTAAGCTGAAGAAGGCATTATTTCTTACACGACAAAAAAAAAAATTTTTCTAACCGTATCAGCCTCTAATGTCCCCACTGCAGGGACACCGGCCTACTCCCGATAATTGAGAGTGAATGGGTTTCGAGCTACCATGGAAGTTCAATCGGGATTGGTAGATGTTACAAAGTCTTCGATTTTTTGGTTTTAAGACATGCTTCACGTGCCTCATGTTTTCGTGCGCCGTTTCGAGATCGTACGCACATTGTTTTTTCAAGTGAAAAACTCATTGGTTTAGGCTTAAACCAGGGACCTTCACATTGAAAGTTAGCGTATGTGTCCCTGGGCCACTAAGCTCTTTTTTCAAACAATTTTGTAATTGCACAAGTAACAGTTCCTATCCCTAGGCGCAAAGTCTGTAATAAGTAGCTTTCATAGTGCCAGATGTCCCACTTTGATGCCCTACGCTGTACATCAATCTCAAATTAAACTGTGTTTGAATCAGAATACAGCTCAAAATCGTATGTTATATTCCTCGTCGACGATCGCGCTAATTGAGTTTTGATCCCTTTGCAATGAAATTGCATTTGGTTAATCTTGAGACAAATGATGTGCAGCAAATTGCACAATAATGGAAAGCAATATTCGAATCTAATATTGATATGGGCTGGACAGTTAAGGTCCTTTAAATTACTATCCTAATATCGTTGGTACAGTTACAACCAAAATCGCAGAGATATTGTTTCCGGCCCCTTTTTTGTACAATACTATTAACCCAAATCCAGGGTACTATGTTCACTATATTCTCTGTTCCCGAGACGGTTTTAGATCATTGGTTTCTATATACATTCGTCTATTCGAAAAAATAATAATTCAACGTACCTTTTACCCGACTGCACTAGATGGGGGGGTTATATTTTCCGACTGTATGTATGTATATTTCTTTGGCACGCTCTGTAGCCTAAACGGCTTGGTGGACGGCAAGTTTAACTTGAGGATTTGATTTCTTTTTTCCTCAACAGCTATCGAGTTTTTGAACTATCTAATTTTTATTCAATAAAATATCATGAAGTTCTCAGTATAATAGATCAGAGATACCCTAGAGATACTTCAGATAATTTTTCCTTGGAACTTGGTCGATATCAAACGCAGTCGAAATACGTTAGGTGTGCAGTGCAGTGTAAATCAGTGGAAAATTGAACCCCACTAGTATGCTTTATTCATGACAACCATCTCCATTTTTGCAATAATATAGAAGCGAAAATATAACTTTGATTTAAAGATAACAGAATTATGCTAAGTGGCAAGAAAGCGTATTACTCAGTTAATGAATAAATGAAAAAACTCCATAGTGTAATGTCGCTTTGCTCCATGACAAGCGAAATGTTTTGTAATATCTGTTTATACACACTTCCTCGTTCCGCCTGGGGTTTTCCCCAGAGTTATAACATGTGTCATTTTAAAAGAAATGGATGAATAATAAATACTTTAATGTACCATAAGAATACAATGAAAATGAAAAATGTATACATACGACACATAACAATGAGCGGTCTTATCGCTATGAAGCGATCTGTTCCAGACATCCATGGGAGGGAAAGAGTTTTAGTTGAATGGAATATGATAGAGGGTGTACCGAACGCTATTGATTTACATACATGATTTTTTTTTTACTTTTTACGCAGACATCGTATTTGCAGCCCAAGATGTCCATAGTCTACGCTAACCATCTAACATCAGATGGACTTTTTGCCTAGCGTTACCATAATAAAAAACTAATAGTAACAAGAAAACTGTGATTTCGATTTAAGTACTTAAATTGAAAATCATGCTCGCGAAAAGAAATAAATCTTTTTATAGGTTTGAAAAAGCGGTACACATAGTAAGAACGCATATTTAATTTTACAAGTGACTTTCCAAGTATTTTTTAATAATTCAACAGAAATAAAGAAATTTGAGTTTCACTTCTATACTTGTTATTCTGATAGAATTGCATCGATGCAATTGTATTTCGCACCACGACCGAATTGGAATTTTGATCTGGATTTTACTTGACAGTCTGAATATTGTACTGGACAGTTCAGGATTACAGTTTTATTTTTCTTTTCCTTATTTGTATGCTAGATAATGTGGATCCAGTTACTCACGTAACCATGTCCAAATCATCTTCAACATTTTAGTGTCAGTAGAACTTGTGTCAAGTTCGTCCGGAGAAGTACCTACTGCCACTACCTTTAAGTACCACTGCTTGCACTCGGGTTGCTAGAGGGTGCTGGTGAAATAACAGGCACATAAGGCGTTACATAATTGCACTTTTTTTGGTAAATACATACTTATATATGAACACCCAGGCACAGAACAAACATACACAATGTTTTTAAATGCTTGTCCAATCGAATCTACGACCCACAGCGTAGAAGCTACGAGTATAACCAACTGCGCTGTGAGGCCAGCCAATTGCAACAAGTATTTCTTTTCAAACAGAGAATTACGAATCTAAAATTTATTTAGAGTTGGCAATTTCTATCATCAAATGTGAACGTAAAAATATAGTCCCAAAATTTTCAACGAAGTTTCAGCATTCATTTATCACCAGGATTTATTTCCGCCGTCATGTTCTCGATTTACACGTAATACCTTAATTTCGTATTACATTTTGCTATCCTTTGGTGTACAATACGTTTACATTTAGAATTCAAATTTTAGCTTTTACCTGTTATTAATAATAGGTAGGTATGTAATAGACTTTTGGTAGGGAACTCTAAAAATCTTAATATGTATCCATAATATAAACTTGCATAGTATTGGGTCTATATAAGTTGTATTCCTCTCGTATTGCCGTATTTTTTTAACTATAAGGCATAGCTGTTTTTTTCTTCAGAGAATCACACTTCCTTACATAGTATTAAACAAAGTCGCTCCTGCTGTTTGTACCCTTGGATCTTTTAAACCACGCAACGTATTTTAATGCAGTTTTCAGCAATAGATAGAGTGATTCAAGAGGAAGGTTTATATGTAGTATTAACAACTCACCCCGGTTTTATTCATGTAGTTTCTACTACACTAACCATGCGAAGCCAGGGCGGGTCGATCGTATATTTAAAAGGCGAATGTTTGTATGTATGTGCGTCTGTATGTATGTTTGTTATTTCTTCAAGCTCAAATGGATCAACGGATTTGATGAAAATTGGTATTAGGATAACTTATATCTTGGATTAACACATAGGGTACTTTTTATCCCGGAAAACCGAAGGACGCAGTACAGTATATTATTGTAGCGAATATAATATTAATACGATTAATACGAAAAATAAAAGTCGGCTATTTTGAACTCACGATGTGCGACACCGGATCTAATCTAACCTAGTTTTTTTTTTTAAAGAGAGCTGGTGTTTTCTTTGAAATACATTGAAGATTTATAAACTTCCATATGTAAAGTTATACAACTGATATAGAGATAGATGGGGCCCTGGAGACGGTAATACTTTTTCTCGCTAAAAACTTATAGGAGGTGGGGTGAAGAGAGAAGTAAATTTTGTACGAAACGACCGAAATTGGTTGACAAAATCAACATTAAGGCGAGCGAAGACGCGGGTAAAAGCTAGTGATAGTAATAAAAAGTAAAACGCGGAAAAAATTACTTACTATATGTATATACAAAGTCCACAAAATTTTGTTGCATAAATAAAAGTTTAACAATTTCAATATCCATTCATTCTACATTATGATTGTAACACAATTTGATGACCAATTCAGTAGCAACATAAAATGGCAAACAGCAAGCTTTTGTGTCAACAATTCATACAAATTAAACACATACCTACAAAATTAATAGTTCCAATATAAAACAAACATTCATATACACAAATGCGCGTGGGACAGTAATTTTCCCAACAATCCATCGTCCAAATTAGCTTGACACGTGTCGTTGTATTGACATCCACGCCTCCCTTGTGTTAATTACTTGTTTGGGGAGTGCCAATGGGTCAGTTTAAAGTGGTGGGTGTATTCTCAAGGCGCGGTGGGTTGTATGTTCATTATTTCGTTCCGGTCCGCTGTCAAGTGAAGTCACACGCCCTGTCATTTGACTTGGAATGCAAACAATCAATGTTGTAATAAAAAAACAATTTGGTTCGGGTAAAAAGATTTGAAATTGTGGCATATGACGTCATAACTGCTGAAGTTTACGACCGCTGAATGCAAATTGCTTACTCTTTAAAGTAACATTGAGTGATGTTTTTTGAGTGGCCTCATAGGTCAGCTCTGCCTTTTGCGCTGTAGGTCGCGGGTTCGATTCCCGCCAAGGACCAGCATTTGTTTGACGAATATGTTGTATTATATGTATGTATTTACATAAGTACTGTATAAGGATTCTATCAGTTATCTAGTTCCCTTATTACAAGCTTAAAATTAAAATATTTAAAATAAATGGTACTTGGAACGGTGTCCTGTACAGGAATGTGAAAAATCATATGCTCAGCGTTTATTAAATGTTTAGCGTAGGTGTACTAAACATTACTCATTTTCAGATCATCATACGCAAAGTAACTCTTGAATCAATCAAATACATTTTTTGTACAATTTTCTGTTTTAATCAAAAACTTATTGCAATTCGTTATTGAAATAAATATCTATTCTTACGGAAAATGTAATTTCAAAAACGTATCCTTAATTAATTTTCTATAGGAAGTCAATCCGATGTCAAACGATTTTCAAACAAAGCGTAAAATTCAATATTAAGAAAAGGCAGTGAATTTTAATCAAAAGAGCATTAGTGTAGTCGGATAGGAATGTGCGTGACTTTTATACTACGCACTGCTGTAAAATTTCAATATCTATTACTTTTAACTTAAAAATAGTGAAAAAAAAAATAGGTAAGTAGCAACAACTTTGTGTAGATATCAAAGTTAAATTGATCCGAAAAAAGAGTAAACCTTTAAAAGTTGTGGGAACAATCTAAGACCAAGTCAGTTAATTCATTCAGTATATAACTATGTGAGCAACTATTCAAGAACTTTTTCATATATTGTTACATAATTAGTTAATTAACAACATTTTATAAAAATCTAAAGATGGCTTGAATCCATCAATGTTTTGATCTTTATTTGGCTTGCTGACAATTCGGACACAATATATTCGGACACAGCGTTCGAATTTTAATTACATTTTAATTTAAATATTTTTCTATTTCACTGATGATTCGGACACTAATAAAAAAAACTGTTTTGTACAGTCACATAAAAACTTCCAGCGATACCTTAATTGCCGAATTCCGTCCTCCGCCCAGCCTTTTCTCAAATAAAATAAATTAAGAAAATAAAGATGTCTAATATTGACACGGTCACTTTAAAATGTTGTTAATTAACTAATTAGGTAACAATTTATCATAAAGTTCTTGGATAGATGCTCCAATAGATAGGTACTGAATAAATTAACCGACTTGGTTTTATATTGAATCTCACAACTTTTTAAAAGAACTACGAGAATTTTTTTGAGATGTTGTTTTTGGATGGGATCTTATAATCAAAAATTCGTTGAATATTCACTTCTACCAATCTGAATTTGGCTCCCGTACATAAAGGGCCATTTCTCGCTTTTCGAGAACCTCGGTGTCTTAAAGGTGGAAAATTGCGTTCAGGATGGCCTAATGCAAAATGCATGTTTAAATACCGTAGCCTAAAACCAACCTGTTTTATAAATCAAACAGCTGTGTGTATCGGATATGGCTAGACTGCGCCACGTGGCCGTATGGCATACCCACGGCATTCGTAGGGGAACGTAAGCCAGGGGATTTAATACTAATAAGTTGAATACCATATATTAATATATTTGACTAGATGACCCGGTGAACTAACCACCTAAAATTCCAAAGTAGAAATTCCTATACAAAATTAACCATTTCGATATTTACTTTGAGTTTTGCTTAATTTTGTTTTCCAAAGAGAATAGAGTAAGACAAAATAAAATGAACATTGCCCGAGCTATTTTCGAGTTATTGCAAGTTAAACGCTGATAATGTAGCTTTACATTGGTGATAGAATTTTTTAAATCGTTTTTGCGGTTTTCTTTTCTCTGCCAATTATGAACCGAAATTAACGATTTTTTTTCCGTTTTATTAATACTATCTTAAATTTTCATCGCTTAGAAAGTGAGAATAAATGTACCTCAAAGGCAAAAAATAGGAGATGAAAGTGAAATCTACTTGTTTTGCTCTTTTTGCACTACAAACACCCAACTGAACTACTACCAACCAACATACGAAACCGCCTAATGGTCATGTAAATCATAAATTCAATTTGCCAATCCTTTTCATTACCCCAACATTTTGTCAAACATGAATTGAAAGGAATTCCAGTCAATTTCGCGACCAAAAAAAATTCATTAAAAACCATCCAACGTTACTTGACAAAATTGGCATACCAAAGGGGGTTTTAATCAGAGTTACAAATTCAATTTACCCAGAGTGGGGCCGATTGGGGACGTATCGGAATAATTTGCATAGTTATTATAAACATGGGTCAGTTCTGCATAAACTGTGTTCGATGCCAGCTCCCGTCTCTCTCCCGAATGCAAATACGTGGCAATAGCGGTTAAGATTACATAGAACCGACATTTCAGTCCTGGACTTTAGACGACATAAATGCTCTTGAATTTGCGTATGTGAATGATGTGACAGCAATACGACTCCAGTCCGAAGTATGAGAAAATCTTTGTCGCGTCGCTTAGCACCTATCACTCTGAGACGGGAATGTTACGTTTCATGCGCTTGTATACGCCCTATATCTCTCAGAACACAGCAATGGTAATCAGCAACCGGGGGATTACCAAGTGTGGTACGGGTACTTTTCCGGACGAACTTGGCACAAGTTATGCTACTATTTTAAATTGCTCCTTTTGCACCACCCGGGGAACAAGTGTATGGACTCTGAGAGTATTTACCTACAGACGCCAGAAAAATAGATCCCAAGATTCCGAAAATACCTAGTGCGTGTAGATTTTTAATGATCCGGCTAAAAGCGTTAAAATTTAGTTAGTAAAAGTTTGAACATGTATAGCGAGAACTACCAATTATCTTTTACAATTTTTGGAATATCCGATATAATAAAACACATTCTGGGAAACTTTTAGAAGATGCAGCACTACAGGTAGGACTGCCAGTTGTAGGTACAATTCCGTTCCACTTAGAGTACGAAACTTAATAAATGTGCAAGCTTCCAACACTACATTTTCATGACAAATATCTTGCCTTGTTAATCCACTGTCACTCCACAACCTTAAATTTGGATAGCAATTTCCTACACTCCAGTGTCCTACAAACATTTACGTTTAAGCTGAGTAAGACGATTAATTATTTGTGACACTTCCACACAATCTACTTCCACAACATTGAGGGTGCTCCACCGACGCTTCAGGTAAACACATCCAATTCACGCTGACCCGCGGTAGTCCTTTCAATCACCCCTCTATCCGTTGTAATCCAAACATGGATGGGGGATGGGTAGGTCTTGAGTTGTGGACGTGGTTCATCAAAGGCCTAGTATGGAATAATCACAGGATATATTCAGGCTTTGTATTTGATAATCAGATGCAGCGTAATAATCGAAGTATGTTTTCATTGTTCTTGTGAAAACATAAATAATAAAAAATCCATCAAAATATCACACTCATTTATTTCATCAAATTTACTTTAATTTTATTAGAAGGAAAATGCAAAAAAAACATGTTTAAATCATAAATAAATAAAAATCAAACCGATAAAAAATATATTAATAAATTATTATCATTGGTCAAGTGACCAACGCGCTGTAGGTTGTGGGTTTGATTTCCACTCATGACAGCATTTGTGTGACCAACATAGATGTTTGTTCCGTGTCTGGGTATTAATATGTATTTACAAAGTATGTAAAGTAAAGTATGTATAAAAAATGCAAAGTACTATACAATTATTCTATTATCTAGTTCCCATAGTACAAGCCTTCAAGCCGGATTTGATTTTCAAATCAGTCACTTGTTATGATAGATCAATTAATATAATTTACAATATTTGTCTCCCAAAACAACTATTCGTAGCTTGCAAGAAACTATTTCTAATTGATCTCCGTTCAACCAGCATTGTAAATAATTAATCAAAGGGGAATTCACAGAAATAGTAAAAGTTCAGTCGAGGAACAATAATGAAATTAGAGGCACTTGAGGCGTACCATCCCCGTCTCAGAGTGCCGAGCGCAAAGCGATACGACTTGGGCCTTTTTAGACTTTAATAAGGGGAAGACCTGAGTCGTTTTTTGTTATCTATTTAACGTCTCACCCCGTCACTTTCTAATTCACAACATCGAACAATTATAAACAACAAATATAAAAATTCTACATCCAAACATTCACACAAACAAGTGCTGTATACGTTTATGTCCAAAACTCCACATAGACTGGTCGATGAGGATTAAGCCGAAAGGTCTGATCTGAATTAACAATGCGACGACCGGGCACAGTTTAGGTTTAAGACAAAGCAGTTGTGGTAATCGGATTGGAAACAAACAAAAGCTTACAAACTCGTACCTACATGGTACATGTGCATAGAAACCTACCATAAACAATAGTAGATTTACCTTTATTGTAGGTGGCATACATTTATGTCACAATAAATAAATCAATAAATTAATTGTTGCGTATCGTGCCTTATGGGTGGCGGTAACCACTACTTCTTCTGCAGAATAAAATGTAGTTTCCCTACTGCGTCTATTTAAATCTATTAAGGCTCACCCAAGGCTTCCCTTGTGTATCGTGTTAATGTAAAAAGAGACTAGGCATTACTTATTTAGCTTATGTTTAATGCAGGAGGCGACATTTGTCCCTATTTGGCAGTGGTTTTGTCGTGAGCATTAATCAAAATAATTGATTTACGGTTATCTCAATGGAGAGCATGGTAGCCCAAGGGTTCAAAGCTTACGTTCAAACGAAATAAAAACTGTTCCACTTCTCGTAGGTAAATCAGTTAGTCAGGATATGGTAGGTAAGGTAGATCCATAATAGAGATAATGTATATTATAAGGATATAATTAACGCCTACATTAACTATCAGTAATCGTTTAACAGACACAGAATTAAATAATTATTAAAATAATATATTTATTTACAGGATGTAAGATGTAGGCTGTTAAAATCTAACCCCAGCCTCAAAACCGTGCATTGTTATAATTTAATAAGTCGTCTAAGGAGTCACAAGCTCGATTCCGGCAAACGAATACAAACATAAATGTCGAAAATTCGCATTTATAATATTAGTATGATGAAAATATTTTTCCAAGCAATTTCTATGAAACCAACCCAAAGATATTATAAATAATAATTATCTAAATTGGTCCTCTACTGGTGAAGATATGGCATACCAATCATATAAAAAAGAACCACCCAACTTCTATCTGTAAAAATAATAAAATCCTTTAATGCGTGTGCGAGTCCAAATTAAAATACAATTGTATATTTAGAGATATCAATACATTTTCCCGTTGTCATTTAGACGTAGACAACCTATAAATATTTTATGGGTATAAATAAAAACACCTTTGCCCCCATAATGCAGCTAAATTGAAAAATATCGCCCAAGTTCACCGTCCGCAAGAAACTGTCATGTGTGATACGCACTCAGTACAACAAGGAACGGCACTCTGTGCCTCATTAGAGTTTGAAAGCACCCTGTATTGTGTAGGTGTGTATAGATATAGCTCTGGGGACAAATCGTTAATTTTATGGCGCAACTAGATGTCAGAAAGCCGCAACTTTTTTCTGCTACAGGATGAGAATGATTCAGAGATTTCAAGAAATTTATAAGTAACAAGTAAACACTAGGATTCCCTGTGTTGCAGGTTTTTGATACAATTTGTACACTCGGAAAAATCATACTATATATATGTATGAACTTATTCATAAGTTAATTAATAAGTTAAATATATCAAACAACAACGTTAACACACTCATACCTCTGCACTAGGATTCCCCGTGTCGCAGATGGCATGGACAAACACAGAAACACAAGGCAAAAACCCAAGACCCGAGAACAAACTTCATGCTCACCACACAAAGTGTCTCCCGGTCGGGAATCGAACCCGTGACCCCTCGCTTCGAAGGCAAGGCTAAGTACAAATGTAAGATAAATTATATTTGTTTTTGAATATATCAAAGCTGCGCAGAAGGCAGAGCCAAAACCAACTGAGCTGGAATCGAACCCCTCATTTCGAAGTGTTACTAAGTTACGGAGCTGTTAACTTAGGTCCATGACATATTGGGTTGGCTTAGTGCGTTTCAGCCTTAGACTGATTTATGATCACATTGATCTATTTACGCGTCAATGACTCGAAGTAATCTACTGAATGCTAAATTTGTGGTTGTCTGGAAGAAATCCCTGCAGGGAT
Organism: Aplocera efformata; assembly: GCA_921293045.1. Taxonomy (NCBI): domain Eukaryota; kingdom Metazoa; phylum Arthropoda; class Insecta; order Lepidoptera; family Geometridae; genus Aplocera; species Aplocera efformata. Next base: position 3,372,394 of record OV121045.1, read on the forward strand.
AAGATGCTAATTGCAGAACTGTCATTTATACATCTATACAAATAAATAAAATTAAGGTGTCTGTTTGTAATGTTTTTATTAAATGCATTAAAGTATACGAAACTAAAAATAAATGTCTTTTTAAAATTTTTGTCTAATTTTTCTGTTTATTCCGACTAATCTCCAAAACAGTTGGACCAATTTTGACGGGTAATTAGTAATTATATTTTAGAAAAAGAAAAAATAATAATCCTTCTGCTAAAGTGTTGTTACTGCAATAAAGTTATTTATTATCATTATAAAATGGAATTAGTGGAATTGATGATGTTTTTATTCATTATGAATCATTTCAGACAGACTTAAAATAACTCCTAATCTGAAATCATATAGCTCAAAGTTATACAGAGATAGGACAGATAGACAGACATAAAGACAATGCAAGTTTCATAGGCTTAAGCTTCCCTTTAACCTTTAGGTATAAAAACCTTAAACTTATCAAAAAATAATCTGCAAAATTTATTCGAAAGTCATGTCACATTTTGACACATTCTTTAAATAATCTGACGGTAAGGATGTGAATTATCTTGAGAACAATCTTATATTTTACCGTCGGTAAAAAGTTTAACAACGGTTTCTGTCCAAGCAGATGTGTCTGCCTCGATATGCCAAACATTTTTAATTCGAATAAATTCGTACGTATTAAAAATTCTACACTTTCAAAACGACAAGAGCTAAACGGTACATGCTACTAAGGTACAACATTTTTTCATTGACCGACACGACTACGATTATTTCTTTGATTTAATAACTATTATTGCTTAAAGTTGGTTTTTCTGGCTTATATTAAGCCAGTATTTGTTAATATTCTTTTAACAATCCAGTCTTCCATTCTTGGTTCTTCTTTCGTGTAAATTTTCAACTCAATTCTGGTGTTGGAGTTTTCAAGCCGTGCGAAAGCTCATGGCTCAACTACTAGTATAGCTGAATACGCAAATATTTTCATATTCTGTGACGAGGTACTCTTACGGGACACACGGTAGTTCTATTCAATGAATAATTAAAATGAGTCTTGTAGGTATGTAGGCACATTTATTATGTACACTGCAAAGGATACCTTCAGGTGTTTGTATTCGGAACCACACAAGTTCAAACGGAAATGTCCCTCTGAAGAAGAATTTTAACTTCTCTATCTTTTAGTTTTAATTTTAAGTAAGTTGTGTTGTATTTACGTAAAATTTTCACGATCAAACGAGTAGATGCTAAAAGAATAGGTAAAATCGGAAGGTCCTTTTACAACCGATATAAATCAGACAACGAGTGATCAATCTTATTCATAATTTATAACCTCATGAAAAAATAACGAATCGAAATCCATTACAAGATGTTCGACGAACAGGCAGCCGGTAAGAGCTCTGGTACCAAAAAAAATTAAAAATATAGTCACGTACGAAGTCAACTTCTCCTCGATGCACTAAACCGGAAATCAAAATTTAGAAGCGAATATATTCAGCGTGAATTTTGCAATATTCATCTCTATTTTTTTATACCACAAGTGATGAGCTGAAAATCCGGCATTAACTAGCACCAACATAATAGCAATACGACATAGGTCCGCCATGGTCATACACAGAAACATAAAACAAACACCCAAGACCCATGAATAAATTTCTCATATAAGTATGAGGGTATAAGTTCCCGGGTCTTGGGTGTTTGTCTTGTGTTTCTGTGTATGACCGTGCCACCTCCGAAACAAGGAATCCTAGTGCAGGAGTATGAGTGTAAGCGTTTAATATTTATGATTATTATTAAGTGGTCAAGCCATTTTTATATATTTCCGATTCAGGCAAATCACTGAGACCGAACTAAACATTATGTTTTTGTAATTTTTAACATCTACAGAAAATAGTTTCTATTCTATATGTTTCGATTTCTTGTAACGATGCACCAACACAGAATAATTAATAATTATTATGCCACTCATTATGACGTAATTACCATTAAGAGCGTCCGATGCATTATTTATGGCCTGGGGGCTATGAGGTGAACGATAATTATTATTTACTCTGTGTCCCGTTTTACTTAAGTGTATTTGATGGCATAGTGGTTTGTGTAACTGCTAGGGTCGTGGGTTGGAGAACCGCACGAGGCATTGCAGAACCTGACAAACCTGTTTGTGATTAAGTAATCACGAACTAGAAATTTCATAAAGTGTAACTATAACTGAATCTTGATTTTCTTCTAAGTAAGATGAGAAAAAATTATATAAAAAAAAACAAGAAACTAATTTAAAAAAATTCAAAAAAACAATTTCATTTCTTTCATCTCTTATTTCCTGCCTTCGAGGAGTACACTTTACCATTTAAAAAAATACACAATTTTGACGGATTATATTTATTTTTTCAGTTATTTTGATTCAACTACCAATTAATTGAACATATGTTGATTACATGGAAACAATTTTAAAGCATATACTTGCAAATATATATTTATATTTTTTAATCTGTTGATATTTGGCGTAGTTTTGGTGTCACAAATATAACTTCATTGCACAAATTTAAAAAAGGATTCTTGAAGAAATTCTTGTCAAAATAATAAGTCTGTGTGAACATAATACGCAAATTAACCAACAAAAATATATAACTAGTTAGTCATTCATCAATATTAATTAAATCATTAATATTGGTAATTGTTAGTCAAATTTATACTTAGCTCAAAATTTTCGGGTTTATAGGTTAATTGTCCAAAATCCGTCTCCGTTTGTCTCAAAAAAAAGCTGAACCAGAATTTTGACTTCGTTAATTAGGTGTGGAAGAAACGGATTGTAGGTACCGCGCGGCCACATGCCTACAACTTAATCATGCCAGACGATTTCCAGCCTTCTCCAAACTAGTTAAGGTATACATTTTATTGAAGATAAGTATAAAAATAACACTTTATTTGCTTGCATTAACGGTATTTGCATAAAAATTACGAGTAACGAGAATGTTGGGACATGTTTCCTATAGGGTCACTGCTTTATTCGAACGCGCCCACGCTTGCTCGTAATCAGATATTGGGGAAATGTCACAGAATATCTACAGAATGTTTCAGAATTGGCGTGAATTTTACTTTAAAACTAACATCTATTTCAACCTATGTTGCTCGCGACCGCACGTCAATGCCCCCAGAATCTCTACACGTATCCCCTGGGTGAAGCGGAAGGAGCAACAAAAAGTAGCAGTTGAACTTGTGCTAGGGTTGTCCGGAGTAGTACTGCCACCAAACCTGGCAATCCACCGCCAAGCAGTGGTGCACTCGTATTGTTTTGTTCTGGTGGAAGGGTGTCGGTGCTGGTGAAATCACAAGCGCATGAGATGTTATACCACCGTCTCAAAGTGATGGGCGCAACGCGATACGACATTCATTCATACATCAGTGCGAGAGTCGTATCATTGTTGTCTATGGGCGGTAGTAACCACTTCACATAAGGTGTCAGGTCAGCTCGTCCAGTCACATTAGATACATAAAAAATGCCCGAGCAGGTCATTATATCTGCTTACTTTTGACAAATGGGAGAGAAATAATTAACTCGGACGTCGTAAAACAAAAGACCCGTATCCCGGGACACTTGGGAAACCTGGTAAATACGGGGTTTTAACTCCCCTTTCCTGAACAACCTCAAAAATACTTACCAGAAAAGAATCACCCTCATCACCAAACAATGAGACGCCATGTACACTGTTCCGCTGATAATTTATACCTTGACAAGTTAAATATTGCCGAAGTGGTCAATTTAAGAATACCCACAGAGAGAATTAACGATTGAGACTCGCAATAAAATCCTTTGGTTTTAAACGAGAGATGCCGGTATTTTAGTGCGATGCACGCACGGTACGAAAATAATTGCATCGTGACCTCCTAAAATGATTTGCGAAACCTTAAATATGCTACTACATGTACCCGTTATAAATGTAACGAGTGGTAAGGGAACGAAGAGTCATATTGCAGAGAGGGTAGGTAGTATTTAAGGTAGGTATTAATCAATAATAGTAGTATTTAATCAATAATACTACATTTAGGTACAGGTTTTTAAATCAGTACATAATTGGACGCAGTTTTTGCAGTATTACCGTTTTTGTAGTAGGTTCCAAAATAGGCAACGCCTGTATCTTGTTAACGGTAGTTAATTAACAACGAGTTTGTAAAATTACCATTTAGATTCTAAGAAATTAGATCATGTGTATGTATGAAATATAATTTCTATTTGCATTTCCCTACCAGGAATCATACTACTGAATATTTGAATGACAGAGTAAAATAAAACAGGAATATGGAATATATTCTGTATTCCTGTTTTAATTTACTTGTGACCTTATTGTGCCTTAGATTATTATTTCTTTAAGTCTCTTCTTCTTCTTCTTCTTCGTCGTTACGCTCTTGACAGAGCGGTCGTGATCGTCATGTAGTTGTTTCTTTTCCCGGGGCAGACGTTATGCGCCTCACGATGTCACGATTGTATACCACATATACGGTATAACACAGCGGATTTTTTGATGACACCATAGATATGATCTTATGTTATGCAATAGAATTATTTGTATTTGTACCTATTTGACTGGTGAGGCCAGTCAATTAGGTACAAATACTCGGTTCAGTTGGTAGCTCTACCTTCTGCGGCCTAGGTATTGGGTTCTATTCCAACCCAAGACAACCTTTCATGTGACGAATATGGCACTTTGTTCAGTGTCTGGGTATTAATATGCATAGCAAGTTTTACAAAAAAAGTAGTTTAAGTATTCTATCAGTTATCCAGTTCCCATACAAGCTATGCTTAGTTTGGGGCTAGATGGTGCTGTGTGAAATATCCATAAATATTTATTTATTACTTATCCACTAGAAAAACAGATAAACTACTAAGCTTATAAGATGTACCTATGTCGATTATTATTTATATTAAACAATAGTGTAGCAACATATCAATGAAGATACGCCTTACATATACGCCTAATGTGCAAATGTGCATTAGTTTGTTACATCTTAAACAGAATTTTACATCAAATCAAATTATTCTTACGCAAATTCTAAAACTGCGTGAACTCAGTTAATATTCTGTTTTCATTATTTTATATTATCTTGGTTAATTTAATTTTTCTAGAAACAGTTCTCAAAGTTAATTATTATTTTTGGAATAAATAATGTCCTACCAAGTTTTTATTTAGATATCGTGCAAAGACGTAGATCTGTGCGAATCTTGAGAAGTAAGGTTTGAATAACTGTTTATTCTGTATTTTCTTTGAGAGAGTGCGACCAAACGAAAGTTTTGTTGACTTTTCAGCTTCGTGGCGCCTCTTATAGCAGTCATACGATCTAACGTAGGTAAGTATTTTGAATGCTGTTTCTAACTAAGCCACAGTATTATCTTAATATTGTGCGATATGTTCTTAGAAACATGAAGAAGGTAATTTGAGAATTACTGCCTCCAGACCTGGTAATCCGCTGCTAAGTACACTCGCGTTACTGTGCCCAATGCTGGTGATATTACAGGCACTTGAGGCGTAACAACATGATGCGACTTGGGTCTTCTCATACTTTAGTTGGGGAAGACCAGAGCAGTATATTATTTAATGGATGCTGGTAAGCTCTTAACAACAGGTGGAACATCTGGAAGAACCATCAATTTAGTCGCATAAAAAGTCTACAATGGCTGGGAGAATATAGTATCATTTTCATAACAGATTCAATATATTTTTTTTAATAGAAACTATGATACACCGACAGACAGAGATAAGACTGAAATTTTCAGAAAAATATGGCGATTCTCATGCCGATTTTATTTTTCAGTCGATTACTCGAATTAATAAAGGTATCGATGTAATCGTTGAGTACTTAAAAATCATTTTTTTTATTTATTAAATTAAACTCTAAAACAGTTTATTTTACTATTAATAATAAGATATTCCTTATAAGATTATTAATCGAATAGCCGACTTATTTCAGTGGTTCGGATGAATACGTTGACAGCTGCTCGATAATTGAACTGGGACAATTAGCCATCGAGTGGTTAATATCCGTGGCACTGTCGGTACTCGATTGGCTCCCTTGACGATGGACACTCATGTCGAGTGTAAATCGGTTCGGAGGATGTAAGCGGGATTGTGTCACTCCTATTATTGTCGCGCAAATCAATCACTGGCTTGGCAATTTGAATTTGGAATGTCAAATTTCTGATACAACTTTTTTTTGAACCTGCAGGCATGTGACGGGTTGACCTGCCGGCTAACCTAATATTAAGTGGTTAACTCCGCCCATAACAACAACGTATATATATTTACCTGCTCCCACACTCTTCCGCTAGAAAACAGCATTGCAAATGCACCACTTTTTGGCGGCAGATTACCAGTTATGGAGGCAGTACGTTTCCGAACGAACTTGGCACGAGTTCTAATGTTACTTTTTGTTGCTCCTTTAGAACCACCCAGCGACTCAAAGAACATACACATACGGACACGAGCAACTGAAACCCCATCTATACTTCCTGTGTTACTATATCGACGTTAAATTCAAATCACAAAGGAGCAATATTTATCTGTGGCCCCAAATATCATCCCATCTGTTGACCACCAGTGTCATGAAACCTGTTAAAAATTGTATTTCGAATCTCAACTAGGGTTACGTAACAGATCTCGCAAAATGCTCACACCAAACCTCCCATTTGATTTTATGAGAGGACGGTGCAAACCCGTCTATCGTTGGGCCTATTTTAGTTTTTTTTTTTTTTATTTCACGACGGCTTCGCGTGGTTTGCATACGTTTCGTACTTTTGCGGAATAGATGTTTCGTGAAAAACAAATTGTCTCAGTTGCTCGTGTTGGTTTCACGTTAGATATTTTTTTTCGATATATTTTAAGTGTTGTGCATATCGAATAAATACATTTAAATATTAATTATATTCTTGGGCATTTCACACATCAGCAACCAGCTAGCTTAGCATAGCTTGAACTACAGTCCCCATACTAACTGATTTAATACTTATTTAGCACTAGTTTTTGTAAATAAATACGTATTAAACACCCTGACACAGAACAAACATATATGTTCGTCACGCAAATGCATGTCTGAATCGAACCCCGCACCTACAGTTTCGAAACCAGAGCTACTACCAACTGAGCTGTGAGGTAAGTCATTTTCTCAAAAATCCTAAAATTGTATAATACATTTAGGTGAATATACGAAGGTGTATCAGGCGGGTAGAAAGAGGAAAACGCAGTAGATAAAATTATGTCTATGAACATAAACTTCATTCTCGGATTTTGGGTGTTGTGTTGGGAGAATGGGCATGCTGCCTGAAATATAGTGCAATTATTGAACAATGAAAGTGATTTGTTTTTTTTATAATTTCTGTAACGACAAAAGAAATCCCTAAAAGAATACTTTAAGCTAAAAAAATAATAGGCAAATGCACAAAACAAAATGTCAGCATTTCCAATAAAATAAAGAGGTCTCGCAAAGGTTGGAATCCGGAAGGGTTAACAAATGTCCACTACGTGCCGGTAGGTCACTTCAAGTCGAAGTTATGAAAAATTTCGTCATTTCCAACTTTGTACTGATAAGTTTCAGACTTCTGTGTTTTAAACAGACTCTAGTTCGGTCTGAAAATTATCGTATTACTTCACAAAGTTTTTTTATAATATAAAATAAAATACACATACTAAGGCTACACTTTAGGGTTAAAGACAAGTACATATATTTTTGTCATGTTTGGAAAAATTACAGGTAAACGCTAACATAAACAAATGACGTTTATATAATGTGCGTGATAATATACTTTTGAAAAATGGAAAGAAATAAACATTTAGGCATAAAAATAGGTAATGCTAATACCTAATTTATATGGTTATATTATAAATATAATTTAGTCTATTTACAAAATAAGTAATATACAGTTGGACGCTGACTTTACCCAATCATCCACGTGGATGAAAAATTACTACAATACTGAAAGTTTTAACGAAGTTACTGAAACGATTAATAAATAAAACAGCACTTCCACAGTTATGCAGTTTCTTAAAATTTTCCTATTCTTGTCATTTATTTAATTTGGTTTCACGTACGGAATCCTCATAATTAGTTTAACTCACACCTGGCTACAAAGGTAAAAGCGACTATTCTCGTTAAATTAATGTTTAAGACTTGCTCTAATTTTACTAAGATAATAAGGTAAAGCGGCGCTAAGTAATATTAATAGCATTCCTGTTGTTTCTTTGTCGCATAGTTCAGGAGTTTCGCTCGCGATTGTACCGCGCAAAATTTTACAAAGTTTTTGTTCGTTAATGTATTTAAAGTTTTGCTTACCACTTTTGCTGCATATTTTCTAGTCCTTATCGACTTTGCAGTCTGTTTTTTACTTATAACTTTATTAATGACACTTGAGTTCATTTTCCCAAAGAATAAATGTTATATGAAATTGTAAAGGGCTGTAATCAAGCTAATGAATCTTCGACTAATGATCACTTTTATCCATCATTAATGTTATATTTTTTTGTACACACACGTTCTGTCACATAACAAAACACGATTCGTTCACTTACTCAGTAGCAAAATGGTTTAAACAAAAGATAGAGCTGCAAGGTTTCCCTGCAGCTCTAAGGGCGAGCTACTTCAATTGAGGCAGTGGAGATATTTTTTGCACTATAATTGTGTAAGTTTTCTTAACTTTTAATTATTAATTACTTATTCATCTGGGCATGGTAGTCGCAATGCTAAGTGAAGACAAACCATAAAATATCCAATTTTCGAAGTAGATTCGAGTGCTTTAATCAAAGCTAAAACTTGTAAAGAATAAATTAAAATTTAGTACAATCACAGCCGTAATTTCAATGACAACAGTGCGTTCATCAACAAAACTTAATTAACTCAAAGTAAACTCAACTTGTAGATATCTCAACTGTAAGTTTTTCGGCAAGGGATCATAATCCAATTAGGAAAGTTGGAGATCCAACACAAAGAGACCGGGAGACAATGCGTAACGAAACAGAAGATCAGCATTTGAACCAAGCAATGGTTTATCCTAAGTTTCGAACTTATAATAAATAGATAACATTTTAATTCGTAGCTTTTCTTAAGTGTAAAGGGTGCTCCAGTGACAATGTTTTCAAGGACCCACTCAGACCAAATGGTACTATTTTGGTTGTTTGAACATAAACATCTCTTGTTATTAATCCTGAATCTGACAGATACTACATAAAAAGTGTAAAAGCCAAAAAATCAGACAACTTTCGCTGCCCATTTTGCTCCAAAAAATCAAATCAGGCATTTTTACAGATCCACTATGACTTAAAAGTAATTATTAAAAAAAAAACACGTCGAATGCTATTCTTTTTTATGTTAATTTTAACGTATTACATTCCCTTGTCATTGAAACCAACTTTCTTTTTAAATATGAATAAATACCGTAAAAATAAACATAATTTGAATACTTCTATAATAAGACGGCAAACATTCAGTGGTGGTTAAAGTATCACGGCATTTTAATCTTTTTACATATTACCGTGTCCGGAACGGGCCGGACGCGATCTCCATTTTATTTGTTCCATTCGATCGTAAGTATAGTTTGGAAACGTCAAAATTTTCAAGCGCAATCAAATATATTAGTGCGCATATGGCATATCACTGAACTCAGTGATATGCTATAAAATATACGTGCGTATATTTTGTAATAACCATTTTATAATATCAATATTTTAATTCGTAGATAAAAAACGCGATGCCACTAGATTCATTCAACTATTGACCAGGCGGCAAGTTGCTTGAATTAGTTGATGTGTCAAGAATAGAGCGCTTTGACATTCGAGCTTTGTTCTCAGATAATCTGATTACGTGATCATCACTTGCATGAATCCGCGATCAAACTTACAGTTAATTATTTACGTACGATATATATAGACATTTTCGACTCTTCCATATTGCGCGTTCATGCGATGTTTGCATGTTGGTACTACGACTAAAAATTTCTACTGTTAGACCGCGAGTTCGTGCTGAAGACCCTGAGAAACAAATATAGAACACCTTATATACCTGTGAGTTTATATATTAGGTACATATTTTCGTAACATTTATTACGGTCCCGTCACGCCGTCGGTCCGGTATGCAAAGGTGGGCACGGCTCAGTTAAAAAAGGGTAATTCTGTTGAAAGTATCACGCAAATTTTCGTCCCATTTATTCACGGAAGTCGAAACAGGAATCTTCTTAAATTGGCACCCACTCGTGACTTATCGGAGTAAACATCGATTAGCGAGATCTCGGGACGGTCTCGGAAATTATAGCCTTGCCGGTTCCCATAGCTAAGGGAGAAAGTAGCTGGTTTGTTTAAGCGAAATAATTAACTGTTTTATTTTTGATAAATATAAAATGCGTTCGAATTTTATTTTTCTTCTCAATGTTAAGATTACTGTTTTGAGTACATGTAATCTATGGCGCGCCTTAGTAGTAAAACTGTCTCGTGTGAGAGGAACACGGCATGGCGATCTCTTATGCCGTCACGTTTCATATCTGCCGGGTGTCCGGTGAAGGCTCTTTTACTTGTAAAAAAAGAGAAAAAGAGCTTAATAGAGCCATTTTACCACCTACGTCGGTTTTGCTGCAGATTTTGGCAGGTGAATATCCACAGAATCCCTTACATTCCCTGTCCTCCAGCTCATGTAAAAGGAGGAAACCCAAATGAGCAGTAGAACTTGTGCTAAGTTTGCCTGGAGTCACCACACCTGAACCTGCGCTAAGCAGTGGTGCATTCGCGTGGCTGTGTACCGGTGGATATCACGGTACACAGCCACGCGAATATGGATAGGGGGTTTGATGAGGTTTGGAGTGATCTAGTTGTTTCCAAAAGCTGTGTCATTGCAGACCACCTGCGTAGATGAATGTGTTAGTTAAAACTGCCTGCGCCGTTTCTCTATAAAAGAAGCATAATCTGTAGCTACTAAAAATAAATACTATAAAAAATTTTTTGAAAGGCCAAAAAATCATGGATTTTTTTTTCTTTTTTTTGTACATTCATCTATCTAAATATTTCTATGTTTAATCTACCTCCAGTAGACTGTTATTTGAATATAATGTTGCTAATGTTGCTAGCTTTAGATTACGTGAGCAATAATATCGGTTTGAAACATATAAACATAATTCTATGGGCGACAGGTTTTCATAAGATCACATAAAATATTCCAACATAATATTCCCCTTTACAGGCCAAACCGCCAAGAACTCCAATATTTATTGTTAAAAGTTCAAGTTTGCGTAGAAATTATGACACTTGAGGTGCATTAGCATTCCTTTAGACCTCTTGGGAGGTAGTGTCTGCAATTACTGGGCATGCTTTGCTTGTGTTTCATCGTGTTTTTGTGCAAAAAACTTTTCGTTGAGAAACTTTTGAAAATAAACTAAACAAGCGCAGCTTTTGCGACAAAGTTCTCTTTATACAGTGATATAACAAAATAGTTGCTTTGAAATCTAAGAGAATAAAAAACGGGTTTAACAATTGAATGCCCGTTTTTCCACCTATAGGGGAATAACAGCTTCAGTTCTAAGTGTGATAAATCAGAGTGCATAGATTATTAAATATAAATATAATATAATAATTACCCTACACGTGTGCCCCTGGTGGTGCGAGAGAAGCAACCCAAAGTAACAATAGAACTTGCGCTAAACTCGTTCAGAGAAGTACTGCTACCACACCTGGTAATCCAGCGCCAAGCATTGCACTCACATTGCTGTGTTCCGGTGGAAGGGTGTGGGTGTGGCGACCCCCGCCCATGACAACAGTAATGCGACTCAGTGTAAAATTTGGATTATACACTGAGCCACACTCATCCTGCTGCGTCCATCACCTGAATGAATATTCTGCAAGCCAGCGTAACAAAATTTTAGTACTTACATCAGAACACATTTCGCATTATTCCGTTCATTTTCCTTCTCAACTGGGAAATCAGAATATAAATAAATTTCAACAAAAGTTTAACTTCAATATAAAGTTATCTCAACTGATTATTTGTGTGTATACTTAGGTTCCGTAAAAATGTGATTAATATTAACAACATAATAGTTTTAGTAAATAGTTTTACAACATTAAGTTGTTTACACTAAGTAAACAACTATTGATGTCCAGTTGCTCGCGTGGGGGGTCCAGTTGCTCGAATGGGGGGTCCAGTTTCTCGCGTCCGTAGGTGTGTACCCTTTGATTCCCTACACTTACCCCCTGGGTGGTGCTAAAGGAACAACCAAAAGTAGCAGTAGAACTTGTGCCAGGTTCGTCCGAAGAGGTACTGCCACCACACCTGGAATCTGCCGCCAAGCAGTAGTGCTCGTATTACTGTGTTCCGGTGGAAGGGTGTGGGTGCCGGTGAAATTACTTGCGCATGAGACGTATCATCCCCGTCTCGGGTGATGGACGCAGCAGGATGAATGCGACTAAGTGTAAGATCCAAATTTTATGCTGAGTCGCATTATTGTTGTCATGGGCGAGGGTCACCACTTACCAGGTGGGCTTTCAGCTCTACCGTCACATAATAACATAAAAAAAAAGAAATATGCAATTATCAGATGAGTTTAATGGAGGATAGTGAATACGGCCTCAGACTACAAAATTTTCATTAAGATCTTGAAAACAGCTTTTGAAGAATCGGGTTTACTTTCTTACGCTATATTTTATTACAGAATCAATATAAATCATTGTGCTCGTACGCTTACGGACAAGGATAGTTTCTAAATACCGGCAAAAACACCGCATAAAACACTATTGCATACTTAAAGAAATTGTAGTACCACCAAACCCGTAAACTAAGCTATAAGAGTGATGTTAAGTGCCGGTTCTACAATGTTTACCATGGAACAACAGCAGTGACCGGTACAACCCAAGCGCAATGCACTCTATACCGTTAAATTGAAGTTGATATTGGAACGACAATAATGCCAGCTTTATACAAATACGTGGACCATAAGCGGAGATGCTCAATCGTGTATGCATTTGCTAAATTGACATTGTCTGTGTCATTAAACATTGAATGCGCTCGCTTCAAACAGATAATCGAATGCGATGTAGAAAATAAGTGTGGGTACGCATCGTGTGGTAAACATTTGGATCAAAATGCTGCGGTTTTTGTTAAATATATCCAGCCCAGCTAATTTATATATATAGGCCAGCTAATTTATAGTACCTATAGGACTCGGGTCCTAGACGAAGTGTAAGAAGACCCAAGTCTCATTACGTTGCGCCTGTTACTCTGAGAATAGGTATTTAAGCCGAATCTCTAACGACTTTTACTGTAATAAAAAAATATTAATTCAGTTTGAATCCCTCTGGGTGGTCTAAAAATTCTAACAACTAGTAACTTTATTAGCTGCATGTATATTATATTAAATAATATAATTATATTATAAAGGTGAAAGTTTCTGTGTGTGTATGTTTGTACACACACACACACACACATTTTATTTTTACCTAAGCACCCATCTGGTTTCGTACGGGTTCCATAGAAAAATACCATCGCGTCACAATCGAAATTTTCCCGTGGACTCCAACAATGTTCTTTCATAAATTATATGTACTAATAAATTGGATATGTAATCCTGACAGTAATGAAAAATCTGCCAAACTCATATTCAATCAGTCATATTAAACTGATGATCCTTCATACATGCGGCAATTGATTGATATTTATTTAAATATATGAGTACTACAACATTATTGAGTGTATCCGAGCGATACAAACTGGTTAAACATAGTGTAAAATTACTTATGACCAGCGAAGCTAATAAATACCTTGTAAAATTACCATTTTCCTGTCATTTATAGTCTGGTTAAAATAAGTTAATTACAGCAACAGACAGGTAAACATATGGACACCCGCGTCGCGTTCGAAATAGCTTTTAGTGGCAATGTTTACCGTGAACACCCTTATTATAGGGATGGATATTGGACATACCCTAGGTCAGTGTTACCATCTTATTTCTTTAAATAGGTAACAGTTTCCTCCCTATAGGATGAGAGCTATAGAACAGAAAAATATTTAGGCGCTCAGTTAAAATTTTAAATGACAATAAATTAATAACTAGTTAAAATAGACTAGATAACATAAAGTCTTAAAATATGATATGGCTAGGGTGCGTCTAGCGCTGTGTTGGTTGTCCAATGACACAATTGGAGTGCATTGTATCAAGTGATACATTTACCTACTTAAATCCATTGTCTGTAAAACTAATATATACCACTGAGCATATATAAATTCTTTACAGCAATAGGAACATTTAGACTTCTATATAACAATAATAAAGTAACTTACATTTTATATATATGTTTGGTTTTTGGTCCACGTTGCTTGCGTCCGTAGGTGAGTACACTCAGATTCCCTACATGACACCACCGGTGCGAATGTAGCAACGCAAAATAGCAGTAGAATTTGTGCCACTTGGTCCAGAGTAGAAATACCACCACACCTGGTAATCTGCCACCAAACGGTCGATTTGCTGTGTATCGGTGAAATAAATTGGTGAATTGCATGAGACATTTCACCACTGGCACGGACACTTTTCCACCGGAAGATAGCTATGCGAGTGCACCGCTGCTTGGCGGCAGATTACCAGATGTGGTGGCAGTCCTACTCCAGACGAACTTGCATAAGTTCTATTGCAACTGATTGCCGTGAAGTTTATATAATGTTTGTATGTTTGTACTATTCTGTAAACCAATGTCAAGGAATTCTATGTCTAAGCAATAAATGTTTTAATGGTCACAAATGCGTAGAATATACCTACTTGTACACTGGTGCCGAAAATTAGTTCCATTGGATGTTGGAATTATTTTGCTTCCAAGCATGTCAATATTGGATTACTGGATTCGTGGTGGCCCAGGGACGCAAACTCCGAGTTTCAATCTGAAGGTCGCTGATTCAAACCGTTGAGTTTTTCACTTTATGTGCGTAATAATACTACGTTTTCGAAACGGTGAAACAAAAGGAAAACATCGTGAGGAAACCATCATGTCTTAGAACCAAAAATTCGAAGACATGTGACATCTACCAATCGGGTTTGGGCTCCCGTGGTAGATCAAAGCCCATTCACCCTCAATTATTGAGAGTAGACCAGTGTCTGCAGTGGGAATATTAGAGGATGATATGCCATCCTCTGTGTTCTCTGATTTTTTTTTTACCTATGACTTTTATGTTCTTCAAATATTTGTAACTTATTGCCTATGCATGCATATTGTGCATAAACTCGTTACAGTCGACAAATAACCGCCAAACTCATTTAACGTGGGGCTAATAGAAAATTTTACAGCCAAGAAATTGCGGTGCTCCCTCGAGTCTCCAATTGCCTAAGATTTATGCGCGTACGAATTGAAAAATGGACGAAGGTGGATGATAAAGGGCATGGCGCAGTCGTAAGTCATCCCCTGTAATTATAAGTACGGGGAATATCTGAGAATCTGCAGAAATGGATAACGTCTGTGTGTGGAAATGGAAAAGCAAATGACGGGTACAAAAGTGGAAGTTTTCTGTTCAAACTCCAAACTCATTTATTTCTTTAGATCTCAAAAATCGTTTGGACATCCTCAATGGCATTACAGGTAATATTATATATTTATGTTAACGTGGTAACCACGTTCTGGAAACGGTAAAGGAAAACGTCGTGGGGAAACCAACATGTCTTAGAACCAAATATTCGAAGCCCAATCCCGTTCCCGTGGTAGAACAAAGCCCACTCTCAGTTATCGAGAGTAGGCCGATGGAACATTGGGCATTGGGTAACAACAAGATTTTGACCTGCTACATAATTGAGACCATACTGTAAGAAATACTGTATTTAGGGCCTTATTTATAAATTTTGTCATTTTTAGGTGATTTCAAAAGTTGTCTTTAACTTGTCACAAAAGAGACTAAATATTAATCTATGTATTGCATTACATCGTTTGGACAAGTAAAAATGGACACGCACAAAAAAAAACATTCGTGCGCATATCCTTAGTCAAACATACACATATCTGAAATTACAGTTTTCATTTTTTTTTATGTGAATGAGTGACGGAACTAGCTGAGGGCCCACCTGATGGTAAGTGGTGACCTCACCCATGACAAAAGTAATGCGTGTGTGTGTGCAGTATGATATCCAAACTTTACTGAGTCGCATTCATCCTGCTGCGTCCATCACCTGAGACGGGGATGATACGTCTCATGCGCATGTGATTTCACCGGCAGCCACACCCTTCCACTGGAACACAGTAATGCAACTACTGCTTGGCGGCAGATTCCAGATGTGGTGGCAGCACCTTTTCAAGCGAACTTAGCACAAGTTCTACTGCTACTTTTGGTTGCTCCTTTAGCACCACCCAACCATCATGTTTTAGGTAGTCTTGTTTGTTAAGATTATGTCTGTTCCAATACTAACCAACCAACCTGAGGAGAAGAAGCAGACAAGAAACCCCTCAGAATCAACTTTTGTCTCACATACTCAACTATTGTTTATGAATAAGAACCATAGTGTTTAATTGTATACCTCCCAAATAAAACAATGTGGACATTACAAATTTTAATTGTTTAAAATTTGTAATGTCCACATTGTTTTATTAAAAATTTGAATTGTTTAAAAATTGCCTACATTTAGGACAAAACTAAAAAGTGATTCAATCAAACGGCTCCGTGGCTTAGTTGGTAGTAGTCCTGCCTTCGAAGCGAAGGGTCCCGGGTTCGATTCCCGGTCGGGGCACACTTTGTGTGGTCAGCATAAAGTTTGTTCTCGGGTCTTGGGTGTCTGTCTTATGTTTCTGTGTTTGTCCATGCCATCTACGACACAGGAAATCCTAGTGCAGAGGTATGAGTGTGTATACGTTTTATTATTTATTATGAAAATGACGGCAAGTAATAAATTATGCTCATATAAAATTCAAGTGGGTATCATAAGAACAATTAAAAGCTCCACAATTTTACGATGTGGATCATTACTTTTTATAGTGTATTTACCAGCTATGTCTCTTTGTTTAGGTTATTATAATAAACTATAAAACAGGTCATATACAGGTTTCATTGTGGAGATAAAAGTAATTAAACTTTTATAGTAATTGGAATGACGACTAAATTATTTCAAAACATTTGTGTTAAATGATGTGATGAGTGACAGAGAAACACGCAAATTTTACAGGATAAAAAAGACAAAATAAATTTTTGGATTTATTTATTTAGAATCCATGTTTGTAAACAGATGTTGTAAACTTACAAGTAGAGTCCGTTTAAAAAAATATAAATATGGCTACGAAAAAGTACATTAACTGCAATTATGGCTAAAAAATAAAATGAAATTGTGAATTATACAGCCTTAATTATCTTAAAACAAAATATAATCAAGTAACTATGGAAAATCGAAAACTACCTGAGCGTTTGAAATAAATTTTCAATCGTAAATAAATTAATTATCAACATTATTTCAATAAAGATTAATTTTATTCAATATACAATAATTGTCAAAAGAAATAATTATATTCTATCTACAATATACAAGTAACAAACATTTATCTATATACATTTAATAGTCGGACTAGTACACGATTGTAGACAAAGAGTGAAGAATTTTTTACAAATTTACAATGGATCGATGTAGGCAGTCACGAGATTTTGTTTACCATTTCGGTATAATATATTACTCGTTGACTGAGCTACATTATACATCTTATTTTATCAATTGTAAGTATGAACTATAGGCAAACAAGATAACTCAGTCGCATTTGCAGTATGAAAGTGACGGTGATCGAAATCATAGGTTGCGTGTGCGAGAGGGTACGAATCTGTCACCCACTGCCTGCATGCAAGTCTTAATACCGGTAACTTACGGGTATTTAAAACCGGTATTGGAAGCTAATAGTACCGGTACCCCAAAGTTTTAGTAAGTAGAGTAATTGGGTATTAATCTGTGATAAGATTTTATTTTTCTCTCATTCTTTATTAAGATCAATATTACGCGGTTTAGTACATCTAAAACCGAGACCGATATTCTAGCTTGCATGTACTTCACTTTCACTCTGAAACGTCACAAAGAAGGACATTTTAAATGGTCAGCCCGTAGTTCTCTAGTCGCAAAACTAACAGAATAAATTAACCATAAATACTTTTCTTATACACGTTATCACCATCTTTATGCTATAACTTTTATTCACATCTCAGCGTGTCCCGTAATATTTGAACTTCGAAATGAAACTTGTTTAAGCAAAACAGATCGCCGTATTTTATTTTTTTGAAGCTATTCCTGTTTTTATGTTAAACCTAGGTATAGGAATCAATTCTTTCCAAGTAAAGTCTTTCAGAAGAACAAATAAATTATAGGACATATATTCGCACCTACGATCATACCATTTTCTTTTCCTAAAGTTCCCCACGTAACACGGCCCTTTCCTCTCCGATACTCACAAAAAGTATAATGTCAGTATAGTTGACAGGCTACTCACGGTTTACGAGCACAGTCGCAAGTGGTACAGTCGTAAAGATCAAATGGCTATAACATGACTCGGTAGATTCAAAGTGAAATTCTGAATTTCACACTAAAACTATCCTGTATAGCATAAAGCTCTCTTACAAAAAATACAAAAAGTTTTGAACGTAATTTAATCTATCTATTTATTTACATTTATTGCTATCGAATATTGCGCTTTCAACGCTCCAGTTGTACAACTGGCTTATTGCCTCCGCTAATTAATTAATACAATTTATAAATGCTTCCACCAGCTCATATTTTGTTCAAAATTTCTACACTGGCAGTCCAGTTGTTTCTTAGATGTTGTGTTTCCATATTTTTCAATCTAGGATCGATTCCTCTGTATAAGAAACATTCATGGAAATTTTAGCGGAACGCTTAGTGAATGTATATATTTTGAACAAAATATGATTTCCAAATCATGCAACTAAAACTACAAATAAATTGCCACCGTTATTGATATGCTTTTTAATTCAACGGAATGGTATTAAAGCGATTTTAATAATTATAATCTCATTTCCAAACCGTAACAAGCAATATTAACAAAATTTCATTCGTCATTCATCGTTCAGTGGAATTTTCTAATTATTATTTATTAACACCAATATTTTATTTACTTTAAAGGAGAAGATATTGAAATGCAAGTGAACCGACATGGAATTGTCAGAAAACTTAGGTCAGTCTTTAAAACCTACGCTTATTGATTTAATTCGACAATATGAATATGTTAGTTATTCACTATTTGGATTCACTAATATTACGTTCTCTCATAAAACAGTTGAAGGATATAATCTAGAAGGTTGAAGACATTTTGATAACTATTATTCTAAGCACCCACTTCAGTAATGCCCTGCCAATGTGGTGAGACAATGAGTGATTTTGAATGATCGTGCAATTCAGTCTTATTTGAAATGAAAAGGTTTTCAAGAACTGTGAATGCATTTAATCAGAAATTTCTTAAAAGTATAAATATTGAATAGAAAATTGAGTAAATTCAAAAATACAAGGCTGTAGTCTATTTTGAGATCTCTCTCTTACGTTACCTGTGTGCTCATACAAAAAAACTTGATAACTCTCAATGTCTCAACCAAATGGCGGCATTTCAGTGCAAGAAATATGCATGGGCAACCATACCATATGCACTCACGTCCGCGCCAAAGTCCTAACTCATGGTCGGTGAGGGTGGGCAGAACTCAAAGAAGAACTGCTTACACCGGAATCGCTGCTTTTTTCAGACGCACAGGGTTCACCACCCGCCACGAATTTCACAACGTTTAACCTATGGTCTGATTCGCATGTATCGTCCCTAGCTCCACCGGGTAATCCTCCACCTCTGGTAGCTGTTCTTTCAGGTACTGTACCTGGATAGCGTTCTATTCTATCACATTCTGCGTCGTCAGGTGCTCGTCTTCGAATAGAGCGTTTCGCTTGCGGTGCTGGTTCCGGTGGCCTATGAGAAGGCTCGTCTGCTCTGTGGACGAGAGGAGATGTCCTCACTCGAACACCGCCAACGGTTGCTTCGTAGCACCCCGAATCGCGAGGAAACTGCCGTCGACCGAATGGTGAGTCACCACCTTCTGAGCTGGAACCGCCTCCATCATTTTCCATTTCTCCTTCTCCACCTTAAGATAAAAAGATTTTTGTAAATTTCCAAATATAGTAAAAACAACGTAGATGTAAATTGCAATGTCTACTCACATTCAAGCTGATGAAGTAATTGCACAGCAGCCAAAATCCGTGTACGGTGTTCTGGAGTCATGATCCCTAAGTAATCAAGATCAGATGGCTCAATCTCTTTGAATAGTTCAATATCTTCATATCCATTTCTAGCAAAGGCCACTGTGTACTCCGGTAAATCTATCCTTCTCAGCAACTCTTCTACAGATCGTGGTCGTTGCTCCCAGAGCCGTTCACGACTCTTGCACCATTTCGTGCTTCTAGATCTGACCGCTTCTCTTTCTGACAGCACTTCGACGTTAGCAAATTTGAAGTTGCCGACTTTGTTATTCAGAACCCCTCGCCAGATTCCCGAAGCGTTCATATTAATCACCTCGATGATGTCTCCTTTCTGTTAACAAACGGTATTCCGTTAGCAATTTGCCCTGATTGCGCGGTAGGGGCAGTAATTTGTTGTTATGATGTCTTACCTTGTATCTCAGGGCATCTTTCTCATAAATATTGGGTAGGTAATCGACGAGCGCTCGGGCCCGACACAGCAGTTGTGGTACGAGAAGGCTCCGCCCGGCGGGACTTAATTCTATGTTTTCTTCTGCCGAGAGAGATGAGTGATTACTACCGGCGCGAACCAGTGCTTGTGTGCCTGTACATAAACAATCTAGGTTTACCCCCTCATCCGTATCTAGCTACCACCAGCACATTAGAATCAAAAATACCTGTGGATACATCATTGCATGACTGCGAACAGGATTGTTAATTGAGTTAATGAATTAGTAGGATAAGGGTGCAAAATATTGACGGCTCTCAAGTGTTTGGTAAGTAAGGGCGTTACAGTAAAAAGAAAGGAAAGACAAACGTATTTACAAAATCTTTTTATATTAACACGCAACGAGTAATTCAATAAATCCACTCACTACTGCCTGATCCGCTGGGTAGACTTTCAAATGAACTATTAGAACATGGAAACGCTTGGTCTCCGCTTCTCCTATCGCTGCCTTCGGGACCTCGTTCCTGTCTTAATCTGGAAATTTTTCTTTGGACGTCTTGTCTTAGGCCGCGCACTTTCCCCGCGAGATGCGACACACCTTCACATTCATCAGCGGACTGAAAGAAAAAAAATCATTAGCGGGTTAAAGGTTCCAAGAATTAAAAAGCAATCTTGTGCTAGCGTATTTATTATCCATCTCAAATAGCATCAACAAAGTTCAAATGTAAATATTGTATTACCTGATGTACAGTAGCTATGTGTTGTGAATCAGTTTCGCTTTCCTGATCTTCGTAATCCGACGAGGCAGGTGATAAAGGGTCGGCTCCTATCCGATATCCGGACATTTGTCTGTAACCCCTCCTCGAGTCACGCTCCGATCGGCTGGATTCCAACGAAATGCCAGATAGCCGAGATCCTATAGATTGGATGTCAGATGCGGCGTAATCCCCGCTCTCCCGATCTCTCGCCGTTCGCAAAGGGATCACGGTAGTCGGGTAGGGGCCACTTTGTGGAATTATTAATCCTCTCCGTGGGGTTCGCGCTAAACTGATATCTCCCGCGCTTCGCAGGGATATCACGCCTTCGCCACGCGGCTCGTTTCGGAGGTTGAGCGTGAAACAAACGCGCCCGTTCTGAAATGTGGCTGCAGGCTGACCTCCGCCCATGAGGAAGTCCTCCGGATCGCTCTCATAAGGTGGCTCGTCGTACCAGTGTCCTCGTCCGGACAGACACCTCGCCTCGTCGTCGTACATATACGTGTCGTCTGTAAACGAGCCCTTTATTAAACTTCGGTGGCGGAGCATCCAATGCAAATAAAAAGTGCTAACAAAATTGCGAAAAAACTTTACCGTAACAATGCTTCCCACAAAGTGGCGGTTCCACAACACTGCGATTAAAGCTGTGTACGAACATCGTAAAGCCGTGCGTTGCAAAATATTTTTCCAAAAACATGCATTCAGCATTTTGACACAAAGTAAACATTGATCAGATGAATGGAGATGATCCCGGTTGCTCGCAAACTTTGCGTGCGTTTTTCAATATTTTCCCCGATATTTTAGGTCATTACTTGAGTGATTTTTATGTTGTACATGATGGTTTATGATATTTGCGTATGAATGCACATCGAAAGCATACCGACAATAACTAATACCGTTAAACATTCCGTTAACAAATGAAATATTCGAAGATACATAAAATATATTAGTAAATGAGTTTTACGTCCCTCACGGCGAAAAATCGTGCGAGCTTCATGCGAAAAAACCCATACTTTCATCATATTTAAAGATTTTTAGGCGCTTCGATATTTTGACAATAATGTTGTATGATACAAAAGAACTAAATAACAAATTTTGTACAAGCTCTTCATAATATTTTCTACATAAAACAAAATCACATAAGCTAAAGCCAAATAGTTATTTAACAAAAGCATATCAAAATACCGAAAAGCGTCTTTTCACCGAAAATGGCAAAAATATCAACAAATTTCACAATTCATAAACAATAAATAGAGTAATTAAAAAATGGCAACATTAAGTACCTCCGAAGGGGCCCCTTACTCCATCTCGTCCCATATTCATCAGGCCATGCCTTATGTCTCTCAAAATCTGAAACAAAAACAAATTTGAAAAAAAAAATAATACCATTTGGAGGCAACACGACACCCCTTAATAAGATAGCGTTATTTTAATTTTAAAAGAAAACTGAGCCCGCCTTTTCAAAGGGGAGTGGGTGAAGATAGAAACATTTTAATTTAAAAAAATAATTCTGTGATTTTCGTCATACTGTTTTGTTTTTTTATCCATCTACTAAGTTGGTATTTTCGTCCCAAATATCCACTAAAATATTTGCGTGTACATCAATACTGATGGATTTTACGCATAAAAAGTTTACGGTTTTTTACAAGGAAATGGGGCTTGGTTTATTTGCCATTATTTTGACGTGTGCCGATAATGTAATAGAAAATATTATATACAACGTTGTGAGAATATTTTAGGATAATAAATATATTACCATCAATATTTTTAAGGTATCGTAATTTAGTTCAGCAGTATTCAAGCAGGTTCATAATCTTTCGTGTGAGTGGCCAACTCTGATATCGGAGTTTTTACTCCCAAGACATCCGACGTAGGTTATCGACTAGAATACCCGGGGCGACATCTTAAGGTGCCCTCCAAAGCATGTACCACTCAATTCAAATGCCACTCAGCGGTCAACCATCCAAACTGACCGGGTGAAGAGTTGCTTTAAGACTGAGTTACTTAGACAGAGACTGAGTTACTTAGATGATCTGTAAAGAACATCTAAGCAAAATTGTCCAAGAGCGCTCCATACCATAATAAATACAGGTTCAGTCAGCAGAGTGAAAATAGAGGCAAATAAAAACATCTTAAATAAAACTTAGAAAAGGTTTTCCCTACTTTTGTATGTCTAATATGATAACTAAAGTTGCATTTTCCTGCGCCCGTCACTAACAATATACCATACGAAAGATGCTATTTCTATAAGACGTCATCAGCTGTATAATTTTGTGAACTTATGAAGTTCAGCTTAGAAGAATCTGAATTTATCCTTCTAATCGAAGGATAAATTCAGATTCTTCTAAGCTTCTTGCTTGTTCTTCCGCATAAAATCGGTAAAATAAAAGCGCTAAATTTAATATTAAGAACGCATGATCTTATTTAAAAAAGTGACGTTTTCGAGTATTATTTTAAGAATTTAACGGAAGTAAAGTATTTTGAGTTTGACTCAGAAGCTAAGTATCAGATTTTGTGTGATTAATACATTTCACGGTAAAATTATGAATGGCCTATTTCATGGCACTCGAAGTCAGCTTAGGAAGACCTCCAACAGCGAACCAGGTAAACAAAATAATAAAATATCAAAGGTATATTTTTAAAGTGAAATATTTCCTTAAACGCGTGAACACGGTGATAAATATTCAGAAGGGGCAATAAAACGACCACTTTCTCGCAAGTAGGAAAGTATTGAACATTAAGTTAATTTATGCGCGCTTTGTAACCAAGACGGTTAGCACACGAAAAGGATTTGCGTGTACGGAAAATGTAGTTGCGCTCGGATGTTTATTTTTCGCTGGAAATGTAATATATATTACACACATATTGTTACACACATATTAT
Source organism: Aplocera efformata (assembly GCA_921293045.1). Classification (NCBI taxonomy): domain Eukaryota; kingdom Metazoa; phylum Arthropoda; class Insecta; order Lepidoptera; family Geometridae; genus Aplocera; species Aplocera efformata. The sequence goes on from OV121045.1 coordinate 3,396,659, forward strand.
TACACACATATGTGTATGACAAAAACGTTGGAACTAGCTGATAAGCCGATATTATGTGATCAATAGAGAGCGTGGTGGCCAAGGGGCACAGACGCCGACTTTCAATCTGAAGGTCGCTGGTTCAAACCCACACGTGCACCAATGAGTTTATTCACTTGAAAAATTTATGTGCGCAATACCACGTTCTCAAAACGGTGAAGGAAAACATCGTGAGGAAACCGGCATGTCTTAGAACCAAAAGTTCGACGACATGTGACATCTACCAATCCGGATTGGGCTCCCGTGGTAGATCAGAGCCCATTCACTCTCAATTATCGAGAGTAGGCCGGTGTCCCTGCAGTGGGAACATTAGAGGCTGGTACGTATGTGATCAATGTCTCTTTGACCCCGATTAACAAGGAGGGGTGTTATATAAAACAACGTTAACACACTCATAAGATTCCCTCTCGCAGATGGCATGGACAAACACAAGACAAACACCCAAGACCCGAGATCAAAGTTTATCACACAAAGTGTGCCCCGGCCGAGAATCGAACCCGGGACCCCTCGCTTCGTAATTCCCAAACGAGTGAACCGCTTTTGATGCGTTTTTTTTGTTTGAAAGCTGACGTGGTCGAGATGGTTCTTAGTTTCAATTTATGAAGAACTGTTCAGGAAATTGATGCTCATCAATAAATCACCACTAACTCAAGTCGGGACTTTTTACATTTTTATAAAATGAATTTGTTTTTTTTTATGTTAATCGAGTCTTCCTCTACTAAAGTATGAGAAGACCCTCGCAACGCATTGCACCCGTCTCTCTATAATATTATGCTCTGGCAATCCGATTACTCAAAAGCTACTTAATTAGAACTTCTTGAAAACACATTTTTACTACTAATAACGGTGCTATAAGGAAAGTCAGATAATATATTATTACTGGTGAGTCAACTATAACAATAGAAATATGACTGAGGTCCTCTCCTACTAGATTTAGAAAGACCCAAGTCGCATCACGTTGCTAACATCTTTGTGACATGAGAAAATTGTGATGCCCGGATACTTTCATGAAACTCATGAAATAAAATACTATAATTATTACTGTAGAGACTAGAGAATACTAAAGGAATAAAAAGGCAAGAAAAAATCCTCCACAGAACATACAAAAAACAACCTTTCATACTCTACATTGAGGTATCTACGAATTTCCAAAATGTATCTTTTTTACATTATATTTCTCTAGTGAAGAAATTTCTACTAGCCTAACTTACTAGATGATTTCCGAAAATTTTATTATATGCGAAAAATCTTATGTAATTTTCTATTTGTGCAATGTCCTTTTAAAGGTTTTTCCCGACAAACTTATCCATTTAACGTTTCTACCAATCGTTTGATTGAACGAAAAAATTCCAAAAGCGATACAAAATTAATTCACATTAAATCGATACCGACCCCACATTTTTAATAAGCCGCAAGACTGTCTCGTTCCACACGGTGTCACCCAAACCCCGCGGCAAACAGTTTATTGGTGTACTAAAATTTCAATGTTCAATATACCAGAGCACGAGGCATAGTTTTACGAGCGAAATGTGCTGAACCAAAGGGCTTCTGAAGTTTCGTTCAGAAGCAATACGACTGCCTATAATAGGCTTAGCTTCAGATTAGGGCACGATTAGCTCACGGCTCGACGACGAAGGATCCAGTGAGATTACAAGCAAATGTGACTCTCGCATCAGATTAGTATTGGTGTGTCAGAAAGGGATTTTCGTGTTTACGGATTGGGTAGTGGCAAAGTGTTTGGTACTTTTTTACGACTTTCCATGCGATATTCGAGATTCTATGACAAGGATAACTATAATATATATATGTGTTGGAAAGAAATGCGTTACCAACCGTATTAAGTGTGAAACTTGTAAAAGTGTGTATATTGTGAATTATTGACCTGACTTTGCGAATCTTTGGATTTTTATTAAATGCTGTTCATTCAATGATTTAGATCTTACCTCTTCTTGTTCTCTCGCTAATTTGTCTTTTTTCTTCATTGCTTCTTGGATTTTTAACTGCAACAAAGCACAATGTATCGTTATTTATATGAAAACTATTTAATCTTGTGTTGCCGTATTTACCCTAGCTTTTAATTTATTTAATATTTGATATTCAATATGTAAATTATAAATGATACATCATGCTATTACTAAAATTAACAATGCTTAATGCACAAAAAGAAAATAAAAAGTTCGAACATCCGTTTGAAAAAGAAACAAATTATAATTTTGTACATTTTCTAAATAACATGCATTCCGTGCATTTAAAGAAAAAATATTTAAAATTATGAATTTTTCGTGCATTTCGGGGCGTGATTTGTAGCAAATAAATGTGCATGTGCAAACAGTGCTTATTAATGTGAGTGAAAGAAAAATTAAAATGATGTCATGATGAATATGTTTTTATTTATTGTACGATGTTATTTCAATAGCTATAAGATCCACCTCCAATTCTTAGAGCATGCCGAATAAGATTGAAGCCAAAAATGCAAAGGTAAATTTGGAATTTTGAAAAAATCTGCTACGTCTCTGCTGGCAAATAAAAAATAAGAAAAAAATAAGAATTATACAATTACTATACTCGCAATACTATTCAATTCTATTAATAATATTCAATTATTAACATGTTCAACTATGAAGGTATAAAAAACATAAAAAAATCTTACATAATTACTACTACGATATTTAAAACAACCTACATACTTATATAATTTAAAATACGGTTAACATAGAAAAAATATTTGCCATTCAGAGCGCACCAGAGCAAACCATTTATGCTATAAGACTTTTCAATCCGCCAAACGATGTAACAAAAATAATAGTCGGATCTGATACGAAGGAAAGCCTTATAGCAGAAGGGTTTCAAGCTCACCCTATGTATAGTCTCTTCGAAGGTGTTAGGGTGGGCGGCATTCATTTGTAAGAATCTGAGGCGATCATAGTCCCTTGGGTCAACCATGGACCTAAGGGCCGTATCGGGCCCTGGGCCTAACCCGAGCCCGCTTTGTAGAACGCTGTCCGGTGTGTCAACCTGAGGAAAGTTTCACAATTTATGGTGGAGGGTCAAAAGTTTTATCCTTTTTTCCGGTTCAACATTGTTTGAATGTTTCAAGCAATATTTCTGTACTAGCGGATACCGTGTGCTAAAAAATAAATGCATTTTATGCCTAATGCATTGTTTCAGTGGTCAAAAACCATCTTCGCCATATTGACTTTCTAATGAAACCGATTTGGGGCATATCGGTTGGATGGTTTCTAAGTCAAAAACAATTTTTGTGTTTTATATATTAAGATCAAATTTATGTAAAATTTATTTAAATTTAGCTGTTTTTACATTACATCTGAATTTTTATACAAATCAGAAAATATTATCCTTATTTTTTAGATATAAGGTAAAGATATTTTATGTAAAGTTACTTAATGTTTTGGGCCTTGTTATTGTATAAATTTTGGCAATAGTCTGTTATCCAAGACTAAAATATCACGCGTTTATCAACATTCATAAATCATCAATTCATCGAAGTCATTTTTCTCATAAAGCGCAAATACACCCTACTTCCCTTGCAAAATGAAAACTTTTCCACAAATCACGGTTTTATGATAAATTTACGTCTATCGTCTCGAAACTTTTTGAGTAATCTTATTTTTAGTTTGACGGCTCAAACTTGTAAAGTTTCGACTCGTCTTGATATCTCGTTTCGTTAATGTCTTGTGAAAGCTTTAAGTAGGTTAAATATAGGAACGAAGATAAAATACAGTGCCTCAAAATAACATGCAAGCAACACAAATACAATTCCAAAATACTTTTAAACACACATTAATATAACATGTCCAAACAAAATGATAACTGCCTAATGTTTAGTTTGGGGGAAAAAATTGTTAAGTGTATTTTCAAAGTGACATCGTCAATATTATTTGTAACTTGTGATACGTTTTCTATCTAACAGATAAAGTAAAAGTAGAATTAGTGCCAAGGTTGTCCAGATAAGACTTGAATCATACTTATTACTTAATTACTATTGTTATTATTTTTATTTTTTATGTTATTTTGTGTCGGACAAATAAAATAAATGTATCTTTCTTTTTTATACCAATTATTCTATGGCTTATCGACGGTAGTAAGATCGCAAGTGTACCTGTATACCGGATTCAAAGGTGAGTGTCGATGAATACGTTTCCGCGGGTGCCTATAATAGCGTAATATGGCGCAGACAAATCGTCAAGTAGTAGTAGTAGTTTGTCTTAATAAGTGAATAAGTGATGGAATGAGCTGAGGGCCCACCTGGTGGTAAGTGGTGACCCCCACCCATGACAACAGTAATACGACTCGGTATAAGATTTGGATCTTGGAGTTACACTCATCCTGCTGCGTCCATCACCTGAGACGGGGATGATTCGTCTGATGCGCATGTGATTTCAAGTGTAAGTTTTTAACCGGCTTCAAAAAAGGAGGAAGGTATAAAGGAAGTTACTGTGCTCTGGTGGAGGGGTGCCGGAGGGTGGGGGCCGGTGAAATTGCATGGAATGTAACATTCTCATACTTCGGTCGGGAAAAATCTAAGTCATATTGCTGTTGCTATAGCCGGGGGTAACTTAACATGAGGTCGGCCTTCAGCTTGCACAGGCTTGCTTTCGAAGCGGTGTCGGGTTCGAAATTGGCAAAATTGTCCTCAGGTAGGCCGTTAACTCGATCCATCATAACGCCTCTTAAAAGTTCCATTTCATCTTTAGGCATAAAAAGATGGAGGTTGAAAATTTGCGAAAGAAGACAATGTATTTGATAAGGGGCCGATAAATTGGACGGCGTTTTTAGGCTGTCGCATTATGCCATTGTCGGCCATTCACATTATTCCCTTATCAACTGCGAAGTTAATGGGCAAGCTTTGTGCTTCCTATGATTAATTGATTTTCACCCTCATTGTGATGCAGAAATCCTTAGCTTTTTCCATAAGTGAATATGATAAATGGCATGTTTTGTATGTTTGTATGGTAATTATCGAAGTTGGATTTAGTGTTTATTTGTAAACAGTTCAAATGGATATTTATATTTGTTCGTTGTCGATTGTACATGTTGGCTCATTATTGTTTATTGATTGTAAGGTTAACTAGATTCACATTTTACCAATCAGCTGACAAACGATATTGCACTCCTAGAAATTTTCCAATTTTTCACAAAGTTTCCAAGTTTTCTGGCAACTTTTCCAATTTCTCTTTCCTTTAAAATCTAATTTGGACTATAACAAAAATTTTAATTGGTCCAGCCGTTAAACGATGCGACTTTTATTTTATATTTATTAATTAATTTTGTCGTATCTTAAATTATGTAAGGCACATTACTAGGTTACATTGCTTGTGTACAACAATATAGAACGAGACATTTTTTATTGCAATATCCAAAAGTAATTTCCAAAAATAAACAACGAAAATACCTATTTTTTTTAAAGTGAATGATAACGAAAAATGAAAGATTAACTTCTACAATACCTAAAGATACTTAATATAAACTCCTACCTTACATTACATAAAATACAGGCAAGGAATGTTAAACTGAATTGTAACATGGAATAACTAAGGACCGGTCAACAAAGTGATACATGAACATATGCAAAGTTATAAGTTATGCACCGGATTAAACATAAAACTTCCAAGCAGTTAAAGAAAACGATTCGCGTTAAAACATTACTGCAATTATTATTTACAACAAATATTACACGTTCCACACCACAAGCGTTTATAACCCAAAACAAACTGTATTCTCACACAAAGTTTGAATAATGATCGTTATGACTTACATGCGCATGAGTATGTTTACTTGTGCTCGTAAATTTTTACGGTACTTTAGAATTTACGGAATAAAATTGAGATTGAGTATTGAGTTTTCAAGTTGTTGGATTTCTTGGTAATTGCCGTAATCCAAGACATTGTAATCCAAGACATTAAGAAAACAATTACGGTGGTGAGCTCACCGCTTGTTACCCTTCGAAACGAAGACGTAATAAGCGGTGAGCTCAAAGTATCCCATAGCGACTCTGTCTAAACTTTTGGAAGAATAACTAATGTAAGACATCTCTGTCTCGAGTGATGGACGCAACAAGATGCGAGTTTGAAGACCTAAGTCTTATTGCTGTCGTTATAGGCGGAGGTAACCATTTCCTATCAGGTGCATCGCCAACGCATTCTGCCATTGAGTGGCAGAATGCGTTGGCGTACTTTACTTTAAAAAAACTTGTGAAAATTTAGTAAAATTATGCCATGGAATTACTCATGAAATAGAGTTATTTCTAGTTATGAATTGAATAAGCAAGCGTCATAAATTATGTACCGCATAAAACTTTCCTAGTTCCATTCGAGGAACTAGGTGGAACATTTAATATTGTCACCGTACATTTCAATTTATTTCACGAAATCTCTTTGTTCATTTGCATATTTCGTGCCGGGTTTTAACGAATGAATCGGAATTGTTCAATCAGATATAAGTTGAAGTTGTAAGTCAGTAAAATATTCATGGTTATAAGCGTATTAACGAAGGTTTTAACAATATAAGTTTATGTTATCGAAGGAATCACATCACGGCAGGAAGTTCCGAAACTTAATAGACTTTTTATAATCAAAGTAATCCTACAATTAATCAGTTCGCTGTTAAATTTAGGATTTGGTAACAAAAGTTTAAATTCGCGTTCAGATGACCAAAAATACAAACTAGAAAAAAAAACTTAGGTCTTCAACATATCTAATTTTTTTTTTCTTAATCACATTCAGATAAACACTGAACATATCATTAATTTTTTATTTAGTAATAAATGAAACTCATATTTTTTTCGCATTCATTATATCTTCTCTGTGTGGAATACTAAAATGAAAATTAATTTATTACGTTAGACCCCAAGGACTTCGAATGACTGAGAGTTATTGGACCTTTAACTAACCCGAGAAAGTTCTGTTCAAGCGTCGATATCTCGACAAAATCAACACTACAATTCAAAAACCCATAAAGTCTCTAAAACGACTGCTACAATAGCATTAGTAGTAGATATCGCATTGCAACACAATGTTCGAACACCAAATTACAATGCTGCATGCAATAATATGTTTATTGATACAAGATGGTCCGAATTTACGATCATTGAAACGTTCGCAAGCGAAGCCACGGAACAACTATAACATTTTATTGCTCCTCTCGAAAGCCAGAAAAGCCGTAACACGAGTAATATTCCCCACAAGGAGCCAAGGCAAGGTGCCAATTCCCGCAGACAGGGCATACGTCAACAATTTACCAGCCACAAAGGCCACGACAGAATAGCTAAAATCTGTTTTTTAGTAAGAAGTGATGTATTTTAAGATATGATATATGTTTTTAACAATTGACTGCAAATCAAGGATAGCCAAGCACTTTTATCGCGAAATTTCCTGGTGGTTAATGACGATTGATAGGAAGATTTAGCTCGCTTTTTATAAGGGAAAGTGGCAATGCGTGGCAGCCCTAAGCTATACTCTTTATGGTGTACGCAATTCGTACACCAAACATAATATTAACATGGTGAATCGTTTAGGTTTGTTCTGTGGGCTGAACAATCCTCACTCGATCTAGGTATCACGGATTTTCACATATAGGCCGTACAGGTCCACAGGTCTCTCTTTAAGGGATGGTAATGGCACCCCTGGTAATGGTTAAACAACGTGCGTAGTCACGCAATGTCTTAATTGGTAATATTACTAGGGCTTGTTAGCGCTTTTTAATGTGTCGGATTGCTTGATCGTGGATGCATTAGAACATTTTGTTATGTTCTTAAAGTTATTTTACCTTTAATATAAATTTACCTTATAGCTTATTAAGAACATTGCTAAATAGAAAAATTGTTCACTATCACTCCATGCGAAGTTACTCGCCGTGCAAAAGGGCACATTTCTGGTAATACAGAAGAAATACTGGGTAAGGTTGTATAAAAAATATTATTACATACTCTGGTTAACCTGTTCTAATATATCTGTTTTAATAAATAACATAGAATATTTTGATTTTTGAAGAAAACAAGGACTTAGTCTCTGTCGAAAAGTAATGCAATATCTATATATTTGAAAAGTTTATTCAATACTCTTTTCGTATATCAGATCAAGTTCACATACTAATTGCGGAATCAAAATCCGTGAACAACAACGCTCTTGGGTCGATCTGGCGTTCCTACCAACTATGTCTAACTAAGCTATAACTGTGTACCAATTTGTACAAAATGCTAATAACTCTGCTCAGATTTAAGTCCGCTCCAAGTGATGACAAAGCACGCGACCGAATGAAATTAAATTTATAGAAGTGAAAATTAACTAAAGTTAATTTCATGGAGTTTTCATTCCACAAAAGGGGAACGCAGAGGAAAGATTGAGTCAGTTGATGTTATCAAAGAAACCTATTACGAATTCTTGTAATTAAAGATTGAATTGAGGATTTCCGCAAACAGTTTCGTGGCGTTTGAACTGTGCAGTAATTTTGACCCTTATTTTGGTCAGGTTTTGTTTCAATTTTAATTTATTTAGGATTTGAAATGCGTAGGGAATCGAAGTCCACAGTTACGTGCTGAAAAAAATATATCCATTATTTTGTCTTAGTTATTAGTTATATGTAGGTTAATTCATTTCTCAAAAATATAAAATATTTTTTTTAGAATTACCACATTCATAGTATAACAAGGATAGTTTTATGGGTGTTGGTCTGTTGAGGATTATCTTTAATTACTTAAGTAATGTTTTTTTTCAGAATAATATTTACATTCTTACATTGATCTGAGAATACCCACTATACAGCCACATTATGAAGACATAATCTATTGCTGTATTAATATTTAGGTTCAGATCAATTGAATTCGAAAATTGGTATACAAAAAAAAGGGTACAGTTATTTTATAGCCTATAAATAAATATATAGTATAAATATATAGTGTCTATAAGACACACTAATATTAAAAAGACAGTCAAAAATCCCAAAGCGAACAAAAGCAAATATGGGTTTTCGTGAAACAGGAATAGCGCGCAATAAACTTATCCGAGCAAATCCTCTAATCGCAGCTGTAAGGCATGGTCAATAACCGAAAAAAGCTACTTCTGACGGGACTAATCCTAAGTGCAAGTCCGCCGATAAGGATTATAACCGCCTCCTTAATGGTCTTTATCCGTTGGCCCAACAAACGCCCATAAGTCAACCCCGTCTTGGCTCAACCGACTTCAGTTTGGCAGGCGTCATTTCTCAAAAGGCATGCGGTGACGTTCCCCTCAGGATTAATAAATATAGGTGGACGTGGAAAAATGTAGCACTTAATTCGGTAAGAATGAGTTGCGTATCTAATGTGAACACGCTGCCAGCATTGCTCTCGTTGATAACGATATTAATTGTGTGATGCCGCCGGAATTTATGTTATGGAGAATATTTCGGGCTCTTGCGGTACAAAATATTGCCTTTGTTGTACCGAAATTGGGTTCTCTAAGTTAGTGAAGGCTTGTAGTTACGCTTCAGTCTCGGGGAATTTACTGATCTACTTGTAACGTCGCTCTTCAATGAATTGCTTCACATTTGTTTTGTAAATGTGTTATTTTCTCTAGTTTTTTAATGATACTTGAATGTAGAATGCAATGTTTGCCCGGTTAAGTACCGCTATAATACCCATTTCATCATACTTTTCTTTGAAGGGTGCCGGTGAAATTACTGATAAACAAGACGTTCCCCCTTTAAGTCCGGCGCATTTTGATGCAACTTGGACCTTTTCATACTTAAAAGGGACTTACACAACACAGCAACGCGAGTGCACCACTGCTTGGCAGCGGATTGTCAGTTTGGGCAGTACTTCTCTAGACGAGCTTGGCACAAGTTTTACTGCTACTGGATTGCTTCTTTCGCTTAACCCAGAGGAATCGTGTAGCGATTCTGAGGGTACAAACTGACGCTAAACGGGCCGCCATTTTAACCGAGTTCAAAAAAGGAGGAAGTTCTCAATTCAACTGTATGTTTATTTTATAATAATAATATGTAGGTTACGTGACTTAGTTGCTAGTTTGGATAATTCTTTTTAATTTGAGAGGTTGTACCTACCTCCAAGGTCCCATATAAATTTCATGAAGAAATAAAGTAAAGTCAGCAATGCAAGTAATGAAGTCGTTATATTCGATTTATAACTCACTCAATTATAAGCTTTTCTAACAATAAAAAGTTTGACGAATTTTCCCAACTTTTGAACATGTAAACAATACTCTCGAAATTCCCGTTAAACGAGCACCTACGCCCCCGTACGTTTACTAATTGCTACGAGTGCATGTCAAAGCGGACCGGCGTCGCGCCGGATCTACATAATGGGTGTGGGGATGGGGGTGCAAAAGAAATGTACGAAAAAAATAGTATGACAGACGCCCCGGGTTTCAACTAAGATTCGGTTACACGCGAGCTAACGAGAAAAGCAAGACAATGCATACTATGCTATGGTTTTGAAACTATTTGTGCGCGAAAGCGTGGAAATAAAGTACCGATAAATTCTTCGCTTCTTAAATAAAATCTCTTTTCTTCGCCTAACTGATTAAATAGATTTTTGTGGATTGAAGGTTAAAAATATAATGCTAGTTAAAAGCAACTTTTATTATGTTTGATACTCGTAACAGTTATTTATAGAATGATACATTTATTTTATCGTACTAATATTATAAATGCTGGATGAAATACCTGTGTTATGGAGATAGTTCACTAGACTAACACTTTTTTATACTAAATAAGTGAAGTGATTTTACTAGTAACTTACAAAAAACGCAACTTCTGTAAGTTTTTCCCATGCCCTCATGTTCACTTTTTAACCGCGGGTAACAGCTGGTAATTTAATAAAAGTATAATACTTGTTATTCGATAATACTATCCTACATACCTACTGTATTTAGCAGTATTCCCCGTATAACGAAAAGCAAACTCACTGGAATTTTCTGGCTATCTACGAGTAGTAAATTCACGTCGCGATTTATCATTTTATAATAATAAAATCATTCATTCATAGATGTCTTCACGGACCTTGTAACGTCTATGAAATATGATTTAAGTGGCGTCATCGATTTTATAGATATTTGCGCTTGTTTGGGCTGTACTTACAAATAAAAATTCGTATAGGTACAAAAGAGTTTACGTTACTTTCAATATCAATTGTTTTCATAACTTAAATCAAACTCTAGATAAACATGAACTCTTTTAATCAAACTATTATAAATCTGAATATCAACTTAATTATTCAACGCTTTGTCCGTCTTTGATAGCACGCAAAGTGTGAAACTAATCAGGATAGTAGAGGCAGTACGTATTCAGTGCGTAATTACAATACCTAATCACTCTGCGCAAACACTCTGTAAGCTCCTTTGGCAGAACCGCAAATTAATATTCTTGAACAGATTCAGTTGACGCAACACAACTAGGTACAGACTGTAAAGTAATTAAAGACTTCCAAGGGTTTATTATACCAGAGACATGGTTAATTTTGATGTGAATTCGTGTATTTAATTTAAACTATAAACTATAGTAATCTTAGTATGTTCGTAAACAGATTCAAAATATATTCTTAAAAAGAAAATAACATTTTAATAAGAAATTGATTTATGTGGATGTTTTAACTGAAGTATTATTTGATGTCTCTGTTTGATGTTCTTAGTTTTTTTAAGAATATTTAAATTATTTTCATCTAAATAATTATATTCCATTATTGTCAGCTTTTGAGTTTTATACGAGTAAGTATCACAATCAAAGGCACTCTGACTATTTTAAGCAATTTAATTTAATTACGTGATAAACGCGGTGGGGTTGGATTTTAGGGTTTTCTATCAAATTATTTGCATTCATACAACAATGTTGGACACTAACTATTATCAATTCAGCGTAACGCAGTTTAAGAACTTTTTTTTTGTTTCCTTTCCTATATTCATTTTGGTCAGATATCTATAGCCTTATTTGACTCACACTGAGATGTATCCTATAAATGGTGGATGTTCACAAACTGGGAAGTTTTTGAATTTCAGTCTGCTGTTTTAGTAAAATTTACTTACCCTTTGTGGAGGCATTGTTTGACGTGGACTGTGTGAGTGCTTCGGCGAACAGGAACCATGTTTCTCTTTTCGATGTGACTTCAATCCTCGGAGTAGTCTTGAGAATGTCGTGACCTTCTTTTTCGCTGTACCAAGGCAATTATCTAGAAAAAAAAAGGAGTAAGAAACAAACAAACAAATTCTTTCACACTCAAACCGCCAAACTTCGATTTATTTTTTGGATGGATACATCAACCTATGCTCGTCACACAAGTAATGTATCGACCCCTTTTTAGAATAAGACCCCCCTTAAGGGTCAATACCAACTTTAACTAAGGACTCCTTATTAATTGACTTAATCAGGTTTTTGTATTGAGTTTATCTGTTAAGATTTTCCATGTGAATTAAATGCAAGTAATAGTATGTAAACGTGTATGAAACGTGTTGTGTTCTATATAATCATTGTGTATTAAAGGATTACCAGTCTATCTATCTAATTGATCTAGTACCTCACTTTTGTGACGATGCGATTTACCGTTTTCCATGCTTGCTTATGAGTAATCTATTCACAGTCTACTTAAAGACTCCTATATTATACCTTTTAAGACAAATGCGACAAATACGAAGACAAAGGATTCCATTCTTTGGCTGTCGGCATGATGAAAGCGGATGTAACGCGCTTCGCACGGATATGAGGTATTTCTGCCAAAGAAGGGGTGACGGGGTGCCATCCGTAAGTCTAGGCTGTAGGGGTTTCTACAAAGAAATTTAGTAAAAATACACTCACTCCGGGAAACCAATAATAAATTGAATCAAGTTAATTTACTTAAGAAGGAAAGATTCGCCTGATGAGGTTGTAGCGCGTATTTTTCTTTTTAGAAAATTGCAAGAGTTAACCTATAACTAATGTTAAAAAAATTAATACCTCATGTCTTTTAAGCCAAATATTCATGTTGCATCATTTTACTTACAATAATAATTCTATCCTGCAACACTTTTACATTTTAACTAACAATATTTTTATTGAGTTTGCTTTGTCTCTGCTAAAGCCGTCTAAAAGACAAGATCTAAGACCTGAACTATTTGAGAATGTTGAATCACAATCATTTATTTGAAACAAATTTGTGAAACCACTCAAACACTACATTAATTCCGTTTAATAACACTTATGTAGGCAATAATCAAATTCCGAAATTACTTGAACAAGTTCTGCGGTTTGTATGTTTACTTTCATTATATCCTGTTACACAAGTTCAATTAAAATCCAAATTGACTTTAGTTGGAGTTTGAAGACAATTGATAGACTTCGGAGTTGGAAATTACAATAAGGACTTATGTAGACGATTTTCGGTAAACGGGCACATCTACTTTCAGAGTTAGAGAACTAAGTAGGTTTTCCCTTATCTAAAATATTATTTTAATGCTTTGACGAACTTCGTGGAAAGTTTTTATGGTTAAAAAGCTTATCAAAATGGTGTTACTTAACGCGCAAAATTTGGTATTTTTCAAGATTTAAGCACTAGGGATGTGTCTCTAGTATCAAACCATCAGAAGCTCTATGATTTTTTTTGATGTGATAATCTTGTTAGGTTTATACATAATAATGCAATACTTTACTTGTAAGATATTTTTAAAGTGAAGTATCGCATTATATAAAATTATGATTAACATTATACTATCATATAATACTAAAATTATTGTACTACAGTAGTTATCCATTCTCGCTTGTCCTAGAAAGATTTCCATCGTAGCTGTGAGATAACACTTATTAATAAAAAAAATAATCTTACCACTTGGCGGGAATTCGTAGAAATACGCAGACCGTGGACTTAGGCAGCTGAAACAAAAATATACAATAAAAAAATTGTCATATCAATGAAAATCCGGTTCTATGAACATAATATTATGCGTCTGAAGATAATTAAGACTCTTACAGTCCCCCGGGGTGTCTCCCGGGTATTGCAAAAATCGACCAAGTGCGAGTCGGTTCCGTACCATTATTTATTTTTAAAGTGAATATATAACTAAATATTCTGTGAAAATTTCAATCGTCTATCTGTTGTTATTGATATCGAGCAAAAATTTACAAAAATAAAAATCACGTGTTGTGATTACGAAATACACCACTTTATTACACGAAACACGAAATACGAAAACAAACCTTCACCAAAATAATTAACAGCCTTGAAAATCAAACGGCATACAACAATTAATTATCCGTGAACCAACGCAAAAAACTATCGGTATTCAGATAATGGGGGATTAATCGACTACGACATTAACAATACTCGCTAATGATAATGTCCCAAATGAAAATGCTCTGTTAATGAAAACCTGAATTCGTAACGGGTTCTGATGAGGTTTGTGGCACCTGCTGATGACAGTGCCTACTAAAGGGCACGTGAAACGAAAATTAGAGCTTTTTACCCGACTACAGCAAAGAAAAATGGGGGGTTATGATTTCAATCCGTATATATAATGGTCATCTGTTCCTCCCTAACTTCTAAACTACTAATAATAATTTTACAAATGGTCCTATTAGAAGAGAATTTCCAAAATGACAAAAACAAACTCGAATATTTTTCAAATGCTATTAAGCTATACATTAGTATTGCTTAAATTATACATTATAATTTTTTTTATTTTTTTTTTTAGATAAATTTAATATCTACAGTTAAAGGTAATATCAATTCATACAACGAAAAATCCACTACGCAAATGCCGTAAGCAAGGTCGTAATAAAAATGCATTCGTCGGAAGATTTTCAGATTAATATGTGTCCTTTATTGTTTTAGTTTTTAATACTATATTTTTTTATGTACTGGATGATTTTAGTCATGTATTGACCAATAAACTTCTAGTATCGTTTGGACACGTCAAAATGTACATTCTCAAGTATACATACTCGTGCGCGTATATAATTTGCCCGAGGAGTTCTTTAGGCACAAAATGCTCACATATTTTTGTCAAATATCTAGTCTTATTTGTTAAGATTATTATTATTATTTTAATAATTACCTAGTCCAATACTTTCATCGCCTATTTTATGCAATTAAAGCTGGAATTTCTTCATTAAATTTCTAGGGGACATTTTCTGGTTCTTAATCTGGTTATTAAAAAACAGATGATTAAAATTAAATTCAAATTGAGGAAAACGTCCTCACAGCTATATAATTTCGAGTTTCAAAGAGTTCGTCAACTGTTTCATCTCTAACGACAGGCAAACTACTTTTTTAATCTTCTTCGAGAATAACTATAGGCAGTTACTCGAGTTTATTGCAAACTAAATACCTTATTCAAAACTTCTCTTGATTTTTATAAATTCATTCAAGTAAAACCATAGACAGTTTTCAAGTAGGCTGAAAACGAAATACTCTTTTTTATATAACTTAAGTGACAGGACGAGCGGAAAGTTCATCTCCCAAATATGAGAAGACCCAATTTGCATCCGTCACCCGAGATGGGATGTTACTTACGTCTCTGCACCTGTGATTTCAATAGCCCACACCCTTCCACCGGAACTCATCAATACGAATGCATCACTGCTTGGCAGATTACCAGGTGTGGAGGCAGTACTTCTCCGGGAGAACTCGGCATAAGTTCTACTACTACTTTTAGTTGCTTCTTTGACATCACCCAAAGGCCACGCGATACAAAATGGTTATGCTTATTATCAATCAGAGTTGTTTTATAATCATGAAATTCCAAAATCTATGTCGCAAACTGTCGCAATGATAAATAGATAGACATTACCGGCTGATTCATATAAATTCCTAAAGAGATACTGTTTGTATTGAAACTGAATACCTATAACTCAGGGTCATAAATCAGAATGAACCGTATCATATCTGTTGCAACGGGGTGCAATGAATATTGATTTCCCACAATTTGGACCGCGATATAATAAATACAAATTAGCTGTAGTTTTGGCATATCGAGAATTTTCGGGGACCTTGCTCTCGTCTGTAGGTATACCCCCAAAAACATATATGGTACGGTGGTGCAAAAGGAGAAATCTAAAGTAGCAGTAGAAGTTGTGCCAAGTTGTCTCATACTTCGGTAGGGGAGAACCTGAGTCGTATTTCGGTTGTCTATAGGCGGTGGTAACCACTTAACATCAGGTAGGCGGTCAGCTTATTAAGTCACTATTATCGTATAAAATAATTGTACCTGTGATGGTATAAAACTTTTAATTATTTTTTATTTGAATGTCAAAATCAGCAAAAATAAAAAACGCACAATACCTTTTTTTACAATACATTTACTACGTGACAATATAACGTCCGTCCAAAAAAACCCAAAACCCGAGGCTACCGTCCAATTAATAACCGATCCAATAATAATTCATGTTTTCAGGAACAAATAATAAACTGCATTTCCTACACACGCATCTTTTAGCGGGAGAGCGTGGTGGCCCATGGTTATATTCGCCAGCTTTGTACTCAAAGATCGCTGGTTGAAATCTAGTCTTAGTTTGCACGAATCCAGTCGGGATTTGTGCAAGCCATTTTTTGCGCACGCAAAATTTTGCCTGGCGCTGTTTTATGAATGACAATTTTATTTAAAAATTGTATTTTTTATTAGTTAGCAACATTAAATAAAAAAATTAATACAAGTTTTACTTTATTTTTAAACTGTGTATAAAAAATCTTAAAACTATAGGTAGTTTTCAAAATTCATAGATTTGATAAAGAAATCTTCGGATGTGTCATAGATTCCCAATGGTCTAGATTAGACAGTGTCTGTTCCAATGTTCCATCGAGCAACCTTCGTTGCTTCGTATAATTTACTTACAACTGAAATGGAGTAATAGTTTGTATATTAAAAGCAACAGTGTATCAAACCGGACTCGACCAAATACCTACTGAATTCGTAGGGTTGGCAAGATAATCTAAAAATATATTTATATTAATAACATTTTCCAATCAAAATACGCTTTCTTTTCGTGTGAGTTGACTTGCTCTCACGAAAAGAAAGCGTATTTTGGTGTCAAAATTCTACCTATTGATGAATAAAGAAAATATTCGGAAATTGCAACGTCATGAAAGTTTTCCGATCAAAAAAAAAAACACCACGTCAACATTGGCGGTTTTTTGGCTTAGTGGTACTAGTTCTGCCTTCGAAGCAAGGGGTCCCAGGTTCTTCAGACACTTTGTTTGAGCATGAAGTTTGTTCTCGGATTTTGGATATGTCTTGTTTCTGTGTTTGTGTTTCTACGACACTGGGAATCCTAGTGCAGAGGTATGAGTGTGTTAACGTTGTTTTTTATTGTTTTTATATAACATAATAATTTCCGACATAAATTTATTCTGACCTGAAAATCAAAAGGGCCCATAAGGCGGCACCTGGCAACCCTAACGAGCGAGACACAGCGTAAATAACAGTTCTTGAAGGTATGAGCCAGTAACGAACCCCGTTTATTTGGCCACTTAGATAAATCCTGTCTTGTTACTGGATACCACGGGTGCCCGTGTTACCATTTACTGACATTACAGCATTGCTCTGATATAACTATATTTTACGGTGAAGGTATCTGGTGAGTAAGGTACCGAATGGGCTACATTAACGATTATAAACGGTCATTTTAGTCAGAAGCATCGCGTAACTTTTGTTTGTTTATGCGAGTATTCTGGGGACGTTTCTGTGTCGCAGGTGACGCGGACGTAAGATTATTAAATACAGAATATTGATATCCAAGAAACTACAAACAAAATTTTATACAAATATATGACGCGTCAAAAGTAGCGTTTACCACAACTTACTGAAAGATAGGGGAGAAAAACATTTACTTTGATACGACAGAACAATTAGTAAGTACATACAATTGATAAAACAAATTAGAAATTCAGACAAACATAGAAACACAAGACAAACAGCCAAGACCCGAGAACAAACTTCATGCTCACCACACAAGGTATGCCGGCCGGGAATCAAACCCGGGACCCCTCGCTTCGAAGGCAGTGCTACTACCAACCCTTTACATATTTGGGATGCACACAGGGATGGCAAACCAATGGCACGCGTGCCACTGATGGCAATATATTTTGGACGCGCCATCAATCGAAACAGTAGCATTTTTGTTATAAGTAAAAAAGTTCACTAAGAAATATTACGAACGAGTGCGAGTGAGCCTACGCCACGGAGTGTGGATGCGGTATTATTTTTTCCAAGAATCACTAAAAGTCAAGATTATTTGACGTTACGTCTATAGCCTTATTAAACACTGGCTGTGTTCCGCGGTTTCACCAGCGTTTTTCTCGTTTCCGTGAAAACAGCGCACGCAAAAATAGGTTTTCGATTTTACACCTTGTGTTACAAAATAGCAATTTTATTACGGATCCCTAATTTTGAAAACAACATAGCCTATAGCCTTCCTCGATAAATGGACTAGCCAACACTGAAAGAATCATTCAAATCGGACCAGTAGTTCCAGAGATTAGCGCGTTTAAACAAACAAACAAACACTGCAGCTTTATAATATTAGTATAGATGTAATTTGAAAAAATGTGACGTTGATCCATAAATGGTTCGACATCCCAGGGCTAGAATGTATAAACCGTATTGAAAGACAGCGGCAAAAAAGAGAAACTCCTATGAAAAGAACTCTACACAACTATGCCATAGTGTGGGATGTAACTCGTACTAAGAAAACTACAGAGCTAAGGTTTATTTTGAGCGTAGAAATGATTTCATTTCCCCTCTGTACGCAACACCTCACCCGACCAGCCTTGTTAGTCGGATTGCCGGCTACGTAGTGTTAATTGTATAACGACTGCGTATTTAGTCACTAGCTCTGTTTTCATACGTGAGATGTATTAATGTTGGAGGAATATTATTTTATATTTGCTCGGTAGTTGAAAATTTAAAAAGTGGTTTACCGGAATTTTGTTAACACTAAATTTATTACAAAAGTAAGCTGACTATATTTATTAGCTAGACTTTAGGTTTGAATTCCGCCCGTTCAGTTTTAATTTAATGGGATACATTTAAATTTAGAATTAGGGTATTATTATAAGTAAACTAGTGGTTAATAAAGGATTAAAAAAATAAATTATGTAATATATGCTTTAGAATTATTATCAACGAAAAATAAAATACTATTACAATTTCATACACTTATTTCTGATGGTTCGTAAACCTAGAATGTGTAACTGAAATTACTCATATAAAAGTGTTTTTACATGTACCGATAAAAATGTGAGGTGCGTGTTTATTCGTTGAGTGTTTTAAGCCACGAAATAAAACGTTGCATTTTTCGAATCTATCAAAATCATAGTAATTAATTAATCCCATAACTTTCATGGCATAAAAAGTAAGTAATGAGAAGGCCTACCTCTTGTTAATTCTCCCTGACTGAATTATGAGAAGACCAAGTCGCATCCTGTTGCGCCCGTCACCCGAGACTGAGATGAAACTACTCAAGCACATGTAATTTTATCATCCACATAGAGTGGAGGTGTGGAGGCAGTACTTCTCCGGATGAGCTTGGCACAAGTTCTACTGCTATTTTTGACTGCTTCATTAGCACCACCCAGAGGGTACATGTAGAGATTGAAAGAGAAACGTGAAAAGCTGGACCCCCTAACATTATTATTTAACTTAGCTCCCACAAATTAATGAGAATTGTTATTGCTTTGGCTTTATCAAACAAAGTAGTAAAATGTAATATATTCTCCTTACAGCTAAGATTATGACTTCAAAGACTTTACGGCATCTAATCCTAATAAAATAATTCCGTCATTATCTGATACTGTAGAAGTCGTAACAATTTATTTAGCTATTAACTCAGTAGTTAAGGCAACAATACACGTACATTTCGAAACATATTCGGAAACATTCGAAACATTAATATCTAACGAACCTACGCTTTATGCAAATGTTGAATCGAACAAATTGAATCGATACGAATAAACATCGATGCCTAACGAATGATGTTCGTATTAGTTTATGATATTATCGATGAAAACATTCTATCGTAAATTAAAGTTGTAGATGCGCAGTGGGAATCCGTCTCGACTTGTGATTCAAAGTTGGACTTAGAAGGAAGGTGAAATTACATTGATGTAAATACACATGCATTGATATTTTTCGGTGAAAACGTCTGGGTGCTGGTGAAATTACAGGCACACGAAGCGTTACATTCGCGTCTCAGGACTACACTCCTACTTTAGTTGGGAAGGATCGCATTGATATTATTCATGGTGGTAACTTGATATAGATGGACCATGGTTCCTTAATAACTTAATAATAATAATTCTTAATAATACATACACACAAATAAAACATTTATTATAAAATTCTTGCTGAACTGCACCAGTAAAACATACCGCCTACTCTTATTACCAGTCATTAAAATGTCTCTATTCATAGAGATGCCTATGACAATTAAAATACATTCCACTTTTAGTGCCACTTCATTAATGACTACTGCACCAATTTATTCACCTGTAATAATCTATATCCGCGATCGCAATTTTTACCTACCAACTTTATTCATTAGCTTTGTAAATATGCTTAAAATCAAGTTTTAGTTATTTTCTTTAGCTAATTGCGGTCGATCTGGGCATGAGATTTGAAAATAATCTGTATCATGGCTTTTAATGGGTCGCGTTTTTGCAAATAGTCAGTTTACTCTAATTTAATTTTGATATTTTTATTGATGTTTTATTGATTTTAATGTTTTTTATTGATGTTTTGTAATACTCAGAAATTAGATTGCTATATAATATATAAAAGAAGCCTACAAGAAAATATTAAAATAATTGCAAAAAATTTACTACAGTTTTCATGACTGACGAGTGCTAATCAATTCGTCACCGTAAGACTGTTTTGTTTTACTATGGTCACTCTTATTTGCGCAAACATTCGTAGATAGTACGTTTTTATCGCATTATTAATAGACTACGGACATTCTAGAAGTTTCCGATTAGTGTTAAAACCGATGGAGACTGAAGTTACTGATACTTTACCATTGTAACTACAAAAGTTTCGAAATAATGTCGCCGAAAATCTAAATATGGCAACATTACAAATGGGAATGATTGGCTGTATGTATAATCATTACTCCTTCACGCCCAAAGGGCTCAACGATTTTAGATGAAATTTGTTATGAAGGCAGCTCACGCCCTGAATTATCACATACTTTTTATCCGAAAACACAACTTCTGTCTGTTTTTTCTCATCGTCTCATATTGACTTTTTAACTGTGAATAATCAATTTAACTGTGGATACCAGTGTAAAATATATTTATAATATTATTAGGAAAATATACCTCAAGCCATGAGCAAGACATATCTTTGACTCCAAGACATAGCAAAGAAGGTTTAATGTATAAACTTTCTTTTAACTATTTATCTTTATTCGCGATCGCAAGTTTTACCTGCTTATTCTGTTTATTCATTAGCTTTGCAAAGTGAGCGCCCGACCGAGCATTGAATAAAATATACGTTTAAATAAACATTGTGTTTGTGGACAAAGCAACAACGTGTCGGTGTTTAGGTCGTTGGGATAGTGACGGGAAAATTGCATAGCTAATGCCGGCTTGGGGCAGTGCTGTTTTTTTATTGCGTTTTTTCAACGAAAATTCAAATTTTGCTTATATTCAGTCGTTCGCACTAAAAGTGTAGAGAAGATTTGTTTCATTTTATGCAGTTTGTGTGAACATGAATACATTATTTCTTGGTCAGGCCTTATTACATTGGAATCAACGAAATAGCATTTGACTGTGACGAAAATCAAGTGTAATTCGCACACGCACACTAAGTGTCCCGTACTATTAATAATATTATTTAGCATGTATTTTTTATTATGTTAGGATATGAATCGATTGACAGACAGGCGTTGTAGGCCCAGTAAAAAACACGGAACTAATGAAAACTAATATATTTATGCATATAGGCATTCAAAATTGGCTATCTTAAGATGTCATTAATTAATTACTTACTAAGAAAAGTTAACGCAGATTTCCAGTATTTCTTCAGTATTATCCACTCATGACAAAACACTGAGTTAAGCTAAGTTGTAAGTAATCAAGTCATAATCTTTATTACATAATTAATTGGTAATTTCACTTTAAACCTATGAGATAACGGGTTCTTATTACTAACGGTTGGCGGTTGTTTAAACCCCATGCTAAAATCATTATGTTATTTTTATGTCCGATAAAAAACTACATTATGATACAAACTTGCATTCTGAACTAAGGCTAGCAAACAACATTTATCTTAACATCGGAATTAAACTAGAAATATATCTTTCTGTACGAAACTAAGTAGCTTTTGTGACTAATTTCTATTCTAATTTATTCTCACCTTATCTGGAGGTAAGAATAAATTAGAACAATTTTATGTATGGACACAGCTTTTTCAATCTTGTTGGTTGGTGGATCTAATTATGCCACATTTGTGCGTGGGATTCGATGCAATCGCAGAGATGAAAGCTAGGTAAAGCGAATTTAGAGAAACATTCAAAGTATTTTACATAACACGAATAGCGAGCATCTTGTGGGCAGAATATGTGTGCATGCTGTAATAATGAAGCCCCGCGAAAATAGGCGCAGTATACATTTCATGTTTATTAGTACTGATTTATTTGATATCTACAAATTGAGTAATTGATAAGTTGAATTATGGTTTAGTTGGTTTAAGACCTGCCTTCGAAACGACGGGTATCGGCCGGGGCACAATTTGTGTAGTGAGCATGAAGTTTCCTCTCAGCTGTTTGTCATGTGTTTTTGTGTTTTTTCATGCCACCTGTGATACAGTGAATTCTAGTGCGTAAGCGTTTTTTTATATTTATTAACAAAAAGTACGTTTTAATAATTTTGGATCCAATATTGTGAAATTTATCTCTCAAACGCCAGTATCAAAGCATGTCTCAAACACGATTACTTCTCAGAGTAAAAGAAAACTACACTATACACCATTGGAAATTACAAATTAAATGAAAATTACCGAGCACTCGTTTTGAGACGTAAGTTAACTGTAATCTCCCATCTGGATACTTTGCGCTTCCATTTAAAACAAGCCGTAAAGTTGATCAAACGATGCTTGTGAATTAGCTCACTATGTCTAAGATAACCCCAAGCTGTGTAGAAACTACGACAGGTAAAAAGAGGACAGCTGAAACATTTATAATCGACTTACAAGCTACCTGAAAAATTCTAATTTAATTTTGTTTAATGTAAGAATCTAAATCAAAGCATTGAAAGTACCGCGTCAAATAAATATCAAACAGATTTTTTTCTAAACAGTGCAATGCGAGTGCCCTGTTTGGTGGCGGATTACCAGGTGTGGTGGTTTTTTATTTATTTATTCCACCACCTGGGAGACACGTGTCGAAATTCTAAGGTTATTTGTCTGTTACTTGGCGCTAATTTAGCAACCCGATTCTATAATTGCATATATTTAAAATCCGCAGCATTTCTTTGAATCGCCCGACATATTCATCAGATAGTTAATTTGAATTTATTCTGCAGTGAGCATACAAGTAATGATACCTTGCATTGCCTACATTTATGTGACACGCGGTCATTACGTTTGACGAATATATTACTGTGATCTTAGGGACCGCCAAGATTTATGGTTAACTGTGATGCCATCCAATGTTTAGCTTTGGGTCTTCAATTCATAGAATTTCTTGTACTGTGATGTGAGTTGTACATCGGATATTGTCAGTCGGTCTTCATTTTGGTATCAATCTCAGAGACTAATGACTATGATTTACATTGGATACAAAATAGCGTTATTTTGCTTTAATGTTTCATTGAATACCTTTATGGTCAATGTATTTCAAATTTACAATTATAAATTTACATGTGGCTTGTAATAGTCTGAAAGATTTTTATTTATTCCCTTTGGATTAACGATTTACGATTAGAAATAACTATTGCCCAGGATCCCAAAAGGTTGTTCCACGTTGCAACTCTTTTTATTTTATACGTTTTTACCAGGGAACACATTTTTTTATCCGGAAAAGTTTGAGGGTAGGACTGAATTTATATGGATAAGCTAAGATAAAGTTTGCCTAAAGTTTTATCAATTCATTAATTAAAGTAATAGAATTACTGAAACAAATTAGTAAAAATATGGATATTTTTTATGATCACAGGTATTTTTGACCATGTAATTTACTTTAATTAATTCATAGAAATGGAAATGCAAACAAAATGGATATGGCTAATTCCAACAGCGCGGTGAAAATGTACAAAATGCTTACAAAATTGCAAATAAATGCATCCCATTCCTTGTCGCAAATCGACATCTGATTTCAATTTAGATTAGCTGTGTATACATGCAATAGTAATCCTGTCAGCAAAAGCTCTGGGAGACTCCATCATCTTTCTTACCCATAGTTGTACAGTTTTGGCCACAGGCCTCCTTTATTTCTAGAAATTTCAAATAAATTTTTCGTACTTTATAGAGCTCGAAATTGTAGTATCTACATTAATATTATTTTTTTTTTTTTTATGGTCTGACACTGGTCTATTTGATCTCTTGAAATTATATATTGTATTAAAATTATATATTAAATATATTATCTAAAAGTTTCCAATTATTTTAAACAGTTGTGGTAGAGAATCGAGAATGAGGAAATAGAGAAAGGATGATAAGAACAAAATACATTTTTTAACTGTATAAAAAATGCCGAGTGCGAGTCGGACTCACGCAATGAGGATAGATAGAAACTTAATCACGAAACATTAGGTTTTTTCAGGTTTTCATGAGGGAATCGATTCTACGACCTATAGCGCAGAAGGCAGAGCTGTGCTGTGAGGCAAGTCATCCGCTTTTAAAATTAATCTAATCTAATTAACTGACGTCAATGATTATTTTATGCCCTTAGGTGGAACGAAATTCATGAAATTTCTATGGACCTCCTCGAGGGTAAACCCTATCAATTCCAGTTTACGAAAATGTAAAATTCTCGACTTGGTCTTCAAACGCCTGCAAAAATCTTAATAAATTAAAGCTATGAAGGCCCTATCACGTCATATTAAAAAAAAACATATCAAAATTGTTCCATTCGTTCGGGAGCTACGATGCCACAGACAGACACACAAACACACCGATACACACTTTTACGTCTGGGGTTAAAAAACATACTTATCAATTAATCTTCCATTTTTAAAGTTTACTAAAAATTGACTAGATCGATCAGAAATAACATGAATACAGAAAAAAAATACAGGTGCCTCAGTGACAACTGGGACCGTTCAGGTAAATACTTATGAATTCTGAAATTGCTTACAAAATTGCAAGTCTGTGCCACACGTTCTCAAATGCGGAGGCCGCGTCTGTCGCCAATCGAACGTCCGATTTCAATTTAGATTAGCTGTATAAACATGCAGCGCAGGCGCTTATCTAACGAGTACACCTGTTAAAGTCCGAATAATTTATGACTACGTCTGTGTGTAGTCAGAGAAGGGGTGAGTGCCCCTATTTGCTCTGGACGTGTTACTGTGGTTGAAGGTATAGAAAATACTTTATGTCATTTTAAAGGAATTACCACTACCCTGGTAATAGATGACAGTTGCGTAAAGATTTCGCTAATATAAGTTGGCCATTGAAGCAAAGGGTCCCGGATTCGATATAAGTTCAGGGCAAATGTTCATGCCATGATCATGAAGTATGTTTTCGAGTCTTAGATGCAAACATCTAAGACTCGAAAATACAAATAGTGTGTGTATTCGCGACAGGGGATCTAAGTGCGATATAAAATTTTAATAATAATCTCCGAATTAATTTATGTATGTGGGCTGAAATTAATCTAATATGTAGTATTCTAGTAATAAAAAATGCATGTTTCGATTACAGTCTCAACAAGCTTGAAAAACAATATCCATATAAAATTTTAATAATATAAGTAATTTTTAGTATGTATTTAATTCTGTTAATTGTTTTCCTTGCTTTCAGATTATTATTAAAACTAGCGACATGTCCGCGGTTTCGCTAATAGTGTATTCGTTTTCACAAAATGAATGACATTAATTGCTTTACATGTGTGCTGGCCTATAAAAAAAACAATTGAGTGTACTTCGTGGTCCCGTGAAATTACCTGGCCAAATTCAGCCCCAAAGGCAAAAAATTGTCGATGAAAATAATGAAGTCACTGAATTCCATTTTTAAATTAGTCACGTATTACCAGAGTTGTCAGCTTCTAAATTAAATAATCTGCGCCCCAAAGTAGTCCTGAATACGTTCCAGCTAATAACATTCTCGTTATCGAATAAAGCGCGGTTTTCCTATTTCCAAGGGATAAGCCTATCTGAGTTCCTCTATAGGGCTACTGATTGCTAGCCATTGTGATGGCGTCGGTTTAACAAACCTTTTAAAGGTTATTTCAGCGTTTATGGTCCTCATTGCCCAGACTTGTTCGTATTGTACAAACTTTTGCCCGCGGTTCCGCTCGCGTTACTGTAGATTTTGTCAATTATTTCTAGATGTTTCTTTGTACTTTTCGTATCCCTGACAACTTATGACATTTCATGATAATCAGTTGAGTTAAGGCGCGAAATCGTAACAAACAAGCAACCAATGAACATTTATGATATTATAACCCGCATGGCACCACGCAAAGTTACCGTCAATTTTTAACCTGTAACAGTTTCTAAAACTTACCTCTGATAATTATGTTGTTGATTGTGGATCAGCGGCTGGGTCGGCTGCGCTAGCAACAGTTGCTTCTGTTGCTGCTGTCTCGCCAGCATCTGTTTCCCGAAGACGCCGTATCCGAAGCCGTAGATCTCGTCTTCCTCCTTGTCTGTCAGGCAGCTCGACGGCTGGAGGGTAGAGAACTGCGTTGGTGTGTTATATATGCACTAAAGGTTAGTATTTAGGGTGATACGTGAATATTACCAAGGTTTTGAGGAAAAATCATAATACCACTGAAAATTTTGCATTGCGGAAGGTTTTATTGAGTGAAACCTTGGATAACGTATATAGGTTGATAGGCAGAAAAAATAGGTTGTTCTAATTACTAGAACTTCCTCTGCCATCGTAGTAATATTCTCGTAATTATTTAAAAGGACTGTTAGTATTTTAAAACAGACAAATTGTTAATAAAGGATATTATCTTATTACTTCATATACTATTATAATGGTATTATTTAATTTTTTTAACGATATATTTTGTCCCTTTTTGGCGTAATATACTATTATTACGTTAGTGATAGTGTCCTCATATCGATAAATCCAAGTGTTGTGTTTGATTACAATGTATATCACTTTATAATTAATCTTATTTACCTATTAGATCTGGTTTAAAAATACTTAAACAATATTATAATAAACCCCAGCCCAGCCTCATCCAAACTATAACATAATATTAGTTTGTGGTCCATCTCAAACCAACACACAAATAGGCATTCTAGTGAGTGGTTACGCAAAATAAACATTAGTTTTATAGTACGCGACTTTTTGTCGCCTCTTCTAAAGACGTTTGAATTTATCACCTTTTGAATTTGCTTGTCTAAAGATACCACCCAACGAGCTGAAATTGTTCTCAGTGGGCCTGATGTACGTGGGTGACAGAATGCGACACTATCGTCAAAGGTTTCTATTTCATGAACGTACAACGCCTTAAAATATGGTTTGAAGTACGGCGATGGTAACACTGCGTGGTCGCATTTTGTCGCCTACGTTCACTTTTAATGTCCAACTTTACTTAACATGCTTGGACATCTGGAATTGAATTTCTGGACGAGCAATGTTATAATCTTAATATTTCAACTTATTATTATCATATCATTAAACCTTCTTGGAAATATTTACAGATTAAAATTGAGCTTAACACAGCTTAGTTGTAATTCAAGAAAGGAATTGTCAGAGGAGGTATATAGTGGGATAAACATACTAAATGTTGATGATAGTAAAGGTTCCTTGTCGAAGAAACTTTGAATAGATTGAATATAGTAAAGGAAACTAGTAAATTTTCATATATTTCAACTATTTTCGACAGGTGAGAAAAATTTATCTATAGCTTTATTGAGTTGGTATGTGACATTATTGCTTTCGATATTTGGTTTTTAGACCATGTCTGGTATCGCGACGTTTATCTTCGGCGATTTGAAAACTGTCACCAATCATTATGAAACATGTTTTTATCGATTTGGAGTGTCACGAGTTTCTACCGACGGCATTTTTTACGAAAGATCCTTGTGTTTATAGTGTAGATCTTAAAACGCACTGTTTTGTTTGTGAATTTTAAATTGTGAATTTAACTAATCCAACTTGACAGTTTGAGCTACAAATCAGTCAACATTAGATCTAGGTCTTCTCACGCTTTGGGTAAACACTTAACAGCAGATTAATTCTTAATTACTCTTAATAATTCTTAATTCAGTTCGTCCTCTACATTAATCGCTTAAATATTCTCTACTTGAAATTGCGCTAAACTCTATTGATCATATCTTGTGTAAATTGTTCCTCTGGTATAAGTCGCATCTTACGTATAAATATAGTTATTACACAATATTCTAAACTACCTACCATTGACAATTATTATATATCACATCACTGGTTCACATGAAAACCATTTAATTGTAAATATTTGTTAAACGAGCACGCTGGATGGCCATTGGTGGATTCAGACTAGTAATTTGGATTTTAATTTGGTTTGAGATAAAGTATCTAGAACCATTTATATGATTATTTCCAGTTATCATATTAAGATTTTTAAACGCAAATTTAGAAGTGAAAATATCTGGAAAATAGTTTAGTCTACAGGGTCGGAGAACACCGCCATTTTACTACAAAAAATAAATCATAACCAAAACAATGCTTAACTTTGAGAATGGCGCAGTTCACCCTTTGAAAACATATACGAGTTTCCAAGGAACTAAAATTAATTATATAAGTACACTAACTAACAACTTGAGCAGTCGTTTGCAATATTATTCATAAAGAAATTTGCATGTCTAATGCTGGCGTAAACTGACACGTTATTTCGTTATATACCTATATATATTTTTTTGTTTTATTTTACAAAGTGATAGAACGACCTGAGGGCCCACCTGGTGGTAAGTGGCGACCCCCGCCCATGACTACAGTAATGCGTAATTTTTTTTATATATTTGTAATAAATAAAAATTTTTAATTGTTTGTCAGTGGAAAATACGCTGCACTCCAATCAAGGATAATGATGACGACCGTTTAACTCACCGAGTATTTTCCAGGCACGTATATGGGTTGGGAATGCGACGTGGTCAAGTTATTCAGCGCGAGCGACCCGGGACTAGCGGACGGGGGGGTCTGAGGGGTCCCGGGGCCTCCCAGGACCCTCATACGAGGTGACATCTCATCCCACTCGTGCCGGCGCAGCTCTTCGAGATGGTCGAGCACGTCACCGTAGTGAGTTGAGAATAGGTCCGCGTAGCGAGATGCTAAGCCTTCTAGATAGCCTCGGTCACCATCCTATGGGCAAAAATGTATTTGTTAATTAAATATAATATTATTTTTATTACTAAAGTACAAGTTAACGCTTAGTTAAGGTGCATTTTGTTAATATACATAATCTTAGTCATGTTTCTGTACTTTTATTAGATGACTAAAAAAACTATATTTATTATTTTTATTACTAGTACTATTAATAAATTTATAAATCTATTTAAAAATATTATTAAAAAAATTATGTCAAAGCGTCTTATTAATTATTTATTAACATGATAAATCATATGGAATTCTATTTGTTGGTAAACGGATCAGTTATGAACGGTGAGACCACTTTAACTGTTTTCTATTAAAATCATTGAAAATTTAACGAAAAAAAAAATATATCCCCGTATTCATACGGGAACGGGAACTATGAGGGTAAACCCGGGGCGCAGCTAGTTTTGTATATAAAACCGTACTATTTCACCCAATTCACCAGATAATTATATAGATTTTAGCACTTGCATTTTTTTTAATTGAAAGTTCTATTTAGTTCAAGACGCCATAATCATTTGCACAAATCCTTGGAACATTGCAATAATATTTAATTACTTGTGAAATGAATGCAAACGAAAACTATTTTCATGGTAACTACTGCTAGTTGGAGTACAGAATAGAGAGGTATAAAATAATTGGCCCATACAAATCGAACGAAGCCGATTGCTTTTTTTGTGAATAGTCTGAATGTGTGTTTGCTAGTGTCATTAACTTTTCTCCCGAATTACATTTAATAGCTAAGTCATGACTAAATCATAATCGTATTGCAAATTGTAACATGGTTTTTCCACTTTGTCTTCGGCAGGTTATCCACCTACTATTTTCAATACGAATTGTATTAGTTAGTTTAATATAGATATACCCCCAGTAATATCCGTTACTTCTTGTCCATCCAAGGTTGTCTGTAAGAGATCGCTTTAAAGCGATAAGACCGCCCATTGTTTCACATTACTTGTGTAGTATTATTTTGTTATGTGTTGTTTTGTTATGTGAGCAATAAAGAGTTATATATTTTGTTATTTTTAGTAATAAAGGTATATTTGCAGGAGCTAGACTATTTAAAACCCATAAAAAACAGGAAAATTAAAGGACATTATTATTTTCTAATGGAAACCTCTTGATTTTCATATGAAAAATAGATGTTGATACCAGATTAGGCCAGTTTTTACTAAATCCTATTTCTACGAGTATCACTCGTGAAAACAATATATTTCAACAAAAAGTTATAGAAATATTTGGTTGTTCACTTCGTTCGTTTCCATTCGTTAAACATAGTAGTGGAAGTGAGTATAAACGGGCAGCGGTCCAGGCAAAATTAACAAATTAGAACTAAAATTACGAACATGGACTATGTTCTAACTTAATGCTAATGTTTCCATATAATGTTGAAACTAATCTAAATGCGTTCCGATATCATGCTAGATGGATGGAAACTATTTTCATTATTACTTATATAAACCTGAAGGTATAAAAATTGCGATTAGAAAAAGATTGAGTTATATATGAGACTCCTTTATTGGAGCATGTTTTAAAGGGGTCTTTTCCCAGCATTGAAAAACATGAAGGTAATGGATATAAATACACAGATCCCATATATTTCGCTTTTTTGTATTCGCTTTGCTCGGTTGATTGTACACGAGTTGACCGACCACAGCTTTGGCCAACGCCATAAATATGATTCAAGTAGTATAAAGTTGTATAAAATTATGATGGGCCCATTGAGCCAACTCGCGAAAAGTAGTATATATGTACCAAAAAATACTAGTATTCTCTTAGTTATCCATAGTACAAGCTTTCCATAGTTTGGCTAGATGGCGTTGTGTGGAATGTCTATGAATATTTACTTATTTAAGTACGACTTAACCTACGCTGACACACTCATACGCCGACCAATACCACGCAATACCACGTTCTAGAAACGGTGACAGAAAACATCGTGAGGAAACCGGCATGTCTTAGAACCAAAAATTCGACGACATGTGACATCTACCAATCCGGATTGGACTCCCGTGGTAGATCAGAGCCCATTCACTCTCAATTATCGAGAGTAGGCCGGTGTCCCTGCAGTGGGAACATTAGAGGCTGGTACAGCAACCTACGCTATAAATACCCTTAACTTCAAGTGTCGTCCATTTCAACGTCGGCAAAATAAACCAATTAAATAAACACAGATAACAAGATGTTAAAACAACCAACTTCTGACATTGCGGCACCTAAATAACTTGTAAAATAAAATCCCGTATATTTCTTACGCAAAAATATTACAACTTCAACAAAACCAGACAATAATTTCTCATCAGCTTGTCAGAGCAATATTTCTGCCAGTTACTTTGTCCACCTTCGGGTAAAACGTGGGCTCGGAAATTAGATGACGTGTACGATTTGCGACTTAACGAGCTTATTTATCATTATTCACTAGTTCCCCAATTACGCTATTTCAAATATAATAACTAAATAATAATAAAACATATCGTGACTAAGTAAGTTCGATTCCAGGCCGGGGCGCACTTTGGGCGGTGAACATGAAGTTTGTTCTCGGGTCTTGTGTGTTTGTTTTGTGTTTCTGTGTTTGTCTATGCCATCTGCGGCACAGGTAATCCTAGTGCAGAGGTATGAGTGTGTTAACGTTGTTTATTACTAATGCGAATGTTTGTTTATGCCTTAACTAATCATTTCCAATTTCATTACAAATAAATTTATCTATAATCAACAAAATCTACATAAACGCGAGTTGGTTACCACCACCGAAAATCAAATGCGACTGGGGCCTTCCCTTACAGAATTATGATGAAACCAAAGCTTTAAAAATTTCAATGTAGGTATTAGCGAATGTTTGTTTCTAAATATATACTGTACAAAAGGTATAGATTATATTTTATTAAACTTAAACGACGAGAATATTATATTATAACTGTAACATAGCAGTGTGAAAGTTGTATCAAGTCAAAACAGGAAACTTTATAAAATAGGGCAAAAGGCTTACCCAGCATACTTAAAATTAGCTACTGTTGCGCAACCATTAAAGATGCTATTTTTAAACAACACAGCGAGCACGCGAAGCTAATTAAGAATATCCAAACAACCCCAATTTTAAATCCAGCCCATAATTCTTATTCGTTGATCTTAATTACCCTTTTTCGGTACATCTATTTTTCTCCATTTTCGCCTTTTACCCCTTTTCTTGGGATACAACGGAAATTGCGTGGAAGGAAAGGATCACTTCAGCCAAATAGGGCTAACTAAGATAATTACAGTTTTTTGGTCAATTTTGCGGTGTCAGGCGGTAATTACTTTAGAACGGGCGCCCCAGTGAAAAAAAAATATTTAAAATAGAAGAAGTTTGATAACTTTGTGCTAAAATTAGTATCTGAAATTGTTTCTTCTCTAACTAGTTATTTGTCAGTCACACCTCTACGATTTTTTTCTAGAAGTGATTTAATTATTTTATTAACTTTTTTATCGTTTAAGTAGCGTTGCAAGTTGTTAGCTTACTTGATATAAAAAAATATTGATAGGTAGTCTGTAAAAACACAAAGGCAATCAATAAAACATTAGATCATGATGACATCTCATGAAAAAATCATCTCGACTGGTACAAGACATCGTATCTTGTATACAACATCATTCCGACGCTTCGGATCAGCCTAATCGCTCACAATTACAAATTCTGATAGATCGAAGGACCGAAAGTACATCGAAGCCGCACTTAGAATTCAACTAGCGGTCGCGACGAGTCAAAGATGGTCGGTTTATTTCCATTTTTAAATGAGAGCGGCTGAGAGCTTTGTCGGCTTCGAGTTGTGCTCTGCGTTTTAAGTGGATTAAATCGCTCCACGCTCGTAAAACCGACAAGTGCTCCGGCTAAGAATTAAAGTAACCATTCGACTTTTGCATGAGAAAGTGCCAGCGGGACCTTCGATGCTTTATTTAGTTTTTCTACTCTTTGAATCCGCGACTGAGGAAACTCATTAACATCTGCGAGATGCTGCAAAGATTTTCCCAATACTTTGGGTATGAATAAAAAGTATTTGTTCTACGGTTATACGAACCTCTATAAAAAGCAACAATAAATAGCTCATGATACTTCGGTGGAAGATAGTAGGTGCTGCTCTTGAATTTAAATCGTATATTTAGACTGCGTCCTCCCGTTTAGAGCATAGAAACGAGTTCATTGAATGTTTCGCCAACGACAGCTGGAATGTTCGAGAAAAACGACCAAACGGAAACTTAGGTAATAGAAATAAAACATTGAATTCTTGATTCTGTTTTGTTTGTGATTCTTTCTTTGTATGGCTTTTGGTTTATTGATGCCACATGTTTGCATGCTGCTAAACTGTATAAAATTAATGTAGATTTTTTCGTGTTATCTAATTAGCATTCATCGAAATACCACTTATTTGTTCAACGTTTTTCTTCTTTCCTGGGAGTAAGATTCCTACTTTGGCAGAGTTTTCAAGCTAAGGCTTCATATATATATATCTATACTTATCTATACCTATAGATACCTATATATCTTAACGTGCCTTCTAGGAGTACGGAAGCGCTCGATTAAAATGTTAGTAAACGGTCAACTATCCGAATACTGAACAGATGGAGAGCTACTGTAATATCAAGTAATACCAAGTAATACTGTTAGTATTACTTGGCATGGTTAAGATCAAAAGAACCAATATATCAAGTGACTAGTTTTAAATCGATTTTAACTATTCATACCTTTTTTTCACCATTAGTGGAGAAATTTTTTCCGGAAATTTCTATGGCATTATCTAGAAGAATTCAAGAAAGTATTCCTGAACGCACATAAAGACATAAACATGCAACCTAGTTGAGTACCTACAAATCGATATATTTTTAAAATAGATATTGACTTGACACAGGTAGAAATACTATTAAATCAAATCTTCTCCATTACGAAACTTAATTGCTTCAAAATAATTGGAACCAATATCACTTTTACGACGCCTTATAACTTTCTCTCAAATTACGCATTAATTGCAAAACTTTTGAATTATTTGCGTCAATTTACTCCTTTTTCCAAAAGTTTAATTGGACACTGCGTCCGGTTTTAAATCTAAACTTTTGACACACATTTCTACCAAGAATACGATACCCAAATTGGTTGAACTTTATAAGTTTTACAGCATCAAATTGCTAAGCTTTGATCATCTTAACTCTTTGACATAATATATCTTAGTTTGTGTAACGCGATTAAGGTGCTGAAAAGACCTAATATGGTTCGTCAGTAACGTATTAAAAGTGTTTGGTGAAGTCTGTGACGGTGGATTAATTACATGGCGTAATTCATCGTATATCCTTGAACTTCGATTTCAAACCATAATCAAATTTAAAAAAGTAAATGATTAAAAATCTCCTCATCAAAATATACCGAGATCCTTGCGCACTCATTAGCTCAGAGCCCTCCGCTCTCGCCAAAAGTTTTTATCATGACCATCTGCAGCTAACAAGCTATTTTTTCTCAAAAAAAAGTTTTGCGAAAGATATCTGTGATTACCAAAGGAAATAGTTTTGGTTTGGCACACGTATTAACAAGTAATAAATAACTTGGTTATTGAATGTCAGTCACATTGAATCCACAGCAAATGCAAGTTGTAACAATTTTCTGTAAATAAAATACATTATTCACTCTCATTTCATTCACCGTTTGTAGATAATTTTAAATCCGATTCCATCAAATATCCTCGCATGATAACGTATAATGGTGTCACAAAAGAGTAGCATTACTACGTAAATAAGAAAATTGACAAAGTCGAGCTGCGAAATGGATTTTTCCTTTCCGATTGGAATGGCGCCGTCTTCCAGATACTTACAAAAATACTGCCAGCCAAGCAAACAATTCCTTACGATGACTCCCTTCGTTCAAATGTAATAATCGATTCTTCACCCCATTTGCTTAAACCGATTACCTACGAGACATTTTACAGGTTTTAGTGGCTCAGATAAAAATGTAATGAATGAAGCTGGTTATAAAATAAGATGGTTTGAGCAACAGTTTAGTTTATTTATAGTAATTAGTTTATTTATTATCTTAAGTTAAGTATATACACACACATACATAATAAACTTCTGCCTTTATAATATACGTGTGATGAATATAGAAAACAGGCACAAATCTCCCTTCCTCTTGTTTTTTTCATTATTTCACCACCAACGACAAATGTGAAAAAAGACAAAACAAAAAAACATATCTGCAGGAAAAAAAAATATGAAAGAAGACCTATCAAGAAAAAAATTGAAAAGTTGTATCAAAATATTGAAATAACTTTAAATTTCGATTTAACGTACTTATCCCCTAATCTTGGCGTCATTAGGTACACAAAACCTAAAATTCAGCATGGACAACGTGGCTTGTTCTTGAATTTGTTGAAAGGTTGGTAAAGAGGTATATATGTTGGATCTCATTCTGCGGTTAGAGTGGTTCCTCGAGCCTTAAGTCATCACATGCGCATTAAAGGATCCTATTCCATCCTAATTATCTGAGTAGTTTCGGAGTACATTTTAGATCGGATCAAATTTTAGTACAGTAGGTAAATTAAACAAATAATAATAGTATTTTTATTTCAAACAAGCTGACCATAAACAGTTGTCTTGTTTTAATGGTCATATTTCAACCGACTTCAAAAAAGGAGGAGGTTCTCACTGGACTGTTTTTCTTTTATTTGTGATCTCAGATTTCCGTCATTTATGAACCGATTTTGAAAATTCTTTTTTATTTGGAAGGATATGATTTCAGATTGGTCCCATAAAAAAAAATTAAAATCGTTTAAACAGTTTAGTTGTTAAATTAAAATAACTGGCGAAAATATGTCATCCAAGTAAACGAAATTGCGTATTTTGCTTTCCTGTGAAATTTTTCTTCGCCCAGTGTATGTACCGATTTGGATGTTTCTTTTGTAAAATGGTAAAGTACCCCTTAAGACAAGAAAGAAGGAATGAAAGAACTGAATTCAGTTTTCGATTTTTTTAAATCAGCTTTTTGTTTAATCAGCTGTCAAAGCAAATCCAGTAACAAAAATACTACAAAATTTTACTTTCAGTTTTCCCAATATTAAAAATTATCTTGGCAAATTTCCCAATTTACCTTTTCATATAAATCTTATATAAAATATAATTTGGACTATTACAATCATTCAATAAATAACCAAAGCCATTCCCAAATGAAACTTACCATCGAGCAATTCAAAATATAGATTTTGAAGTAGTTTGTCGTAATAGCTTATCAACAGACTTAGTGGGGAGCATCATTCAACGTGTTTTCCAAAACAACCCCAACGCGTAATAAGCCATTTACAAACATTATCTTCATAAAATATTCAGTATATTTGGAAAATCCAACAAGACAACCAAAACAGATATCAGAATTTCTGATGTTTCTATGAAATAGGTTTTCAGAAATATTATTTGTAAAAAAAAAATAATCAGTCGTTGAACGCCTCATGCGTCTGTACCCGACACCCATAAGGGGAGGCACCAGAACACATCTACCAGAACACATCAATATGAGTGCACAGTTTGACGTCAGACTACCAGATGTTGCCAATATTTCTCGGGACGAACTTGGTTAAGTTTTACTGCTACTTAAGATTCTTCTTTTGCACCAGCCGGGGGACACGAGAGACTCATAGTGTACTACGGACGCGAACAAGTTGGATCCTCTACGTTTACGTCCAGCAACTAGTAATTGTGATTAAGGTTTAGAAGCAAAGGATAGTATTGCCAGATTCTACCGCCCAACTGTATAAACCGGGACTTCCGTCGACTGGGACCAGTAGGTATTGGGACATCCGGCATAACCCGTCCAACGTCCCCAGGGCGGGCGGGATTCGATAAAGATTTTGCCCACGAAAAAAAAAAATGCTGTCTTACTATACTATTATAGTTAAAGCACAATACCCGCTTTTTATTTAATTTACTCAATCGAAACACGGATATAATCGAAAAATGATGACATTCGTATCATGATGGTATTCCTTATCAAACTAAATCGGGGCGAAGCCGGGCCGAGTCGCTAGTAACAACAAAACGGCCAAAGATTAAAAAATCTGGTCGTTATAGGTTTTTTATAATGCGTTAATGAATGTTATA
Source organism: Aplocera efformata (assembly GCA_921293045.1). Lineage (NCBI taxonomy): Eukaryota > Metazoa > Arthropoda > Insecta > Lepidoptera > Geometridae > Aplocera > Aplocera efformata. The sequence goes on from OV121045.1 coordinate 3,434,242, forward strand.
AATTGTGATAGAATACTCGTTCGAGATAAATTAATTCGTCCCAAATGTCATTATAATGAATAGTTATAAATTAACGCCTCACAGATCCCAAGCAATTCATCACACTAAACTGCCCATAAATAACGATTACAAAGTGTCAAAAATGATGTTATAATAGTTTTATTGACTTTTAATACCTAATTAACATAACTTTAATCTGACGGAAGATGCGTTCATTGTGAAAATGGTACTGGTTTTTCGTGGATATATTATATTATAAATATTAATAAATGTAACACACACCAATGTCAAGCTAAGCAAAGCTTTTAGTATGGAAACTAGATTACTGATATAATATTTATACGGCACAGTATTTGAGAATACAAACATGTCATACATATTATCACTCAGACTGAACAAGCATCTATGTTCGACACACAAATGTTCGTCTTGCGGTAGAATTGAACCCGCGAGCTAAAGAGCAGAGGGCAGAGCTACTATCAACTGAGCTGTGAGGCCAATTAAAAAGTTGATGACTTTTCTATTAAAAAAATAATCTATTCATATTTTATAATCTGTGGTACTTTGATTAAGGTCAGGTGCTCACTTTCACCAACATTTATTAAAAAAATTGTCATTAACTCTTGTTGAATATCAAATTATTACACACTTCTGATAAACTATCGCTTTATTCTTTCTTTCTTCTGAAGCGTCCACTGACTACCAGTTATCCACTGATCCCGATCTCTTCGCGTTGAATTTCATGCTCTCTTAATAGCATTATATTCCGATAACTCAATTGCTACTGAATAAACTTCCCACGATAGACTGAGATAGACTGCGCAAGTTGCACACGAGAATGCTAGTCCATCTGATCTTGGAAGTCTTGAGAGCATATTTCATTAGGTTGCGCTGCGAAGTCTGATTCAATAGCCTGATAGATTAGATCTGAATTTCCCGTTTCCATTCGTTAGATTGCAGACACGCGACAAAATGTAGAATGCACAATTTCGTTTATTAAATATTTAACGAAATCAATGGCCTTTTAAGATATTTTAATGTTATATTTTGAATGTGACGAAACTATCGGAACATTAGAAGACCCAAATCGCATCGTGTTGCGCCTGTCACTTAGAGACGAGGATGTAACGTCTCATGCACCTGTACACCGACACCCACATCCTTCCAAGAACACAGACATGCGAGTACGCTACTGCTTGCCGGCGGACTCCATGCTGGTGAAACGCGTAGGGAATCTAAAGGACTCACCTACGGTTGCGAGTATGTAATAGAAGTCCCAATAATAATAAAAATATCTGGGCATATTCCATTCGTTTAACAGTTTCCTTCTGACTGCAGCTTTTCTCTGGCACTGCTCATTGAGTACTCTAATATAATTATCAGCCATTTCAAACTACATATCTATATTCATCAATAATATATTTTTTATCCCATAGATTCCACTTAGAAGTAGGCCTGTCCCACATTCTTCAGTTGAAAAGGAAAATGGCTGTTCCGCTTTTCTTTTCCCGTCACACCTGCGTTTCGTTTTATTTTATCCACCCATCGGCTATGTCGATAATCCGGGAGTTTGCTATTTCACCTGTGGTCACAAATGATTTTTTTTTTTTTTCAGCCCAGTTCTAAGTGCGAAGTTTACCAAATCGGTTTAAATATATATACATATTTTCATAAACAAAATAAGAATTTTAAGATTACTTTTTATTTGAATGAATATGTTTTCAGATTGGTCCCTGATTTTATCGTGTTCAATAGCTTGTTTGTTAAATCAAAATAACTGAAAAATGTTATTTTGATTTATATATGTCATCTAGGTAAACAAAATAGCGTATTTTGTTTTCCTGTAACATTTCCGATTTGGATGGTCCTTTTTTAAATGGTAGGATTAACCTAAGGACCTAAGGGACAACAATATCGAAAACGATTTCTTAGATTTTTTAAATCAATCAAACTTATATAATGTTCTATTTTTAAATTGTCCCATACCTTTTAATCCAGCCTCAATAAAACAATCACAAAACGTAAAGAATCAAGATGAATCCCCGTTCACTGAATAAGCAATGTTCTACTTTAGTATTCCCATAGCACTACCAATCTAGAGAAAAAGGTAACAAATTAGTTGCACTGAAGCGCAGTGCTTCAAACTGTCCTATCAGTCCACAGAGATCTGCGATCTAAAATAACTGTCTCGTCTTATTTTGGAACGAATGAAATTCTGTATTGAACGAGGCGCCATTAGCGTTTAATGTTTTTGTTAGTGAACTATTTTTTAGGGTTCCTTGCCCGAAGGGTGAAAGATACCATATTTTTTTATTCAATCTTCTATTTATTTATATTACCCAACTTACTAGCGTCCAGTGCAACCCAAAGTAGCAGGAGAAGTTGTGCCAAATTCGTTCGGAGAAGTACTGCCCCCACACCTGGAAATCCGCTGCCAAGCAGTGGCGCACTCGCGTGGCTGGGTTCCGGTGTTATTAAAGGCACTTAATGCGTAACATCCCCGTCTCAGACTGACGGGCGCAATGCGATGCGTCTTGAGTCTTCTTATACTTTAGAAGGCGAAGACCTAAGTGGTATTTTTGTTGTTTATAGGCGTCGGTAACCACTTAACATCAAGTAGGCTGCTTGTTAACATCAGGTATTCCGAAATTCCTCACCTAATAAACAAGTCTGATCCATAATAGCTTTGATGAAATTACACAACCTCAGCGCCCAATTCGTGTTCAAACATAACACTTGAAATTATTAATAACAATTTGGTGATTCAAACAAAACGAACAAACGAAATCAAAGACACCGTGCGAAATACCAAAACTTCGCTTTACGCGAAGCAAAATGCTAAAAAACATAACCAATTACCCAACTGGCAGGAGCTGAATGCAAATTCCGGATCGGCTATAGAGATCTCTCAAAATAACGCAGTCGCTGAACAAAACGAAAGTACAATAAGACGAAGTTCCGCGTGCCACAAGGCGACAGTCTGTGCGCGATTTATGTACCACGGCTTGCACTTATTTTATCCTGTTCATTCAGCCGTAGCTGATCCTTCTCGTAGATAAATGTATATTGCATTAGTAGGTAATCAGCAATTTCAGAGAATAAGGAAACTCATTTATAAAAATGTTTTTTTGTTCGTTTTTTATGCAGTGCCGTACATCTGATTGCGACGAAACTTGGTCAACTTTTTGCTTACACTTGCGCGAATGTACAATTATTAGATTAGTAATTATTATTAGATCTAGATGACGCTGATTTATGTAAGCCAACCAAAGGCAAAATGTGGCGTAGGTTGCGTGATACGGATGTTGAAAGCAATGCATGATCTAATCACTCCTGTATAGTTCGCTCTATGCTCGCAATTATTATAAAACGCGCCAATAATAAATGTAAACAATATTATTGTAAAGTTAAATGGTGGAACATATTGCTTAGTCTTAATAATATGTCTTTTCATGAGTCTACTGAGTTTAAACATGCTATCGAAGTTGATATTAGCATAGAAACTCAGAGCTTAAATATTTTCACAAAAAAATCGTCCAATGTTATCAAAAGTTGCTAAGACTTTAAGAATTATAATAATAACAATAAAAATTACTAAGCGTCACCATACGTCGACATAGCCTTATGGACATACAATAGTGGGCCGGAGTTGTAATGGGTGGGTTGTGTTTCTTTGACGTCTACTGTCAAAATGTCTTAAACTGACGAGTATTATAGTCTGTGTCTCATATTATTATGATGGGAGCGGTGACATATTGACGGCGAGTCATAAAATGTAGCGTTTACGGTTACATTGCGAAAACTTCGTACTGATACTAGATGCGCCTCGCGGTGTTACCCGCTGCTAAAAAGTCAATATGAGATGATGTGAAAAACTGTCAAAAGTTTTTTTTTGCAAATCACATAAAATTACTTCACTTTTTCGGGACAAAAAGTAGCCTACGTATCCAGGGTTTGAGCTACCTTTATAATAAATTTAATCTAAATCTGTTAAGCTGTTTATACGTGAAGAAGTAACAAACATACACACACTCAACTTTCGCATTTATATTAGTATGATTCATAACTATTTATTCAGCCATTACGGAATATTTGGTTTTGTCAAAGGATACAGTATTTGCATTACATTTTAAATAATGGTTATAAAGACATAAATTCGATTAGTATAATTATAGAAAGAATCCCTACTTTACAAGTTATGTTCAATATTCACTGATAGTTCTGGAGTAGTGGTGTCATAATCATAAAAGGATTATGACACAAAATCGATTATTTTGCTCGTATAAAAGAAGCTAAATAATCGATTGCTTAGATCTCATTGATATGAACATTATTTTACATTGTAACTGTAAAACGAACGCTGCCGTTAAAAATATTACCTATTTGCGATGAATTGATAATAACCGGTATATACGTTTTTCTTCTTTATTAGATTCTAACTGAAAGTTATTTTGCAAGTAATATGTACCTAAAATAGGAACGACAATCTGAAAAATATATCTATAAAGAAAGACATTTTAATGTGCTCTCCGAAGCTAGGACGAGCTCAGTTCAACCAAAATGGTGTTAAAATCTCAAGTGATTTCGTTTCTCTGTAATTTGTGTTAAGCCGCCATTATGCTTTTATTGAAATCAAATACTTCTTTCAGTACTCAATTCTAAGCCATACAATGACTTAGACAAATTGAAACATCATTGCAAAAGACTGGTTGACAAAAACATGTTTTATTTAGTAAAATAATACGCAACAACTCGTCTTACTACATTTTATTTCAGCACGATATTGGATTCTCTAAGACATGTGCTACGACATCGAATCGAATAAACTTTATTAAACTTTTACGACCTTTTACTTCTGATTTACTGCGTTGATATGACATTGTAATCTAACCTGGTGCCTTTAGAGATATAGTGGTGTATCTTGCAATATAACGTAGAGCGTTATATTATTATAGCTTGCAATATAATAAAAACGGTTTCAATTATTTCAATTTACTTATAAAAGAGAACTACGGAGAAAGAGTCTATGGGCCTTTGCACATGACTCTTACCTATCATTAGAAAATCATTCATCACACTAATATTACAAAGGCGTAACTTTGTATGTGTTTGTTACTTCTTCACGCTCAAACTGCTCAACGGATTTGGATGAAATTTGGTACCAGGATATCCTGAATATTATATCCTGGATTACCATTTAATCCTGGACTCATTTAAAAAGGTGTGTACACAAATTTTATATTACTCATACTTCAGGGTCACCAAATTAATCCTATCAAATTAAAAAAGGAGCGTCCAAATAGGTCCTCAGTTTTTAAAAACAACAAAAAAAGAACTCATACTCATACACTCATACCTTTGCACAGCATTCCGTGTCGCAGCTGGCATGGACAAACACATAAACAAGAGAAATACCCAAGACCCGAGAACAAACTTCATGCTCACCACATAAAATGTGTCCCGGCCGGGAATCGAACCCGGGACCCCTCGTTTCAAACAGGGCTACTACCAACTAAGCCACGGAGCCGTCAAGAAGATATCGTGCAAGAAACATACAGCTGAATGCAGAACTTTATTGTGGTCAATATCTTAAAGCTTTTACCACTCCAAGCGTAAGTCGGTTCTAGGATATACAGCCAGCTGCAGTGTATATCCAAACTATCGAAGCAGCAGACAATCAAAGCGCAAAATTATAATTGGGATCTCACGTTGACAATGACGAATTATTTCCTCGAGATGGTACGGCACAAACGTGGGCGCCACCCGATAGGATCGGTGTAATAACAGACTTGTGAAATAACATGTTGTTATCACGTGACTCATGGGGCATAACGACATGACTGCCATGGTATTTTCATGGTATGATTGGGAATAGACGACAAATTCTTCCCCATGGAGGGCAATTGTCAAACGTTTACAATAAAAATTACGTTTACACAAAGTCTGTCCCAGCTGGGAATCGAACCCGGGACCCCTCGCTTCAACGGTAGGACTACCTACTCAGCTTTGGAATAGTATGGAGTAGTATAATAGGCAAATATTTAATTAATTTAAAAAAATTATGTATTCAAGTTTTTTTTTTTTAATTCAAACTAAATAAAGATAAAAGTAATGAGATAAAGGTAATGAGGATAAGGAGTGAAATATTTTCCAAAAATTTTTCGATACACTTTTTATGAAAACTATATCAAATAAAAAGAACAAATTAACTCAAACATAAAACGTACAGCTATAGTAAGAACATTCTCTATTTGAAACGCTGATTCACCTACAATACTGCATTTTATTCTGAACAAATGTTTATCAAGATATAGGGCGCTTCAAATAGAAGATTTCAGTTGGTTTCCAACTGTTACGCAATAATAGGGTCAGAGTTGGAGATCACAATAGTTCCACTTTCAAGAGTTTACAATATGCAAGTTATTGCGCTCACTATCGGGAAAATATCGCCATAAATATCAATAACAATTTTAAATTGAAAGAACTCGGGGAGTTTAACTATATTCGGTTTGCTTTTATGATCGATAAACTTGGTAACCGCCATTGAAATATGTAACAACTTGGAAAACAAAAACCGCAGGCGTATTCTGTAAAGCGTAAACCACGAAATGCATAAACAATGCCTTTTGAATAACTCACGTGGGCAGCGACTGACATGACAACAGGCTGGCGATGCGTGCTACACTTACAGACACGGCCGTATCGTAAATCCATTTCTACGAATATCAGAATACCCACCTCAGTGAAATGCTATTTCGATTTATGTTATTGCCTACGGAAGTTGCGACGCCATTGATTTCGTATTTCAATTTCATTATTGCTATAAAAATTGGAAGACAACACGGACACGAAATTCCACTCACTTCATTTGAAATTAGAACGAGGAATAATTTGAGTCAAATGAGAAATTGAAATCGACAGTCAATTATTCATTCAAGATTTATTCTCAAAATAAGGGATGAGTATTCTATAAATAAATCGTCCAATCTGTCAACGGTTCGGCGCGCGTGTTGTGCGACGACGAATGGTTGCGAACGATACCTTTACATCTGCTGTCTATTTACAGATTTGTCACTGAAACGTCTGCGCCGGAACTAAGCTAACTCTTTTTTATTCAAGACAGTTTATGAAAGGGAGCCACGCAATCGATTCTACAAAAAATTGTATTTGGAACGTCGCTGTTCCAATTTCGAAATGTTTTGGTTTGAATTTTCGATTGGAAAGCGGTGAGAGCTTCCCGCCTTCCCTGGTTATCGTAAAGCTTTGTTGCTCGATGCATTAAGCTAATTTGAATGGAGGAGGGCTGTTCAAAAAGCCGTTGTTTGAATTCTTCTCTTTAGCCGAGCGGTTGTCGGTTTGATTGTGGGAGCCGCCGGTGCACGGCTTGCATTCTGTTCGTCGCACAAGAAGACAGGCGCATTGATCGCTGCTTTTTGATTTAACCGAATAAACGTGCGCTAGGGGCCTGCATTCGTTTTAAATTCAACGCGCCCATTACCGCTCGACTTTTATTTCATACGGACCGCAGCAATTATGGCACTAATGAAACGTTTACAGCTTGATCATTTGAATTTTAGCTCCCGCAATTTATGGCAGTTGCTTTTGATTAGCCGTTGAATTCAAAAATAAGTCTTTGGAGACGATGAAATCAGATAATACGACGTTGTCATCGGCCTGACTAATAGGAGTAGCTCAGAGAAATATATCCCTTATTAATTGGATGCCAAGGTTCAAATTACTGGTAGTGATAAATGTTCAAGATGTACCGCGCCGTGGGTGAAACCGGTGACAAATGAGCCGTTCTGTCACATCGGTGATAAATAACTGATTATGTTACAGTGCATTTTGCTTTCATAATTAATTGACAAGAGTTATCTAGGCGGTATTTACCGACATCGGTATTATGGCCCTTAGCTTGACAATTCATAATATCCCCGTCCATTATGAAATATCGGACAATTATTATCGCGGGTAATGGACGAAATGGAAGCAATTTAAAGCTCTCCACGCTTGAAACATGCACCCTGTGGAGTTGGATTTATTTTTTATTGCTTTATTATTTTATTGGCGTTGCAAGCGTTAACTGCCTCTCGTTTTTACGATTTACATTTCAACTGTTTTCTCATGGCTATAAATTCCGCGAGGTTCGAGCGAGCCCCGAGCTAAAGTAGCTGCATTAATACCGGTCGAAATCATTCGTTATTGCCTCCAGTTGTATGCGCACTAGCTTTAATAAGGAAACAGATTAATGTGTATGAATGTTCTAACATACCAAACAAACAAACTGGCAACGCTTCTTTGATGTCGTCGGTGAGCGCGCCACAATAATTTGTAGATAATCCCGATCGGTTGACAAAAAAGCGTAAACAGCCTAAAATAACGAGCGAAATGATAGTTTACAGGAATAGTAACGGTTATTTCGGCTCCAGTAGTTAATTGCCGCATTTTTTCCGCGCCCGACTGCCACGGATTCCGTAATTTGTCTTCCCAGAAATGAGTCGCGTCGTCGAATGCGCGACATGTAAATACGACTTTTTTGATGGAACTTTTTTTAGATAACTTTTTTTTCTGAGGTACCCCTCGGATTTCAGCCGGCGTAAATTACGTTTTAGTAGAATGCCCCGGAGAAACGTTAGACGGGTTCTTTGGTAATTACTGTTTTAACTGCAGGGACAGAAATGTCAAATGTAACTTATTTTGTGGATGAAATTTCGCTGATGTTTGTTTTTTTGTTGTAGTTAATTTCTTGGAGACTATTTTCGGGGTTCAGTTGTTTTATAATTAATATTTATATCGAAACTTTTTGTGGGTCTGCTTTTGCGATATGAAAAATTTTATCTATACATTCTAGATAAACTATTTTGAATTTTTATTAAAATGGTTCGATTCATTTAAGATAACATGTACGAGTAAGCAAATATTGAACAACGATACATAAAATATTAGTCATATTCATGATTTTGACACCACGCTATAATTCAATGAATGGTCATTGAATTCTTGATTGCATGATTTCAATTTTTCGAAACATCCAGTTTTAAAAGTAGACATGCCCTAAGATTAATCAAACCAGCAAACTTTGCTAATGCGAAGTCATCAGGTTCACAAACCACTATGCCACAGGTCAGGTACTGCGAAAACGAAATTCCCTTTTAAGAAATTTGCGTTCCTAATTAAGTCTGAAAATCTCTTTCAATAAAGTTGGGGTCAACTTCCTCCCTCATCTTTATTAATGAAATCTTTCCATGAATCGTGTGTCCTCAGCCTTTGATAATTCCTCTTCAAAGAAACTTGCATTGTAAAATAAAAATATAAACGTTTACACACTCATAGGGGTCATGGGTTTGTAAACGTTTGCCATTCATACCACCTGCGATTCAGGGAATCCTAGTGCAAAATAAGTCTGTTAAAGTTAGTATTAAAGGTATTATTTAAAAAAATATTAAGTTCAAAATGAGAGCGTGCCTTTAGCAATAATAAAACTATTTCCATGCTCTTTGATGTCTGCAAATGTTTTGCTTAGTCGGTACTTGAACATGATGAATGACTCTCAAGTGGTTCTGGCAATTCGTAGAATTAGAACCTTATCTCTGAACCATAATGCCCGATAAAAGGCAATTAGGATATCGAGATTAGGTAAGCTTTGCCGCTAGTGATATTACGTACTTATAATATTAAGTTCATAACGTGAACAAGATAAAGATTATACAATTGACTTATAGGAGATTATTCCTTGGGTATAGAACTTTAACCCTGGATAGCTAGAAAATGGTTCATGTTTTTTTTTTTTGTCTTTTTTTTTTTCTGAAATATGATAAAATTATGAATTTAAGTAATAAAATATAATTCTATAATATGTATATAATAGGTACAATGTTAATTTAATATATCCGGTTGAGCAAAAGCTTAATCTTAAATTATTTCTGCAGTATGATAATATTGAACCTGAAATAATATTTTTAATTTAATAATAATAATTTTAAACGTTGCTTTTAACATTAATAACCTATATAATTAGTTTTATGATATTATTAAAATAATTCATCCGAAATGAAAAGTTTTCGACACTTGCGTTGTATAGGATGTTAGATAGTGTAACTGTCTTATTTTAAATACTTTTTTCATTTACATCTAATAAATAAAATAATAATAAACTTTTACACACTCATACCTCTGCACTAGGATTCCCTGTGTCGCAGACATGGACAAACACAGAAACACAAGACAAACACCCAACATCGGACAACAAACTTCATGCCACCACACAAAGTGTGCTCGGCCGGGAATCGACCCCGGGACCCTTCGCTTCGAAGGCTACTGCCAACTAAGCTACGGAGCCACGGATAATACAACGTGTATTTGCAATTTTCTAGAGTTCATATTTCAACTGACTTTTATCGACGTAGAAATTATAGTTTATACCGTCCGCTCAATAATTATGCCACGTTATCGACTATTTCGATCAAGCGACAACGACGGTGAAGTGAATTGTTGTGGCAAACCCTCCCTGACCTACCTAGGCTCTGATGGATTACTTTTTAATTATCTTTGTTATCAACCGACTTGAATTAAGCGAGGTTGAAGGCCTTCGGGCGTCTTGAATACTCCGTCACCAGAGTTGGTAACTTTCTCACACCAAAAGAAAACCGTCTTCAGAAAATGGGGCAGATTCACCCGAATTTTTATGTATGTATATTACGCGATACCTGAATTGCAATTGCAAAAATCTAATTTGTGCTCTCTTGGATTCGAAATTTATGATTCAAATTCTTCCCTCGGGCCACCATGCTCTGAGCTCAATTGCCACTAAACGATCACCCATCCAAATACTGACTAGTTGGAGACATGATTACCTAAGACGATCTTTGTAGGATCTTGAAGGAAAGGCTAAACCAAGGCTTCATTACATTTTATATAACTAGTCATAATTTTAACCAGAAGCATAAAATCTTGATCATAAGATTTTGCTAATGCAAAACGACGATAAAAATCTCAAAGTGAGCTTTCAATATCTTAGTGGTAAAACTGAGTAAAATATTCTTTGCGAGCAAAACAGTGAGGCAGAAACGGCTAGACACATTAAATATTGAAATATGGAGGCTGAGAGGGAGTAACCTGCAATATTCAGGTTGAACTTGGCAGACACCTAGGACGTCTTGTAGATTCAAACCTACGATTGTCCGGTTTGCCAATTTTCAACCGTCTTCTGAAGAAGAAGGTTATCAATTCGTTTGTTAAATTATTTTTATGTTAATTTCCTCGTCTTCGTCATTAACAACCAATTTCGAAAATTGTGTTTTTATTTGGAAGGTTATACTTTCTGATTTGTTCTATAGAAATTACATCAAAATCAGTTCGATAGTTTGGTTTTTAAAACAACATTCGTTTTAAAACAACAACCGTTTTACTTTCATTTGTTACAATAATTCATAGTAAGCCTTAGGTTCATTAAACTAAAATCAATAATTCTTTATCTAAGTTATCTATCAATTTTAACAAAACTAACTTTGATTAAAACCGTTAGTTGAATATTTTAGCACCAATTGTTTGTGCCCGAAAAACAATGCTTTTCATCAATAAACAGTGGTCTTATGGTAATATCTCCATTCAAATGTAAGTTGAATATGGAAACTGACTAATAGACTGCACTCGTGCACTCTAAGCAATTTGAACGGAGACAGTCTTGTAGAAAAGTATGATCACAAATCTTTTCTTCGATTGAAAAGTTTGGCATATCCCAATATTTTTTGTCATTCTCGAAAATAGCGGAAGATCTGAACTCAGCGAGAGCCTTGCCAAATCTCTCAAAGTTGTTTTGTAAGAACATAACATTATATTAGAATCGTAGCGCTTGGAGGCTGTAAAACCATAAACATGGCTGTATTTGGAAAGGAAAGTTTGCTGTGATAATAAAACAATAATAATGTTTGAAAAAGTTTTCGACAGTTGCGTTGTATAGGATGTTAGATTGTGTAACTGTTTTATCTTAAATACTTTTTTCATTTATATCTAGTTACTAAATGTCAGTTACTTCAATTATTTAGATGAGATTATGATCGTTATGATCGTATATGTTGTGGTATCCTTGAATCAGGGAAACACGTAGCCTTTTTGTTACTGATTATATTAATAGTATTATTATGTGATTAGGAAATATTCATGGAAATTCCACACAGCGCCATCTATCCCTTCAATTATTAGGTTCCTCTAAAAATTTCGAAATAGAAAATAACAAAAACCTAAAAAAAAGACCCCTCACCATACAAACATATTTTAAATCAGTACACTAACAAGATCTCATAAGCTTATCTAGCAGTACTTGGTTTAGAAGCTTCTAGACGTATCCCAGTGAGAGTACATGTCTATCGCTTACACCATTTAGCTCTGTACATCCGAGAACGTAAATGACGCGTGCAAGGAAACTCTGAGCAATTTGGCACCAACTTCGAGTGCAAGACGACTGAGCGAAATGTGCGCGACTGTACCGTACAAAATGCTATTTTAGTGAGTATTAATATTGATTATGTCACCGAACGCTTTCATGAAGATAAAGTTGACAACAACGAGTTTGGCATGGCCTAACATTCTTGCTAGGCTATATAATCACAGTTTTAAAGTAAGCAGAGTAGCAGCCTCAAACTCAAACTCCTTCCTTTAGACCTCAAGTAGATGTAATTTGGACATGTAAAATTTTACACAAACAAGTAAACATATTCGTGAGCATATAGCGCGTCTCAGGTCTTTAGGCATATTACATGAACACAGAATGTCAAACCACAGACATGATTTATTTACATGTAAAATTTTGCTAGTCTTATTTGTTAAGTTTACGTCTGTTTCATTCAACCCTAACCGATGAACCCGACGGGAAGAAACAGACAAGAAACCCCTGAGATCTCCCATTCATTAGTAAAAGTGGTTTGATTTTTTTGCAAATGTTCACTCGTTGTTGAAGTAAAGTTTTTTATTACTATTTTAGCGAATGTGGGTGTATAATTTTTTTATATTATTTTCATTACTGTTTGAACTATTTTGTGCTCCATATTAACTTCAATGGGCCGGATGTGCGCTTTGACGCCGCTTCCTATCATTATCAGGAATTTATCGAATCTATTTTCCTCCTTATCACTTCTTAAAGATAAGACAGAGACAGGGAATAGAGAGCAGGTGGTAAATTAAATTTTATGCTGCGACACGATAAAATAGAATGAATTCGATAAACTCAAATTTCCGGTTTTACTATCGTTGAAACTACCTTATCGCCTGTTTTAAAATTGCTATTTTGTATTTGTTGGTTTTTGTTAAGCTACCTACTTTTTACGTCGTAAAATAACTAGCATTAAATAAAAATTACTATGGGAGGTCGAACATTACAAAAACAATTAATGTAATAAAATTAAATACATAAAAATATAATATATAAAACAAATAATATTGTTAAAACTCTCATTTGGAGATTAATTTGACTCTGAAAATTCGTAATGACAAAAAAAAGTGTATCTACCCGTTCACTTTTACTTTTCGAGAGTATCGATCCTAGTATATATGACTATTGAATGACAAACAAAAAAAAATACAATTGTTTAATTCACAAAATTATAGTAATCTTTTGGGATTTGATACCCGCAGAGTCAGCAGAACTTGTGATAAGTTTGTGCGAGGAAGTACTACCACCACACCTGGTAATCCGCAGTGCTGTATACCGATGGACGGGTGTGGTTGCCGGTGAAATTAAAGGTATGAAACGTTACGTCCAGAGTGACGGGCGCAACGCGCGAGGGCTGGAGTCGTAATACTGTTTTTTTATAGGCGGCAGTGATTCCTTCCCATCAGGTGAGCTGTCAGCTAGTCTTATTACTTCAGTCACTTAAAAATAAAACTGAGAAACTAAAATTAGACTCGACTTAAAATGTGGTACAAAATATGCCGTGTCCGAGGCTAGTTTGGAATGTGAGTTGGCTAGTTAAACTTTTTGCAAAAATTCTCAGCTTTTTTAAGGAAATTGCTGCTACATTAAAACGTCTATGCAGTTGCTGACAATGTGTTTTGTGCGCCATTATACCGTGTTGTTTGAAGTGGTGAACGTGTCATTAGGGTTTCTTTGGTAAACAAACTGTTGACGTGTGATTTATTACTCAGAAATTATTGAAACTTGTAATAAAATGTAACATTTTCTTGGCCTTTCGACCATTAATCATCGGAATTGTTGGAGGAAAGGATTTTGATCATGCTTTTGCATGTTCAGTAACATTGATGTATTACAATAATTTATATAAGTAAATCTTTCTTTGCTTTGGTAGGTTTCAAAACTCAAACTAAAAAGAAACGTGGAAATTAAACATGAAAATCACTCAATTGGTAATAAAATCAATACAAATTGACCGTTAAGTTCCATTTCAACTAGCGTCCATGCTTGGGAGGACACGGTAACGACTCTGACTATATTAGCCGATAAGCCATGTTGGAGGACTTTAGGAGTCTTCAAAGCTCCGACTCTAGAGTGAGCCACTCACTCAAATGAAAGAAGATAATGGATATTTCACATAGCGCCATCTAGCCCCAAACTAGACATAGCTTGTACAATGGGAACCAATAGTTAATACTTATATATATTACTATTTTTTGTAAATTGTAATACTAATTGACACATATAAAATTAAGTTTGTCTGGTGTCTGACAAACATTTATGTTATGACATATATGTACATAACATTTATGACATATATGTTTAAATGTCACTCCAGAAATAAATGAATATACCATATTACAGTTCAGAATAAACATTTTACACATATACATTTCCTTATTTTCATACTCATTAGGTTAATTTGGTTCCCATACCCAAACATTCGCATAAGTTCAGCACACTTCGTAAATACGTCCAATTCGCGATACGAAAGCAAAAGCAATAACAATTCCATGCGATCCTCTTCACAAATAAGCGCTGATTTTCCGCAACTTGCCAAAAGCCACCATATCCCAGCCGAGCCGCAGTAATAAAACGCCTTTAGTTATAACTTGCAACGTACGTGACTACCCTGGGATCAATACGGCATCAAAGTAAATGACAATGAATGGGCATGCAGGAAGCAAGTTCAATACGCACTCTGGCCTGATTACAGGCACAATAATTGGGTAGCTTTGGTAATTCGATGATTTATAACCTTCCACAGATAGTTGGCTAGCGTTCCATCTTTTTAATAACATTGGGGCCACGTTGCTTGCGTAGCAACGCGAAGTTTCAGTTGGCAGTAGCTGTAGGTCGTGGGTCGATTCCCACACAGGACAAGCATTTGTGTAACGAACGGTGACGGTTAGTAACATCCATATGTTTGTTCTGTATCTGTGTGACAATATGTATTATATGTATGTATTTACAAGAAATACTATATACTATCAGTTATCTATTACCATAGGATAAGCTATGTTTAGTTTGGGGCTAGAAGACGAGTGAAATGTCCGTGAGTGAAATATTTATTTACTTAACTTCACCATGTTCTTCCGAAGAAGTACTGCCAACACACCTGTTGGTGAGACACCTGCACGGCCGCTAAGCAGTAGCGCTCTCACATGTATGTTCGTGGAAGAGTATGGGTGTAGGTATACAGACGGATGAGATGTAATTTCTTTGCAAGGACAGAAGCAAAATTTAACATAATGTTCGCTATCAAATCCATTTAATTGTAAAAGTAAAGTATCAAATAAAAAAGTATTTAACAAAAGCCATTTTCAACTAAACAGAAAGCCTGACCGAGATCTCTTTCAATACAAAACAGCGGAAATGAATCGCTTAACGCTCAACTAATCTTATTATTTCTTCCTTGTGTCTGAACTATCCTTAAATCGTAAGATCAAAGGACCATTTAGTGGGAAACGTAATTGATGATGTCTTTTGTACATTATTAAACGATTACACATACTTTATTGTCTCTACGAGTATTTAGCTGGCAGGGGTTTGACTACTGGAACCAACTTCAAAAGAGGAGGTATTCGATATGTTTACGGTTCTGGTCAAACATTTTTGTGATGAAAATTATTATTAATCTGTATCTTGTTATGCAGGAGTATTATATGGGACCAAGTAGTCCTGCCATCGAAGCGAGGGGGGGTTTGATCTCCGGCCAGAGCAAACTTTTTGTGATGAGCGTAAAGTTTGCTCTCCGCTTGCGACACACAGAATCACTACCTGCAATGAACATCATTTCCATTGCAGGTAGTGCCGCAAAAAACAGAACCAATGTATTGAATATAAAATATTAAAAGTATACCAACAAGATAATATTATATTTTTATATATTAACAAACTAGGTTAGAACAATTCGTAGAATTCATGTGTTCGAAACGAGGTAACATACGCGATTACGCACAAAATCCGATACGAAATTGCGTAGTTTTGTATCTACCTGTTCGCGTGTTAATTTTCCCAATATTCAGCTTGTTTCGAACTAGGCTGAACTTTGAGCCGAGTCAATTTTAATAGATCATGAATATTTTACCGAGAACATTATTGGAATTTTACCACGTTGACGATGGGGTTCGAGATATAGTTGAAATTCACTGAATATTTTGTTGGAAAACATATGTAATTTTCAGTGAGGATATTAATTGCCGACGTTTGGGAACATTACCTACTTTTATGATATGCAAACTATATCATATCTAGTACCTGGGCCGAAAGAAATTTAAACGGATATTTTGTAAAAAAAAATCTACAAGTAATACAGATACACAGACAAACTTATACAGATAAACTTTTTATACAGACAAAATGTGATCCAAATCATTAGAGCCATTTCCGATATACGCGAACAAATAAGTAGTACAAGAATTGCTTGTTTAAAGTAATAAGATATACCGTAGGGACACTTAGGTTTCGTCCTTTAAACAGTTTATTAATTAGAGGCTGTACATAAGCTTTCTAATTTACAAAAATATAGTCTTTTTATAGTACCTATTATTCTGTACCTATTATGGGTAAAATTCAATGCCAGCCTTGCCTTACTACTTAATAAAACTACCTTTAAAAATATTGATACGAGTAATTAAATCGCGGCTATACAGAGGCTTTTTCAAATATCATGAGAGATATTGTTTGGGTGTATACTATAGTATAATAGTTGCATGATTATTAATTACAATAAAATTAAATAAGGGAACGGGAGACAAATCAATTCAACCGTGAGTGAATTGATAATGATATTAATATTCCATTGAAATTAACTTTCATCAAGTATGATATGTGGGTTCAATTCCCACCCAGGACAACCATGTGTGATGAACATAGATGTTTGTTCTGGATGTTAATATGTATTAAATGTGAATATTTACAAAAATACTATATGGTATGAGTATTCTATCAGTTATCTATTTCCCGTGTTAAAAGCTGTGCTTAGTTTGAAGCTAGATGGCTAGATTATCATACCAAACTAGAATAATAGCAGAAGAAATATAACAACAACTTGATATATCAAGTTGATAATTATTATACTAACACCGAGAGATGAATACTCTTTAAATTGCTATAAATATTGCGTATGTGAACTGAAAATTATACTGTTATAAAATCTAAATATTGTGGCTGCTCTAACAAATTACCACTAGTAAAGTCTAAACCACTTTTAACAAAGGTTTTTTATGTGAGGTGGGCATGCGGTTAAGATTTTATCATACCAAATCTTCTTCTTTTCGTGTGACAAAGTGGCCAACTCTGGTTTTGGAGTTTTTAAGACACCCGAAAGCCTCCACCATGGCTTACCGACTAGAATAGCCAGGGCCGACATCTTAACGTGCCCTCCGAAGTACGAAAGCGCTCAATTAAAATGCCGCTAAATTATCACCTATAGAAATAAATAAACATGCTTGCAATACATTTTGGTACTGCAACATACGTTGCCGATCCATCAGATCTAGAATATCTCTCTATAAAGTCACATAAAATAAAACACCAAAGTTGCTACAAATCCTATTTTCCTAATACCCTTAGATGCAATCGCATAGCCTCAAGACAGTCAGCGAAATCTGACAAAGCATCTCTGGGATTAGACACCCCCTGGATAGCGAGCGTTAGCTGCATTACATTACGTCACTGATGAAAAGGAGAAAAATGGATCCCATTCGGTCCTTACACTCGTATGTAAACCAAAAACTTAAATATTTATTGAATGAATGGTGATAACTATAAACGGTGGAAATAAACCGGCTAGATTATTCGTACTAATAATAATATTATTGTTTTTAAATAGGTCTGACCGCGATTGCAATCCCTGCAGGCTAACTATTCGCATTAAAAATAAAAAACACATTAAAATAACGGTTTTTGCCATTGTCTTTATGAGTTTTTTAATGGCAAATTTATCATCAAAGCTAATAGAAAAAAATATCCTAACAAATGAAGTGTATTTTTTACAACAAAAGTAAGACTGAGTAGTGTACCTACAACTTCAACGCAAACAATTTTTAAAAATACAATTTTGAAGGTTTAGGTTTGTTACCATTACTATATTTTTGTTTAAGATTATTATATTCAAATAAATTGATCGATTTTATGTATAGATATTACTTATTCTATAAAGACAAGTGAAATATAGGTTTCGATCTACCATGGAAGCCCAATCTAGATTGGTAGATGTCTCAAGTCTTCAATTTTGGTTCTAGGACTCGTCATGTATCGTCGATTTCGTCGTGAAGTTTTCTTTAGAACACATAAACTTTTCAAACTACAGTACTCTTTGGTACACCTCTGGGTTTCAGCCAGCGATTGAATGTTGACATCTGTAGC
This sequence comes from Aplocera efformata, assembly GCA_921293045.1. Lineage (NCBI taxonomy): Eukaryota > Metazoa > Arthropoda > Insecta > Lepidoptera > Geometridae > Aplocera > Aplocera efformata. The sequence goes on from OV121045.1 coordinate 3,453,020, forward strand.
CCTGGGCTACGTCGATCACGTACCCTTTACATTTATTTGACTGGACAATATTTTGTTGGTCACAGATGGCCTTGGCAACTTTATACGTACTTTTGGCGAGAGCGGAACGCCCTCAGCCGGGCCCTTTGGGTACCGAGCACTAAAAAAGTTTTACTGTTTTTCCCTCAATATTTTGTGAGAATGGCTATAAACTGGCTAGTGCAGGTCGCACATAAACATCTCCATCATCACTCTGAATGTGTGTTACTTCCTTAAATCTTGTGGCATTTCTAAATACGAGTTGTGTCAAGAGTGAATTCTCTGTACTAGTTTTATTAGAGGGCTAATACAAAATAACAATAATAATCCCGTATCTTTTCCCGTTTCACCTCTACCCAATTACATTCCCGTCATTAGTCCAATAATGAACTCGTCAACCAACAGGCGGTAAGTTCTCATTAAAGGTTCAGATAAGATAAAAACGCGGCCCGTTTCTTCCCTTATCTTTGTGTCAAAATATTTTACGTCCCGCGATTACTTTGAGCGGGCAAAACACTAAACCGGTGTCCATTATTATGATTATTTTATGATCTGAGAAGGAGCAAAAAGGTCACTCTAATTTATTATTTATATCATGATATTATTCGGGGATTTGGGTTTTCATCTTTGGAGTAGCAGTATCCATCGGTTTAGCGGTGAGATATCAAATCACTATCAAATTCATAATTCTGCTCTGCCTTCTGTACTGTAGGTCTTTCGTTCGATTTCCACCCGGTCCAATAATTTGTGCGACGATCATAAATGTTTGTTTTGAGTCTGGGTATTAATATGTACTGATTAAAAAAAGTTATTTTTAAGTAATCTACCAGTATATTTATCAGTAATCTGGTACTTATAATCTATGCCCAGTGTAGACGGCGTGTATGAAATATCCAGTCTTATTCGTCTATTTATAGATCGTTCTCAAACATCCTGATGTGATGATTATATATATCAGGTAGTTTGGCAACAATAACGTAGCTTTTGTTTTTAAACACAACATTTTCATTACGAAAGTCCCCGTATGAAATTACAGGGAAAGTCCATCAACAATTTTACATGTAAACATTTGTATTCCGATTGTATGCATATTTTGCCGTCATGAAAATTATGCATGCATTTGTTCATGAAAGAACTTTCTCGGTTAGCTCAGGTACAAAAGTTATTGCATACATCTTCCGTTTATTATTTCAATTTCTTGTTATTTGTTGTAGGCTTGGCCATAAATTTTTTATATAAAAGTGCTCTCGTAAAATTTTTCATAGAAAGAAAAGAAAGAAAGAAGAAAGAAAGAAAGGAAGATCACATAAACCTTTTTTAATTTTTTTTTATCAATATGCAACCTTTTACCTTTATTGGCCATTATTATTACTATTATATCATATATGTCATATTTCATAATATATTCTTATCATATTATATTACTTTCACTCCTGTCTAGGGGTCTCTTGGTGGCAAGTACCTAAACACTGTCAATGAATCTCTCAAGGCTACATTGTTACGAAAGAAAAATATAGTGCACAATTAGAACTTCGAACAAAATGGTTGCTATAAATTGTCCAAAGTGACCAATTAGATGACTATCTTTAGAAAGTACTTAATGGTCTCTTTTTATGATGTAAAGGTGTCAGCTGCCATTGTTGTTTCCTCGAAACTCCAAAGTTTGTCCAAATTGAGGTAATTTCAGTGCTATCCATAATGAGATTTTAATTCCTGAGTCTCGGAGACACCTTTTGAAATGATGACTGAGTGTTTTGATTGTTTTATGTAGCCCTGTTATTCAAATAAAACATTAAAACATTAAAGTTCTTCTTTGTTGTTTTTATTAAGTAGTGGAACTTGTAGTTCTTACAGTCATTACAATAAGGTCAAGAGAACTCTTGTCTCTCATGTTTATAACAGACAAGATTTTTTTTTATGTAGTCCATACTTTCAATCTCACAAAGCGTTTTGTAAGAGAGTTTTTAAATAATCTTTTTTAGCTTATCTGTCGTTGATATGAAAGTATTTTTTACCCGACTGCGCCAGAAATTATTAAATTTACTGTAGGGGCTTCTAACACTCTTTTTGCAGGTACAAACCAAAAAAATTTTTTTCAAAGTATGATTTTAGGTAAATGATCTATCTCACTTGCAATCCAGGGTTTGCGTCAATCTAAATACAATTTAAAAAATATCCACCTAACATCAGGTTATCAGGACAGTTAATCAACAAACTCAACCTCTACTAATCCAACCAAATCCAAAAATGAAATGTATAAAAAACAAAAATCTAATAGTTTAACCGTTTTAATGACTTGTTGTTCGTGTGAAGAATTCTCTAATTGATACAATAAATAACACTTTGAAATGTCTTTCGGCGTCTGTTATATAGGTAGAAACAGGATGATGTTGATGATCAAGATAAAGCTGAGAACAAAACACATACTTGAATAAAACATATACACTTTCATTGAAATTCTCTACTTCAATCTGGATAAGTTTTGACAAATAAATACAATACATTCGAAACGAGTGTGAAGTTGATTTTTCTTATCTGAAGTATTTTTTCTTAGGCCGCAATTAAATATATTTTATAAATATAATCATACTAGCTACCCACACCGGCTTCGCGTGGGTGTCAATACCATCCACATTTCTGACGTATAACGTGTTTTTTTTTTTTAATTATTTTTATAGCGTTATTTATCTTTGTCCTGACAATTACGAATACATCAAAAAAGAAAATCATTTAAGCCGTTCTCAAGTGCTCAACTCATACATTTGGCAATTTTTTTTTAATATAACTTTTACATGTTAAGTCGCATAATATAAGATATGGTATTCAAAAACGTAGGATTTTATTCCCCTTTCTAATACTTTTGACACCGCCTATCCAAAGTTTGCCTGGAAGAGATCGCTTTTAGTGTTAAGGCCGGCCATTACGCCACCATTTTTCAATGAGGTTTTATGTATAAGGTGTATACAATAAAGAGATATCTTGTCGAAAGACGTAAGAAAATAACACAGTATTTATAAAAACGTTCCTTCTCTATTACATAATTAAGAATTCATCCATCTGTTTTCGTATTTCCGATAGCAATCACAGCAGTAATATGAAGAAATAATTTATATGAGTAACTTAGAACACAATGCTCATAATTTCCGCTAGTCAGCATTAGCATCTAAAGAAGTGAAATACAGTTTTCCAATTCGGAACATTAAAGTGTATTCTCAAGTATAAAGTTTTCTATCTAATCTAGTAATATTAAATCAAAAGCATAGTATTTTCACCTCAACCTGTACAATGTAAAGAAATCTGAGATGTGGAGATTTATTCGAATTAAAACAGTTTTTTATTGGCCCTTTATGATATCATAATCATTTGAATATGCCAGGAAATGCTTGACTATTGTTTGTATTTAGATACAGTTATTAATTCAATAATTTTTATAGTCGTTTTAAGACCAATTTCCGTCCGTGAATTAAATAATTGTGTCTTCATCAATTCGATTTCAACAGTGTAGTGTGCTACAGTTTGGATCAAGATTATTTTTGTTGCAATTACTACTTTAACAACTTAATCATGGGTATTTTTAACAGCAGTAAAAGCGCAGTTGAGTAGAATCAAAGCTATATCTGCTCATTTTATCAAAAAATAGTAGGTATTTAATATGGCCGTATAGGGAATTTTAGATCATGATACATTTTCATCGTAGATGACAATCTACATTATGTGAAATAAAAAATATAGCATTATTTTTTTAGTATAATGTCATTCAGACTAAATCCTATGCTAATATTTCAAGTCAAAATACTTTATTTCCACGGAAATAAAGTATTTTGACCGGCTTCAGGCAGAGCTACTACCAACTAAGCCACGGAGCCGTCTAATAAATCTTATATACTTAAGTAGAACATATCGTTGTCCAAAACACAATTATGTACAAAGCCACAAGTTTAGTGGCAAATTGATAACTTGAAGGTAGTTCTCGATATTCCTTTCATTATGGTGTTCTCAAGTTTAGAACCAACAGATCCATTTTGATGTATTGTCGATATATGCTAGTAATAATCTTAAAAACAATTTTTTACATTTCCACGTACCTAGATATAATGTTGCTCGTGTCCGTAAGTGAATACCCCGTGGGTCCCTAGGTGGTGCTAAAAGAGCAACCCATAGTAGCAGTAGAACTTGTGCCTAGTTCGTCTGGAAAAGTACTGCCACCAGACTTAGTATTGCGCTGTCAAGAAGTGGTGCACTCGCATTACTGTGTTCCGTGACGGGTGTAATCACAGGCGCATCAGACTTGATGTCCCCGTCTCGGATGACAGGTGCAAGGCGATGCGACTTGGGTCTTCTCATACTTGTGTCGAGAGGCCTGACTCGTATTATTGTTGTTATGAGCGAAGGTCACCTCTTAAATCACGTGGGCCTTCAGCTTCAGCCCTAACGGTACATTAGAAAAAATATATATTAACAGAAGGATTTTTCTAAAATATCTTCCTACAATTTCGATTCGTATTATATCTCCACGAAAAATTCTACTATCGGTATTTCAAGATTTCTCACGTACTCTTGCACTTTCGTGTTCGACCGAGCAGGTGACCTAAAGCAATAAGTACTCAACAACGGAAGCATAAAATTTCCCGTGGGACTTCATTGAAGATCGATATGTGCTTCAACTCTTTTGTCGGTATATGTCTATTGTAGACGTAAGTGATCTCGATTATATATCGAAATCGACAGAGTTGCATTCAATTTGACATACGGTGATATTATTTGTAGAGCAAGGCTGACAAGGGTTTTATTTTTAATTGTTTTTTTGTTATATTACAAAAGATTTTACTGGTTTACGTGTATGTGGGATTCATGTTTATCTAGTGTCAACTCTATATTGCCTACTGATAACTTGTGGTATAATATATCGATAAGCCATGTCGGAGGGCCTTAGGCAGTTTGAGAACTCCAATACCAAAGGACACTAACTCACACGGAAGAAGAAGACTTGAGGTTCGTCGCGACAAAACAATCACATTTGACATTATTTCTAAAATAATACAAAAAGATTTTTAGATTTTTTTTGTGCTTAATCGTTTGCCTTTAAGGGCTTTTCCGTATCATCCAATGTATTCAAATAATGATAAATAACATGATCAAAAGTTTCCAATTCACATTCTCAAACCATCACCAATTTGGAAAGAATTCAAACTTTTATATCCGCCGTAACTCCGACTCCGTTCATCACAGCATCATTAAATTAATCTGAATCATCTCTAATACGAACCTTTCAGTCCCCACGCCTCGTTTTGTTTATTACAATATTAAGAGGGACTAATTCACTGTCACATTAAGTCACCTATTCGTTGACAACTGTGTAAGATACACTTTTTACTACTCACCCAATGGTATTTATGACGTTTGTCACTCATACACTGAGGCCAATAAAATGGTGCACGTCTTACTTTATGACAGTGCGATCAGAAAATGTAATGTTTACGATATCTTTGTAGATTATTTATTAGGTATCCGATTGGGAATCATTAACACTTTATTCTAAGTAAGCCGTAAAAGTGTCAGGTTATTAATGCGACTGGGAAACCTTTAGTATGCCACATTTGGTTGGTTTTTTTACTGCGTCCATCACACTTATATAAAAGCGAAAATTTGTATGTATGCGTTTCTCTGTGTGTGTAGTGCATGTTTGTTACTTCACGCTCAAACACGATTTGGATGAAATTTGGTTCGAGTATAGCTTATATCCTGTATTAACACATTAGCTTTTGATGCCGGAAAACCGCGGGTAATGCTGTGGGGCGTAGCTAGTAAGGAAATTATATTCTATGAACAATCCAGATAAGAAAAAAAAATGTGGTTGGAGTAACTTAACTTCAGGTGTCCAAAATCCAAAAACAAACTAATTAACATAAATTGATTTGAATCACTTTCGTTTAAGTTAATTATCGATTAAAACACATTAGAATATTATATTTTATTTTTCTCAGAAGTATCACGTCTCTTGAGTGCTACTCGTATACATAATCTAAATAACATATATTAATCTGTGAATCTACTCAGCCTACATATTCGCTCACTACTAGAGACGTCACCAATAATAACGGTAAACACAAAATTATCGATACACTCAATCCGCTCCTTGTGTAAATTGATACACTAGAGATAAAAGAAATTCGTCAATATAAATACACTTTCCTAGGAAAGGTCTCGTAAGTGATATGATGTTGACTCGAAATGTAGGAGGGACAGCATGTTTGCTCTCACTACAATCTGAGATTGGTAATAAGATGCGACACATGTATTATCCCGATTAAATCCCCTCAGAAAGGGGGCTTAAATAGTGATGTCTTTATGTGATGGCCCTCAATGATATCTGATCCCTCGCTATCGATAAGCGATAGGAAATCGAGAAAAAGGTTCTGGTGACAAATAATAGAATGTACAAGTTATGTTACTGTGATTCAGTGTCATAATCGTTTTGTAAGTTTGAAATATTCTGAGTATTATGTTACTTATTTAAATTATGAATTGATATTGTAGGATTAATTTTTAAATTATTCATGATTCTCATACTGTATTCATGTAATGATAGGTAGAAGATATGACGATAAATGTGAAATGATGCTTAGTATGGTTAGTTTTACAATTTCCAGAAACTATTTGTGAAACAAAGTTACTTTCCCAACTTGATGTTTATGGTAAAAAATTGTCATTGAATTGAAAATTTAAATGTCTATGTATATCCATAATAACTTTTCCTAACTATAAATTTAATAAAAATCACTAATTAGCATGAAATGTTTGTCCATTGGACAATATATTATAATTAGCCGGCCGCTGGTTTTCTTAACATATATTGATAAACAAAAAAACCTTATACAACCAGAATTGAGAGCCTCTCTTTTTGATGTCGGTTAAAACCTAAGATGCAAGAGATTTAAACTAGCTTTTATTATGGTACCATCCCCTCATGTTTCCATGGAGGTGATATATACTTATATAGTATATAATAAGATAGTAGATATGGATATAGAGTAGATCTGAATCTGCTCTGTACAACTGAGAGTGCATGGATTCTAATTAACTTTGCTAATAAAAAAAATCCGCCTACCAGAATTTGAATCGGTCTCCGTCTCCGAAGTTACCTAGTCCAGTAGAATTTGCACAGAACATAAAACCTTTTCGATTATTATCTGAGAAGACTATTCCATCGATACCCACCGTTAGCCCCACACTAGCCAATGATTGATCACCGAGCGTCCCAAGCTTGCTTGTCAAGACGAAGAATAACATTGTTAGTGCTCTTGTAAACGTCTCGACGATGCAAAATCCTCTTACAGCCGCGCCTACGGAGCGTAACTACGAAGATGGATTTTGAAATTGTGTTCCGTGAAGTTTGTCTTTTCACATACTTTGCTATGAAAATGTGTGCCTTTGCCAATACCAGTTAACTCATTACAGACAATATGATTACAATGGAGGAAAATAATGGAGTAATAGCATTTTTTACTCCGTAAATTAGTGGTTAGTCCTGCCTTCGAAGCGAGGGGTCTCTGGGCAGATGAGCGTGTGATGAGTGATGAGCGTAAAGTTTGTTCCCGGGTTTGGTGTTTGTTTTGTGTTTTGGTGTTTGTCTTATTACTTTATACGTTCTATTTTATCACATTTTAATTGAAAAATGAAATATTTAATTGAAATAAACGTTTGCTAACTGTCAAATTTACATACTGACTGGCCTCACAGCGCCGTTGGGTAGCTCTGCCTTCTGCGCAGTGGGTTCGATTCCAACTCAAGACAAAAATTTGTGTGACTTGTTTTGTCGGAGATACTATGTATTATAAGTTACAAAAAAAAGTTCATGAATATTTAATCAATAACTTAAGTTATTTTTAGGCAAATATTTCATTCTTATTTTCAACATCAAAGAAAGTATTTGAACAATGGTTATAGTAAATTGTTGACACAATTTTGATGGTTAGATACATTAATGATACGAGAAAGGCGTTGTGAAAGAGGCAGAGAACATAAAATTAACATAACAAGCAACAGAAAAATTAACAATAATAATGAATATCATGAATAAAATTACGAACACACATATTAATTGAGCACGAACAAAAGATATCCAAACAAAGAATTGTGGAAAAATACAATTTGTATTCCGTTTTATTTAATCCAAACCAAATGAACGAAATCACACGATTGATAATAAGCAAAATACCTGTAAGGTATTCGTAGTTATTATTATTATTTGGTATGGAAGCGTCTGCTTACATCTTAAATACTTTATATGAGCAATTCTTGTATATTTATTTATTTATTTCGCGATGTAGGAAATGGCTCTAAAGATTAGGATGAAATTTTGTGATTAAATAGGATTTTGCTGTATTTTGCTGTTTACCTTAAACAGCAAAAACTTAAAATTTTCTTGTAAAATCGTATATTTTTACGAAAAAAAAAAACGTTTTTTTTATGATAAACTATGCTGAAAATGTAAAACAGCGCCATCTCGAAATTTATAGGTACTTACCTTAAATTATAAATTTTTGAAGTATCTGTACTACTGTACACGATTTAAAAAAAGACTATTTAAATTCAATCGTGAAATAAAAACACAGGTTATCACAACACCGGCGACAGAGCTTAAGTGGTGTCCATAATTTTAAATGATAATGTGAATTGAATCTTATCTATGTAATGCAGTCCAATGTCACGGCTTCCGAGAATTCCACTTAAGTATTTCAATATTCTGCCCGATCGAGTATTTAAGTTTTGAACTGCGTTTTACAATTCAACTGCATTTGATGGACGGTAAATATTATTATAAACAATATTAGTGGTAAGTGGCGACCCCCACCCATCACAACTGTAAAGCGACTCAATATAAGATTTGGATCTTAGACTGAGTTGCACTCATCCTGCTGCGTCCATCACCCAAGACTGGGATGATACGTCTCATGCGCATGTGATTTCACCGGCACCCACACTATTTTACTGGCTTCTAATGCGAGCACTACTGTTTGACAGCAGATTCCAACTTGGCATCAACGGAGTCGTGAGGCCAGACAATAATATATTACAAGGATTTTTCAAATGTCTTGATCAATCACGAGATGATTCTTTTGATTCGCAAATGTTATTGCGTACTTTGACAGAGATGACTTGCAAATCGGTTATCACTTTAATCGTTGCTAAAAAGACGCCCTATGGTCCGTTCGGCTAATCTGGACGAAGACCGATTGGTAGGTATTATTAGCAATGGTAATATCATGTAACCGTTTTGAACGTGTTACATGCAAAAAGCTTTCGAGATTGAATGTATGATGGCTTTGGAAGGCAAGCAGTTGACGGCAGTATCGTTTTTGAAATTTTAATCACGAAAAAAAAATCCTTTCAACTATCGAAATTGTTTGGTGCATGTTTAATGTACTAAAACAGAGTGCATAGCATAAAAAATATTTTTACAATCATTTTTACAATAAACGGAAAGATTTTTTACAATAAACGGAAAGGTTTGAGGCATAGGTAGAAACATTTTTGATGTTTTGTAGAGGATTTTGAGGAGACTTGATTCTACCAGCAAAACTGTTTTAACAAGGCTAAGTTTTCTACCAGGAGTAGATACAAGGACAACTCACTTATCACTACATATAAGACCGCTGTCCCAAAGTAGCATAGTATTTTTTTTTTAATAAGCTACCATCTAAAAATTCTGTTGGTGTACAATAAAGTATTCATTCATTAATTCATTCACTCTTCTCATGTTAGAATGCACCCAGGTTTCAGAAACTCAATTTACGCATTACGCAATTACCAATTATATCTTTTGATCCTTAAGTAAAACCGTATCCACGTTTGTCACGAAACCCTTTGAAGTCTCCGTCGGTGGTCTAGTAGTTTGTTCCTTTTCTACAGTCCACGTCTTGCATATGGCTTCCTATATCCATTATGGGATCAGACGGCCATTATGCTAAACGATAGAGCTAAACGAATTTTCTGGTTTACAAGTTTATTGGTTTTATTGCACTATTGATATTTATTGTTTGTAAAGAATGGCTTTAACCGAATTAAAAAAGGAGGAGGTCATCAATTCGGATGTACTATAACGGTTAAGGTACCTGCCCTTACTGCCCCGTCTCAAAAATCTACCCTGAATATATATATTTTTTTATGTATGTTCTCCGTTTTCTCCGTCATTTATCAACCGGATCAATCAATTTGGATTTTTTTTTATTTGGAAAGTTAATTATGCTTTCAGATTGATCCCATAGAATTTTTATCAAAATAACTGGAAATAACAATATATCATCGAAGTATTTTGCTACTTTGAAAGTATTAAAGTTATGAACCGGTGAAATTAAAGGCGTAACATCCCCGTCTTTTTATGGTGGGACTTCTCGTATTTTAGTAAAGGAAGACCTGAGTCGTATATTTGTTTATAGGCGGTAATAATCACTTAACACCAAAAGGGCCGAAAGCTCGGACGCTAAAAATGTTACGTAACCCTGAAACCACAGACTGGACAAATCATATTATCACCGTAGCGGAACCCGAAATGTTTCTCTTAACAAGACTATTTTAAGAATTTCAGATGACTGACGTTTATTACTTGACTTGTCTTCACTTAAGACTTTACGATGCCATCACGGTAAATTTTCACTGGAGCGTTTTGACTTCCAAATCTATCTTTTTCGTACAGCTTAATATTGCCCGTAAGAAATTACCTGGAACAAAAGAATAAATACTTAATTGTTAAATATTTAATTAACAAGATTGATAAAAAAAAATAAACAATTATAATACAACTTTAAAATAATGGAATTGGGTCAGTTTCTATAATATGTAACACATAAAATAGCCCAAAATAAAATTTTCAAGACTCGTAAACACATAAGAATGCCAAGATGGCCTGATAAACAGAAACAAATAAGAACTAAACATAAAAGTCGGAATAGTCTACAACCCACAGCTTAACTGCACTTGAGACAAACCTATTACTAGGATATTATACTCAGGTAGCTATTATATATTTTATAAAAGTAGCTTCATAAACAAAAGTATTAAATAATAAAATTCTTCTCAAGAATATTGCGCTACTGAATATTGGAAATTATGATTGACTTTTCTGCAGTTTTATACACGTTTTTGTAAGTGTCACTACTTTGACGGGATATAGCCACTAGTCCACCTTAACTTAAGTGGTTACTGCCATCCATAAACGAAAAATGACTGCAGGCCTCCCTTAAGTATGAGAAGTCCCAAGTCACAGTATGTTGCGCCTGTCACAATGCGACGGGGATCTTATGTGCCTGTAATTTCACCGGTAAATCACCATTCTTTTAATTATTCTTTCTTTGTTTATTGACGTCGCAGTACGGTTTTATAATAAATAGTATGGAATGCGAATAATGTCTGAACAATTCACGAATTTCATATTCATTTAATTCAATTCAATTGTACTCTTCATATATTTAGAGACTAGTCTTAACAAGTTACGACATGTTTAAATTGAGGCGTAGGAATTTTCACATATGAAAACCGACAAAACAAGTTGTTCTAAAGAGATGACATGCATCAATTAACTATTATATATAAAAATGTGATGTGATTTGGCCTGTGTATTTACCTTATATACACGGACCAAATCACATCGTTAAAAGTAACATGTTATAAGTAATTCCATTTTCATGGCCCATCTTCTTACAGAAATATAATTTCCAGACAGACGAGAGAAAATCTTCATATAAATGTGAGTAAAAGCTAGCAAACCAATAAAATTTTTATAACACCTTATTCTGGATAATACTGTCGAAATCGAGGTAGTTATCGAATTGCGTTTCGCGTACCAATTGGCGATTCGTTGAAACGCTTTTTTCCACCTTAATTTCGTTATTGAACCTTTTTGGGTACCGTTAAAACTCTGTCTCACTTTTGGATGGAAAATTTTCTTAAAAAAGAACTTTATTCGCTGGCTGTTGGATTCAATATCGCTTGTGTTCCGAGACTGTCGGCGGGAAGTGTCAATTTTAAGTCGATTCAAATTGAATGTAAGTTGTCACGTACAGACTACAGCTGAATGCTTACGTGAGATCCACAGTATAGCATGTAGTGTTACTGCTTTGCCTTACTGCATGGTGGCTCCACTGTTTATTCTGTTATTCATGCATAAAAACTTTTCAATTTATTTTTATTGCCAGCGATGTGTGGGACGATAATGTGACTCGATTATTCGAGTCACTCGAATGATAATTGTTAGTGAGTTTGAGCGGACGTATTCAGTTTTTCTAGAACAACAATTACTATTAATTAACGTTTTCTACAGTTTTCAAGCGACATTTGATGTTTTAAATTAAAAAACTTGCTTTTTGGGAACACATGATACTTGAGAGTTTGCTTTTCCAATTCGGAAATCTATTTCGTACTTTGAAACGGAAAAGCGAAGACGTTAGGAACTAGAAACTTCTGAACAAATGAGACAGGACATAACTTTAGTTTAAATTTGCTCCAATTTCGATTCTAAAGCACTATACAGAATTTTTCGAGTACCTATGTGCCCATGGGTATTTGTGATCACATTAAGTTCATCCTGACACTAGAGGAGTGTTATAAGTTTGTAGTGTGTATCTGTGTGTGTTTATATGTATATCTGTGTATGTGTTTGGCATCATAGCTCCCAAACGAATGGACCGATTTTGATGCGTTTTTTTTTCTGTTTAAAAGCTGACGTAGTCAAAATGGTTCTGAGCTATAATATAATTTATGAAGATCTGTTCAGGCGTTTCATGTTCATCAGTACATTACTATTACCAAGTCGAGGGTTTATACATTTACGTAAAATGCACTTGTACTCTGTATTATAAAAACGTCATACCGTACCAATTTATGTTCATGACGACCAGTTTACTCTCAATAGGTGAGAACAGTCTTGGGTGTTTGTCTTGCGTTTCTGTGTTTGTCCATGATATCTGTGATACAGGGAATCCTAGTGCAGAGGTATGAGTGTGTAAACATTTTTTTTTTGTTTTCAGCTCTGTTAAAACTTTTGCTCTGGTGACTAAGATTCTATTAACTTTCGTAAGCCTGTTCTGAATCTAATTTATTTTATGGCTATATACTCTAGGCCTTGTGGATCCTTTTCCTTTTACCATTTTGAACAGAGGGTGGGATAAGGGGTCTGGGGGGGTGCGTATTAAAAGTTAAATACTCATTGGTTTAAATTGGATTCAAACCACCTACCTCGAAATTCCGTACCAGTTCTCAATAATAACATAATTTTGGAAAAACTATGGTTGTGACAACTGTTTAACTTATAAAATAAAGTAAATATAAGTTAATTCATATTGAAGGAAACAGAAGTAGAAAAATATTGCAAAGTATGACGTATAACTGAAATAACTTTTACTCTATCATATCCCTAAACTAGGATTCCCTTCGTCGCAGGTGGCATGGACAAACACACTCAAGACCCGGAACAAACTATACCGTTATCACATAAAGTCTGCCCCAGCCGGGAATCCAACCTGGGACCCCTCGATTAGAAAACAGTGCTACTACCTACTGGGAAAAACCGTCAAAACACCAATTAAAAATGAATTCCCTTTTACGTTTAAAAAGCTTGCATTCTGCACACCACGCAAACGGTGCGTTCAATCCGATATCGCTTTAGAACACAACGAAAGCAATACAAAACAAAAAAGAAATAATAAATTTATTCTAGCTTAAGCTCTCTTCTGACAGTGTATAGTATAGACATGCTTATTCGCAAGAAGGGTCATATTTTCTTTTCGTGCGAACAAGTAGAAAATTTAGGTGTCGAAGGTTTTTCCGCCTTGTTCATGGAATGAAATTCAAGGAAAGATTCAAAATTGTCACCTATCCAACTACTGAAAATATATGTTGTTTACCTGTGAAAAGCATGTAATTAATGTTTGCCACGAGTGCTTCATGCTATTTTTGAATATTAAGCGGATACAGTCTTATGACAAAAATAATTCAATGAAACATTAATTCATTTTCGTTCAAGAATCATGAATATTTCAAGATTTATGTACCTGTAGTTATGTTAGTAGAAAAATTTATATGTTTGGATTACGAGCTGTCAAGCGCAGTTTGTGTAACTTGTACTGTAACCCTATGTATTTTTAAAGATATTTTGCAAAGTTAACTTTTTATAATTAGGTCACTTAAAATTGGAATATTCTTAAATGTTATACAAATTATAATGTAGGCATTTAGACTTGATTTTTATTAAATGAAAAATATAAATTGTACTTTGAAAAAATGACTAATCAGATCATTAGAAGTAGACTCTAGGGTTTATGATGAGTAAAATTTAGAATCCGTTACTGTACATTGTCTGAACGCGGCTTTATTGCTTGACAATACTTAGGTGTGGAGTGGAGCGGGCGACATTGCAATAAAACACTTTGAGTACCGTGTTGTTATAGAAACTCATTTTTTACTGATTTATGATATCCTTAGTGCGAGTTTAACCCTTCATTCTTCATAAATGGTTTAGTGGCACTGGTGCTACTTTTTGCTTACCCGACTGCGCTAGAAGGAGGGTTTTGTTTTTCGAGTTATGAAGCATAGATGGCTTAATGGATTTTAGCTTGACAGGTGTCTTTAGATTCGTCTTAGTTGTGAGAGTGGCACTAGTTATATCAAAATTATACAAATTAAAATAGGATTTTGGCGCCATATTACAAATGACCTCTAATTTTTTTTCTTAAAAAACGAGTTATGCGGTTAATAAATGTTTTTTTTTATAAGGGTTTTATAAAATACAAGTTATATGGTTACGTATGGCTTAAAAAACAAAATACAAGTTATATGTAATTTAGTATTTTTCACGAAATAGGTTTTATGTCTTTTACAATAATTTTCTTGCTAAGAGTAATACTAGAAAAATAATTTCGAATTTTATCGAAGAGCTTTCGGTGAAGATTGCCCTGTAGTCTACATGTCCGGCCGGTTACTCAATGGATGGGAAACCATTTAGTATCATTTGAAGTGAGCGTTTCTACGCTTCGGTTCTTTTGCTAAGCATTTGAACATGTAC
This sequence comes from Aplocera efformata, assembly GCA_921293045.1. Classification (NCBI taxonomy): domain Eukaryota; kingdom Metazoa; phylum Arthropoda; class Insecta; order Lepidoptera; family Geometridae; genus Aplocera; species Aplocera efformata. Next base: position 3,468,096 of record OV121045.1, read on the forward strand.
TACCCACGTTTAAACGCTTAGAACTCCTTTATGCGATTTTCACCACGTTGTATAAGCTCAAGATAATTGTTATTTGTTCATAATATTTATCACCATAAGAGACCAACTGACACAGCTCCATAGCTTAATTGGCCCTGCCTTCAAAACCGGGTTTGATTCCAGTCCGAGGCAAACTTTGTGTAAAGTTTGTTCCCGGATCTTGGGTGTTTGTCTTATGTCTCTATGTCTGCCCATGCAACTTGCCATTATGTCAATTTACAAAAGAAATTTTCAAAGTTCCTATATTTATACAATTAGAAGTTCTTTACGCTCAGATGTCGCTCTAAATAAAAGCACAAAAATTATATCTCTCTGAATTAAACATTACGAAAAACGATACTTTAAATTGTTTTATTCTGTGTAGTCAGATTGCAAACGCAAAGAAAACAAAGCGAAGCGGTAACCCGATTTAATTGGCTCGCACCAAGAACATGACCATTGCTTCTGAGAATGCTTTTGTGCAGGTAAAAGGAAACACCTTGTTCATTCTTGATACAAGGTGGCTATTATATTATTTTATGCGTATGTGGACGGATCGAGCTGAGGGCCCACCTGGTGGTAAGTGGCAACCCCGTTCACGATTACAGTAATGCGACTCAGTGTAAAATTTGGATCTTACACTGAGTCGCATTCATCTTGCGTCCATCACCCGAGACGGGGATGATACGTCTCATGCGCATCTGATTTTAATGCATCAAATAAAACTAAGTATTCAAGGCAGTTTATTCGATTTTTAAATCAGAGAAACCTTATTGATACCAAAGATAAATATACAGCTATTTAGAAAAAGCTATATGGCTATTTTCTTTTCACTATGTCTTAACGTAGGTTGGCGTGCTGCAACATGATTGTGTGTTGCATTTGTTAGACAATTTCGATAAATATCTTCGAAGAAGCAATAGCAAGTGATAGATTCCATGTACAATTTTAATAAGATTGTAGTTTCTCGTAAGTACCTACTTATAAATGTATCGAAGAATCTTTTGCTTTTGAAATTCTGTTTGGATCGTCATCGACTTATACGTTTTTATTGTTTTTTACAATCAGACAGATGAAAAACTTTTTTTGTTCACCACAATTATTTAAAACAAATAACAATATATAAGTAGTTATCAATGCCATGTGAAGTAGAATGGTGGCTTTATTTCTTGAAGAAATCTCTTCCAGGTAACCATGTAATTATGGGAAATATGTAATAATAATCCATTTCATATTTTAAACCGAGTGATTTTTATTCATTTGGTTTTATATGTATAAAAAACAAACTGAATTTTTCACACGAGTAGTCAATAGACTTTCAATATAAATAATGATAAGAATCATTGCCGAATCACACGAAACGGGAAAAAAAGATTGTATTACCTATTTTGTCAGGAAACGTTGTATTACATCACAAAGACGCGGACACGAAAGAGGAAAACTCAAACCATTTAACGCATCGCAATCGAATCTCCGCATCTACAACGAAAAAATAAACCCGCAAGCCATATCGGATGGAAAACGGCATTTCAGTTCGCCAGTTCATTCGTAGACATTCGCCGACGGACTATATCGACGGTACCGACGGTACCGACGCACTGACTGATTGGATTCCGACGCTCCGCCGCTTTCCTTTGGCGTCGCGTGAAAATAACACGTCAGTCAAATACAAACGATAATAAATTCAATTTTCCCTCTCCCGAACCGTCGAAATGACGGCTGGACAGGATTAAACGCGTCCCATTCTCCTTTTGTTTCCCCGCAATTCCTCCGTTCGTGTCGTAATTTTTTTGTTTTTTCGTGCGTCCGCTAGATGGCCTTTTCGGTTTTTCAGCGCCGGAAAAAATGAGCTTACCGCTAATGAAAGAGAAATGAAAGTTTTCCGGATGGAAAAATCAAAATGGTTGCTTTTTCAGGTGACTAATCGGTAATGCAGGTGTGGGATGTGAATTAGTGTAAAACAAAGTCGAGGCATACCATACTAGCTGTGCCCCGCGGTGTCACCCGCGGTTTTCCGGGACCAAAATTAACCTTAGTTGGTCCAGGATATAAGCTATACGACTACCAAATTTTATTCAAATCCGTAGAGTCGTTTAAGCGTGAATGAGTAACAAACATACACACACACTGACATACAAACTTTTGGGTCTATAAGTGTGATATAGTATCTCATATGTTATTTTTTTGATTCTCAAAATAAAGTTTGTAAGAAAGACTTTTTTTTTTTTGGAAAAGTGAGCATTTTTCTTACCTAATATTTTAACGTGAATGCTTCTTTAAATTTACTACCATAGAGGGAAGCAATTTTATTAAAGAATGATGTTAACTAATGTTAATAACAAAATCGGGGGATAAAGTTTGCTGCAGATACTATCATATCTGTGCTATCATGACGTGATGATAGCACATATCTATCACCTCTTAACGTGCACGTGTTCACGTAAAACACACGGCTATGTCCACGATACAGCGACACCCCATTTTTTGGCAAGCACTTCTTTTTCCTTGCTTAGTAAATTGGACCCGAGCAAAGAAAGAGCGCGTTGCTAATCTAAAAATCACATCCTTGTAAAATCAGGGCTAAACCAGTCCTGATTTTACAAAACTGAAATTCCAAACGTTTACAAAAACTTATCTCGAGAAAAACATTTTATTCATACATCTTAACCATTGGTATGATAGGAAATAGTGGATTCGTGTACGCGCGACCTTAATATCGGTAAAAGGGTTGCAAAATTGCCTACAGAATAAAAACAATAGTTGTGCCCGCCATTATTTAGATTCAAGGTAGGACATAAAGGGCGGGGTTAGAAGGGGTGGTCTTAACCCTTGAGTGCTAATTGGTTGCGAAATATGGATGCAATAAAACCAATATCAGGAACCCCTACCAATACAATCAACGCGTTAGATTATTATTACGATCTTAAAACTGTTATTAAATAGTAAATATAAAATTCATCCAACCGGCTCTTTAGTCAGCTCATCCCGCTTTAAACTCATCCCGCGGGATGAGTTGGTTAAATAATTAATTTTATTATTTTTGATTTGTCAACTGATCCCACTTAAAAAAATATACATTGTATTGTATTATTTGAAATATATGTACACACGTGAACAAAAATGTTCGGGGAAACAAATGATACACTATGTTTTGTTATACTGACCAACATAAAACGTAGAAATGCGTGCATACATCATTTGATATTTTTTTTTAGAACTGAAGTCAACTATTATTCACACACAAGTATTACTAATGCGTAATTCAATAATCAGTTAACCAATTTTCCAAATACGTGAAACAAGTTCAAAAATCTTGATAGTACTACAAAACGTTGGCTTTTCTAAGCCATATTTTACAGTTAAAATTCTAAATCAAAAATTAGCATAACAGACTAATCAAAACACTAATGCAATTTCAAATAATTCTTTTCCAGAGAGCGAGCACAAAAATGAAAGAGACATAGATAAATAGTATAGTGAGATTTACATAAAACTTGTTTAAATGTTAATCTGGTCGGTGGATTATGACGTGCCTTCTGACGCCGGGTGATGAACTCTATGCAGTTTTCTTTACTCATCGAACGAAAGCGAACGACTGCTGGGAAGCGAGCATAAACAAATTTGTTTGTAACGAAGTTGTTCGTTCACTCTCCGCAAAAAATTTACCTCACGACTAAGAATATAATTATGAAGCTCAATTTGTGTTAATATCAAATATACGCATACGAAAAATAGTATAACAAAATTATTGTTTTTACTCCAAAATTTTGAAAATTTTTGTGAGATTTACTTGACAAAGAGATAAAAAATATATGTTTATTGCAGGAGATATATATTTAATTAAAATTAAAGATTATGTTTTAGACAGAGTTAGTGAAAAGATTTAAATAAAACTTGTTTAAATGTTAATCTGGTCACTGACGTGCCATCTGACTCCAAGTTATGAACTCTATGCATTTTCTATACTGATCGAGTGAACGCGAACCACTGAGCGTGAACGAGCAAATTCCGGCACAAAAACTGTTACCAAACAAAACATATATGAAGTGCAGTTTTATTGACATAAATATATGTTCAGGAACACAGATAAAACAGATTTTTTGATATATTACTGTTATACCCAATTTTATTAAACTTGGTTATGGAGCTTTACAAAATATTAATTCTTGTTACTTTTTTTTTGGGTTATAAGACCCAGTAGTAGTAAGGGTTATAAGTAACTGTTGTTTTTCATAAATTTATTGAGCACACTGTTCGATTCAATATTTTCTCGTTTGATTATTCTGGTGTCCTGTTTCCAGTATGCTACCGGCGTAATATTTTATCCCTGCTGTGGGGTCATGTCTAAAGAGTATGATTCATATTAGGGTGTTGACATGGGTTTACTCTGAAACTAAGAGTTTGTAGTGTAACTTATAAAATAATATAGGGGGGTCCATGTTGCTCGCGTAGCAGTACACCAGTGTATCTATACGTGTCTCCCGGTTGGTGCAAAAGGAGTAAGCCAAAGTAGCAGTAGAACTTGTGATAAGTTCGTCAAAAAAACTGTCATTCTTGAATCCAGAGATGGGGCCCAGGGGCACAGACGCCGACTTTCAATCTGAAGGTCACTGGTTCAAACCCACACGTGCACCAATGAGTTTTTTTTACTTGAAAATTGTATTTCCGCAATAACACGAAACGAAAAACATCGTGAGGAAACCGACATGTCTTAGAACCAAAAATTCGAAGACGTGACATCTACCAATCCGGATTGGGCTCCTGTGGTAGATCAGAGTCCATTCACTATTATCGAGAGTAGGTCGGTGTCCCTGCAGTGGGAACATTAGAGGCTGGTACGGAAATATTTGCAGAAATAAAACACTATTGGAACTTCCTTCTTCAGCCCGTCCTTTAATCGACGATACACAATCCCGATGGACCAGAAGTCTGGGGGCTGTGAACGTGTTAATCTTAGGGTGAGTAGATATCTTGTGTTGAAAGACTAGTAATAACCAGGTTTCGTTCTCAAAAAAAAACCTGTATAGGTACTCCAGTTTCCATCAGTAAAAGATTATTACGAATAATTTCATTAACTCCAGCATAGTATAAAACTAACAAACTATGAAGACCGATACAGTATAGAAAGAATCATTATAAAAATTATGAGTATATGTAAATAAAACCTTCAAATACCAAGCAATTTGTGACAAACTTTTTACATCAGAAGTAGCGGATTTCATTTAGTTTTTGTTCGAGCTTCTCATAATGGATATTACAATACGAAATTACAGTGATCTCCGTCAAATTACGACAAGAATCAACGCATTTCGTGTAATTGGACGGCCATTTTATGCCGTGGTATAGAGAAGAAGAGATAGGACGAATATGATTTAAAAAAATCAGATTGGTTTTGTTTTATTCGTATTCTAAAAAAAATAATCATGTGATCATATTACTATTATTTATCATGTGATCATTTAATTACTATTATTAATCATGTGATCATTTAATCATAAATTAAAAGTAACCCACGATATGTCTTCTTATATTTCGTTTTAATCGTTATAAAATTAGACGAGGCAAGGATGCAAACAGTCAGACGTGGCTTGAGTGAAAAAAATCACCGTCCCTCGCCCATGAATATCTACCACAACAGACGCGGGTGACCAGAGTCAATGTCAACACCTCAAAATAATGTTTCTTGATTTATTTAAAAATCCAATAAACCAACTTTAATACTTTCTTCACTAATTTGATCCACTTATTGGTGGAATTTCGTCATGAAATTTCTCAGGGACTACTCAAATTAAAATTCAATCGCTAAGGCAAATTGTGGACCAACGCCGAATTTGATGTTTTTTGTGTTTGTTTTTTAATATACAAATAACAAAAACCGAATTAATAACCCCTCCTTTTTATGAAGTCCGTTAAAAACAAAAAATCAATCCTCGGATGCGTCCCAACTGACTTGGAACACTCCGCCAAAGTTTTATCCAGTAATTTCATTTAAATATTTGCAAGTAATTTGAGCCATACAATCTCACGAGTATACTGTGTAATAATGATGATCGTTGCCAAATAAGTAATGACCCACGTCGTTTGCGTTGATGGATGGACGCCGGGCTGTCGCTCGATTGCTTGATTTCTGGAATGTTCGATCGGAGCTAATCAAATGTTTGACCTTTCGATGCTCGCGCATATGAAACTAGTGATATCGCGGTTCAAGTTAATTTGTATCGAAACTTCATCAAAATTGCTGTTTGTCGAACGTGACTGATTAAATACAGATAAATAATTTGCAATACCTGTGTGACTTTTCAGTGCCTTATCAGAATTTAATTGACAAATCCGGTAATTTTTATATTGAGATTTTCAATCTGAAGGTCGCTGGTTCAAACTCACACGTGCACCAATGAGTTTCTTCACTTGAATTTATGTGCTCAATACCACGTTCTCGAAACGGTGACGGAAAACATCGTGAGGAAACTGGTATGTCTTCAAACCAAAAATTCGACGACATGTGACATCTACCAATTCGAATTGGGCTCCCGTGGTAGATCAGAACCCATTCACTCTCAATTATCGAGAGTAGGCCGGTGTCCCTGCAGTGGGAACATTAGAGGCTGGTACTGACGCAAATTAGTAGGGAAGCGTTAAACCTTTCTGAACTAACTAACGGCACAACCCAAATTAATAAAACGATTGTATTAAATGAATGTAATAAAATATAATTAATTTTGTAAAACTAATATTGGAAATCTACGAAAATCTTATGCAAAACACCATATTTAAAAATGTTACATTCCAGTTTTTGACCGACGATATAATGTAGGTTATTATTCAATTTATCAAGAGTTTGTTTTGTCATATCGTATCTGACGAGTCTCAGTATTATGCTGGACAAGTGACGATTATTCTACGTATTGTATATTAAAATACATATTGCGCTACTGATTTGTAAACTCTTATTGGTTAAATTAAATAAATCTATATAACATGTACCTAGGTACTTTAGAAGTTAAGCTACCTAATCACGGTACTAAAGTAAACTCAGTATAAGCAGTTGGTATAGATATAGCTGTACATTTCCAGACAAACTGCTCATAAATACACCAAATTTATTTGTATCGCTAAACGCCAATACATGTAATTGCTATATTCTAACTTGAACGATGCAGGTGCCAACCAAATGATGTTATAAAAGATGTTATGAAGTCTCAAAGTAACGAGTCTCATAATAATTATGAGAAGATTAAAGTTGCATCGTTAGGACTTAATTTGTGCAGAAATTATTCCAGAAAGGATATACCTATCAAGTCATCTATTTGTCCATTTTGTATACCCGCGTGCCAAAATTGATTTATGTTAAAAATTTTGAAATGTTATTTTGTATCTCAGATACATAATCCATAATTGTCCCGTATAATAGATACATAATCAGGTACATAAATCCAAATTTATTGATTGTAAAATTTGCCTAAATCCAAACTGAACAATACACAATTTCAAGCTTTCCTGTATAACTCAATTTCAGTACAGATTTTATGCCATTTCGATTTAAACTAGTTACTTGGAAATGTCTCTGGTTTTAAGTTGAGTGCCTCAAGACAATTGGGAACCTCGGGTCAATTCCAGACATTATCCGTTGGCCGTGAACAATAAATTGGTTTGGAAAGCAACCGTCTCGACCGTTGTAAATCAATCAGCCCGATATGAAATGAGATCGTTTATTGTACAATATATCAATATTGTTGCTTTCGCTCCGGAAACCACTCACAAGTTTTTTACGTGATTGATTTAAGAAGAATAAAGACGATGAAAATACATTATGATACAAACAAAATAGGTGACGGGAAAAAATTACAAGCAAAAGTAAAAAAAGAATAATATAATTTTAATGATAAAAATCACTGGCCCACAGCTTAGTTGGAACTAACTCTGAGCAGTCGTAAGCTCGATTCCCATGACGAACATAGATGTTTATTCTGTGTTTGGATGTTATTATGTATTACACTAAATAATGTAAGTAGAGATCTCGGTATATACTAAACTAATATAATATATAAATCGAATAATAACAATTTTATGACTTAAAAAAACAAATTGCTTAAAATAAAACTGTGGCGCACTGCACCTAACTGTGTAAATAATGTTCTCATGTGACACGTTACGTGCGCACGAATATGTTTACCTTTGCATGTAATTTTTGACGAGTACAAACGATACTTGAGAGCTAAAGGAAAAAATAAATTTTGAGTTTGAGTTTGAATATATTGAATATTAGCTGTTTCCCGCGACTTTGTGAGCGTGTTTTTTTTTTTTACTTAGATAAATGTAGTCTATCTTACTCATTATACCATCATCTATGTGCTAGTGAAAGTCCTATCAAAATTGGTTCAGTCGTTACTGAGATTAGCTATATATAACAAAAGGACACTGACAAAAATCTTAAATTTTATTTTTATTATTATATACTTTCAAATGCATTCACTAAAAAGCTGTTTTTATGACAACACAAACAGACAGTGCAATTTAATTTATATGTAATGGTGTAAGAAAACGCAAACTTGCTTCTCACTTTGTTGTTGATTAATTTCGATTGTGCGTCTTCGCTTTGAATAACTGTTTATTAAATGTTATTGATTACATTTAATAAGCTTCTGATTTAAATTAGTCCTTTTCCTTTTTACCTGGATTCTTTATTTGATTCAGTCATGGATATAATCATGATATTTATTCGATAAATAACTGACTGATTTATTTTTTTTATAAACTCGTTTCAATACTTTCATCGCTTATTTTACAAAATTAATTATTTAAAAAATATCTGCATGAAATTTCTATGGGACAATACCGGTACTTCCAAGATCGTCCAATCAAATGAAAAATAATTATTAAGATCAGTCCTTAATTGGAGAAGAAATAACGTAACAAACAAAAAACAAAACATTCATCCGAATTGAGAACCATCTTTTATTTAAATCGGTTAAAAATACTTTTGAGATATTTTTTTATACCATTTGCAAATAATTTTTCTGAAATAATGGTGGAACAAAAAAAATTTCTGAAATAATGGTTGAAATATATTTTGTTGGTAGTTACTAACAACTGAAACCAGTAACTCGCTTCCGTAGGTAGATAGGTAAATTACATTTTAGAGTGTTGTGACACAAACCTAGTGCCAGGTTTGTCTGAAAAATACTTGGGAGTATCTAATATAGCAGCTGTCACAATAGGTGGAGAGGACCCCTACAACTCGCAAGTGTATTTGGTCTAAGTAAATCTATTTCGATACAAATTTTCCTAAAAGTAAAAGCTGCCGCACGTACGTCCCTTAAATCTAAATAACTTATGTGTATTTACTAAAAAGCAACATTCATTACCACAAAAGATAATAAACAACAATACTCAGGACCAAGTCCGGTGGCCAGCGACCCCACAAGTAAATAAATCAGAACTTGGCCACCACTATTACGTATACTGTGATTTAGTTACATGAGAATTTAGTTGGCATAGAAGCGTTAGTCTTTATCAATGTTGATTACTTTTAATGCCTATATAACACAATAAATGGTATTATTCACATAGCAGTCAAATAAACACTACATTTGTTTTTTTTTGTTTGACCGAAGTATGAGAAAACCCAAGGCACACCCCGTTGTACCCGTCACCCGAGACGGGGATTTTAAGTCTCATGCGCATGTGATTTCACCGGTGCCTTCACCTACACTGGAAGACAGCGGTGCGGGTGCATCACTGCTTGGTGGCAGATAACCAGATGTGTAGGTAGTATGCATCCGGGCGAACTTTACACAAGTTCTACTACCACTTATTGTTGCTCCTTTAGCACCACCCAGGTGCAAGCCAGGGGCAAAATCACCAAATCTATATATTGATTTTTTTTTTTTTCATTTTTATGTTTTTCTTTTTTTAATGTGCATTAGTGACGGAACTAACTGAGGGCCCACCTGATGGTAAGTGGTGACCCTCGCCCATGACAACAGTAATGCGTGCGACTCAGTATGAGATCCAAATCTTTACTGAGTCGCATTCATCCTGCTGCGTCCATTACCCGAGACGGGGATGTTACGTCTCATGCGCATGTGATTTCACCGGCAGCCACACCCTTCCACCGGAACACAGTAATGCAATCATTACTGCTTGGCGGCAGATTCCAGATGTGGTGGCAGTACCTCTCCGGACGAACTTGGCACAAGTTCTACTGCTACTTTTGGTTGCTCCTTTAGCACCACCCAGGGGATACGTGTAGGGAATCAAAGGGTACACACCAATTCAAACGGTCGTTCCGTTTGCTAGTCACATCTCGTAAGTTAATATAAGTGTCTGTTGTCTTGTATGAATATAAAACAGACCGATTAAAATTGCACATAAGAAAAGTCTGAGACGTAAGTCGCACATAAAATTTGTATATGCTACATATCCACCATAGCATTTTCTAAAACCAGCGTTTATGTTATGCGATGCAGAGGCCAAACTAACGTTTGATTCTGTTCCTATACAATGAAACCAGCGGAACGAGCTGATGGCTTAAGTGGTCACCGACGCATAACAAAAGCAATGCAACTCAGATTTTCCCTACCGCATTATGAGAGGAACCAAGACGCATGATGTTGTACCCGTCCATATGAGATGGGGTTTGAAGGTCTAATATGCCGGCAATTTAACCGACAGTTAGTTCAAACTGGAAGTGACATTAAACACGGATATATCATTGTCGTATATATCTGTGTGGTATTAATTGAATTAGCTAACACAACACTACAATTACTAGAATCTTTTATTAATAAGGGGTAAGTATGGTAGTGAAATACCAATGCTTCCAAGACATGGTGAAGCAGAATAATGATGAAAATATCGAATCGCTTCTACCTTCTAAACTAGTACTTATACTGACTTGGCCAGAACTATTGCTACAGCGAGATAAGCCGAGGTGTTCATTGTGGCTGAATAACTTCGCCTACTGACAAATTACCAACGAAACTACTGTGCCAATTTCTGGGCAAAAGTGTTAGTTGGTTTTATGAGATGTAAAGTTTTTATTTGGCAAGTTTGAATGGCCGTGTGACGACTAACTTTATTTTATTGGCCATTATCTCACCTGATGGAAAAAAACATGAATTCTAATATCTAAATCTCACGTACCAAGTGTTTCTGTTTATCACAGACAATCGTATGATTAGGATATCTTAAGATTTAACAGCAACCCCCATTTCCCTGAGTTTTTTCTGAAAAAATATCTGCGATGGTGAACGTGCCATCAGTCACCTTCTTAGTGGGGTGACAAAACCTGTCCTGGTGTGCCGTATATGGGTGTATTGTGTATTGTTACCCATTTCGCTAACCCTGCCCTATCCAGTCAAATTCCTTAAAATACCGAAGAAGGATAGTTGGCAGCACTGTTGTAGCGTCTATGGATACACAGAAACGATCAGCTTATGAAGACCAGTCTTAGTTCTCACTACCTTCGTAACTGTGCAGTCAATGACGCCATGCTCTACTGTTTGCTCCTCCAAATCGTTTACCCCATTTTAATTAGACGGTAATTTAGTTCGCAGTAGCTACATGTCATTGTTACTAAACTATAAAACCACAAAACATAAAGTGACTTATAGAGGTTAAACCTCATCCTTCAGAGAACAGTCATGAATGTATGTGTATATGCCTTACAAATTGGAATTCACTTCCTTAATGAGTCAGTACCTACTTATCCTGCGTTGTCATGGCAACGGGTCAGCCTTTTTGCTCTCCTTTCGCCCTTTGTTTGAAAAACTTTTCTATAGTTAATTACGATGTGAGGTCCTGGCAGTTTGCTTAAGTTTTTGACGGCGGTTTGAGGTCTGGCTAATGTGTTGATATTAACTATATTCAAGTTTATTTGTGGTTTTTGCTAAGATTAACTAGGCTTGTACTTTCCGATTCATTCATTAATTTCATTGAAATCAGTTCGGATTTTTTAGGACATTGTACAATAGACTATCATCCAAGCAGAAACTATATCATTGTTATGTGACGGAACCAGCTAATGTTACCTGATGTTAAGTGGTCACCAAACCAATAGGAAAACAACCAACGAGGTCTTCCTAAACCAAAATTTGTGATGAATGGCATCGGATTGCACATTAACCTCTAAGAAGGATATGTAACGTCTACTGAAACATATTTCCACAGGAACAAAGTAAAAAGAGTGCAGAAATACTCTAGAGACAGAATAGCAGGTACTACAGTACTTCCTCGAACGCGCTAAGCTCAAAATTCTACGGCTGAGGCCAGACAGCAGTTTAGCACTGACAACGCATCTAACACACAATACAACAGCTTTACTTTACGTGAAACCTCTGACAGGTATACATTTGATCTGATCCTGGTCCTAAATTAGTAGGCAAGAGTTTATTTCCCATAACAAAGAATACGATCAAATACATAAACAATTTGAAAGGAAAAATAGCTTAGTAATTGTACCCGGACCAAATAAAATTCATGCCCAAATTTATCCAAGTCAGGTAAACGCCGGGCCGTAAAGCGATACGCCGACGAAAGTCTTAGCCTGAAATCGCTTTGTAGCCTAACAGCATTTGCCTTGTCGTTTTGTATGTAAATTTATAAATACACAACCGATATTTGGGAAGCGGGTTCTCTTTAATATTTTTGACATACGCACGCTATGCTTTCGATTAAAGCACCTTGATACACCCCTTCCTTATTGTGTCGCCCTCGTCACGATTTTTCATAGAGGTAGCATCCCATCCGCTCTTCAGTGCACTTGATTTGCCGAGCACGTACGCCCGCTGACGAAACATATCAGTTTTGTACCATCAAATTGAACCTTATCTAGTCGTGATACGTGTCTTTAGAATGGCAAATTGAGTTGTGACGCGCTCAGACGATCTCAAGGGTCTGGAGGGTCGATGTTTTGCTTTGCGGCGACGACGTTCATACCTTACAGAAAGTGAGTCGGTGTCGAACTATACGACGTTTTCTGTCTACAGTTTAACGTGAGTTTATTATGAATAAATAATATAGCTACACTTGTGTATTATATTATATGTGGTTCTTAGACATTAGGTCACAAAGTGGTCTATTTTAATACTAGCACGGGAGGAAGGAATGTTCAACCCATATGAAAATTACTCATTGCGTCTTTGTATTTACCTGTTTGACACTAATTTCTGCACTGGTATTAAACTGTCCTGAATGAAATATCAAAATAATACAATACCTTTTATTTTTAACAAAATAAGTACTAACTAAATATTTCCAAGAGTTCTTAGCGTCTTCACGAATTACCTCAGCTGAAAGTTTATTCCACTGTAAAATTTTCTGCCTCGATAAAATGTAACATTTTATAATACCGACAAGTTTTTCACTTTTCCGAACGAACTTAGCCCAAGTTCTAGAAGTCTCTATTCCATTATAAAAAGCACAAGCGCTGATCAAAACTAGCATAAGATTTTACAAATTTCCTTATAATTCACGTATTAACTTGCACAGAATAATATTGCAATAGCAATTTTATCACAAGCTGCAGCCAATTTCTCGCTCAGTATGACGTCTACCACATCTGACGCCACATGTTGCGTCCACACAATTTGCATATCAAAGCTCGGAGTTACACCCAATTACATAGATACCTATGGGCGTAGACATGGGCTTGATTAATTATTCTCGACTCGATTTGCAAAGTAGGCGGCTAGCTCAGGTTTGTCCAACTCCAATAGTTGGACAAACCTGAGCTAGCCGCCTACTTTGACAAACGAAAGAAAATTCACCAGCAACTCAACGGCCTCTCTTTTACAGCAAGAGCGTGGTGGCCCAGGGGCACAGACGCCGACTTTTAATCTGAAGGTCGCTGGTTCAAACCCACACGTGCACCAATGAGTTTTTCACTTGAAAAATTTATGTGCGCAACACCACGTTCTCAAAACGGTGACGGAAAACATCGTGAGGAAACCGGGATGTCTTAGAACCGAAAATTCGAAGACATGTGACATCTACCAATCCGGATTGGGCTCCCGTGGTAGATCAGAGTCCATTCACTCTCAATTATCGAGAGTAGGCCGGTGTCCCTGCAGTTGGAACACTAGAGGCTGGTACGGTACTACAATATTAGCATTTTTTTTTCTTCTTAACATTTGTTCACTATTCTCCTGATCCTAACTATACATATATATATATACTAGCTGACCCGGCCACGCGTTGCTGTGGCTAACGTTTTTGTAATTGTGACTGTCAAATAATAGACAAATAATTTGCAATAAAATAATATTGCGATCATAAATTGAGATGTGAGCTATCCTATCTTTCAAGTTGGATCAAACTGCACACGGTGTACAAATTTGATTAAAATCGGTTAAGTAGTTTGGGAGTCCATCGCGGACAAACATCGTGACACGTAATTTATATATATTAAGATATATATGTTATATAATAATATTATAAATGCGAAAGTGATTATTTGTTTGTTACGCTTTCACACCTAAACCGCTGAATAGATTATGATGAATTTTGTTAAGGAGATAGATGGGACTCTGGAGACGGCTATAGGCTATATTTTATACAGGCTTCATGTAAAAGTTAGTAATAGAATAGCGAAATTGGCATTAAATATTGTATAAAAAAGCAGTAGAAAAGATTTAAAACAACACAAAAAAATATCTGGCAAAATGATTACTTTTCTGTAACTATTTTTACTTTGTACTAAAAAGGTTATGTTTTAGGACGTTTACGTTAACGAATATTTTTAACGACAAAGTTTAGATAGATAGATAGTTAGATAATACTTTTTTGCGCACCAAATCAAATTACAAAATATACATTTAATCCGTCGCTTATATGCAAATTACCTCCATCAAGTATGAAAACAAAATCTTTGTTTTTTGTTAAAAAATACACCCAAATCATAAAAATGATATATAACGTCAATAATTTTGCTTACAACTAAATAACATTCGGTATAAATTATGATAAACCGAAAGAAATGTTTAAAACACCATCTCAAAGGTTTCTTCAAAGCTCGTTAGTGCCTCTGCCTTTTCGAGAAATGCATGAATTAAACAGTAATTAACATACTCTGACCGCTATTTAAAGTGCGCTCACACGGGCAACTCAAATAAGTATTCTGGTTAAGTTGACAGAGATATGGAGCGATTGAGTCATCTTACAACCTTACCGCATTCCATTAAAAAAATATATTTGATACTTTTGGAAAATAAAACTCTTACAGGTTTGGATGAATAAGAAAAAAACACATGGATGACCTGGATTAAAGCATTGGTTAGTTTTTATAAATACGCGTTTTTTATGCACTCAACAGAAATACGACTCAGGTACCGGGACCCTAACAAAGTTTGAGAAGACGCAAATCGCAGAGCAACTCTGTTACAAATAATTAAGTATAGTCAAATTAAGTGAAGCGTTATTACGAATCTTTATCTACTGCGTTGTATCCTAGCTATCATCACGGCAATTATTAAAAAATTGCCCGTGCAAGCACAGCGTAACATATGTAAATGAATGTGATGGCTTGAAATTATGCTTTTTGGATCCCAACTTCTTCGTGGCTTGAATATTTTTAAACGTTTGTAATCATCATATTTTAATGGGTGAAATGTTGTACCTGGACTTTTTGAGTAATTACATCTTGCGTTGAATGTATTTTAATGACAACTAACTTACAGAGAAACTTTTATGTGCATGTTATATTGGAACAGATTTAAAATACATATACAGGAATGTTGTCGTGTACTTAATTTCTCGATGTTCTTTGTGGATTCTTAAGGGGATCGATACAAAAATTCTGAAAAATAATAATAAATAAAAAACTTACAGGTAGCGACAAACTTATTATTATATATACATAAAATATGTTATTTCCAAAATTAATAATAATAATGACAAGTCAATAAAGAGGAAAAGAGCATAGAAGAAAATACTTGCCATGAGAAGAGGAGAGTGTGGTGGCCCAGCAGTATTAACCGCATATTTCATTTACAAAATAGCGGATTTTGATTCTGTTATTAGATTTCTTAATTTTTGCTTGATACATTTTAATTTCTTCTAGATACAGTTTATCATGAGAACCAAATACTCGAATGCATGTAACATCTAATAATCTGAATCTGAATTCCGTGATGGTTAAAACCCATCCACTCTCGCTTCTAGCGAATAAGTTTGTCTAGCATGAACATTAAAAGCCAGTAAGGTACATTACAGTAGAGTAGGGTAGGGTATGGAATATACAGCAAAAGACGAGACGTTTTTCCAGGTGTGAAAAATTTCAGAGTGTAGTTAGTTGCTTGATAAAGTTGCGACGATAAATCAGTGAAAACACCCACACTCTACGACTCGGTATTTCATGAAAATCTGCATTTAAATTGGATTCACTAAAAAGTTTTGCTGCATCAGGAAAAGACGTTGATCATACGGCAAGTTTTCATAGAAAATGTGTAGGTACTTGAAATCACATAAGCATGAGACGCAATATCCTCGTCTCAGGTGGCAGACGCAACGGGGTGCAACTTGTGTCTTCTCATACTTCTGTTGGGGAGGACCTGAGTCGTATTACTGTTGTTATGAGCGGAGGTAACCACTTAACATCAGGTGCCCGTCACTTTTCTTACGCGCGTGCTTAAAAAGCGCGTCTTAAATACGGCATAGCATCATAAGACATACAATTTGCACGCCACGAATGACCAAAACATATTAGGGTTCCATTCCTAAGCAAATTGTATATATAATGTTTACAAATTAGACTATTTGTCTTGATTTGAATTTGGCGTATTGTGAAATCATTTATACGGCGCCACACATTTTATAAATATACCCAATTTTTTGTTACGCCCGATACGAACAATATTTTGTTATTGTTTCAATTTTTTTTTATCCTCGTAAGTGATTTGTTATAATAGAAATCTTTAACCGTTACCATACAAACCATAAGTAACCGTATAAACTCAGATAACTCAGTCTGTCTTGGGGGAAGCGTGCGTTGCGCAGCAGGAGAGGACACAAGTGTTGCCACCATCGCCGTTAAAAGCGTTCAGAATTTTAACACCACATAAAAAACTTAACACTTTTAACTAACAGTTTGAATTAATCTATGTTATCATAACTTTACACACTGTTTAAATTATATAGCAACTTAACACTATGTTGTAATTAAATTATATATCAACTTAACGCTATGCTGTTTAAATTACATAACTTAGCACTATGTAGTGTTTAAATTACATAACTTAACATTATGTACTGTTTAAATCAGGAAAGCTCTTAATGGCGTTGGCGACAAAGGCAACACTATATTGTGTCTTCCCCGCAACACAGGCTGAGTTATCTGAGTTATATATATAGGTCAGAAATAGATTAAAGAGTTTTGTTTAAAGAATATTACCAATTCAATTGAACAATTCGCATCTACCGTGCTACTTAACGGGACTATTTGTGGGAGCTTTTGAATAGGTGTAAAATTCCAACCATATTTTTGGCGCGCTAGAGTCATGTTCAATTTTATTTGCGTTTCACACTGCCGCCGTCCACAGAATAAATAAAAGTTAGCGTGGTCATGCTGCATGCGTTAGAATAGAATTAACCTTTACAATGCGGTATAACAGAAACACGTACTTTGAATATTGGTGCTTCCAGGATGCACTAAATCAGGGTTGCATCACTGGATGTGATATATTTTTTTTATGAACATAAATATATAAATACTTAACACCAAAACATTATTCTGATGTAGACGAGAGAGGCTATCTACCCACAACACAGGTTTTAACCTAGGGTGGGGGATAGTGATCTTTGCATCAATTTTGTTCGTACATATTATTATAAAATAACTATCTAATGTATAAGAACTCAAATTGTTACTGTATTATTATTAAATTGATGCCATGTACTTAATTGTTTGTTCAAAATAAATTATTATTATTATTATTTATTATTATTATTTATGTGATATAAATTTACGCTATGCAATTTTTTTTTTCTCTTCCCTAAAATCAATATAGTTAAGAACGCGTGACATAAAAATTTACAAATTTATATAAAAAGTGACGTTTTCATATAACTTTTTGAATTCAATGTAATTAAAGATTTGTCACTTTGATTTTGACTTGTGTATTTTGCATTTGGTAAATAGCTGTTACTTTGACATTACAAACAGATACTTCAAATTTATTTATTTGTATAGATTCATATTTGTTTCAAGCTACTTAGCCCCAAACTAGTAAAACTTTTACAATGGGAGCCAGATTACTGTTATAACACTTAATTTTTTTTTTTTTTGTATTTACACATAAATAAATATTTATGTTTTTTACACAAATCTTCTGGGTGGGAATCGAATCCACAATCTACAGTGCTAAAGGCAGAGACCAAAGCAATAAAAGTTTTTATTGTTGTCATGGTAACGTGCTTATTTGCTGCCAACCATTCTGTAGATCCAGGATATTAAACCATTTAACATTAGTATGTTTTAAGAACGCAACTCACCACATATGTACCTGAATTCAAGTCATGTTTAGTCCGTTAATCGATATCTATATCTTTATAGATAGGGTTAAAAATAAAGCTAAGCATACTGTCGCATTGTCGCATACCAACGGCAAAATAATATCTGAAAGCGATAAAATTTTGTAAACCTCTAGGCACACAAAATGCTTCTTTTAATTACCAACGCAGGTTTTTAAGGCATAAAAAACACAGTTTATTTTGAAAAAGGCAGGTAGCATAATTCAAACATGAAATAAAATGAATTAGTATGTATTACAGAATTCAATTCCGCAATTGTATATTTAATTTTATGTTTAGTTCGTAAATCGATAATTATATCTATATAGACAGTGAAGTCTAGAATAAACTCAATTAGACTGTAGTGCTCGTATTGTCGTAGGTGAATTCGATTTTGCGAACCGGCACACAAAAATTGTTCTTTTAATTATTACGCAGTTCTTTAAGGTATCTGTTAATACTTATTAGAAATAGGCGCCTATTTAGAAATAGTCGGTTTGCAAAATTGAATCGCTTTTACACATTATTATGCCGTTGGAATGCGACAATGCGACAGTTCGCTTAACTTTATTCTAAACCCGCTGGTTAATTCAAGCGAGGGTGCGTGGCGCGCTGCCAAGCTAGCGGTTCTCACCCCTGGTACGTGTGCACTGATTTATAACCGCAACTTTGGCAGTCGAAGGCACAGTCCGAGAAATGTTGAAATGTGTGATGTCTCGGAAGAAATCCCACCCCGAACGTATGGCGGGCGTTTTGCTGATTTTGATGGAATATCTATTAGATAAACTGTCGAAATTGATGCATTGAAATGTTACTAACATTTCAATACATAAAATAATGTCTTTTGATGATTGGCCTCACGTTGGTGGCTCAGTTGGTAGTAGCTCTATCTACTATCTCTAGCTAATAATAGTGTTATTCCCACCAGGACAAGCATTTGGTGACCAACATAGATGTTTGTTCTGTATAATATGTGTAAAAGTATATAAGTGTTCTATAAATTATTTAGTTTCCAACTACGCTTAGATTAAAGTTAGATTATGCTGTGTGAAATGACACATTAATATTTTATTCATTTATTGTAAATGCCACATACAGCTAGATAATACTGTCAATCATGTACGATCCTTAAATTTTACCCTATCTGAATTCCGTCTACAGGCGCGTTCAAGCTTCATCGATTCTTCATGTAATGACCACCTTTCAATTAAAAAAAAACATTCCAATCGGTCCAGTATTAGCAAAAACAAAACATAGTGAAGTGTGGTTAATAAAAGCAGACTCGGCTTTATGCAAAAACAGTAAAAAAATACTCGCATGACATTGAAGCGATGCCCCACCTCGTTGACAGCGTTCGACTTTACGAAAGTAATTAATCGCAAGCCAACTTGCGAGCTGTCGCCACGTCGCATCGCATCAGCGTCCTGCAAGCCGGTCTTCTGGAAAATTGGACCTGCTACGTCGACGTAGACTCGACCGCGAAATACAATCGCGCGAGAATACACCCTTTTATTTACCGCCCCGGTAGTTACCTTATGATTCATAGAATAAACTCGCATAATTTATATAGCATTGTTGGCCGAGTAATAAGAATTAAATAGGAATATATCTCTGTCGTTTTGTTATTCATATTACATTACCGTATCTTCCTTTTCCAGACGTTTAAGCGTTGATTATTCAGCGCTATCGCGGCGTACCATCTGGCTGGTTCTGTTGCGGGGTTTCGAGTTTTATGTTGGGGTATGTAGGGTTATTTTTCGGGTGCGCTATTGTTGGTGGAAGGTTGTAGTGAAGAGACATTATTTTGTCACAATAGTGGTGCCGCCCACGCTTCGGGCAACAGCAGCGCAGTCCGCTGTGATGCACTGCTTTTGGAACGAATAAATTACCCCAGACGGTCCGTTCAAGACTTAGTCTGCATACAGTTCCACAGACTCTTTAGAAATTGTCCGGAGTAATGTCTCCCTAGACGCTTGAGTGCTTTAAATCAAGAACAAAATGGTCAAGAATAAACAGACTACTGCAAAATTGTCGCGAATGTAAGTTTGGTATAAAAGATAAATATCGAAATAATAGTACTGATCCGACTTTAAATAAGTTCATTCATTCATTAACTACACGAATTTTAATAATTTTCAAATTATTCTAAATTCGAATTTACCCTTATATAATAAACAGAGCCAGTTACTAAACAAAAGAAAATGTAACCTTTACAAACCACTGCTGCACTAAGATACCTCTGTTGATGTAGTCAGTTGGTGATACTCTCCGATGTTCATCAAACAAATTTTAGTCTTAGGATAGAAACGAATCGCTACAGCTATGAGGTGAGTCAAAATAATAGTACAAGAATTTGCACTAGATATTACTCACCGTGAGAATCTACAATACCACAAAGCTTACGGCGTCTAGGTACTCACATACATAGAATACATATTAGCATCCACACACAACAAACATCTATGTTCCTCAAACAAATATTTGTCTTAGGTTAGAATCGAATCGCTACAGCGTAAAAAACGGAGATCCTACCAACTGAACTATGAGGTACAAGAATTTGCACTAGATATTAGACTCACTGTGAGAATCAACAAAACCACAGAGCTTACGGCGTCTAGAAACCGCAAAGAGTTGTAATCTAATACACGAAGCGCAGCGACACTGGTTTTCAATGCCGCAAATCTCGTATTACCCTACCGTGCATTCTATAGTAAAACGTGCGATTATGGACCTAATATCAACGTGATATAGGCCTTTGTTGTTTCGAATTCTGTGGCCGCTGGTGGTCGATTCGTAGATTGCTTTTTTGTCGAAACACGAGCGGATAAAAAATAACTTTATACTTGGATTGCAACGTCGGTGGCTAGTATGGCAAGCCTATCAAATTTAATACATTAAACTATTACGTTTATAGCACGTCTGCCTTCTGCGGTGTAGGTTGTGATTTCGATTCTTACAGTGATCAGCATTTTTGTGACTGATATAGATGTTTGTTCTGAGTCTTGGGGTTATGCACCCTGCGGTGTTACCCGCAACGGCAAGGTAACATGAACGTTGGGAAAAACTGGCAGAAATTTTATTTTTTATAACGCCATAAACTATACTATACTACACTATTAACATTTCTTTATTATAAACCTTTTCGGGATAAAATATTTACAAAAAAAGTAGGTACCTACTATCTATTTAGGTATTAAAACAAGTTTCGACAAGCTATGCTTAGTTCGGGGTTAGATGACCCTGTATTAATTCAGAAAATAATACTCGTATAAAACAAGCCCCCTCTCACCTCAACGGAACCAAGAGCAAGGCTGGGGCTGCTGCGGAGGCTGCTGAAAAAATCAAGCAACGCAAATATGAAATACTTTCATGTGATTACATATTTACGCCGCTTGGTTTTGAGACTATGGGACCATGGGGATCGACTACAAAATCATTTATTAAAAAAAATTTAAACTCTTTTATGTGAGGCCACTGGGGACAAGAAGGCTGGCTCGTTCCTCGCCCAAAGATTATCTTTGGCTGTCCAACGCGGGAATGCAGCCAGTGTTCTTGGCACCCTACCACACGATCAAAATTTTCTGTTTTAATTTTTACATTTTTGTTTTATATAAGTAGGCTCTAAGTTTATGATGTCTTTATTTTTTTAATTTTCATGTGTAAATAAAATATAGTAAATCTTCCTTTCGTGTAAGTGGTCAACTATGGCATCAGAGTTTTCAAAAGCCTCCAACATTGCTTATCGACCGATAGCTGGGACCGACCTCTCAACATGCCCTCCGAAGCACAGAAGCGCTCAGTTCAAATGCCACTAAATGGTTGCCCATCCAAGTACTGACTGGGTGGAGAGATGTTTAACTTAGATGATCTGTAAAAATGTCTAAGCAAGCTTCACCTTGCGCACGTCTTATATATTGTATTACAATATCTAAGGAATATAATTTTCCTGTTATTTGCCGTATTTCTTATGGCTTTGGTTTGAACGAAGCGTTAATAAAATATTCATCTTAAGATATGATATCTTATAATGTTATTTTTTTATAATAAACAATAAGACAAAACAAGTATTTTGAAAGGAAATTCTCCGTAAAACTCTATGGGTTCACAAAATACTCGTAGCTAATTTCAAACAAACAAACCCCTCACAAGTTAACAAACCGAGAATTAACCAAAATTATTTAATTCTTGAATTATCTTCTTCGCAGAACTTCAATCAAGAGATTTCACAAGAAAGGCCCTTTAATATGCACCTCACAATATTAAGGGCTCCTTCAAGAATATTAGAATCAATTATTAATAGAAATGAATATTGTTATAAGATTTCATATGACAAGCGCCAACCTTAGCAACAAGATACCATAATTTTGTAAGCACATATGTATATAAAAAAATGATGTATCCGAAGTGTTTTATAAGAATTGAAAGTTTAACTAGTCTCTTCCGATATATATTCGAACTAATATTTATTTTGATGTTGTGTTAAATGCAAAATTGAGCCATAAAGATAACAGTAGGTCTTTGTATTGTCTGCAGAAAACTGCAAAAAGGATTGTTACTTAACAAAACAGTTAAATGGGTAATAACTTGACACAGGTATTTCAAACTACTGAAAAACAAATTCCACCAATTGATCTTAAAACTATGATATCTTACTCTTTGGAAGTACAAAAACCAAATTTGTAGTGTGTATAATTCCTATTCTATAACGTAATTTCCTTGACAAGGGCGAGTTTTGAAGAGGAAAGCCCTTGTGAGGGTACTTTATCTTACCGCAAGCCCTCCTTTATCGTGAGAGTGAAAGAGACAGAGGATATGATTAGTTTTCTTAATCTTTTAGGAGAGACCGGTCAGTCTAAAAAAATTTTTCATTGGTTTTGCCGTTGCGATATACAATTTGGATTATTCTGAGGATTTTAGTTTTAGCATTCCGCCAAATAAATTCTAGGCTCATTATGTACATAAAATATTACTTTGTCTTATACCATAATAAGAGTAAACATACAAAAATATTACTATAACAAATAGCTTAGTGCGTGGCCATATCAGTTAAAGGGATCACATAATTATCGATTTATCAAAAAAAATAGTTATTATAAATAATCCGAATTAAAACACAAAATAATCAAAAATACCTTACCAAATCAAATTGACATTTCTTATAGCGCAATCTTGCCCTAAATGGGACTATGGGAACCAGATTACTGATAGAAGATTTGTATAGTATTTTATTTGTATTTAAAACCCAGCCATAGAACAAACATCTAGTTAGTCACACAAATACTTGTCCTGGGTGGGAATCGAACTCACGATCTACAACGCAAAAGGCTAAAGCTACCGACTAAGCTATAAGGTCTATTAATGTTAAGATTTCTAATGAAAACGTTTATTTGCTAAAGTATACTTTTACATACAAATACTAAATATTCTAAATCACGGTAAAAGCTTTTTTCTTTAATAAGACAAATTAACTAAGTAGTTTTGGTTCAGTGCCAGAGAAAACACACTGAAACACTTGCACCATGCTAATATAAACATGAATCTACTCTCTCTCAGTGGAATATCTTGCTCAAAGCATATGTTGCAAATATGATACAAAACATGATAAGCGATGACAGATATGGCTCATTTAATCTCAAAGACACTTCTGCGCCCTGTTTCCATCTGTCTCTTCTTTTAGACATGGTGACATAGCTGTGTCTCAGTCTTTATATTAAGTACTTTCAGATTCAGATTCATATATTAATTTAGTTACATTTATAATACATAAAATTGTTTATTGTAGACCTATGAACGTCAGACATTTTTACATTAGGTAATTAATAAAAACCAAAATAATACACATAAATTTTACCTTTTGTGGTAAATGTCAATGGCAAAATAAGAATGGAAATGTCAATAAGTAATAATAATAGAAAAAGAAAAATACTTTTGACTTTTTATATACATTTGAAACCGGTTGCTAGTTATATGAAAACTGTGACTCAACTAGTTGACAGCCCATCTGATATTAAGATTTTAACATCACCGCCCTTACACAACTGTCCTCATACCGAAGTATGAGGACCCAATAAAGACCCAATTCACCTCGCGTTGGACCCATTACTTTGAAACGGGGATGAAACGTCTCATGCATCTGTAATTTTACTGGCATTCACCCACCAGAACATAGCAGCGCGAGTGCGGTACTGCTAGCGGCGGATTACCAGGTATGGTGGCAGTATTCGGACGAACCTGACTCAGGTGTTACTGCTAATTTGGGTTACTCTATCGCACTAAGACCTACGGACGTGAGCAAAATAAACCCCCAAAGTTTTGGGCCAGATGATGATGTGATAAATGGATTATGATTCAAGTCGTCACAGGTGGCATCCACACTAAATTGCAGCATATATTCAATACCTAACAACAAAGTTCAAACTCGTAAAACAAAATTATATGTTTGCACTGGCCGACTGTCGAACCCGGGACCCACCGCCTTTTAAGCAGGGTCATAGCCATACACCATCGAAATAGCATTCCCCTATCTTATTTAACGCAGAAATTCAAATATGGACCTTTACAAATATTATTTCAAAACCCAATGACTACATTAACGCACGTTAAAACTATTTATACGAAGTAACGGTTGCCAGCTTTTTGAATGAAACTCCATAAAAGGGTGCTCCAAATTTTGGCAGGTCAAACAATATAAAGGATGTTTTCAAAACTCGAGGGGTGTTGAAAAGATGCTAATGTAATCTCGCGAATGAATTCCCATGGGGTGTTATCATCTTGTTGCAAATATTGTTATAGTTGTCAGAAGTTATGGAACTCTTTCAAACTACCACTTAGTTTGAAAGAGTTATAGTATAAAGTATTATAGTTTTTAATAGATCTCAAAAAATACGGCAGATTTTCTATTATGTTTGTTGCTTGATTTCTTTAACAATTGTAGACGTAATTTTTGTGTTGTTGGGTGTGCCTCTTACGTTGTCCGCTACAAATTTCATGGGTATTCATTTCATTTTCTAAGGGTGTAAAATAAGTAATGAATGTATTTGGTTGGTTATTATAAATCAGACAATTATTAATGACTTAAGTGACTTGACGATTTGACAGCCTGTG
Source organism: Aplocera efformata (assembly GCA_921293045.1). Classification (NCBI taxonomy): domain Eukaryota; kingdom Metazoa; phylum Arthropoda; class Insecta; order Lepidoptera; family Geometridae; genus Aplocera; species Aplocera efformata. The sequence goes on from OV121045.1 coordinate 3,493,725, forward strand.
GATAGTTAAGTAGTAACTGCCGCCCATAAATAAAAGTAAAATGACTCTAATGCTCTTTAATTTTCACCCGAACTGGGGGGAAAATATCAAATACCAAATAAACACAAACTATGTTATACAAACATCCTACTTTTTTAGCCAGGGAATAAGACTAAAATGTATTCAAACACTATTCTTGCAATATTGAGTGGAAATACGAATTAGACACGATAAATATCAATAATAATTAATTTACGATACAAATTGGCGGTTGTACACCGTTAATCAACGCCGGCATTTAGAACTTGACAGAAAGCCATGTTCTTTATTAGTATTTTAAGCTTACAAGGAAAGCATTCAATTACGCAACTGGTTATTGCCTCTGTATTGAGAAATTGATAGCACAGTTGGATTAATAAACGAACGAACAATGCTGGATAATAAACTGTTTTGGCATAGGAGAAATATTGTAGAATAGCTAGAAAATAAATGAAAATATTTATTTTTGCTAAAATGTGGTTCCGGGTACTACAGGTCATGACATAATATATAAATTATCATGGACATTTTGTCTTCTAGCCCCAAACTTAGCATTTATAGACATATACATTTTATTGTACACCTCAAAGTAAAGAGAAACGGAGTCTTTTTTTTTTCTTTTTTCTTTTATATTTAATATGAAGAATGTAACAAAATACATGTATTAATTTTACAATCTATGAAATGTTTATAAGTATAGCATATAATTTTGTTCTTTTCTTCTTTATTTATATATTTTTTTATTCCATTCACATTTTCATATTTTTGTCATCATAATAACAATATTATTTTGTTTCATAGTTATTATAGTTATAATTTTTATGATCACTAGTAATAGTGCTGCTGATCACGTAACGTAGTTGCTGTCACATATTACAGCTGACCACTGAAAACCAGTGCTACAGCAGCCATGCTTCCGTAGCAAATACTGAGCGATTGATTTTTGCTCACATTATCTGTTAATTTTCACTTGTATTTTGTTTTAGTGTTTAAGGTGTGGCACAAATAAATATTTTCTTTTTATAAGTTTGTTATGCAGTGGACCAGATACAACTGAAGGGCTGTTTCCCGATAAGGTTTATTACTGAAACCTAATAAGGTGGGCTATACCAATCGGATTTTCTAACAGTATTAATATAATTCTTTATGCTTACATTGAATACGATTTCTGTTATTATAAAGATGACATATTTTCTAGAGCTTAGGGAATAGGGATAATTAGAGTGAATATTTTCTACTAAATATTAACACTGGTAAGTGAAATAACACTCAAAACACAATTTCCTAGTAACATAAGCAGAACATAAAACTTGATCTTTTGTTAAAAAAATTGTGATTTATATAAATCTTAAAATTACAATAATAAATATTCATGGACATTTCACATAGATTACTGATAGAATACTTATATATAATAAGTATGGTACTTTTGTACGTATAAAATATATGAACACCAAGATAGTTCTAACATCTGTGTTCGTCACATTAATTTGGTGGGAATTGAACCCACAACCGCGCAAAAGGCAGAGCCACTAATATAAGTCTAATAATTTATTGAAGGAAATATTATTTGAATTCGTGAAATCATTTCAACCACTTAAGAGCATCGTAAGTTAAAAACAAATAATAATAAACATCACCACGGTATCTATTGAAATAAAATATATTCTAAACTAAAATCCGTGCAAAATGGAAATCAATGCAAATAAAAGTCAAGGAACTGTGGAATGAAAATACCCAAATCTCGGGCCAGTGCAGACGACCAATTTAAATTGATCTGATAGATTAAAGTCAAAGATAAAACAGAATATTCTTCCATGATATTCTCGATTATCTCAAAGTCCTTATCTGAAAGTCCTACAGCGATTTATATAAAAATTGGAACAAAATACGACCAATTATTACCGAAATTGCCAGCGATATATAAATGTATTGAATCGTTCTTAGCAGATCATCTAAGTTAAACGACTGTCCCCCTGGTATGTCTGGTCCAGGTCTATATTTGGACCCTCGAGTGGTATTTTAACAGAACGTGCGTGCTTCAGAGGACTCGGATACACGTCGGTCACAACTACGCTAGCCGACAAACTATGTCCAAGGCGGCTCGAAAACTCCACTCCAAATCAGAGCTGGCCACTTTGTCACGTAGAAGAATAAGTAGAGAAGGAATATACGAATAAAGACTGTTTACAATACAAGAGCAGGATCTATCGATAATAGTCGGAGAAGCTAAGGCACAAATCGGTGACCGATTTTAATCGCTCGTTTGTATTAGTACTGTACCAACATCCTCACTCAAGCGTATTATTGAAATGTGGCAATTTGCATAGTTATTATCATCTGATTGGCCGCAACTGGGACAGATTATACTAAATCATTGATGACTAAGTGAGACGGGTGTATAGCGTTTAGACCAGCCAAACGTTGTCGAACATCGACGATTACTTTTATTCAAATTAAAGCAATTGCAAAATTAGGTTTAATCTTTGGCTTAGAAAAAACAAAAAAAAATTGTTGGGCATAATTAGTTCAATTCACAAGTAGTAAAAAAATAATGTTTTGCAATCCAGATTGCAAAACATTCTTCTATTTTATCTGGATTTGGTGTCTTGAGTATCGGATCAAGCTGATGATTTACCTGATGATGATAAGTGATTATATGCCCAGAGCAACAGCTAATAATAACCTCCTGTGACACGTTATACGCGCACGAAAATGTTTACTTATGAATAAATGAGTTTGAGTTGTGTTTTAGTTTAAAAGATGTCTCTCGTAGGTGTAATTGCCCCAGTTCACACCCAGCATACGAAACAATGGGTAGGCAAAATCAAATTAAACTGGTTTGATTGGTTTTGGACGCAAATGAATCTGAATTTCGATTATTCCACCGATTTAAGACTGACCTTGTCAAATGACGAAGATAATACGACTGTTATTGCTCGTATCCTTGTAGTTTTGGTCGGGTTAGATGATAGAGGTCAACTTATTGACGGTAGTAATGCCTTAATGTTAAACCGCTAATATATTCTTTATTAAATACACTCATAAATCTGTACGATTCCATGTATCATGACCTGGCCACAAATAACAAAAATTCTCGATAAAATTTTCATGTTCAACACACAGTTCTATCACACACATTCTATAGTAATAATGATTACTGACCTTAAAAGATATGTTTTATTTTATTTTTGTCTATCAAAAAGTAAACATTTTACGAGGAAAACATGTTTAATCAGTGCTTCTTAGCCAGATACAAACTACACCTAGAATGAATATTTATTTTGGCAAGTATAAATATTTTAAATCTTTTCCTACAAGGAAGGTTGTAAAAAATGTTTTTAATCAATCCGATCAAGTAGGTTATAAAATGGGAACTCAAGTTGCTCATTTTATATTTTTTGCGCAAAATATTTGCTCATCACTCAAAATTGCATCGTAAACCATACTCTTCGGAACTTTCATTACAACACGGTTTCTTGAAAAAAAGGTCGAAACACATAAATTGCCGACAGCCCACAGCGTTATAGGGGGTCTAGTTGCGCGTCCGTAGGTGAATACCCTCAGACTTCCTAAACGTGTCCCCCGGGTGGTGCGAAAGGACCAACCCAAAGTAGCAGTAGAACTTGTGAATGTGAAAAGTACAGCCTCCACACCTGGTAATCCACTGCCAGGCAGTGGTTTGTTTTTTGATGTTACAGGTAGGCGGTATAACCATCAAGTAAATTCGACCACAAATAAAAAAATTACTTGACTTGACTTGACGTAATTTTTTTTACTGCATTTGTCCAAATTTTTACAAACAGCTCTGATTGCCACTCTTGTTATTTTTAAGTATGAAACATTCAGGTTATTTAAACGAAGAGTTTGCTTTTCAGAACGGTTGATCCCACACGTGGCCCGGTATTTTCAAAGCTGCGATTTTTCAGGGGTGGAACACCCCTAGAGCAAGCCAAACATTCCGTCAATCGATACGGATTAGGTCTGCGACGACCGGACTGAATAAACAATGTGACAAGATACTGTCACCCATTTAACGAATCCGTCTGCAGTGCGTGTAAACCTATGAGTGTTATTTTTAGGATTCCGCTGCGAAAGGGCAAAGACAACCCTGTTACTAACTGCCTAACCCTTTAATCTATTAGCAAAATACTGGAGATAGATTTTTTTTTTCTTAGTAGGCAATGTTTGGGGGTTCAGTTGGTCGCGTCCATAGGTGAGTACTTTTTGAATCCCTACGTACCTTGAAATATATTGTACAATATAGTAACAAAAATATTTGCCATAAAAATTGTTTGGATCTTTTTGATAATCTGAACCTAATCTGAAATCATCACTTTCAAATAAACAAAGAACTATGCATATCTGTTATGCCGGAGTTATGACTGAACATTACATAAAAGAATATAACATACGAATTGATAACCTCCTTCTTTTTGAAGTCGGTAAAACATACGTAATATTTTTGTATTAACCGCATCAACTGCACAATACCAAATTTTTCAAAAGAGAAAATTATCTGAAGTGAAACGGCGTGTTCTTCAGCCAAATATTTGAAAACCATACTAAGTCTAATTGAGCTCCCACCGCCCATTCACTCTCGCCTGTTGAGAGTAAGCCCTTGTCCAGGTAAGAACATTAGAGGTGAAATGGTACATTTCCCACGCCGTCGATCACACCTGATTTAATGATCAGATCAGGTCAGGTCAGGTCATGCAACCCAGGTCATATATTCAAAGCTTAGACAATACAACATTAATTATCAAGATACGGTAGATTGATAGTGTAATATCAATGGCAATAATTATTGTTTTATTACTCACGCTAATTCATAATGATTGCTTCCGGTAACTTACCTGTAAATAACAAATAATCAATTAATTAAAGGTTATTGCTTGCTATAAAATAAGGAACAGCCAAAAGTGCTACTAAAAGTTATACCAAGTTTTCCGGAAAAGAACTGCCTCCATACGTGGTAATCCGTTAAGCAGCGGTGCACTCGCATTGCTGTGTTCCGGTAGAAGGGTGTGGGTGCTGGTGAAATTACAGGTTACATCTGCATCGCAACACGATGCAACTTGGGTCTTCTCATGGTTCGGTAGGGGAAAACCTTGTACATGTGCCAAGTTTGTTCGTAGAAGTACAAATACGTCTTTTTAGGAGAAAAAAATTAGCTTAGTGCGATTCGTCCTCTCAAAACTAGGGTTCCGTGCCATTATTTTTTAAATTGATGGGATATCCGCCTATTGACCCTATCAAATGGAAAGAATCAACCAAAACGGTCCTAAACATGCGGAAAATTAATGCCGAATTAATAACGTCCTCCTTTTTTTGAAGTTGGTTAAAAAAGTAAAAAATTTGGGTATCAGGGACACCCGGCAGCTGTGAAACATGACGGAATAAGAGAGTCATGCCGTTTTCCGTCACGCCGTACGAATCGGTTTCACCAAATTATTTCACATCAAAAACACTTTCTGTACGAATCCCGAATTCAATTCACCGAATATAAAGCTCTTTTCTATCGTTTACAAGTCACTTCTCTCCCATTGGGGAAACTATTCAAATGTGTGAGATATCGTAATGGTGGCTTTTGCTTCCACTTTCCACCCGATCGGGGCTACATTATCGTGCAGAGGTTTAGATTTGCTACTGGATGTGATTTTTCCTCATAGTTCACTATTTTACCAGTGAAGAAATTTACCATGTCATCTTTAAATTTCGTCATACAAACTGTTTTGACAAATTGATTAGCTGGTAGAAAATAGTGCATTAAGCGCCTCTTGAAAAAAGTTTTCTTTTGTTGTAAATGAATAATTTTGGTGGCAAATCATCATAAAACCTTACTGGACTCCTACTTCTTTTATCCGTGGACATTTTACACAACACCATCTAGCCCAAACTAAGCACCATTTAATGTTATGGTTACGCTATTTTTCTTCTACGTATTTCCAGATTACTGGTAAAATATAGAAGTAACTTCTTTTTTTAAATACTATATGCAGGAATATTTAACTATTAGTCTTGCCTAAAGAATAAGTAAAAGACTAGAAGACTAGTTCTTGAAGGCATAGTGATGCAGCCCTCTAAGGCTATGGTGACTTAGTCGAACGCTCGGAAAAATGCTATGATATAAAAGACAACAGTACACCCTCATACCCCTGCACTAAAAATCCTTGAACCGTCGGTGATCTGGACAAAATAGATACTCAAGACGCGAGAAAAACTTTATGCTAACCATGAAATCAAGCCCAGGACAGGCATTGAAGGCAGGCTTACTGTCAACTAGGCTACAGAGCAGTCATATTTATTCATCGTCATCATTGTAGTAGTTTGATTTCACCAAAATTCTTTATATATTTCTCTTCGCCTTATACCAAATCACTCTGTTTTTTCCGACCCAAAATCACAAACTAGTTCCATCCGATATTTGACAACGAACAATCGGTAAACAATCTTCGATTCTCTATATCATTGTCGTCTTTTCCCATTTCATGTAGCCTCTTTGCAATTCAAAGGGCACTTTCAATGCGGGGTCGACGAATGGGCTTGCCTTGAAGTTGGGACATCGTTCAGGCGGCCTTGTGACAATGTTTGGGTGTTGGGCGGTTATATGTTTTCTGTTGCATAGATGCTTGGTATACTGTATTTTCTGTGGTATCGACACAGTATAGATACAATATGACTGGACTCACAAAACAGTTGGTACAACCAACTGACTCTGCCTTTTGCGCTGTAGATCGTGAATTAAATTCCCACTCAGGATAAGCATTTGTGTGACGAACATAAGATGTTTAGTTCTACAAAAAAAAGTACTATAAGAATATACATGCCTAGATACAAGAATTTTATCAGTTATCTGGTACCCATAGTACAAGCTATGCTTACCTAAGAAATGCTCGTCTGAAGACCTCGGATCATGTCGAACGAACAGTACGCTCACAAATAATAGTAAAAAATAACTACCGAAAGTATATACTGAAGTATGACGGTGACATCTATCGTGCTTATACTTTTGGGTAGTTCGCTCTTTGTTCCCATACTTGCACAGACATAACCTTCATCTAATCAGGATCATCATCCAGCAACTTTCACTCAAATATGCAGCAGATCTTAAGTGCCGTACTACAAGTACGCGCTGGCGCTAGTGCTTGAAAATGTCCGTGCTACGCTCTACTGGGACCGGTCTATTATCACGGACAGGACTATTTTCGCCAATAAGCCTGATATCGTGATAATAGACCGGTCGGAGCGCCGGGCGATACTCATAAAGATCACTATCCCACATAACGCTAATCTCGTGTAAGCCGAGAAGGACAAGCTTAGCACGTAACTTGACTTGGCCCACGAAATCACCAACATGTAGGATGTAGATTCAACGATCATCCTTCCGATAGTCGTTTTGGTAAACGGACTTATAGTAAGGAGACTTAACTAACATCTAGAGAGGCTCTCGCTAGGTGGATGGATCAAGAATCAGATATAGGATAAGCCAACCACCTGGACACGGCGCGGTTCCTCTCTGAACTCTAGCAACCTATCGTTTAGGTCTTATTCCGCGGTAGATGGTTCAATATGTATATAAATTGGAGAAAAATATATGAAAAAAAATATTATGAGAAACGGTAATTTACAACGATGAAATACTGTGTTGCAAGCATCAACGTCCTCCACCGAATAGGGTTAAATGTATTAAATGCCTTTTTAAATGTTTTTATATGAATATTTAATATGTGAGAACCTAAAGGTAATGTATGTGTGTGACGTATACGTAAAGATAAATAAATATTTTTATAGTTTGTAAACAGAACTATGCTCGCAAAAAGAACGGTATATCATTAGAGGTTTCTTAATTGTTCTTCCCGTAAAGAGTGGGATAGCGTTTGAACAATCGTCAAACAAGATAATAAGAACGCGTGATCTTGTAGGTAAATATCCTATCTCCTGTAACACGTTACAGCTCACGAATATGTTTCCTTGTGTGTGTAAAATTTGACGTGTCCAAATTTAAGGAAATAATTCGATCGACTTGTAAACTCTCTGTGTGTGACTGAGCTACTCTGTATGCGCCTTTTATCACTCGTTGTATGGGCTGGCCCTCTGTACCTTTTTACTTTGTGGTATCGACCTGTCTTGGCACCGCGTTCCTGGATAACGGCTTACGAGATACCGGAGCTTACCGGGTGCATATTATTGCATAACTTAGATTTTGCTCGGTGTTGTTGTACATTTTGAATGTGTTTGAACGTGTTTGAACATGTTTTGCCTTTTGTACTCTGAAACAGAATGGTTATATCATCTGAACTCACGGCTTTAAGGATGCTAGTTTTTATGTGTCTATATTTAATATATATATTAAAGATATTTGTATCTTAAGTCGTGGCTGTAATTTTTACAAAACAATGTGTTAGATAATTTTCTAAATATGTAAAATTTCAGTTCCGAAAACAGAACCCTTGGTAATTTTATGAGGATATTTAATTATAATTCTAAAACTTTATTATAACTAATATTTAACAAGTTAAATAACTTGATTTGAATAGTCATAGACGTCCAGCCCCAAACGGCTATCGACCAAACTAAGCAACTAAGCTTTTACTATGGGAATCTGGTTCCCATAGTTACGTACAAAATACTCAGATAGTTTACTTTTTTGTAAATACTTTCTTTGTATGATACACATTAATACCAAGACAGAAAAATCATCTATTGTATATTATTCACCATTTTTTTATACTGGTTCGGAATCAAACGGATCGCCTACAGCGCAGAATGTAGATATACTTCCAATTGAGCTTTGAAGAAGTGAGAGCCAATGGTTTCGCAAAAGCGTACCAGCCTTACAGCGCGTTTGTCTAGTTTATTTTCCCCAAACTATTATTCCGTATTTTAGTAATATTGTTGAGCTATTTATTAAGATACGACTTCATTCCAGACCGCGGCAGGCTTATTTAGCACAACATTTCGCAATATTTTAAATCCTAACAAATCGTCCGAACTTTGCGTTACATAGCAAAAGTTTGAACATTTACAAAGAAATATGTTTCTTCTATTAGAATATATTAAAGCTACTGCTTCGTACACTGTGGCATGTTTATATTCGCATCGCGTGTGCTATGTTTCTAAAGCTTTTAGAATGCGTAACGCGAAAATAAACTCAAATTAGAGGCTAACAAAATTCAATTCTGGAAAGCTAACCGCTGTGCAGTAGGTAAAGTTCCGGTTACCATTTTACCTGTCATAGATTTGAAATACTGGCATTGCTGTTATGATACTTTTTAATAGTGTAGGAATAGTTATTGCATTCCTCAGATTACTATTAGGTGTCAAAATGTTTACCTTAGCAATGCAAATATATACACGACGTGTGAACTGCCAGTAAAATAGAAGTATATTTATATTTGTATATTTTTATGCCTTTCATTTTTTGTACATTTGAATTGCTTTGCAGCAGATTTTCTTTATTACTAGACGTGCTAGCGGCCCAACTATTGTTAAGTAGTAACAACCACCCATTGACAACAGGAAAATGCTTCTGATCGTCCGCTACCGAATTTTGAGAAAACTCATGTCGCATTGCCTTGCGCCCATTCCTCAGAGACGGCGATCCCACACCCTTCTGCTTGAACACATCAACTTGATTGCACCATTGCTGGGCGGCGAATTACCATGACAAATGCAGTAAAACATGGCACGATTTCTACTGCTACTTTAGGTTGCTCCTTTGACATCATTCAGGTAGAGGCATGAGAGAGCGTGGTAGCCCAGGGGCATAGACGCTGACTTTCAATCTGAAGGTCGCTAGTTCAAACCCACAAGTTCACCAATGAGTTTTTTCACTTGAAAAATATTGAAGTGTGCTAAACCACGTTCTCGAAACGGTAACGGAAAACATCGTGAGGAAACCGGCATGTCTTAGAATCAAAAATTAGATGACATCTGACATCTACCAATCCAGATTGGGCTCCTTTAGTAGATCAGAGCCCATTCACTCTCAATTATCGAGAGTAGGCCGGTGTCCCTGCAGTGGGAACCTTAGAGGCTGGTGGAGAGAGGTAAAGGCTTAAGTGTATTTATTCAACTACGAACGCGAGCAACATGGCTCCCTATTATTCATTGTTTATGCTTCTTGTCCTAGAACAATAAAGCCATAGCTTCCTATAGATCAATCTGGATTCGATTCCCTTGGTATATTAGTCGGAGAACGAAGCAGTGCAGAGGTGTGAGTAGTTAGTTGGTAGTAGCGAGGGGTCCCAATTTCGATTCCCAGCCGGGATACACTTTATGTGGTTAGTATGAAGTATGTTCTCGGGTCTTGGTTTTTTGTCTTGTGTTTTTGTGTTTGTCCATGCCATCTGCGACACAGGGAATCTTACTGCAGAGGTATGAGTGTGTAAACGACTATCATGTTATAATGTTTATCATTGTGGTCTACAAAATATGTAGGACCAAAAATTTAAACCCCCAAAGATATTTACAAAACTATTCTTGCTTCCCGTGAGTATGATCCAGGGATCCATGGTAAGACCATTAGAGGCTGAAATAGTGCGGTTTTCTCTGTGTGAGAAAGTTGCCAACGCTGATATTTTACTCGTATTGAAGTAAAAATGAAACTGAACATTCTAAAACACGAAGCGATTTTCACTGCAGCAAAAATAAAGAATAAGCTTTCGGATAAAAATATATAATAATAAACATGGATTTGTTCGAATCGCTGTGTAACCAGAGCGGGCATTGGGTTTAACGAGAAATAGAAAATGGACGTTTCGTTCCAGATAAAAGTTTGTTTATACAACAAAATCGAATTCGGATAATTGAACGACGAATTAACTTGGATTATCGACTTATCGACTTATCGACTTCTTAAACAATATATTTCACTTAAGAGGCTCAGAATGTTTTGAATTGAATATAATGGTAGTATCATTTACATCATACGTAATATTTATTGACAGCCCCGTGTCCAAATTTGTAATAGCCTTCGAAGCGTAAGGTCTTGGGTACGATTCCTGGCAGGAGCAAACTTTGTGTGGTAAGTAGGCCTTTTTTTCTTGCATGTGAATTCCCATGACATTTGCGACACAAAATGTAATCAAAAAATGTATGATAGGTATTAACAGCCATTTTTATATTCAACTAATGGATTACTGTTGATTACCATTGCAGCATCACTGTAGATCATATGTAATATGGTTGTTTTTGTGGGTTCGTAAATTAGATATAAAGTTTGAACGCAAGAAAACCTACTGGAAAACGTCAGAAATTTGTATTTACACCCGTGCGAAACCGGGGTGGGCAGATAGTAGTCAGTAAAATTTACACTCTAGTATACGTTAATATATTACAAGAAAGTGCTCTATCCTGTCCCAGGAAGTTGAACCATTACCTTGTCACATAACATTACTTTGCGACTGCTATTTCCGTTCATTGGATTAACATGGCCTAAAGCACTTCACCGTGACAATATTTAAGATTTTTTTACACAGAAGCGCCACAGTGAGAGTTATAAAATAATTGACTGATTTAAAATAAATCAAAAGAAACGACTTCAATACTGTAATTAAATTTTTTAATTTAAAATGTATACTAATATAGTACCAAACAGGTGTTGGACATCTGTGTCACAAACATAGATTTTTATTATGTCTGGGTGTTTATGTATAATAAATTTGTTAATTTAATAATCTGATTCGTATAGTACAAGCTATGCTTAGTTTGGAGCCAGGTGGGGTTGGGTGAAATGCCCATGTTTCTTTTTTTAATTATAATTTTAAATTAATAAATAATATCACATAATGACAAGTGCTTATTTTATTTTAGTTGCTGGTGAAATACTTATGAATTAAAAACAATTCAACTAAAGTAGCAAACACCCACTCAAGACTTAATAAGGGGCAAAGGTTATGGTAACCATTAAATTGCGTAATTCAAAGTAAAATATGTTATGTAAAATAAACCCGTATTACCGAAAATTAAAGGGAAAAAACAGCCACATTGAAAATTAATCGCATTGTGGTGGATTGCGTAATCTCACAAATAAATCTGGCTAATGAGCCGCAGTAGCACGCGTCACCTGAATCACTGTTTTTACACGTTACGACACGACATGAAAAGAGCGACTCAACGATCTAGTTAGGTTGCCGATATAAAACGTTTGATTGAACCATGAGTCCGTGTGAAGCTGTCAAGCTGTGTCCAAAAGCTTATAATCCTTTCGTAAAATGGAAACGTACACAATATAATTGATGTTGAAGTGAAACCGTCAGACTGGCGTACAAGCGGTCTAGATTGAATTAGTGTTCAGGGACACATAAGCATGAAATTGCGGTATCGCATCACATGTTGATAACAGCTGGTTAGTCTGTTGCCCCGTTTACAGAACCATTATATTCTACTCTATTATAAACACAAGCTGTGCTAGCTTCTCCAAAACCAATATTAATATTAATAAATACTACAGAAAACTAAAAAGGTTGCAATCATTTACAGTTGTTCCCAAGAACTCCATTGTATAAAATTCCAATTTTGTGTGATTGTGTGATTTAATGATCACAATAACAAGCTATTTTGTTATTATAAGAAATGAACATCATCATCATCATCATCAGCCTATACATGTCCACTGCTGGACATAGGCCTCTCCTATTATTTTAAATTTTTATTATTTTAAAGAAATGAACATGCTGCAGTAAAATTTACCTACTTTGGTTTGTTTGCTGTAAAAGGTTAATTGACCTCCTTACATATACTTTACCATGATATTACTATATGTGGAAATTTATAAGTGACGTTTATATTTACTATCATTTATACGTGTATCAATTGAAATAAATATTCATGGACATTTCACATTGACTGAGCATTAATTAATAGAACACTTGTATAAATATTTTGGTAATTACTTACATATCAACATGTATACTCAGGCGCAGACCATATACATCGATATTCGTCACACAAATGCTTGTCGTGAGTGGGAATCAAACCACGACAGCGCAAAAGGCAGAATTACTACCAACTAAGCTGTGAGGCAAGTCCAATGTTTTTTGAAATTGGTAGTATTCCTAAGGCTATTAAACTAGAATTACCACGAAATTAATTGTCGTTACGATATTTAATTCAATTCGAACGATATTTTACCACGAACGATATCTGTCAATGTAAAAACACCCAATACTGAAACATTTCGTACGTACAGCATACGAATTTAAGTGAGGTTGCACACAAGCCTCACGCGATTTATATTCAATGTCCAATAAAATAGGCCATGGTCAGTCTGTCTGTCATTGAAATGGGTAAAAATATCTATTTATAAATATTGGGAGCTTTTGAATCTTTTGAAGATGAATAAGGTGATAAAAACAGCCAACTGTAATCCTGCTTCGTGGCCAAACATTTGTTTTATTATTTATTAACATAATATGAAAAATATATAATTAACTAATGTAACACATGTTTATAAAAACTCTTCCGGTTTCAAAATATCTATGTTCTTACTTCATACGATTAAAACCCGTTTTTTTCGTAATCTGACCATACGTTATGCGTTTTATTTTTTCATTGCATTGACGTTACAACATGGCGTGTCATCTGATGTTAAATGATTACCGCCGTCCAAAGACAACTCCGATACGACCCAGGTTCTCAGGCATACTTAAATAAGTAATAGTGTATTCATTCATAATACATTAGTAAGTTCTTAGTAACCTAAAGACATTATTTTAAACAAACTAGTATAAAAAACTTTAAAGCAATTACTACGTACTGATATAAGCTATCCTGGTACCAAATTCAATCCAAATCTGTTGAGTCTTATACATAAAAACTTTTGCATATAAATAATATTAGTTTGATTGCACTCGGCTCAAACAGAAATCTCACTTTAAATATCAGAATTTTCAACACAGGGAATCCTAGTGCAGAGTTATGAGTGTGTAATCGTTTATTATAATATTATTATATCTAGAGTATAGGTACTACCATCGGAATAGAATAATGATATATTTAAAGTGTAGCACCGTTACATTCAAAGCATCTGGTCACGACCCCGACAATCGTGAGTCGTAATAATTAGCAGTACAAATACAACCGTAGGTTATCGTCCCCGGCTCGTTCAGCAACGAAATCTGACTTACATAAACACATCGGTTCCGATATGACGGCTTACTGGATTCGCTAAGTTGTGGTACGAGTCATGACAGTTGTGGTTTAATAAATTAATGGCAAAAAAACTTTTTAATAACAAGCTTTTTTCGTGTTCTCCTCAGCAAGCCCTTTCATTTGATACTCAAACTGCGGTGGTACAGAAAAAATAACTAGTCAAACATCTTGGATGATCCGCCATATTGGAATTAGAATGACGTCACATAGCATGCATTGCCATCCAAAATAAGCGTGTATTATTCAGCTCAATTACCACAGCAACATTGATGTCTGTCAAAAGGGACCATAAAATTTGTAACACATCTTTATGTCCTGTTGTCGGTGATAGAATTTGGCTGTAAATTAAATAAATATTCATGGATATTTCACACAGCGCCATCTAGCCAAATTAAGTAGTTTGTAATATGGGAATTAAACAACTGAAAGATTACTTAGAGTAGTTTTGTTTCACTACAATATACATTTTAACACTCAAACACAGAACAAACCTTTATTTTCGCCACACAAATGTTTGTCCTGATGTTTGTCCTGAACCCACGACCTATAGCGCAGAAGGCAGAGCTCTTATAAGATCTAAAAATTCTATCTCTGTGCCAAATTTTAGCCAGATTCGTTCAGCTATTAAATCTGGTAAAACGGCGACACACATCCATCCAGCTATACAAACTTTCGCATTTATAGTAAGTAAGTAAATTAGTATACCCACTCTCTTCTATACCTTGTACCATCTGACTTAACAGACTAAACGCAACTGTGTCAACACAGTGTAGATAATTCGAATACTCAATGAGAAATGTGTTTTCTTATCTCGGAATTGGCCGTTCGGTCTCTTTGATGGACTTGCATTGTATCACTTCGGTTGTTTTAGTCGTTCAATTACAATTCCGGGCAACAATTGGGTTAAAGATTAGAAGATTTTCAAAACAAGTTAGAAAGGACTACGCGTATATACTATTACGTATAATAATTAGTAAACAGAGGGTAATATTGAATGTTTATTTATTATTGAGTTGTTGATAAAATGATTTCAGTGAGTTAGTAAGTTCTCGTGATTAACAGATTAGAGCTATTTTAGTGTTTATAAATAATCAAATATTTAGGTATTTATAATTGATTGCTTCGTAATAAGACAAACCAGAATTAGAATAAATAATATTTTTTTTTTATTTTTTCATTTAGTATTATTAATTTGTTATAATAGAAAGATATATATTTATGTAATGTAATAGGTGTGTGAATATGACTCCGCCCCTTTTTGTCAAAATAAAACACATTTGTTCGCTTACAAAATTAAAAAAAAAAATTATTGAAAGTATGCTCCATCTGCAGCTACAACCTTCGCCCATCGTTCAGGTAGTTTTCGTATTCCTTGCTGGAAGAAGTCCTGGTCTTTTGAGCTTATCCAGTTGTCAATCCAAATTTTGATACTTTCACATGAAGTAAACTTTTCTCCAGTAAGGTCTGTCTGCATCGTCCGGAATAGGTGGTAATCCGAAGGAGCTATGTCTGGTGAATATGGCGGGTGGGGTAACACTTCCCAGTCCTGTCCCTCTAAATATCTTTTTACGACTTCTGCGGTATGCGGTTTGGCATTGTCATGCTGAAGAACTAATTTGTTATGTCTATTCACCCATTCTGGTCGTTTTTCTTCTATGGCTCGCTTCAAACGCATTAGTTGTCGTCGGTAAACTTCTCCATTAATAGTTTCAGAGGGTTTGAGCAACTCATAATATACAATACCTTTCTGATCCCACCAAATACAGAGCATGACCTTGGCACAGTGAATATTTATTTTTGGCTGTGATGGGCCTGGTTCGCCTGGTTTCACCCAAGCTTTTTTGCGTTTAGGATTTTCGTAGTGTATCCATTTTTCGTCTCCTGTGACTATCCGATGCAAAAATCCTTTTCTTTGCTGTCTTTGAAGCAGCATTTCACAAATGGTTTTCCGACGTTCCATGTCTCTTTCTTTTAAATCATGTGGAACCCAGTCACCGGCTTTTTGAATCATTCCCATCATTTGTAAACGCTTTGCAACAGTTGAACGATCAACATTTAATGCTGCAGCTAATTCTGATTGAGTTTGGCAAGAATCTTCCGCCAATAATGCTTCCAATTCAGCATCTTCAAATTTTTTTGGTGGTTTTCCATGTTCTTTATCCTCAGTACTAAAATCGTTATTTTGAAATCGTCGAAACCATTCCTTGCAAGTTGTATTAGACGGAGCATGCTCACCATAAATCTCCACAAGCAAACGATAAGTTTCCGCTGCAGTTTTCTTCGCAATAAAATAATGTAATAACACTTCCCGCAAATGACGTTTATTTGGAATAAAAACCGACATTTTCGAAAAGGTGAAAACAATTGTTGCTTACACTTCAACCAAATATCATAAAATGCGTTAGATAGCTGACATTCAGTACTATCGAATACAAGTATGGTCATTTATTAGTACACGTAAACAATACTAAAAACGACATCTGTTGAGAAAGGGCGGAGTCATATTCACACACCCATAATATAAATATAACAATACAAATAAACATTTTTTTATAAAAAAAAACAGGACTGGAATAAAATAAAATAATCTTACTTTCTAAGTTACAGATGCGAATTTTATTCGTCTCGTCTATCATTTTTAAGTGAACAGATCACGCACAGATAATTTCTAATGTTTCAATAAATTTATAATCATTACTTCTGATATCAGAATTTCTCATGATTAAATAATATAATTCAATTTACCGCAGCCGCAAAAAGTTTTCTCATAAATGAAAACATCAATGCTAATGTGATTCCTGGCCATAATCGAACCCGACAGCATGGGAACATCAAGTACGTTTTTACAGCCTTGATAGAACCAGTTTAAATCTTTGAACAAAGTCTTATTACTAGTTTATAACATGGCTAAATGTTGAACAAGATTTATAAAGTTTTAGTAATATTCTATTGAACTTGGATTGTCACGCTACCGCGTGTCTAGATTCATAAAAGCCCAGTGGCGCGCTTTCAGTCCGAAGGTAATTGTTTCCAATCTAGATAAGTACGTGTGTGTTCATTTTGAACAGACTTTGAAAAAAGGAGAATTGATTAATATGTTTTATATTTCCGCGGTATTTTCGCCAATGTGTCGATTGGATGACTCTATTAGATATAAAATTTTCATAGTCAATGTGTACAAAACGACTCGAATCGACTCTTTAGATAAGAAACCAAAGTATTGAAGTTGGTATATCTGATTTTCACCCAGTCATTTGTTATTAGTTGAATACGGCAAAGGAAGATATCGCGAGATAATCGTCGTATCCTGTAACCAAAAATTTTTAGACATGTGACATGAAATATCATGTGTCAACAACAATGCTCTATTAGCATGTTTTCGTGCTTAGGTTGTATGTATTCCAGTCGTAAAAGTGAACAGTTGTTTTGACTCTACGCATGCGTATGGGTGGTAAGTGGTTAATTTTTAGGGCCTTATCACACTGGCAATTTGTTAGGAAGTTCTAAGCGAGGCGAGATTGCAGCGGACTCGCCGCGAGTTCACAGCGAGTGAGCACGGACGCACGTTTTTGCCGCCATTACAATATACACTGAGCTTGCTAAAGAGACAGCAATATATTTTGAACATCTACACCCATCTTTGA
This sequence comes from Aplocera efformata, assembly GCA_921293045.1. NCBI lineage: Eukaryota > Metazoa > Arthropoda > Insecta > Lepidoptera > Geometridae > Aplocera > Aplocera efformata. Next base: position 3,511,544 of record OV121045.1, read on the forward strand.
AGTAGCCAAGATTGCTACTTCAAAGATGGGTGTGATGGGTCATGAGTTCTTGGGAAAATCGGAGCCATATTACTGTTGTTTAAGGGCGGTGGAAACCACTCAAAATCAAGGAAGATAAGCTCGACCCGTCATTTAATCACAATAAAAATCTTACTGCTAGGTTATCGGCCCAGACCACAAAATAAATAAGACATGAATACAGAACGTATGATGTTGGTTTTCACAGACGCCGTTCAATCCAGAACCAGCTAGCCTATGGTTTATTACCGGCTATTAATAACATCACTTATTGTGCAGTGAAGACCATTGAACGCGGATGAGTAACTCATGGAATAGCTAACATACTTGAGTAAGTGACAATACGAGCATATATGACAATACAAATAAGTAATTGTTTAAGAGCATCCATCTTAAATAATTTCTTTTTTGGGTACAAAGTGTACTTACGCTAATTTATTTAAGTACTTACTACGAAAGTTGCAATGATGTAACCCAAAATAAAAAAAACAGTTGCCTGTCTAAAGTCATTATTTAGTGTGCGCTGCGAAAACTATTAAAAGAACAATAAAAACTATTAAATAATGTACTATATGCTTAAAGTAATTACAACTACCCTTAAAATAAAATTCTCACTATTATATAATAGTTAAGTCGCAATAACCGATTTTGTTCAAATTAGTCAATCAAAAAACGGGTAGAATCAAAAGATATTATCAAGATCATGATATTAATCCTTATCCAACTAAATAGTTTCATAATCAAGGTTGATTATGTACATGTAAGATATTTACATACCTTGATTGATGTTTATAAATAATTCGAATCTAACTTTTCCTCTAGAAGTTACAACAGATATAAAAATGCTATAAGTAAGAAAAAATCCGCGGTGTGAGTAAAAATCCCTGCACTTGTTCTTTTAGTTTCCTACACATTTTATACGTAAGCCGTGGAATTATTAATCACGATAAAATAAGAACTCTAAATTGCACCCGTGCGAAGTGAGATGGGTCATTTAGTAATATATATAATATTATTGAATGTGTTCAAGAGTGCTGCTTATTTTATCAGACCATCTATGGTGTACCAGGGTTGCGCATGGTTGGACTGACCTAGCCGATTTATTATTAATCTGTGGTAGCACCAGTAGGACCGGATTCTGTTCAATGAGAAACCGCCTGTAATACTATACCAACGTTGGGTATTAAATGTTTGTATGACAAAGATATGTCGCAATTATTTACAAAAAAATCTCATAATCTTAATAAGTTGGATTGGGTTGCCCACCATTGTAAATTGTGTGAACTACATTAATATTATTATTATATTAATTACCATAGCTTACAGATTCAAAATTTAAGGTTATGCCAGAATGTATGTTTGGTTCTCTTTTTTTATGTTAATATTAACAAAGGATATATTTAAAGAACCTATATCCCAAGAACACCATTGTTAATAAGTGAGGCATTACTTGCCCCAAATGTGGACTCCAACCATGAATCGAAAACCTTGATTACATAAAATGACCTTGATGATAAGAAAAGTTAAAAACGTAAATATTTATGTCAACATAACTTGTAAACATAAGTTACTACTATTATTACGAAAGCATGTTTACATGTTTACTATTATTACGAAAAGCAAAGCAAGACGACACATTTCCGAATTACAGTAAGAGAATGCTTTGTTTATCCAACTGTGATTAATCAAAGGATAAACATAAATGGAAGCAAAAACGTTGTGTGAATCCATTTCCCCTCTGATACATCTCAAATGCTCCTTACGTTTCAACCCAAATCTTTGCACCCTTTGTTTCGCTGAAAACAATTCGTCAAGAACCCCACTTTCAGCATTCAAAAGAAAAAGAAGGCCAAACAAGCGAGCAACGAGTTAGGCCGTAACAAAATTCCAACAAAGGAATGATTAACGATTTTTTTTCTCCCCCAAAACTCATTCAAGCCACGTCGATATTGAATCCGTTAGGAGGCGTAAAAATGAAAGTTTTCCTTTTCACTGTGATACACGGAAAGTGTTTCGATACATCAACTGCAGCGAGCATGCTCGCTGAACTTGAAGTCCGAGCCATTTCTTGAGTGTTTCAATTATTTTATTAAGAAAACTTGTAATCTTAGTAAAATAATGTTAAGTTATTGTATATGATTAAGTATTTGTAAAGCAGTGAACTATGATATAGGCTGATGATGACAAAAATTTAAATACTTTACTTGGCGTTTCAATATATATCAAGCCTCATTGACCCACCTGAATAAGTTTCAAAACCGATTCAATATATTGTACATAAGAGCAAACGTAATCCGCCATTTTGCTGGAAATAATAAGTATCGTCAACAAAGAAACCTACACCAATAAACAAGGGTCGTAAAGTTAATAAATTCGTAAGAAACGAGAGGTTACCTCAATAAAAACTTAATATAATTTTATGCGTACTAAACTGTGAACCTTTATGCGTGGAGAGGTAAAGTCCCGTGTGTCCCTTTAAAGCCGAAAACCCACAGCGAGCGTGGCGGGTCGTCGTCCGGGCACGGGCTGGTCTTGGCGTCTTGAAATGTGTTGTACTGCACTATTTCATGCACACAGAAACGTCCCGTCAGGCGTGACGGTAGCGTGACGTCACGCCGGCGCACGGTCGACGCCCCGTCGAAGCCCAGTTGACGTCCGCTGTCAGTTGGCAGCTTAAGGATTCGTGACGTAACTACCGTTTCAGACTTTCCCTTAGTTTTGGAGTTGTTCAAAATAAATGACTTCCATTTCGGGAGTGACAGGTAACTGGAAGTTTACGTCGTTAGAAACTCGAAAAAACGAGGAATCAGCCGATGTCGAAGTATTGTTTTAATAACACTCCGAATAAACTTTTTTGTTTTGCAAAGAGCAGTTTTACGAAATAATTGCTTTGAAGTAGACACGGGAGTTGCAATACTTTTTTCCGTTGTCTGGAAATGTTGACATTAAGTGATCAATATCGAATTTTTGTGTACCTAAGTTGTCTTCGGTGATACAAAGGCGTCTTTATTTTCTCTATACCCTTTGAGACACAGCGAGTTTGATCCAGGAGTAATTCAATAGACTGTGAGGTAAGTGGCTCGACTGTCGTCGCAAAATGCGGTCACATGAGTTCTCAGGTTGCAAAATTGCTTGAAAAAAGAGCAAAATTAGCTCTCCATATTAAATTTCGCGATGAAGTACAAATAAAATGCAAGCAGGTGCCTTTTCACCTGGCCAGCATATGTTCGAGTGCATTCGCTTAATTATTTCTGCTAAGCTGCTTAAATTTTAATTCAAGTAAACAAGTGTTCACAAGCACAGTCTGCTAGATTAAAGCGTGCAATATGAAAAGTTGTTTTGTTAGTAGAAGCAACTTAATTTTGTTATACGTAATAGTTAGCCGTATAAATTACGTGCCCTTACGTTAAGTTAATCAGTTCCACGCACGCTTTCGGGCAGTTAATGACATAATTAAAAATCCCCGTCCAAGGTGAAAGTTGCAGGGGTTTAAGGCAAAGCTTATCCTTACAGTAAACCGAACAAGTTGGCCCCGTTCGCTAATCTCCTAAGCCAAGAAATGGGGCGGCACGAGTGATAAACTTTTGAGATTAACTATGTCATTACATTACGGTGGTCTATGGAGGTGTTGTTGTGGTAAGACTGACTGATATGTTAACGTGGTAACTACTAAAGCAGTAAACACTTAAATTATCAAAACCGTATCAAAGATCAGAATATAGATTTTTACGTTAAAAAAATTGTATTTAAAAACATAATTCCTATTACTTAAAACTAAATTGTTTATTGTATTCCACAATTTAAAAACAGATGTTTTAGTATAATAGGTACAAGAAAACATGAATAGTAGTAGGACATCTTGTTAGTGGAATACCAACGAATTAGTTTTATTGTTATCATATAAGATTTAATTTGTCTGAATAGATAACAAGGAATTTAAATTAAAAAAAATGTAAAGTTAATTAAAATTTAATTTCTGGTCAGGCAAATCAATTTGATTCAATTTTGGTAAGGTGTCATTTAAATATTTGATAATCGTAATACACTCATCATATTATCTATTTTATCTAACTATCGCTTAAATAACTATCGCTAAATATTTGCAATGAAAATAACTATATGCATTTATTCCCAGGGAAAAACTTGGTACATTCAACAAACTATCATTACCAAAGTCTAACAATACGCTGTTTTATTACGTTTAAGTATGGATCTCTAAAACTAAAATTGTATGGCTTATTAATATAGGATGAAATCACTAAGCTATAGTACTCGTATTACCAACTGAGCTGTGACGCTAGTAATATGATTTGTAGTGTTCTGATTTTATGATTTCCTAACCGCAGATCTGCAGATTTGCTGCGTTGTACTGTCAAAGCCTTTTAAACCCGCTGAAGCTTTCAAATTAAGCCAACATCAACGTTAGTGCTTGCCAGAACAACCAGGTATACCCGAATGCCCGAGTAATGAGTTTTGTTGTTTAGCAGCCGCTAGATTAAAGGATACTGCATACGATACTGTAATGAAACCGGCTGGAGTTTATCTACCTCCGTGGAACTAATGAGGGGTTGAGCTGAGTCCTTACTCAACTTTCAGGGTCCAGGTTGAATCAATATCTTCTGATACGTTTTTGTAACCCTTCAGCGGATTAATTTTAGGGTTATTTATCCAAAGGTAAATGAAACCCTATTACTAAATGTATTTTATCTACCTTTAAAGAGCTTATCTCTGGAACAGAAATAGATGAGCTAGCTGAAATTTTCACAGAATATTTTTTGGCGTGTATAAATGGCGGAACTAGCTGGCTCTCATCTGATGTTAAGCGGTTACTGCACCAACAAATTCCTCTGGGATTCCACTTCGCGGGTTGTAAAATATAAGGTCATGTATTTCAAGCAATTAAATAATATAAAATCTATGACACAATATTGACTTTTTTTCGACATTTGTCTATTCAACTATCAAGCGTTGTAATAGCAGTATGATTTACTGTCGTTGTAAACGATATTTTGCAGTAAATCTTAGTTACAGCTTTGTTGACGCCACGATAGCTCGTTCAATACCAATGATAACGAGAATAAAATTGTTTATAATAGAGAAACCGTTTATATTGTTTGTTGCTTTATTTAAACAAAAAAATAAAATTTAAGTAATTTTTACATAAATTTTTTCATCATCAATTTTAATTACATTACTGTTTTAATGTAATGTAAAAATTACAGCAACTGCATAGATTTGAAGGTTTAAACGTACAACAAAAAACAATTTTAATTTTTGCTGTCTGTCTGTTTGTTTGTTCCGGCTAATTTCCGAAACGACTTTACCGATTTTGACGGGATTTGTACTGGCAGATAGCTGATGGTATATGGGATACTGTTATTTTGAATAATAAAATATAATTAGGGTTCCGCTTGTTAATATTAATTGTGAATTTATGTATAAACAAATAATTGAATTTTTTTCCGTTTCATTGAGTAGTAACTTCTGAATAGCCAGGTTTTTTGGAACCCAATATTGCTTTACTTGAACACGAACAGATAATAATTATAAAAGTCTATATTTTTTTGTATAAATATGCCGCAGGTTTTTTTATTACATTAAAAAAAATCTGATTAGCGGTTGGAGACAATACATTTTGGTACTATACATTTTCTAGGGTCATCAAAATACCGCTGTATATCCCTCTTGACCCAAACACTTCCATCTCTTTGTTGCAGCCCTAGAAATCTGTTCGGTTCCATTTATTGTTTGCCAACATGATTGTATCGGCTTCGTATGGTTGTCGATGTGATGATTAATGAATTTGAAAAGTCGACCGTCCAACGAAATAGTTTATCGCTTTCTCTATTAAGTGCCTTTTGATATAATCTAAAATTGTTGTCGGCTTTTTCATTCATTGTTTATTCCATATTTCAAGTATATACTAAGTTGGGAGCGTTACAAGATGTATACTAGAATACTAATGTAATTATTAACGACGGGACGAGCAGATTCCCACTTTATGGTAAGTAGTTACCTCCGCCCATAACAACAGACTGACAGAATACTTATACAGTACTTTTTTGTAACTACGTACATCTAATACATAAAGGACTATGATATATGACTTGGGTTAGTAGAAATTGCACACATCCAGCAACCTTCAAAAAATATCATATGAAAAAACAGCCTCGACGTTTTTTTTTAAACAAATCGTATGGTCATCGCAAGCTCGCACGAACTCGCGATCTAACGGTACAAAATATTTAGTCGCGCGATGTAGGCATTTCAGCGGGTGCGGTAAAACACCAATTCGACACCTGCGTTTTTTATCGCGGGTTGGTAAGCAATCTTTTAATATGTCAAAATCCCCGAGTTGTAATGGTAATGAGCTGATCTTCAAACGAACAAATCTTCACAAATCATTGCCAAGAACCATCTCGATCACGTCGGATTCTAACAGAAAAAACCGCATCAAAATTGGTCCGTTCGTTCAGGACCTAGAATGCCACAGACAGATGCACACACTTTTTCGTCGGAGGTTAAAAATCATGCGAGTTTGTTTGGTTGTGTGGTTGAAATAGCAAGAATGGTGCCAACAAAGAAGTGACAAACAGACTTCTTTGCCAAAGAGGGGAATGTTTTGAAATATTATTACCTTGTGCGAATGATAAATAAATATATATCACGCACCTCACCCACAGGAAATGGACATTATCAGGGCAGATAATTATCTTTATAAATTACTGGTAGAATTCCTGACATGCATACCGATACGTCTTCTGCGTCACCTTTTTATAATGGTTCTAAATCAGAAACTATTTAACTAAGCTCAAAATAATTTTCTTTATAAAGACTGCTAAAAAATAGCTAATATTATATAATACATACAGAAAACGAAGAATCTAGTTATGAGTGTTCAAAAATATATGAATCGCCATATTATTTGCCATAAAGAAAAGCAATAAACATATGCCAATGCCATCTTGTCTAACGATAGTTGAGGAAGCAATAATTTTAGCTGACGAGAAAATCTTTGGTGTTTTTAATCAGCAATAACTCGTGTTGTGACTTTAACGTTTCGTTTTATACCACAATCTTAAGGATACGTAATACAATGGTTATTTCTAAGGATTCAGTAGTAAAATTGAATCGTAAAATATATGTCATAAATTAGTTATACATATTTTGCATTTGGTTCTGCCTGGCAATTTTAACATTTTTGCCCAATAGCAGCTGTCATTGCACTTAAATGAAAAGATGAAACATAATAAACTCATTCCCTATCGAATTTAATCTAAAGGAATTCGTTCAATAATTTATTCAAAAGCCAAAAATGTATGGTCTATTCTTGTATCTACCTTGGGCACGATTTCACACATAACATTTGATTCGATTGCTAATTATATGTTATTTTTATATAAAGATAAGTGCGCGCTAAATGCACTTAACTAGAACGAACAAAATGTGCTAACACCATGGGGGCAAGATTCACTTACAATATATTTTTAGCTCTTAGTATAAAATACTTGCATATACCATAACTATTATAAGAGTCAGATTCTAGGCTAATTTTTCTTAATCAAAAAGCGCAAAGTGCCAGCAATAAAGTAATAAAACCATTTCATTTGCAGAACACTTCTATCAAACCAAAGAGAACAGAAAATTTGACGCTTTTTCTGAGTGTTTGTTGTTACAATAGCTGTTGTTACCGTATTTCGGGCTTTGGCTATCGCGTTGTTTACTATGAAACAAAACAGTCGTAAAAATAAAACGAAAATCAGCTTCCCTGTTTAATTTAGCGGGGGTTGTCGACAAAAAACGTTTGCTCTTGTTGAGCCTTTTTGTTGACCGTAACAACGCCGGAATGCATTGTTCCCGTTACTCTGTCCCTGGAGCGGGTAGAGGTGTCAGCGACCGGCTTTTTGAACTCCGTCCGGCCTTAAACAGCATTCATGAAAAATTCTTGTGGTTACGTTTTTTCGGGACTTGTAAAACACCAATTTGCGTTTTATGTATATTTTTTATGTTATATAGTTATATGGTAGACATATTTTGGTAGTCTTTAAAAGTCTGTTAAAAATGGCGTTCACTTACTATTTAACGTATAAATCTTAACGTAAATAAAACAATATGTAGATTATAAATGATTACATATTTTTCTTTACTCTGACATATCTTGATATGACCAAGTGAGGAACTCTGTGGTGCCTTCAACTTGGCTTGTCAACTGCTGTTTTATTAGCCTGTGGTATTCCATTGTTGAGCAATGTCTTTAGTTTATCTCTCTATGTTGAGCTGGACGCTGTTTCTGTAATCCAGTTTTTTTTTAATGTATTATACTTAAAATTGGTCCGTGTTATCAGAACGAAACGGCAAAGTGAAGATTAAATAAATCTGAACCTACTAAGAAATGTACTTAATCTGTGTAAAATTTAACACACAACCCCTAATTGAATTGCAATTTATTAAAATTTCGAATTTTGTGTATATAAAACAATGTTTATCTAAAATATGATTAACATATAAAACTTTTGTGAAAATTTTGGTTTTACGGCTTTTTGAAGGAAGTACATCCCTAAGCTCTGGATAAATGTGAAAATATTCTTTCTAGGTGACTCAGTATAATCATGCGTCAGCTTGACTCACGGCAGATAAGATTGGAACTTCACCTACATTATAAAGGATGATAGTGGTTCTACGAAGATGGCGTAATATCGAGAATGAGTTTACTAATACATTATTTTTGCAACGGTCTCTGTAAATGCATATTTTACCTTTGGTTAGAAGAAGTGACCACTCTATGGCGTCTTTGAAATTCGACATAGGATGAAATGTTTTTAAGATTTACAATATAATATATATTTGTGTGATAATGTATTATGATGAGTATAAAGAAGAACAATTTAGAATACTTGCCATTTTCTGCGTCTTTATTTCTGCAAAATCTGGTGTGAACTCGAACCCGAAAATATGTACAAATTATGAAGATTATAAATAAATATTCACCGACTTTTAACGCATCGCCATCTAGACCCAAACTCAGCATAGCTTGTGTACTACTAGATAACTGATAGACTGCTTATACACAGTACTTGTCTTTTGTAAATACCTACATATAATACATCAGACACAGAAGAAACATTTATTTTCGAGAAATTCGGGATTTGAGCCCACGAACTAGCACAAAAGGCAGAAATACTACCATCTGAACTATTGAAGATCAACGATAATACCATTTGCCATTTGTATGCTGCTCCATGCAAATTCGCCGATGCGTGCAAGGCGTGAATAATTTTATAGGTATATTATGCTTCTCTATGTATTCCCAATTCAAGAAAAAAGTACCCAATTTCATGTCACTACGTTCGTTTTTTGGTCATTTCCTTTTCACAATATTCTACCAACTCTTTGGAAATACGTCACGTCATCAAACGTTTCGTAATCCTTTGCTGTGGTGGCCATTTACATACGATAATCAATTTCATAAAAATTAATGAACATTTCACACCATCTAGTCCCAAACTAAGCAAAACATGTACTTTAGGAACCAGATCATCAGTTTTTTTTTTGTAAATACTTATTTACAATTCGCATCTATGTTCGTCACAAAAATGCTTGTCCTGGTTGGGAATCGAATCCGCATGCTACTGCGAATTACTACCGAGCTGACAATATCTTGGTTGAATACTATAACGTCATGGAAATCACAAATATTGAATACATTAAATTTTATTGGGTGTGTGAATATGACTCCGCCCCTTTTTGTCAAAATAAAACACATTTGTTCGCTTACAAAATTAAAAAAAAAATTATTGAAAGTATGCTCCATCTGCAGCTACAACCTTCGCCCATCGTTCAGGTAGTTTTCGTATTCCTTGCTGGAAGAAGTCCTGGTCTTTTGAGCTTATCCAGTTGTCAATCCAAATTTTGATACTTTCACATGAAGTAAACTTTTCTCCAGTAAGGTCTGTCTGCATCGTCCGGAATAGGTGGTAATCCGAAGGAGCTATGTCTGGTGAATATGGCGGGTGGGGTAACACTTCCCAGTCCTGTCCCTCTAAATATCTTTTTACGACTTCTGCGGTATGCGGTTTGGCATTGTCATGCTGAAGAACTAATTTGTTATGTCTATTCACCCATTCTGGTCGTTATTATTTCAATTTGCAAATTAAATAGCGTATGTACGAATCGTATTGAATATGAAAAAAGTTTTTAATTGATGTACTTATTGTAACCTCGCTCATCTTTTGTGATAGTATCATTTTCCCACACAGAATTAATATTAAATTTTCGAAATACATTATTTCCATTTTGCACTAATTGTAAATATGAATATGATTTTTTAAATTCAGGAACCCATGTTGTTTGCGAAGCGAATGATGAATCATTAAATTATATTGATTCATTAATAATGGGTTTTTCTTTTTTATAGCAGAACCACTGTGTAACTGCACTTTATGATCTGCCAACTTCTAACTTCCCCGTCGGTGAAAAAGGCGTTCATTTCGCGGACTCATACGCTGAATTAACACAGCCTTAGATTGACACAAAAAAATAAAATAAAAACGGGTAAAAAGAAGTAATAACGATTTAACTCGTTAAAAATGAAGAAATCCGATTTCATGCGTTTTGTAACAAATAACATTAAAAGACAGATAAAGTGCCATCAAAAAATGTCACAAGGACATTCACAAAACAATAAATAAGGAGAGTCATGGATACCAGCTACCCGCTGCGAAGCCCCACCAGAGGCGCCTACCTTGATATACATAAATAAAATATATTCGGCCAAGCGTGCGTCTACGTTATAAGTCGGGGTCCAAATACTGTTATTTTTTGTTTAGTAATTATTTTGCATTCATTCATCAAGTTAACCATTCAACATAGTGCTAGTAGTAACATAGTCCGGTTGGATATGATATCTGTATGATCCCGGTTATAATAGTCCATAGACCATGTGCCTTGAAAACTGCGTATTTTTTTATTGATTGGACTGTATTTTGTTGGCCGCAGATGGCCTTGATATCTACATGGCCTTCGGCGAGAGCGGAAGGCTCTCAGTGGGCATAAACAAATACGAATTGTTCGCCACTCGCGAGAAAGCGAGAGAGAGAGAGAGAGTGGGAGGGCAGGGGGTAAGTGTTAAATTAATCACTAGTGTAGTAGTTGTGTCTTTGGGTGGAAGGGTGTGGGTGCTTGTGAATCACATGCGCATGAGACGTATCATTCCCGTCTCGGGTGATGGACGCAACAGGATAAATTCGACTCCTTGTAATATCCAAATTTTATACTGAGTCGCATTACTGTTGTCATGGGCGGGGGTCGCCACTTACCATCAGGTGGGCCCTGAGCTCGTTCCGTCACACATATACACATAAAATGTTGAATATTCTGTATTTGTAGGGATTAATAAGTTGATACTATTTCATTTCGGTTATTGTTCTATGAGAGTACCTACTGATTTTCAATTGTTCCAATGATTAAAAATCTTCAAAAAAGGAGTTTTTCAACAACAAAAAAACTTAATCTCAGTTATTCCTTCATATCTCGAGCATCGTTTGGACAAGTCAAATGTCACACGCACACGTAAACAAATTCGTGAGCAATAACGTGTCACAAGAGCTCCCAGACACATACATGCACTCAGATTCAATCGGCTTTACCTCCAAGGTGGTCTGAAGTGAAGTCGGTTTATTGGGCTTTAAAATCAGTCACTTGTAATATGTCTGCATACTACTTATTATATAAAACTCCTCGTCTCCTTACGATATGGCTTCCTTCAGTACGAGAACCCTAAAAACCAGTCAGTTTGTATGGTCGCCTACGCCGGCTATAACTGAAGAACTTTATCGTTCATTCATGGTAACATGAGTTGAATTAACTGCAGGTAAATCTGATCATACACTGGATGCAATTCAATTTTAGTATCGTATTAATAATCATTTTATTCCGACAGCTTAGTACATGGTATCAGTTTAACAATTGTATTACTTTTAATTATACTTTAATTACACGTGACCTTGTGAGATGTAACTTCTTAAGCTGATGCTTACTTAAACATATTTTATTACTCGAATTTGAACCCCTCACTATACGTCAGATATTTTCTGGAGTAGGTTGCAACATACAATAAATCAATTATTCTTATAACGAATTCGGGAAGTTGTTTGAGAACTAATACGAGTATATGGCTTATTTAATTTTTTGAAACCAGATCGCTGGAATAATTTGAGAACAAGTTTGTATTCTCTTAGAGTAAAATGAAACTCACTTTATAAAGTATACTAGCTGACCCGGCCACGCGTTGCTGTGGCTAACGTTTTTGTAATTGTGACTGACAAATAATTTGCAATAAAATAATATTGCGATCATAAATTGAGATGTGAGCTATCCTATCTTTCAAGTTTGATTAAACTGTACACGGTATACAAATTTGATTAAAATCGGTTAAGTAGTGTAGGAGTTCATCGCGGACAAACATCGTGATACGTAATTTATATATAGGTATATTAAGATTTTTCGTGGAGCAGTTTGGTAAATAATCTTGGAGTACTTGGAGAAGTACCCAAGTAATTGTTCTAAAATTACTTCAAATTCGAGTTACAAAATATGTTTAACTGAGAATCAACTAAATGAGATCACATCCCACAATGTCACGTCTAATTACAGTATAATTAAAAGTATAACATTTTTTAGAAAATAAATAAATTTACCTACTAGTAAAATTACTCATTAAAATGAACAAAAAAAAAAACAGTCGTAATTTGGGCTCTCATCTGATATTCGCAAAACGAAACACAAAAAAAAAGTAAACTCAAATACCTTCCTAATTCAAGGGTCCAAATTAAGGAAGCTCCATATTACCAAAAAATGCATTCGAGAAGGCACAGATTTTTAAGAACTCTATCATTATTTACCAATTTTGTACTGCGATCAAAATTTGATTCGGTGGTGGAAACCGATCATGAGTTAATACGAAAATAATAGGCTTTGTCGCTCATAATGAGCGGGCCGTATGAGCGGGTGTTTTGGAGTTCATAATTGAGGTAGGTCAGGGTAATATTTGAAACTATTGGAATTCAAAAAGCCGTAAACTTGCTAACAACAATACCATAAGTTTTTGCTGGCTGTCATATGAACTTATTTACTACAGAAAAGTATTAGCGGAGTTATGCCTGAACAAAAAAATGACAGAGAAAAGATCAGTAGTTAATCATCACTTCTATGTTCCTATGATTTTTGAGTTATTTAATTCAATTTGGAGTCAGCTTTTCAAGTGGGTATGATTGGCCAACGAAAACTCGCACAGCTTTAAACAATCTTTTTTAAACTAAGCAAATGATTTAGAATTCGGCAATTTTTATTTCACTTTCAAATATTAGTTTAGGAACAACATTTCTTAAATTTATAATTTGGTTTTTATATATATTTAAGAAATGAAAATAGGTTGTGATTAAAAATTCTTTAAATAACTATACCGGATTCTTCAGATTAAAATTTCAGCACTACGACTATCGAATCATACAGCCCTTTAAAGGTAGATCAGACAGGCAGACTAATAAGGTCTCCTTTAACCTCATAATACAGAACCATTAAAAATAGTTTACCTTCAAATAATATCGCAACATTCCGTAGACCCTTAGAAGCAGATATATACTTCGATGTAGTGCTAATAAACATTTCGAAACTTCGTTCTTAGTACCCTAATTTCTGAATGAGTTCTTAGAAGTTACGGGTCTTAATAAACATAGGTAGCTTCGCCGAAGACTAAAGATAACATTATTCCCGGTAGCGTTATCTATATATCTGTCTTTTGTTCCTTATCTCACTCTCACTTTCGTTATTGGCTTTGAACCTTTATTTAGGGGATAATATTCTGTTTATACTTTTTAATTGCCTTTGTTCATATTTAAGTCGTTCATTTGCCGACTCTATTGCTAGGTCTAAGTCTAAGTTTCGACTGTTACTTAAATACGTCACTTTTTAAAATAATAAATAGATACTTTTTGTAAACTGTTGTCTGTTATGTGTGCTCGAGCGAAAGTCGATTTTGGGACCCGGGAATTTTTGCTTTATACGCAGGTTGTAATGTTTTTTTTAATTATTGTGACACCTTATTTATATACCCGGACTAAACTAAACATTTAAATAGTATTCAAAATTGTATAGAGACTTATGACCATTACTATTATTTAAATAAATTAACTAAAGAATGTCCATAGGTCTGAAATTACCAAAAGAATCTCCTTTGTACGTAATTTTTTTCTGGCCTCTAGTATGGAACTTTACTAATTGCGCAATAACAACAACTTGACCTGATCTGAAAACGAGTAAGATTTAGAAACAGCTCAGCTTAACTTCTAATTAATGGTTTCTGCTAACACTATTTAGTTTTGGCTAAACTTCTAATTAATGTTTCTGCTAAAGCTAGTTTTGGCTAAACTTCTAATAAGGGCCGCGGAAGAGTGCTGGTCGTTCCCATAGCCCAACGGGTTTTCAGAAGGGGCACCGTGGGGTTTTTATTCTGTAGAAATCCGGTATAACTCGTGCAAGGTCCCCGCGATGGGGGTACCGATGAAGATTCACCCCAGGTACAAAAAAGAGGTGTAGCTTTCGACCAGGCAACATCAGGAGTCAACACTCCTAAAGACGCCTCGTGGAGAAGCCAAAAAACACGTATCGATTCTATTGAGTATTTCTATTTCAGTTATACTTAATGCCCTGCGATCCAGGACCGATAATGCGGTGTTTCTGGGAAACTTATTTATTAGAAATTTATCGGAGATATACCTTTTACCTTTTTCAGACATAAAATATAAACATGGACTTCCGTAAAGCAACGCATGAATCCATCATCCATCAACAACTTAACAACAATAATTTTAGTTTTAATAATATTTTAATCGTAAAATACATATATTTGGGCATTTAAATTCCTAATGCTGGATAAACCTTACGAGATAGGACTACTACATAATACTACGGAATTGTATTACGGCCTACGTAACACACTGTAACAATACAACCGTGCAAAGCCAGGGAGGGTCGCTAGTTTTATATAAAAGTACGTTAGTTATCTCTTAATATTTAGCCGTATTTGCAATGGTCTATCTACAACGAATTATTATTTTTATTATTATATTTTTATTAATATTAGCCTGATATTTCTCACTGCAGGGCCCTTCCCTTTCCTCTTTCCAAGCAGCCAATTTTTAGCAATTTCATACCAATGCTTTGAATAGGAGTCTATTTCATCTCTTCCATTTGGGTCTTCCACGCAGTGGTTGTCCATTAGTTGGGAGCAATTCTGTGGTGATCTTCGCCCACAGTTCTTCCGGCATACGACTAATATTTCCAGCCCAGACCCAATTTAGCTGGCCCGGTTTCAATACCACATCGGCTATCTACTAAAGGCATCCAAAATTAAGCAAACAAAAATGTCCCTTCAATCAACAGTATTTACATACCTACGACATATCAACAACCCATATGGAAACAGAACTTTGTTCAGCAAACTAATATTGAACTTGTTTGATCGGTCGCCACCGTTCAAACATAAAGCAAACACAAAAGTGTAAAACGGTGTGCAAATGAAAAATTTCCGGTACGCTTATTTTTGCTATTGTTAGCAATTTGTAACGCTACCCTCGGCGTAGTTCAAACTTTTTCGGATGTTACTGAATTTTGGCAATTAACGGGATAAAATAAACTTTTGCAAAGAACTGATCCCATACCTGAAAAATTCATTTATTTATTCAGGGTATCCATAAAGGGATGCAAATTTTTTACATAAAAAAATCGCTTTAATATTTTTTGCTCGTGACTTGCAGCTTGGGAGCTGCAAATCGTTCAGCTACAAGCCAGCATTAAATAGTACCAGTACTTTATAATTAGCCTGTGTTTATTTGGATGTCCTTTAATGTTCAAAAGAATCAAGGCCCTTAATAAACCTGTACCGAGCGTACCCAACCAGAAAATTAAAGAAGTACCTAAACATGAAATCCATAATTCACTCGACATGAACTTCAAAGACCATTCCAGTACAAACAAACACTTCGATTACAAGGAAGTCGCCACCTAAGAAGCCAAAACAAAAGTTATAACAGTTTATTTTCGAGCTTTCTCAGAATGGCTTTGTAAACATAAGAACTTATATTTGATAATGAAGATTTATAAAGGTTCCTTATCCGAAAGGAAATCGGAGCCAAATTATTATATTGTGAAACCTTAGCTTGGAACGTCAATATGTCTGTTCTATTTACAGCATTGTACCTTTTGAACTTTAAGACGTAGAGAGTTGAAATTTGCAGAATAATGTAACTACTAGGTGGGGCCCGCGGTTTTATCTGCGGTTAAAAAATCATGGACGATGGGAAAAAACTGACACAAACTGTATTTTTATAGTCACTAAAAATACTTCACTTTTCAGGATAAATAGTAGCGTGTGTTAATCCAGAGTATGAGCTAGCTTAGTAACAAATTTTACCCAACCCGCTTAGCCGTTAAGGCCTCTAATGTTCCCACTGCAGGGACACCGGCCTACTCCCGATAATTGAGAGTGAATGGGCTTTGATCTACCACGGGAGCCCAATCCGGATTGGTAGATGTCACATGTCTTCGAATTTATGGTTCTAAGACATGCCGGTTTCCTCACGATGTCTTTCCTTCACCGTTTCCAGAACATGGTATTGCGCACATAAAATTTTCAAGTGAAAAAACTCATTGGTGCACGTTTGGGTTTGAACCAGCAACCTTCAGATTGAAAGTCGGCGTTTGTGCCCCTAGGCCACCACGCTCTCTCGTATATTATATACAGATAAACTTTTATAGTATTGGTATGACTGTCATTTTTGTTTTAAATGAGTCGGCTAACACTTTCCTTTTACACTAAATCTCACAGCCCATACAAAACTCTCACCAACTATATATAACGAACAAGTCTGGCCATCAACAAAGTATATAAACGCACAGGTTTTTTTAGTGACTTAACGAGCAGACGGCTCACCTGAACCTGAAGAGTATACTTCCGTAAGAAACGAAATACGACTCCTGACCTACTGAAGAATAAACGTTTACACACTCATACCTCTGCACTAGGATTCTCTGTGTCGCAGATAGCATGGACAAACACAGAAACACAAGACAAACACCCAAGACTCGAGAACAAACTTCAGGCTCACCACACAAAGTGTGCCCCGGCCGGGAACCCGGGACCCCTCGCTTCGAAGGCAAGGCTACTACCAACTAAGCCACGGAGCCGTGAACGAGAAGACCAAAGTCGCGTTGTACCCGTCATTCCGAGAAGAGCCTGTGAAATAACGTTTCATTCGTCTGTTATTTCACCGGCATCCTTCCACCGAAACACAAAGCTCGACCCTGGAATATAAACGTTTACACACTAAAGATATTTTCTGAGAGCTGCCTTAGTCAAAGTTAAACCTTGATTACGGGAATTCTTAAAAAGCCTGAAATCGTCACTTTATTTACTAATGTACCTAAGAGATCATGCGTTTTTATTACTAAACTAGCGTCCCGCCCCGGCTTCGCACGGTTAGTAAAGCATCAGTGTCGTATCAGAAACTACCCGTGCATAGCCGAGGTGACTTGCTAGTGTATTATACATATAAACATTCCTCTTGAATAACTCTATCTATTAAAAAAAACCGCATCAAAATCCGTTGCGTAGTTTTAAAGATTTAAGCATACATAGAAATATAGACAGAGAAAGCGACTTTGTTTTATACTATGTAGTGATTTAGTGCTTGTTCAAACGCTATCCTTAACAAATAATATTTCGATTTCCTCGATTGAAGTAGCCTTGATAGGTCAACAGTGCTTAAGATTTCATCTACCGGTTACCAAGTAGATGTTTTTAGTGTCAAGCTGTCATCACAGCTACTTCCTACGCTATCAGCTATCTTCAATAATAATAAAACTTAAGTAGTACTTATCTGTATTGCGTACGAGAGAAAGCTCTACCTAAGTCTTTGTATGTAGAGACAATAATAATATCCGGTAGGAAGGGTACGGCTTATGTAGACGACCGATTAAATTCCGATTATTGTCCTACCGACTAAAGTCGATTATTGTCGGGATTCGATTTTACGCTGACACAACGCACGTAACGTAATAAACGTGTCTCGACTCGTATGTGCTATCCATCACTAACTCTACAACCGGAAAAAACGGAAATAATAAGTTGTACTAAGTCAGAATTGTAGACATCAAATCTGTTCTTTTTTTTGTACAACTTTAGCGTTATCTCGTGCATTGAAACGTGTTTTATCTTGCCAGACCGACTAATGTCCAGCTGATCAAAAGCGCTCGTCTACAGACCATAGAGAAATTGATGCAGTACTCATTTCTTTCTCAGTCACATAAATACTTATGGAATCTGTCGTTTCATTTCATAGCCGGTGTAGAGTTTGAATTTTCTTACTCACACGCAATAATTGTCGTTTTGACATATAATATCTGGAGATATCAGATATTATATGACATAACACCAGGAAACAATATTTACGTGCTTATCATGATCACAAGTTATTCATCCCCAAGATCATGATATTTTTAGTTTAATAAATTTCTGACACTACAGTTTATTTTATAATGAACTTGAAAAACTAAAACTGTGTATCATTTTAAATCTTATAGAATATACAATATGAACCATAAAATCAAAACAAACTAACAATTCCAGCATCACGCAATTTACTTGAAATGAATGTTCTCACAATTGTAACCAAAAATATAATTTTCAAAAACAACCAAAAGTTTCATCAACAAGTCTTCATCGGGCCGCAAAAGTTATTACTCTTGTTTATCTTGAGGCCTACCGTCTAATACAAAAGTTATGCGTGCCACAAGCTCACCTACAAAGTTTTATAGCTGTATGAGTAAAATTACCAGGCGCACATAAAGCGAGAGAGGAATACCAAGGAGCCGAGACACTGCGTGACTTTGCACACATTCATTTGTAACAAAGCAGCAGAACAGGTAGAAAAACCCACCCGCCTAATATTAAAACCGTTTCAAAGCAAACAAACCCGAACAAAGCTTTAATTAAAGCTTAATTATTACATCCTAACAAAAATACAATATTCCAACACTTTGACGATAAATAACCGATGGAAATTAGAGATGTCGAAACCGAAGATGTCTAATTAAACACAAACAAACCGCTTACCAACCAAAATCTTGTGATTAACAAAAGCTATTTGAATGGACAAATATAAGTTCGAAGAAACGGACGCATTCATTTACCGAGTTGTTTGAACATCAGAGTGTGGATTGCCCACGCAAAGAACATATCAAAATGTGACCAGCCTCTTGTCCGATTTAATTCCTTTATAAACATTGACCTTTATATTCCTCGTTCCATTAACATACATCAACTAATTCTAACGAGAACGCTCGCTCATTAATATTGTTTTTCTGTCGTCCTGTTTACCAAACCATTTCTTATTGACCGTTTTTATTCATTTAAGTCAGGTTTAATCGGAAGACATTAATATATCTCACTGACATTTAAATACGTGTGGCATTTATTCTGGATATCTCAAATGGACGCGATATAAAAGAAGCCGATTTTAATGACATCACTAAATATGGATTATATACGTATATCTTTATTGCTTTTTGAAATAAAGCCTAAGGTTACCATTTGTTTACTACACATTCCATTTTTTATTTTATTTTAT
Source organism: Aplocera efformata (assembly GCA_921293045.1). NCBI lineage: Eukaryota > Metazoa > Arthropoda > Insecta > Lepidoptera > Geometridae > Aplocera > Aplocera efformata. The sequence continues at coordinate 3,531,244 of OV121045.1, forward strand.
CATAAAATTCAATGTACTCGCCTTTGTACGAGCTATTTTTGTACAATAAGTAATAAATAATGTATATCTATTGGTTTTTGACCATTTTTTATTATTAACATAGGCACTAGTGACGGTTCTAAAATTAAAATAATCTATCAATTGAATCCGATACATCCACAACCAGTTTTTTTACTAAACCCCTTTTACTATCAAAAGCAGTTAATATCAAAAAGGAAGTAACTTTTAGAATTTTAAGAATAAATTACAAAATCTGTGTAAAATGTAGCGAATGAAATCTAAAGGTGCCAAATTTTATATAGTTACGGCAGTTTAATCAATTTCGTTTCAGCTCACAAAACGGATGCTAGAATTACAATGGCGGAACAAAAACGTAAATATTGGTGTATTAGTCGGAACTACGATATTGATACCCTGACTCTTTCAAAGCTTTTGTGTACAGTTCCGGCGGTAATCGTTTCACAAAATCAAATGATAAAAAATCCTTTATTATAGGGTTTGGGAAAGAATAAAGGAATGCTCCCAGGTAGACATGGGGGTGTATCTATAACAATATGTGCCCTGGCTAATAGCAGCATTGAAATAATTTAACTGTGACACACGTTCCGTTAATAATGGCCGAATTGATACAAATGGGGACATTAATGGAATCAGTGTCACCACTGTTGAAATATTCGATTGAATCCGGCAAAATTTCATACTAAATTTGATCGAAAGCCGCCAGTGATCCTATAAATAAGTCGGATAAATTTGTCTATGGACAAAAGATAGAAGTTGTGGTTGTTGTATTCAAGGGCAATTGTCTGGGAGTTTGTAATGCCAGTGGCTTTCTTAGATTATTTTTTGCCGGCGATCCGATGCTCGCTGCTCAATGTGGATTCTTGGCGCTCTCGAGATCGAACAGGTTTCAACATGGAGACCGAAAACCGGTAAAAAATCATCACAGATAATTACGGTAGGCTCGTCGCTTTACAATTCAATATAGAACATAATAGTGGACATAATTGAAAACGATTCTGAAATGTACAATTAAAAGAGTAAGCTACAAACTCGTTGCTTCAGAAATTCTTTCTGATGGCGGTGGTAGTTAAAGTACCTAGTTCCTAAGTAAAATAAATATATTTTACTTCTTTAGAACTACTTCTATAGAATTCCCGGTCGGCTTACAATGTTCTATCCATTATAGCGTGCCATTTTCCGACCACTTGTTAGCAAAATTATTAGAAACGGTGCATTGTGTGCAACGTTGGAAACAAAGAAATTCCGCAAGTACTAAAAAGTAAGGAATACGCGGAAAGGTAAGTATTTTGTGCTGAGGTTTATACCCAATACCCGGGAAGTAATAATAGGAAACAGTTTAGGTGAAATGGATATTCTGAGTATAGAAGTAAATGTTTGCTGATGCATTAGTAATACAATGTATGAAGGTGTGTGATAAAATATTAATGGTGTCTGTATGCATGATAAGAGAAATCAACGTCCGATAAGGCTCTAGAATTTGAAACTACTATTATTAGTACAGTTAATACGAAGAGTATCGATAAATATCTATACATCCAAAGAAGTATCAAGACTTTAGTATATTGTTTTGAAGTAGCCGCCTTATGTTATTTAGAGTAGTACTTGATCAGATAGTACCTATACAAAAATACAAAATAAACATATTTCTGGTACTTCATGTGATTATTATGCTGATTGTTATACCAATTAACTGGTTATACCTACAATTATAACAACACAATTCAATGAGTTGTTTCAAAATTTGCTGACAAATGATTCAATTTTCACACCGAAAGGCGTGCTCTCTTCGTTGTATTCCGCCCTCTTAATCACTACCCACTGAATAATTAATAACACCTCAATTAAAATATCAACTAAGCGCTTCCGCCCATATGAAGATAGGGTTCGCTGGCTTCTTTTAATTATTGTAACATTCAGTTTTGCTACTTTTAAATAATTTCTTAGGTGTATGTATTATACCTACCTCTAGATATAAATTTAAATCAGAAGACGTTCTTGAAGATGTTAAAGAAAAATCTGCTTTACATTTGAGATAGGACGTGCATTATAAAAATTGTCGGCTTCGTGAAATTAACTATTCTGAGAGAGTTTTAGTAATCATTTGGAACAAACAAGTTTTAGTAACTGCTGACAATAGAAAAAGAAATGTGGGATTTGCCTTATGTTTGAGATACTTGGTTTTGCTAATTACGTAGAAAAAGATAACATCTATAATTGCAGAGTTAAAATACAGCCGACAAGCTCCAGAATATTAACATAATGAGTTCACGATAAACCTGTAATCGTTTAGTTCTATGGGAATGAGATCTTTGTTCCATGTCAGACAAGTCGTATTACTAATTAACGCCTCAAGGAGCGGAAACAGGTTTTGCAATTTATCATTAATCCCAATTTAGAGCCGGGAGGCACGCGATTACAATCTTCTCACGACAGGAAGGCGCAAACTCTTCATCTCGAGGGAAATCACGCACGCAACAAACTTTATGGCAACACGTCCCGGCGATCCGCTCGGGGCGGTCGAAGGCGACCGCACACAGGCTTCAAAAGAAATAATAAGACGCGAGCAGTGCCTCGCACACTCCTGTCATCCCGACTTTCCACTCCAGAAACAGCGTACGCTTCATACATCAATATTCCAATAAGTCACTTTCACAAACACGTGTCACGAAACACTGCCCGAAGTTTACAAAAACACTGACCGTTGTTGAATAAGGCTGAAGGCTCAACCGGATCCCATCCTGGCCGAGACGCTCTCGAAGCAAGCGCTTCAGTTGCATCCGCGGTATCTTCACCAGCTCTGCCTTTCCTTCTTCGTACTCGTCCGCATACTTCGCCGGCTCGATGGTAGCCGTCGCTTGCTCCTTGCGAGCTTCCTCCTCACATCGACAAGAGTCTCGAGCCGCTGCCGCCTCCTCCAAAGTGAAGTAAACGGCAGCGGCGCCTTCCTCTCTCAAAGTTCTTATGGAGTGCAAAAGACGCTGGCGATGTGCAGGGTTGAGAACGCCGATCGCATCCAAATCGGGTTCCCCAACTTGTTTGCATATTTCTAAATCATCATATCCATTGTCAATAAAACTTTCCGCGTATTGGCCCAAGTGGAGCGATCGCAACCACTCTACGACGATGTTGCCGCTCGTGGACGAGGCCATGACGCGTCAAACTACGGGGCGCATCACAAGGCGTGTTCGCGGCGCGGCGGTCGGCGAGAAACTGACGACCACGCTCCCCTTTGCCCCCCTTTCCCCTCCATAAGCCGCGGTCGCCGCCCCTAGTCCTCCGTGCTTTTGCTTTTTGACATTTTGTAGCTTAATCGTTTCATTTCATAGAGGTGCGCGCCTCACCGCGTGATACATTGAATAATTGTTTACATTCCACCGAGTACAAATAACAGGCATTTTGGTGATAGATTATAGATAATTTTTATTTGTTGTTAGTAAGCTCGAACATTTTTATGTTTGTTTTTATTATTTACGAGGATTAATTTTAAAAAGAGGTCGCAGAGTCAATATAATATTGACCAGCGGGTGGTGGTTGTGATGAATGATTTATGCGTGTATTTAAAATCCAATAGAAGTTGCTTAACATGGAGGTAGCCCACTTGATTTTTATTGGTTGAATTTAAAGAAGTGTGGAAAAAACATGTTGATAGAAATTTCATTAAATATATTAATAAAATTGCCGTCCACACAGAGATAAGGCTAAGAATCTTTTGAAACTAGATATTGATCTGCCATCTACTACTTAGATAGTGCTACCTTTGTGTATGTATTGTACCTTGTTCCTAATTACTCACGAAACGTGAAATGGGTCAGAGTTCCGTGGAGAAGCAGTTATTCATTAAACTTCTTGAACCCATTTTATCTCATGCTGCAGTGTTTATTCAAGTTTGCATAAAGCTAAACCCACCAATGCGGGTTGTTTACTTTGAACAAAGGGATTACTTAATACAGGCACCAAACGTAGCAATGTGTGATCTTGTAGGTCTACTTAGTAAGTGTTCTAGGTGTGTCCTTAGAATTTATATTTTGTTTAAAAACGTAATGTCATTTTCGATTTAGGAATTTGACTTTGCGAATAATATTGTTTCTGAACACGTGCTTTGATATAAGGAGCGCGGACATTTTTTGACTATATTAATTTTAGTAAAAAATTAATACAAAAGCCAATTAATATACATTGTATCAAATCTTCTATGTAGTCACATATTAGTCACAGTCTTCTCTAACTAAACTTTTTTTTTACTTTACTGCCTACTAGAAATAGTTATTCGTTTGCTAGCTGACAGTTGAATTATTAAAGAATATTTAAATAATATTTTCTTTATAACACTAAATTAAAAAAAAAACCGGCTTAACTTCTGCTTAAATTCACTTTAACATATTTAGGTTGCTCTTTTAGCACCACCGGGGGGCACGCGTAGGGACTCCAAAAGGTCTCTGATTACCAGATAACCTACAATATATTGATACCAGAAATAACAATTTTCTTATGAAGTTCGAAAACTTTGCTTTCCTTTCATTTCATAATTTTGACCTGTCTAATAAATAACCATCAAGAGTCAGGATAATCCTTCAGAGAAAACTGAATCTTATGTAAAAGCTTTTAAGTTCTTCATAATGAAAAAGATAACTGATGGATGCGAATTTCTCGTTAATGTCTGATCTGAAATATTGTGAATGTAATAATTCAACTGGCCTCACAGTTGAACTGATTGAAGCTGATTCCGATTCAGAACCGAGACAAACATTTTGTGACGAATATAGTTGGTAGTAGCCCTGCCTTCGAAGCGAGGGGTCCCGGGTTCGATTCCCGGCCGGGACACACTATATGTGGTGAACATGAAGTTTGTTCTTAGGTATTGGGTGTTTGTCGTGTGTTTCTGTGTCTGTCCATGCCATCAGCGACACAGAGAATCCTAGTGCAGAGGTATGAGTGTGTAAACGTTTATTTATTTTGATTATATATCAGTATTCTGATTCTAATATGATTATAAGCTACGATTAGCTTGGCGCTTTAAATGCCCAGAAATATTTAATCTGATAACTGAATACTTATAAAATATTATTGCATAAAATTTTCTTAATTTATAAGTTCCTCCAATTCTCACCTTTCCGTCTGGCCTCGCTCGAGTCGTAGTGAAATATTGCAAATGGATTTTCATATACTTCCAGAACAATTTCAATATTTTTTTGTATGAATTTAAAAAGCGATAGTGTTTCGTATTATGTATATTTTTTATCAAACACTGTTCAAATTCGCATTTGTTTACATTTTTGTCATGATTACAAAGGATTTATTTATTTTACAGAAGGCAAGTGTGGCTATACAATAGCATCGATGAGCTCATCACTTAGCACGTCTACGTTCTGATGAGAGTGTGATCCACATTTTTTTTCTGAAGATATTACGGATCGAGCTAAAGGTCCACCTGGCAAGTGTGGCTATTCAGTAGCATCGATGAGCTCATCATTTAGCACGTCTACGTTCTGATGAAAGTGTGATCCATATTTTTTTTCTGAAGATATTACGGAACGAGCTAAATGTCCACCTGGTGGTAAGTGGTTACCCACACCCATAAAAACAATACTAATTAGGTCCTCCCCAATTGAAGCATGGAAAGACCCAAGACACACTCCGTTGCGCCCGTCACCCGAGACGGGGATCTTACGTCTCATGCGCATGTGATTTCACAGGCATACCCTTCCACCGGAACATAGCAATTCGGATGCGCCGCTGCTTGGCGGCAGATTATCAGGCGTGGAGGCACCATTTCTCGAACTTCGCACAAGTCCTATTCCTACTGCTATTTACATTTTGTTGCTCTTTAGCACTACCCAGGGTGTACGTGAAAAGTGCCTCATTGAGACTCATAGAGGCTGAGGTTGTATTACGCATTATGTTTGTCTATGGGTGGAAAATTAAACATACAGCGCAGCAGGCAGAGCTACTACCAATGAGGACAGAAAAAGTTATAATATAATATTATCTGAAAGTTACTTAATCCTGATTCATGATGCTTCCCTCTTTCAAAAAGCTATTCTTTAATGATATTCAGTGCTCGAGCAGAGAAATTTAATATTTTATCTGTGAGCAAGACACAATGAAAAATTGATAACATCATAATATTCGCTAAGGCTGCAGATAAGCTAGATTATTCCAACCTAGTTTTCCGCGCACTAACCGCAAAGACATAAAGTTTATGGAGCGCACAAAGGAACCTATTATATGAATAATAATCTATTGCAGCATTTTTGAAAGGTCGAAGTTAAAAACATTTGTTTTACTTAAAAGGGACAACAGGCATTGGTATTAATTTTTAATATAAATCACTATTGATTGTCTTGATTATTTTGTTCGTTAATACCAGGACAATATTTTTATGAGAGAAGCAACATACCTACAAATATATATTTTTACTAAGCGTAATTTCTATTGTGATATATCTAACCGATATCGACCTTCGCTGCAATTTTGTAACGAATTACGTCATCAGTAAACATGACAACACTAACATTAAAAAACTTGGCCCCGACTTGGTGCAATAGTAATGAGCTAGTGATTAAAGCTAAGAACCATCTCGATCACGTCTACTTTGAAACAGAAAAAACCGCACCAAAATCTTTTCATTTGTTTCGGAGCTACAACACCACAAATATAAACAGAGAGACACGTAAAACTTATAACGCCCTCTTATTTCGTCGTAACACTTCCAATATCACTTACATGCAGACAAACACAGCCATATATATTATATCGGTTATACAAAAACAGTATCTACATTAAAATGATGACATATCTAGTAATTTTATATGAAATATGATTTAATGCGAGTGAACTGGTCCATGAAATTATGTTAGAATGTGCACGCCAATATTGCTTTTTAAGTACATTTGTAAAATATTGTATTTAATTGAAATTGGTATTGTTTCACTAATGCAATGATCGGAAAATGCAACGTGTTTCACAATAACATTTTACCAATTAATTCGTCTAGTCAACTGGATCTGCATATGACACTTTAAATTTGTTGCAATATAACAGAGAAAAAAAATGCGTTCATGTGTTTCTTCTTCCTCTTCTTTGTTTTTGGAAGAGATCGCTATTAGCGATAAGGCCGCCGATTGTAATCTCTTCTTTTTTTGTGACTGTTTTGTGAATTTTATTTTTGTTATGTATGTTTCTATCGAGGTGTACAATAAAGAGTATTCATTCATTCATTCATTCACTCATTCATTCATTCATTCATTCATTCACTCATTCATTCATTCATTCTTTCATTCATTCATTCACTCATTCATTCATTCATTATTTTAATAATTTAATTAATACTCTTGTTCATTTCACACAGCGCCATCTAGCCCCAAACTAAGCATAGCTTTAACCAACGTTAACACACTCATACCCCTGCACCAGGATTTTCTGTTTTGGAGATGGCATGGATAAACACAGAAACATGCTCACCACACAGAAAGTGCCCCGGCCGGAAATCGAACCCGGGGCCCCGGGGCTACCACTGCTTGGCGGCAGATTACTAGACGTGTACTTCTCCGGGCAAACTATGTACATGTTCTACTGCTACATTTATTTGCTATTTTAAAAGAAAAATGCAATGCCTTGAACATAGGTAGGTTAATAGGTAAGAGCGTGGTAGTCCAGGGGCATTGACGCCGACTTTCAATCTAAAGGTCGCTGGTTCAAACGCACAAGTGCACAATAAGTTTTTTCAGTTGAAAAATTTATGTGCGCAGTACCACGTTCTCGAAACGGTGAAGGAAAACATCTTGAGGAAACCAGCATGTCTTAGAACCATATATTCGAAGCCATGCGACATCTACCAATCCGGATTGGTCTCCCTTGGTAGATCAAAGCCAATTCACTGTCAATTATCGAGAGTAGGCCGGTGTACCTGCAGTGGGCTGGTATGAAAGGTTAATAGGTAAAAAGGTTGGATAAAATTCTACAAACTTAAAAAATTCAATGAATCTGAGTGTGCTATTTTCGTGTGCTTATGACAGCTGCTTGTCAAATTGTGAATCAAGACAACAACGTTTATCTGGTCGAATAGCACTGAATATGAAGCAGAACGCTGTATATGAATTTTCAATTTTAGGTTCCTCTCATTGAATTGATTTTTAACTGGACTGATATGTAACCTTTATTAGCATAGACATTAAAACGGCAAGCTACGAGTATTCCCTCTACCTATTTTGAGTAAAATTTGAAACTGTAAATATTGATCTGCTATATTTTTAAAGTCTCTCTGCTAATTGAGTTATTTCGTTGTCGTTAGCTATTTACAAAAAAACCTAGGTATTATATTTTATTTAAAAAGTATTTTCATGTGTTAGTAATGACGGATCCGTTGTTTTGTTGGTAGTAGCCCTGCCTTCCCGGGTTCGATTCCCGGCCGGGGCACACTTTGTGTGGTGAGCATGTAGTTTGTTCTCGGGACTTGGGTGTTTGTCTTGTATTTCTGTGTTTGTCCATGCCATCTCCAACACAGAAAATCCTAGTGCAGAGGTATGAGTGTGTTAACGTTTATTTATGTTTATATAAATGTAATTTAGATTTAAGTACTTATATAGTAATAGGGATCATGCACGTGAAACGAAAGGAATCTTTCTGTTAGGGATTTCTTATTTGTTTTATCCGAATATGTTGGACAGGATTTGAAGATGCGTCAAACTTTGTAATAAAAACGCGTAATCTCGTAGATTAGAATAATAAAAAGAGCCTAATATTTTTTTAAGAATTCTAAGGTAATACAAAATCTTTGAATTGAGTTGTAATTATTAAAGTATCAACAAATATTTTATTTATATCATTTTCCAGTTTGTTTTAGTGATTAACGTGTCACAGGAGCTCCTTAGACACATAACATGCACATACATATGTCAAATTACAGTCAGTTTTCATGTTTCTGCTAATATTTGTCTGTTCCAAAAAACCTCGGAGACAGTATTACATTATCGCGAATATTTTCTTCTTATAGTCCTTTTATAGTACTTTAGTAACAGAAATTATTTTTACTCTGGGGGTTCTTGTAGTTTTAATAATGCCTCTCTCCAACTAAAGGATCCACAATAATCTTTATGAGTCCAAGCTTCACCGATCTGTCTCTAATACCTGCATTATTGCGTCCTCGTTTCGAGATCAGGTAAGGGAAATTATAGTATTATTAAACTGCCCAGGATGAATCGTATATCTTATTCTTTAATGCTAGTTGATATTTTGCTCTATTCTAACTACTGTCACCACACCTGGAATCTGCCGCCAAGCAATAGTGCTCGCACTATTGTGTTCCGGTGGAAGGGTGTGGGTGCCGGTGAAATCACATGCGCATGAGACGTATCATCCCCGTTTCGGGTGATGGACGCAGCAGGATGAATGCGGCTCAGTGTAAGACCCTAATGTTATATTGAGTCGCATTACTGTTGTCATGGGCGAGGGTCACAACTTACCATCAGGTGGGCCCTCAGCTAGTTCCGTCACGTTATCACATAAAACAAAAAAAAATATTAAATACTAGCTGCGCCCCGCGGTTTCACCCGCATAGTTCCCGTTCCCGTGGAGAATACGGGGATAAATTGATTTTATTTTTTTCGTTAGTTATTCTGCTATTCGGGACGGAAACAAATCAAAAACTATGGCAATCGGTCCAGCCGTTCTCGAGTTATAAGTGTTGTAACAAACACGACTTTCTTTTATATATATAGATTTTATAGAAACCTCAAAAATTGTTGCCTATATGTTATTCTGATGTATAAGCTATATTGTGGTAAAGTTTCATTCAAATCCATTCAGTAGTTTTTACGTGAAAGAGTAACAAACATCCATACTTACAAACTTTCGCCTTTATAATAGTAGTAGGATAAATGCAAAAGCGAGTTTAATTGTTTGTTACGCTTTCACGACCGAACCACTGAAACGATTTAAAAAATATTTTCACCAATGGAAAGCACCAATCAGCAAGTAACATAGGCTGTATTTTATCCCCGTATTCCTACGCGGGTGAAACTGCGGGGCGCACCTATATAAATGCGTGAGATATAAAAATATAGTCATATATTGTTTAATTTTTCATATTCAGTCATAAGAAAATCCGTAAAGGAATTAAAATTTCTGAACATTAATTTATGCTTGATTTTGAGTGCTTCTCCGTTCAACCCACAATTTTTCCACCTAATATTATTTTTACCCGTTCCACCCAAAACATATGCTCTGTTCTACCCAATTCAAAAATCTAATTTAATCTGTTTGTTTTTCTATGGTATATAATGGTGGTTCTTTCGACTGTTTTTTTTTTATATTTGATACGCAGTATCTCCGCCAATTTTGAACCGATGAGATAAATTATTTTATTACTTGATAGGGTGCACTTCCGAGGTCGTCCCATAGAAATTCATTGCAAAATTTATCCCTAAAGGCAGAGGATGGGGATATAAAGCATTGAATTTGATTTATTGGATTTTAAAATCAGTCCCTTTTACTGCATTGGCGTAGTTTGGTCAGGGTAATTCAAATTCAATTCAATTTGTTATATGATTGTGAAATTTAGTGCCGAGGTATGAACTTACAAGTTCTTTTTATGAACAGTATCTTATTGTGAACAGTAAACAAAAAACATTCAAAAACGCTGCTGTTAAAATTACCAATAGTAATTAGCCCATTTAATATTTTTTTATTATCCCTACCGCAAAAAGGGTGACCGCTATGTGTGTCGGTCTGTCTGTAACACCGTAGCTTTAAAACCGCTGAACTTATTTGGGTACGGTTGTTTTTATTTAAAAGCAGGGTTCTTGTAAATTTTTTATCAAAATCGGTTCAGTCGTTTCAAGCTCATCAACTCATTACCACTACAGAAGTCGGGGGATTTTACAATTTCATAAAATGAACTTGTAAATACTTAGTTCTTCATTGCCCTGCTAGTATTCCCTGTGTTGCAAGTGGCATGGACACAAACACCCACCGAGAACAAAGTTCATGCTCACAACATAAGATTTGCCCCGATCAGGAATCCTACCTGGGACCTCTCGCTTCGAAGGCAGGGCATCGACTTAGCTATGGAGTCTTCAATATACTATGTTTATATAATACTAGCTGCGCCCCGCGGTTTCACCCGCATAGTTCCCGTTCCCGTGGAGAATACGGGGATAAATTGATTTTATTTTTTTCGTTAATTTTCCAATGTTTTAATAGTTATTCTGCTATTCGGGACGGAAACAAATCCAACAAATCAAAAACCATGGCAATCGGTCCAGCCGTTCTCGAGTTATAAGTGTTGTAACAAACACGACTTTCTTTTATATATATAGATTTTATAGAAACCTCAAAAATTGTAGCCTATATGTTATTCTGATGTATAAGCTATATTGTGGTAAAGTTTCATTCAAATCCATTCAGTAGTTTTTACGTGAAAGAGTAACAAACATCCATACATCCATACTTACAAACTTTCGCCTTTATAATAGTAGTAGGATATGTGTATATATTTGTACTACGTTTAGATAGAACGTCAAAGCAAAAGTAGGGTCATTTGAATGATGAAACAAAATGTCCAAGGTACCCAACAAATCTCCCGAAACTATGTCCCCGGTACATCCGTACATTATTCCCATTTTACGTCCTATTTCCATAGTCGGTGAGCGTGAACGATTTAATGGACCAAAAGATTGCTTCAGTCGGCCCAAAAAGGTTTTTTAAACCCTTGTACCTATAGTAGCTGGCCGTAATTCTAAATTTATTACATTGACTTTTGTGATATATTTTGAACTTAAGTTTTATTACATCAAGGCTTAACTGTTCAAGATTATATTTTATGCAATTTAATAAGAATTTCAAAATATTCTTTTCTTTATTTATTTTATTTGAAATAAAAAGGTATGGACAATTAAATACATTACCAGGCACACAATCATTGCCTAAAGTTAGGAAGTATTGTATATACAAAATATTTATAAAACTACGAAATGCAAATAAATATTAATACAATTTAATTTAAAGACTACTTTTGATCCCGGAAAACCATGGATAACACCGCAGGGCGCAGCTAGTAATGAATAACGTATTCCAGATGAGACTATCAGATAAAATAACTGAAATAAAAATACTGAAATTAAAACATAAAACATCGAGCCAAACATTAACACAACGATTACTTTTCCGAGAATAACTTCGCTTATTGAAACCAACTTCAAACTTCAAACAATTTGATTGCCCAAATAATTTTGATATTTTGTTACGTACCATATAAAGTTCCTGACTTTCGTCACAGCTCAGTTGTTAGTTTGCCATCTGCTCTGTACTTAGTCGTGGATTCGATTAAAAGCATTTGTGTAATGAACGTAGATGTGTCTGAGTGTCAATATGTAAGAGCATGGTGGCCCAGGGGCATAGACGCCGACTTTTAATCTGAAGGTTGCTAGTTCAAACCCACACGTGAAACAATGAGTTTTTTCACTTGAAAAAATTTATGTGTTCATTACCACGTTCTCAAAACGGTGACGGAAAACATCGTGAGGAAACCGGCATGTCTTAGAACCAAAAAATCGAAGACATGTGACGGAACTAGCTGAGGGCTCACCTGGTGGTAAGTGGCGACTCCCGCCCATGACAACAGTAATGCGACTCAGTATAACTTTGTACTTTGGATCTTACACTGAGTCGCATTCATCCTACTGCGTCCATCACTCGAGACGGGGGATGATACGTCTCATGCGCATGTGATTTCATCGGCACCCACACCATCCCACCGGAACACAGTAATGCGAGCACTACTGCTTGGCGACAGTTTCAAGGTGTGGTGGCAGTATCACTTCGAACGAACTTGGCACAAGTTCTAATGTTACTTTTAGTTGCTCCTTTAACACCATCCAAATCAAATTAGAATCAAAGGGTGCACACCTACGGAAGCGAGCAACTGGACCCACCAAGAAAATTCCCATAAAAAAAATCTCTCGACAGTGAATAACATGTTACGCCCTCACGCCGAACACTCACGGAATCCAAACCCAATTACCCCATCGGAACTTCATTACGGCACTACGAAAAATAATTTATTACCTCTTTGATTCCTAAAAAACCCATTTCACCCTAAGATCCTCCGTAAAATCAGAGTTTGATAAATGCCCGTGTTGGTGCGTCCTGACACTTTAGCTGAGCTACAGAGCGAATAATGACCTCGTCCGGACCTTCCTTTCAACTATTTTGTGTGTCCATTTAGGTCAATTGGACCTTCAACCGCTTTGTGCATATTTCTCGTACTAACATACGGTTGAAAGCTTTTTTGCTCCACATATAGGACGCGGTTTATAGTCGTAACAATGTGTAGTTTAATGCAGTGCATTAAAGTTAAGTTGTATCCAAGTTGAACTGGTACTTTGGGTTGCCTCTTTTGCACCTCCAGTGGCAAGTTTACTGGAGGACAGGAACATCATAGACATCCTACATCCTAATTATTTAATCATAAATGAAAACAAAAAAAAACAGTTAATTTCTAAGAGGCATATATTTTTGTCGATTTAGGTTAAGCAATTGTTTAGTCATCAGCATTTGTAGAGCAAAGGAATCGTACTTAGATTCAGTGAATAACTCAGTGAAATGAAAAGGCTAGTAAATAATTGGGGTATAAATCCTCAACGTAATTGCAAATCAAACTCCCACACTTAATGAGCGGTTAGTAGCTTACTGTATGCTTAACTGTTTTTATACATATATTCTTTTAAGGATTCTTAAAGACCTTGTAAGAACCCTAAAAACAGGTTCCGAGAGTAAAAAGCACCGTTGTAAAATAAATTAGTAACACTACTGATCCAAGTTTACTATGGAGGCACTCGTCGGGGATTATTAGCTTCTGTTGTGTGGTTATGCTCAAGATCAAAGTTTAGTTTGATTTTATTTCCCAGAAAGGGTTCAAGAATTTCAATTTGGGATACCTACTAGCTACTCACTTTGGGTGATGTTTTGATGATCTTGTAAAATAGAGACTCATGATTTGAGTTATTTCCTTTTATCTAGGCCCTCGCTAACATATTTACCCGACCACGGTGAAGCCAAAAGTCGAGGATATTTTGTATGTGTATTATGTTTACTTTACTGTTTTCCTTGTGCTTTTATTGCGGGTTAAGTCTTTTTTTATGGACTGGGACTATACTTTACTGACCGCAAATAGTCTTGACGATTTTACGCAGGCTTTTGATGAGTGTGGAAGGCACTCTATCGATAGATTTAAAAGCAGTAATAATGATAGCAACAAACCAAGGGCACTTCGGTACGGACATGAGCTTGGCCCGCTGCTATTCGGGACGCTTGGGCTAATACTCACCTGAAAGAGGCTAAAAAGATTCTTCAACTCCGGCGGGGTCGGTCAAAAAGTGCAGCGGTTACTCTGTCCTGTTTAGATTACAATCGTCATCCAAACGGGAGGAGGGTCACCGAGAACATATCTCAGTCTACGGAGAGTTTATAGGTTTACTCCTGCAGAATTTGATGTGTATATTGCATATTTTTCTGAGGTAAATCTGTAGTAATAATAATAAATATATTAAAGAAAACAAAACACAAGTAATATCTCTAACAACTTATAACCAGGATGAAATATAACGTTCTTTAGCGGGATCAAAGAGAATCCGTTGCACCGAGTCACTTTGCTAAAGCACCACATTTAATTTAATAGATACTCATGAAAGTTATTGCAGGGGAAAGGTAAATGAAAATGGCGGTAAATATGGATTTGATGGAGCTATTGCAACTTTTTATGCGTTTTGAGTTAACCTTATCACATCTGATATTGGTTTTCCGCTGGATATAAGAAAATTTATCAAGCGCATAATTCTATTATAGCTTAGTATCTGAATATATTCCTCATCACTATACTATGGTTTCCGTATTCGACAGTATTCGTTTTTTCTTTTTTTTATCTCAGATATCCATCAACTAAGAACCGATTTTGAACTTTCTAAAAAAAAAATGACGGAAATTGCAATTTTATCAGACTTTATGTAACTCCGTGAGTTTGTCTCTTGAGACTTATTGCTGTCGCACAGTGGTTGTATATAATTGCTACCAGTAATGCCATCTAGCGCCATTGTAAGTGAATTTAAAGTTCAGCGTTTGACCGAAGCGCTCATGGCGAAGCTTGCTTTGATGTTCCTTACGGATGATCTAAGTTAAGCAACTCTCCACCCGGTTGGATGGGTGACCGTTAAGTGGCATTTGAACTGAGCGAAATGAAAAGCGTTTGACCGCCAGGATTAAGCTTCTATTTCCATAACAATAATAAGTGCTTGTGTTTTATTTATTGTATATCCATAGTCCTTACGTCGGAGAGGACCTAAGTCTTCTATGGGTAGCGGTTTCCATTTAACATTAGGTGAGCTGACAGCTCGTTCTGTCAATTTCATCGCATAAAAAACACCGTGTTTCAAACTATTCGTTTGTTAAATTTGTTTTGCTTTTTATTACATACCATGATCCTTAGAAAAATGCTTGCCCTGGGTGGGAATCGAACCACAACCTACAGCATAGAACGCAGAGCTACTAACAAATGAGCTGTGAGGCAAGTCAATAAAAAACTTTATTAAAAATATTTTAACACATTATTATTAATTCCAAAAGGTAAAATGAATGAATGTTTAAAATTGATTTCGGTTATGTTGAAAAATTTATCTACCAAAATCAATTTTGGTAGAAACATTTTTCTACTAAAAGCAATTTTTCTACCAATAAAAATTCATTCATTTTACCTTTTAAGTGGCATTTGTCTAAACCCGACTATTAAATGTCTAAACCCGACTATTAAAAGTTCTCCAACGAATTGCAAAAGTCCTATGTCAACATCGTAATTTTTATGCGATTCGCCAACGACAATGCGCCGCGCCGTGTCATAGGCAGAATAGTTCGGATCGTTCCCTCTGACTATCCGACGTCCGACCCCTAGGGCAGCCCAGTGATGGACTAGTCGAGGTACTGGTTAATATCGATATCGATATGGCTTATAAGTAGTTGCACTAGCTGTCAAATGTTTATGGTTAGGTTGTAACAGTCGTAACTAACAAGATGTGTGAATAGCAAAGGAATTTACTTTTATTTCTTAAAAATATGATAACAAGATAAGTCTACTCGACTATAGACTTTTGATATTACGACAATACAATCATATACCTAGTTAACTGACAAAATCAAAATTCAAACCAATCATTCGATAATATTGACGTGATGTCATCTCATCTTTGTTACAAATTTTACAAAACTACTAAATATGCTCAATTAGGATTTAACCTAGCTGGGCTACCATTGTATACCATTTACTTTCGCTTATGGAAACTAGTTTTTTTTTTGTTAACGATGTGGAATCTGCAACAGATACATCAGTTGCCCTGGGGGAGACAACCGAGTTATGTGGGACTTTTACCCGAACTAAACCCCTCCGGTGCTCAGCTACCGGGGAGTAATTGCCTCCCAGATGCATCCCGGGCATGGATACCAGGTCGGCGCCAACAGTTAGGGGAAAAGCAAGACTCGATTGATTAAGGATCATCGACAGCTCACACCACTACACTGCGGCAATGCGGACAATCTAGGGACGTGGACAAATGTGGCCAGTGACTCGCCGTGACACGTTCATTGAGCTTTCATTTGGGCAATTTTCGACTAAATCCCGGCCAATCGGACGCTCAGCTGCTAGCCTAACTGCTGTCCATTTGCCAGAATAAATACTTGCCTTTGACTCACTTAACGTTGGAATGCAATGCCATTTTTCGTGTTTCTCGTTTGTTCCCGAGTTTGAAACTATGAGTGTACTGGAATAAAACACAACTGAGTTCATACGTACGAATATCCTGTGATTTGAGACTTGTTTATATGAAATTGTATTCATGGACATTTTACACAGTACCCCCGTAGCAGTCACTAAAGATCCCACTGCAAGGTCACCGGCCTACTCTAGTTAATTGAGAGCGAATGTACTTTGATCTACTTGGGGGAGCCCAATCTGGATAGGTAGGTGTCAAATGTCTTCGAACTTTTGATTCTAAGACATGCCGGTTTCCTTACAATGTTTTCTTTCACCGTTTTGTAATCATGATAATTTTTTTTAAAGTTAAAAACGCATTGTTTCACTTCCTCTATGACTCTGGGCCACCACGCTCTCACAGCACCATCTAGCCCCAATTTTAGCATAGCATGTACCATGGGAATTACATAACTAATAAAATACTTACATAGAACATTTATGTTAATACGTTTAATAATAGGTGTGTGAATATGACTCCGCCCTTTCTCAACAGATGTCGTTTTTAGTATTGTTTACGTGTACTAATAAATGACCATACTTGTATTCGATAGTACTGAATGTCAGCTATCTAACGCATTTTATGATATTTGGTTGAAGTGTAAGCAACAATTATTTTCACCTTTTCATACACCCAGACGTATAACAAACATCTATGATCGTCACACAAATTCTTGTCGTATATGGGAATCGAAACCACAGCCTACAGCGTAGAAGGTTCAAATATACAACGAACAAAAAACATTTACAGACTAGACGAAATTGAATCCGTGAAATTGATATTCATATACGAAAAATCTGTAAAATACACGCGGCAAACTCATATTCTCTTCATTCTATGTTTTTTTCTTTTTTATTCTTTCATGGAAATAAATTGACGAGACGTGAGATAGGCTCAAGCATCTTGATGCTAAGTGGTCAACAGCAATAAGACTTCCCTCCCCGACCAAAGTATGAGAAGAGCCAAATCATATCCTGTTGCGCCCGTCGCCCGAGACGGGGATGTTACATCTCATGCGCTTGTGATTTCTCCAGCACCCACACCCCTCCACCGGAACTCAACAATGCAAGTGCACCACTGCTTTACGTCAGATGTGTAGGCAGTACTTTTCCGGGCGAACTTTGCACAAGTTCTACTGTTACTTTAAAAAGTAAAGTTGCTCTTTCAACACCACCCAGGGAGTACGTGTAGGGATTCAAAGGGTACTAACCTGCGGACGTGAGCAACTACACCTCCAAAATATTCTAGAACTACACGTAGTCACACAAATTCAAGCAAAAACAATACCACATTAGCAAACAAGAGAAGAGTGTAATCAAAAATTCACACATACTATAACTTATTTTCCACGCTAGCAAATTGCAAGGAATTTTTCGTACACAAGACTTTATCAAACATTGGAGACTCCAACATGATTATAACAAAACGTGCCCGAAATTCGATTCTAAGTCGAATGGAACTGAGGCACATCAAAGAAACTCGAACTCGCTTTGATTTTGATAAAAAAGTGTTCTTGTTATCTTCGGAATAAATTTTCTTTGTACGTTCGTTATACCACTTCCGATGATGGAGTATGCGTATTATAACGTTTTGTCTAGTGTGGCTTGATTGTGTGTACTGATATTCATTTTGTTTCGTGAGCGAAGCTTGTATTGCTATTATTTATCAGCTACTAGCGATCCGCACTGGCTTCGCACGGTCGTTCAGAGTGTGACGTATGTAATATAATGCAACTTCGTAGTACATCATTTTAATCTGCCTGCATTAGCCATGTAAGCACTCAAAAATATGTATTTTTACATTTACTTTCAAATAACTCAGCATTTTGCGGAGTGACAGGTGATTTGTTGCCTGTGTTCACGTTTACTTATTACGCAGAAATATAAGAAATCCAATTAGCTGCTTTATATTTTCCTATTCCGAAAGCTTGGTTTATTTTCCCATCAAATTTTACTGGAGCTTTATCACGCATTTGCGTGCCACAATTTTTATATTAGTATCCGTATTCAGCCTCTCGCACTATTAACCTTATTTGTTTCAACACATGCTTCGAATACTTGACCCACTGGCTCTTTGACCCCTATTTCCTTAAGGATAAGGTCTACATTGAAGATTAGGGCTTAGTAACATTTGCCTTTATTGCGTTACGTCACGAAGGATCCCAGGTGCGGAATGCTTTTACGTGAAAAACAGAGGATTACTTGACGCTTGTTTAGCGCCAAACAAGGTTGAATTTAAAAAAAATGCTGGCGATAAATTGACGTTCTTTTTGGAGATATTGTTCAAAGATTGGAATAAACATATAAATTAGGATCTAGCTAATACTGTAGTTCCGAGCAATTTTTAATAAACGCAGCCAGAACAGAAATGACGAATGTATTATACATGCGATACCAACATTGCTAGTTAATTGCTTAATTAAAATTGCTTCCTTATCGCTGACACAATATTTTAGATGGTTTTATTATGACTGATGTCAGAAATGCCTTCAGCTTTAATAGTTTTCAACCGACTTTCAAAGGAGGAGTTTATCATTTCAGATGTTTTTTTATAACGATACTGATATCTTAAAACAGTATCAACCTGAGTCGTAATTCCGTTGTATCAGGTGAGTTGACAGACTGTCTAACATGCTAACAGTAAGTTATTAACTCCCCAACCGATCAGTAGTTGGATGGGTAATCATTTGTACTAAGTGCTTCCGTGTTTTCTGTTTTCTGTCCCTCACACCAAAGTTGCTCACATATTCACACGAAAATAAAGAAAATGAATGTTTCAAAATCGTATAAACCGACTTCAATTATTTAATCTCCTATTATTGCCTTTAGGAATCACATTTTGCCAATAAATTTCTATGGGACCACCTTTTTGATAAGTTATCATTAACTTATCAAAAATAATATCTGTTGAATCGGTTTGAGCAAAGACAGCGCGTAACAAAATAATTAAAAAAAAAAATTGAGAACCTCGAACAATTTGGCTGTGTTGCTTTTTTGAATTGAATTTAACAAATTGAGAAAAATAGCTTTCGACCGTGGTTTTCAACGAAATAATTATAGCTTTATTTTCCAATATTGATTAAAATTAGCGTGCTGTAAGGACACGCCCATGCATTGTTTGACGTGACACTGATGAGACTTTAATAAAAGCATTCGCTATACCATCGTCACGCTCTCGTTGAAATTCACTATCGAATTATTTTCACAGTTCATTGCCTATTTTAATTTCGCCGAGCGGATGCCACCTTTATACATTTACTATAGAAATGTTACTTCCTCAGTTCGTTTGATGGCTCCGTGGCTTTGTTGGTAGCCCTGCCTTCGAAGCGAGGGGTCCCGGGTTCGATTCCCGGCTGGGGCACACTTTGTGTGGTGAGCATAAAGTTTGTTCTCGGGTCTTGGGTGTTTGTCTTGTGTTTCTGCCATCTGCGACACAGGGAATCCTAGTGCAGAGGTATGAGTGTGTTAACGTTTTTTTTTTGTTCTTATATGTGCTTCCAATATACTGTAGCTGCTAAGCTGCTGTGGCAATCACTTGCAAAGCTTGCCTTAATTGATTTTCTTATATTGGGCCCCCCATGTTGCTCGCGTGTGTAGGTAAATGCCTTCTCTACACATGTCCCCTACGTGATATGAAAGGAGCAACACAAAGTAACAGCGGAACTTGTGCCAAGTACATCCACACCTAGTTATTCGTCAAGCAGTGATGTAGTCGCATTGCTGTGTTCCGGTGGAAGGGTGTGGGTGCAGGTGAAATTGACATGAGAAATTTACATGGACTTGAGACTTTTCATAGTGACGGGCGCAACGTTATGTGACTTGTGTCTTATCATACTCATGACCTCGTATTTTTATCGTTTAAGTATTTTCCACATTTTTTTTTTCTTAACCTGGATTTGTTGGTATTACGGAGAACGAAACAAAAATAAAACAACTAGGTCTTACTATTTTCATGCTTTACGAAGGCTAACGCACGGTAATTATTACTAATATCCAATAATTACTACACAATATTACAAAAATGGTACAATATTCTAAATTGTTTCTGATATCAGTCCATATGACACAAGTTCCCTTCTGCCAAACATTGAGAATAACTAAAAAAATATATTTTTACACTCATTCAGACATCTGATTCCAAAACACATTCGCTTCCATCCAGTCTATACGTCGCATGGCATATCGCTTATATTCACGTCGCCAAGTAATTAATTAACATTGGAACAAATATCGCACCTGGTACGAATACTATAGAGTATACTATGTGCTAAGCAGGTGATGGTGGAACTGGCGAGGCGTGAAAAGTCTTGTTAACATTTCCAAATGTCGTTGTTCGTGCTGCATTTGAACTTTCTGTTTTTGCGACTAACAAAGTTGAAACGTTTGTTGAATATACTCATGTATACTTATTTATTTACTCCTTAGAAACGCTGGGGAACACTTGGCTATGACAATTTTTGCAGGTAAAAGTAAAGTTACAAAATAGTATTAGGAGTACAAATAAGTTTCCGCCGTTTTTTAACACAAATTAAATATTTATTGTAGAAGAACGGTAATATAAATTTAATCAAAGTATTGCCCATCACTTGCAACCACTTTTTCCCATCTCTCAGGCAGCATTCGAATCCCACGTTTGTACTCCTAATAGATATGTGATTCCAACTCTAAGAGCTTAGAACAGATAAGACTTAGTTGAACATTTATTTTATAATATTAGTTAAAGTTTTTTTATCATAAATCATAGACGAGCGCGTCATATATCGTAGTTTTATAAAAGCTAATAATTTTATGTTAAAATCAATATAAAGTTGTGTTTAGAAACGTTTTTTGCATTATAAAAATGCATCAAACAAGTTTTTATAAAGTCCATATTTGTTTAATTGTATATGTTTCTATAAATTATATTTATACTAAATCAGGAACCCGCTCCGGCACAGGTAACAAAATTTTATTATAAAAAGATGCCTTAATTTTTTATATTATCGTCATATTTCAGCCAATTTACACAAAACCATAATTAATGATAAATTTCGACGAAAGGTTGAAATTTATCATTCATTAAGGGTTTGTGTATAAATCACTCCATCCATTGGTGTATGAAAAACCGTCCGGTTGCTTTTAAGTTAATCGCGTTCAGGCCTTTGTTTTATAATATTTAGTGAAGGTAATAATTATATACTAAAGAAATATTTACGATTTTTCGTATGAACTATAAATACATAACTTATCATTTTTTTTTATTAACCTACTACAAATATGTGTTTGAAGTAATAACCTCAAACGATAACCTTTGACCAATTGATCTAGTAATTCGGTGTAGAGATGCTTCACTTAAATAATCGAATAAATATTATAATAATATTATAATTTTGATATAATAAAAATAAAATAATAAACTGAAATGAATGTGGAATATTAATAATCTGTTTTAACTCCCGGTGCAAAAAGAGGGGTGTTATAAGTTTTTCCGCTATGTCAAACACAGACAGACACATGCCGATACCATGCCGATACACATGTATCGGTATGTGTGTCTGTTGCAACGTAGCACTTACGGGTGAACCGATTTGGGTGCGGTTTTTTTTAAAATCAAAAACAACATTTTTACCGGTGGATCTTAGACATGCTTTATCAAAAGCAGTTCAGACGTCTCAAGGTCATCAGATATTTTGCTGGTGTAGGGTGCATATAATATGTATTTAGTTTACTTTCAAACATACGTGTGACATAAATTTGATACACCTATGTATGCTATATATATATATAAAAATATACAATATAATAACTATCCAAGATTATGGAATTTTTGGTCTGATGCTGCAGCCAGGATACCCAAAACACTAGTACACTCTACACTAGTACTCACACTCACACTAGTACAAAAAATAATAGCAGATATGTCGTGTTTGGATTTGTTTTGACTAGTTTTTGATTAGCTATAACTTATGCCACGAGTGCTTAATATCTTTGTCTCCTACGGAAGTAAATATCTATTGACTATTGATATCCAACCGAGATTTTCCGGGAAATAAATAATTATTTACAGGTGGCGCAATATCTGCTCCAAGCAAGAATGAATGACCTATATCATTCAGGGCCGAATCAAATAGCTACTATTTGCTCAGACTATCTGATGTGACGCAAATACAGGAAGTAGCGAAGCCTGCGGCTCGACCACTGTGTGCGTGGCTTTGCATTCAATTAGTTGGTTCCCAGGCTCCAACAGAACAGAGTAGCGAGATTATGCAAGATGCACAGCTAATATAGTTTGAAGAGGCGGCAGATATTCATCTTCTTCCAAAACTTTACTTGTCAAGGATTTAACGAGTCATGCGCATGTGACTTTACCGGCCCCCATACCCTTCCACTAGAACACAGCAAAGTGCCATTGCTTGGCGGGAGATTATCAGGTGTGAATCCAGTACTTCTCAGGCGAACTTTGCATAGTGTATTTATTTATTTACTATTAACTGCGCCGTTCCCGTGAGAAAACTTTAATTAACATAACTTGTACCTACGATAAAACTTAAAAATAATTAAGACATGGCATTCCGTAAGCATTAAAATATTGTATAAATACAAAAATTCAGTTATGAAAGAAGTTTATATAAAATACTTAAAGTTTTAGTAATAATAGCCAGTTAATTCATTCTTCCTTTCACAAATCTCCAGATATATCTGCAAACATATTACAATGCGGGTTCGCAACCATTATTTTGTTAAGAACACTGAAGGTACGGGGTATTGGAGAGTTAGCTCGCGCCACGGCAGGACTTCAAATGAGAGCAAATAGCTTATGACGTGCTACTGCTTCTTTTTGTTGCTTCTTTAACACTGTAGGGATTCAAAAGGTACTCACCTACGGACGCGACCATCTAGGATAATGCCTCAAAATGTAGCTAAACTTCTAAAACATTACACAACTTCTTGTCATGGTTTAAAATATCCCATTTTGCTCCGGCTGGGAGTCACATACCGCATTACCCACATCATTTGGCTTTATGTCCGCCGCGGTCCTTAGACGCAATGCAAGCTCAGCCAGCCGGGAAATAATTTTCCTCGAGGCCCTTTTCATAAATTTAAATTTAAAAATATATACGGGCTCTGTGTTTAAAAATGTTTTGATGAAGACACATGCCTATAAATCTGCTCCAGGGAGATTTTTAATTTACCCTATGTATTCAGGATAAAGAAGTACAAAATTAAGTTGATTGGGTAAACGAGTAAATTATATCGGTTCAAATTTGTATTTTACGTTGTGTTCATCTTGTATACGTGTTTTTTTTATTTAAAGGCTGACTTAATTCGGTTGAACAATTTTGTTTAAAATATTCGTTACGCGATTCCTTCCCCAATGTTGATCTTGTTTTAATTAATGAAATATATTAGTAAAGATACTGTTAGTAGTTAGTTTGTGTTGAAAAAATTAAAAGATCACACAGATTTGCAACAAAGATTTGTTTTTTCAATGTTTTTATTTTGTTGGCCTCAAATAGCCTTGACAACTTTAACCGGAAAGATTTTGTGAAATCAACGAGGAAACATCTGTCCACTATCTACCTCTCTATCTATCAAAGTATACAACGACTGATTTGTATTGTACATTAAACGTAACAAAATAATACTAAAACAATATTTCTAATTTAAATGTGAATAAATATTTCTAATTTAAATGTTTTTGGGCGAGGGTACTTGTAAAACAAAGATCTCTTCTCATATATTAAATCTTTAATTATTAAATTTACATAGTAATTGTTTACTTACAAAGCAAATTGATGTACCAGATGATTCTGTGAGTCATCCTGCCTGCCAACAAGTGTTTTCTCTAATTTCCATCCAAGCACTCTACTTTATTGCACAACCTGCTAAATAACCTCACTGTCAACAACACTGGTCAAGATGGACAATATGGATTTTCACTCATCAGTACAGCAAATGATTGGTGAGTTGACCGACCGCATGGGGCAGTTTGAAGACGAGCTCCGCAAAAACACTCAGCCGCACACCATCACATCATTAGCTGCAGATTATGCGAGTTTCAAGGAATTCACAATGAAAACACTAAAAGTTCTCCAAAATCAAATAGAACTGAATGCTCGCTCATTAGATCAGCTGGAGATGCGTGGAAGACGAAAGATTTTGCTTATTCATGGTGTTCCCGAAGAGCAGAAGGAAGACACGGCTATTGTTGTGACCA
This sequence comes from Aplocera efformata, assembly GCA_921293045.1. Classification (NCBI taxonomy): domain Eukaryota; kingdom Metazoa; phylum Arthropoda; class Insecta; order Lepidoptera; family Geometridae; genus Aplocera; species Aplocera efformata. The sequence continues at coordinate 3,556,251 of OV121045.1, forward strand.
AGATTGTTACTGGGGGCCTCAAATTCTCGCCGTTCTCCAAGGCTGATATCAGCAGGTGTCATCGGATGGGTCGCATTACCTCTAATAAGCCACGACCTATTCTCGTCAAGCTGCGGGATGTGGCCGTGCGTGACAAGCTGTGGTTCGCCAAGACGAACCTCAGGGGCTCCGGCACTACATTGTCCGAATTTCTCACCAAGGCACGTCATGAGGTGTTCATGAAGGCGAGACAGCGGTTTGGCTTGGCAAGTTGCTGGACCCGCGAGGGAAACGTGCACGTCGTCGGCCCCGATGGCGAGAGACATCGGGTGAACTGGCTGGGCGACCTCAACGCGATTGCAGGACAGTCACAGTCGGTTCCGAAGGCGGTGGCGGCAGCGGCATCTCTTGGACCTCCTGTGGCTTCTCCGAAGCCATTAGCTGTGACCAAGGAGACTGCGGCTCCGAAAGCAAAACGTACGGCCGCGTCCAAAAAGTAAAGTGCTTTAACCTGTTCCCAGTCGGACTGTTCATTTCGTAGTTAACTTGTTGCTGTGCCATAGCTATTTATTTTATATGTTGTATTCGTTCTTTATTTTTATTCGTGTGGTATAACACATCTATGGCCGATGGTTTTGACATTAACGAGTAACTGTCACTGCCTCCGTCATTGATAACTTTTCTTACGGGCTGACTATGGCTATTTTTGACCGTACTAAATTTAATATTAAATTATTATTTTTTTTTGTTTTATTTGGTCTGACTGGGTTTTCTAAGTATAGATGTATTTTTATTTATTTCTTTTTTCTTTTTTTTCTTTTACTTATTTCCAGTTTAACTTTGTCTGATTTTAAATTTGTTTTACAATTTAATTCATAGCACAACTGGCAGATGGGCTACAACATATATTTATATAAAATTAAATATATTTATATTTGTTTTATAATACATATTAGGTATTTTTAGCTTATTAGGTATAAACTATTGGTATTTTGTTATATAATATATATATAGACATATATTATTATTATTATATATTATTTTTTTTTTTTTTTTTTTTTTTTTTTTTTAAATTTTAAGCAATGTTAAACATTTTCAACGACAGTGATAGTCAGAGCGAACAATATGATTCCTTTTCTTCAACAGATTTGAGTACTGATGATAGCTTTTGTAGTATTCCCACTCTGTCAGAGTCTCTCCGGAATAATTTTTCCGATGCCTCTAAAAATTTCAATGTTGTACATATTAATGCCCAGAGTATTCCTGCTCACTTTTCGGATATGATGGCGTCATTTGACAATAAAAATCTTCATGCTGTAATGGTCTCCGAGTCTTGGTTAAAGCCCAGTTTAACTTCTACGCTCTATTCTCTGCCTGGTTTCATTCTTGTACGGAATGATCGCACGATGGGTGCTGGTGGGGGGGTTGCAATTTACCTACGTGAGCACATCCCCTTCTCTGTGATAAGCGCATCTCCCCAGCCACCGCAATCCAACGCCGGAGAGCATCTGTTCCTTGAAATCACGCGTCAAAATTTAGACTGAAATGTAAACCATCTGATGATAACTTTAAAAAATACGCAGAACACCGAAATCACTGTAACATGGTGTGTAGGGACGCTCAACGCCGTTACATTCATGAATCTGTAGAAAATGATGACCCATCAAAAGTTTGGAAATTTCTTAGAACATTGGGGGTTGGTAAATCACGTACAGATAATATTCCTAAAGATTTAGACATTGATGCACTAAATCAACATTTCACTTCTTCTTCTAGTATCAATAGCCTTACCAAGCTTAGTACTTTAAATAAGCTCTGTTCAACTCCAACCTCTAACTACTCTCCTTTTGTTTTTAGTCAATTCTCCGACTGTGATGTTAAGAGAAATATCACATCCATTTCTTCCAATGCAGTTGGTGATGACAGCATTAGTCGCAATATGATAGTGCCCATACTCGATGAGATCATCCCAATCCTTACCCACATCTTTAACTTCTCTGTTTCTTGTAGCACTTTTCCTACAATTTGGAAAAACGCGCAGATTATACCCTTACCTAAAAAACCTAACCCTTCCATCTTTTCCGAATACCGTCCTATTTCCATTCTTCCGTTTCTTTCTAAAGTACTTGAAAAGCTTATCCACCATCAACTGACAGCTTTTCTCACAAGTAACTCTCTTGTTAATCCTCTCCAGTCCGGGTTCCGTTGTGGTCATAGTACCGTAACTGCCTTAACCAAGATCACCGATGATATTCGTCAAGGCATGGACAACGGCTATGTGACTGTGCTGTCATTACTGGACTTCAGCAACGCCTTCAACAACGTAGACTTTGATATTCTTCTGGCTGTGCTCCGTTCTCTTAACATATCTCCTACGGTAATTGACTGGTTTCATTCGTACCTGATTGGACGCCGGCAGCGAATTCGTATTGATGATACATTTTCATCGTGGTGCGATATAACTTCTGGTGTTCCTCAGGGCGGTGTTCTTTCTCCTCTTCTGTTTGCTATCTTTATAAATTCTATATCCGAATCAATAACTTCCTCCTACCACCTTTACGCTGATGATCTACAGATTTATGCACAAGTTCCTGTACAGGATTTAAATTTAGGTATTCAAATCATTAATGGTGATCTTGAACGCATCCTTGTTTGGAGTAGAAACTATGGTCTTAAAGTTAATCCGACTAAAACTCAAGTCATCATTATCGGTAGCTCCAGGATGATTAGTAGGATTGACTGGCCTAACTTGCCTCAAGTCGTTTTTGATGGTACTCCAATAAACTTCAGTGAAGTAGTTAAGAACTTAGGGATACTTATGGATAGGGAAATGTCGTGGATACCTCAACTGACAGAACTCAGTCGAAGGATCTTTGCTTCTGCTGCCTCTTTAAGAAGGCTGCGAAATTTTTTGCCAACTGCCACCAAAGTCACGTTAGCACAATCTCTCTTGCTCCCTATACTTGATTATGCTGACGCCTGCTATCCTGACCTCACTGAAACCCTACTTGATAAACTTGAGCGTCTCCAAAATGTTTGCATTAGGTTTATTTTTGGCCTACGCAAATACGATCATGTATCTGAATTTCGTGCAAAACTCAAATGGCTACCTATCCGTTTTCGCAGGAATACTCATATTCTCTCTCTTTTGTACAGTGTATTATTCAATCCATCCACTCCACCTTATCTCAAGGAGCGTTTTGAGTACCTTCATCTTTCCAACCCACGTACAATACGATCTTCTAAAATGTATCAAATACAAACTCCTGTCCACTCTTCGTCATTCTACGGCAATTCATTCACTGTACAAGCTATTCGCCTTTGGAATGCCCTCCCTTTAGGTATCAAAAGTGCCAAATCACTGCCTGCCTTTAAAAACCTTTTGCGTGATTATTATCTGTCAATATCGTAACAAAACTTCGAAATTCTATAATTAGTTGTTTATACATTTAGTAGTATATATGTATATATAATTTATATATTAGTATATAGCATAGTTATTTGTGTAATTGTAAGTACATTAGTACGTAGTTGTATTTATATCATTATTGTATGTTTTCTTTATTCAACGCCACCGTCCGTTATCATTCTTGTATTTTCCAGTCCATCCAAAGGTTGCCTGGAAGAGATTGCTTTAAGCAATAAGGCCGCCCATTGTATTTCACATTTATTGTTAGTTTTCTAAGTAATTATGTTTTTATATCAATGTGGTGTACAATAAAGAGTTTTCTATCTATCTATCTATCTATCTAAATCCCGCGGTTTCGTGCTTCTGACTAGCGCACATGGGGTTCAGTACCACCAATTGTATTTTAAATTTGTTAGGATGTCCACTATACACATTTAGGGTACTGTTTCTCCTTCCTGATTATATAGGAGCCTAAAAATCTCTTGTTTTATTTAATTACCCATACCAATACGACAGTAATTTATTTTTCTCTAATTGTTACAACATTGGCACAGTTTTAGTTTATATGTCTTAACAAACATATCATTGTATATAGTTGTGTATCTTTTGCAACTCTAACCGCAGCGTTGAGCTGACCAAAATTTTCAGTGGCTGAGAACCGTGCTTAACCTAGACTAGGTAAGCCATCTGAGCATCTCTTAATTGCATTCCATTCATTCGTTAAACGTTAGATACAAATATCGTAACAGTGAAATCATGTAATATGATTTATAATCTGTGAACGGTCTTTATTCAAACCGCATCATGCATACGGCTATCAGTTCTTGGAAGCTCGCATTCGGGACGTACGGTCTCGAGATGAAATTTCACGCGTGAGTAGTTGCTACCGAGCTAATTCGAATGATAGGTAACTGAACAGAACTGGTGTCGATTCTATTGGCATCAATACTAAAATCGGTTTTGTAATTTCTTAAATAGCGAAGCGAAGCTCGATAGCGAAGAATAAAATTAAATGACATGAATGCCAATTAGTTTAATTAAATTTCTATAGGACCAACGCGGAGGTACATAACAGTTTACCATTTTTAAAAAAGAAAAATCCAAATTGTCTTGCAATGGGCAAAGAAAAAGTCACAGGAAAGCAAAATATGCAGTTTCATTTACTTGTATGACATAATTTTTTCCCGTTATTTTTATTTCAAAATCCAATTATTTAACCAATTTTTAAAATAAAAAAACCATATGTTTTATAAACTTCATAGCTCTGAGGTAACGGACATAAAAAAACATATTTTGCAGGACGGTTGAAAACAGTATTCTTATCATCTTTTTAGATTGTCGTGATCTTCTAGACACATTATCGCAAGAAAAAATATTATAAAAATGATTTTACTGTATCAATCTGTTAAAGTAGTTGTGGTGGGGTAAAGTATAGATATAGATATAGCCTCTTGAGTTCTAAGAAGAGTCAACAACAAAGCGTGTCTAATTAATGTCATTGTTTAGGTGCTTAGCTGGCGTTGACGATCGACGCTATTGTTTGCATCCTCATTAGTGTAACGAGGTTACGGTAGCAGATACGTGAAATATAGCCACTCATAGTTTCGCTTATTTAGCAGATTGAGAGAGAAGCTAAGCAATTATTGGCACATGAGTGGACTTCATTAACTACACTTCTTTGCTACAATTGTAACTTACTATTAAGATAATTATTATAACAAGTTTGATTGGTATCACAGGTCATTTGGTTGAAGCCCTGCCTACTCTGTCGTATCATAGGTTTGATTTTTACCCAGAACAAATATTAGTGTGATTTATGGATTATGTAAGCATTGAAGCGTGGTGGCCCAGGGCCATAGAAGCCGACATTCAATCTGAAGGTTGCTGGTTCAAACCCACACGAGCACAAATGAGTTTTTTCACTTGAAAAATTTGCGCAATACCACGTTCTCGAAACGGTGAAGGAAAACATCGTGAGGAAACTGGCATGTCTTAGAACCATAAATTCGAAGACATGTGATATCTACCAATCCGGATTGGGCTCCCGTGGTAGATCAGAGCCCATTCACTCTCAATTATCGAGAGTAGACCGGTGTCCCTGCAGGCTTAGACATTGCAACATTAGAGGCTGATACGGACATTTGCCACTTATCACACCACCTATACTTGAGACTCAAAAATATAAAATTTCCTCCGATGCTAGCACCTAGCTCGCGCCTTATGAAGAGAGTCAGTAGACGCTGCGTATCAACAAGTACCTACAATTTTAATGTTTGCGTGCCTGTTCCCGAAGCTTACGCAACAAAAGCGTACTTATATCGGTGCATTACCATTGACAGTTGATGCTATTGTTTACCTATTCTCAGTGCTCATTAGCGTAATGAAGTTACGGTGGTAGAAACGTGGAATGCATCCTGCTAGATGTTCAATTGAACGTCTAAGTAGGTACCAAGTAAATTATACCTGTTTTCTGTGTTAAACATGTGACTGTGTATTGATTAGCTTTGGAATTCGAAGCTTATGGAAATTACTAAAATTCCACAGCTCAATTACGTTCTAAGAAATTACTAATACCCGCGGAATAAAACCAGAAGACCGGCTGAGTATGTTTCGGATTCACATACCGATGATTAACTTTAGTGGTTTTAGTTAATTTAGTAAGATATATCTTCATATTAGTTACCTACATTCTGTGAATATTTTAACCATTAAATGGGGAATTAAATCTCAAAAAATATTGTACAAAATTCATTAAAAGAAGTAAATTGAATAATTTTATGAAAAAACGTTTACTTTGAATGAGCCATTCTTGTATTTATTTATTTACTAGCTGTGCCCGCGACTTCGTCCGCGTGGACTTAGATCTATCCCAGCCTAGAAGATAGAAATATAATGAGATGCTTATTATGTCTGGTCGTTACTATTATATTAAAATTATGTTATGATTAAATCTCAAAATACTTTATTTCCGTTGGATTCTTACCATATTACTTAGGTTTTGTTAACTGGGAAGATTAAAGACTTGATCGGATGATGAACTACGTAAGTGAAACTGCAACCATTGCAAATGTATATTTTATAATAATGCTTCTCTGTAAACTATACTATAGAAGACGTATTTTCAGGATATTTCAGGAACGTGCGCATAAAAAAATATTTGAATTGCTAAGGCGGACTGTGCAAAAAGCAACTCAATATAAGGACTACGTCTGATCACTGCGGAACATAGGCTCACCGGAGACTGAATGCGTTTAAAACTAAATGGACAGTTGATAGAAATGAGAGGAATTCTCTAAACTCTTGACTTTCAATTTGGTGCCGTAACATAATTTAGGAAGACATAAATTTATAAAAGAGCAATGGGCACTCCAACATTTAGTTTAATATATTGTGTGATGGGAGTCCAGATGCACTCTAGAAATTTAAACATTCGATGGGATAGATGTCTATAGATAGATAGATAGGGTCTTATTGTTCCTGCGTGATCGCGGCTATAGGCAGAAACTTTTCGCTGTCAGCTATGGTCTCATCCATGATTGACAGCAGGAGATCTTGGGTGGCAGCTCAGTCTTTCTGCAAGGAAGTAACCTCGCAGAAGGAAGCAGCCGAGAGGGTGAGGGAGGAAGAATCTCCTCACCCTGGTAGACGCAGGAGAGTGGGTCGACGAAGGCAGGCGCATGAGCGCCGCCTGCCACCCTAACAGGAACCTCCTGGTGGTAGATCCGGGGAATCTGCCGTCCGACGGATGAAGTCCCCACAGGAGGATGACGTGCTTCATGTTTCGGGCATGCCACCACAGGGAGTTACACATCGTGTTGGGGTCCCGATACGCGTAGACCAACGCCGCTGAGGCCGCTACCGTACCCGTAGCCCAAGCGTGAAGGCGTAGTGCAGGAACACCAAGGGGGTTTAGTGTGTATTTCCCCAGTACTGCTTTTTCTGAGTAGTGTTGGGGGTGAGTCACACATAACCTCACGCCTCCCCAAGGTATAGGCAAAGTTTTTACCCATTGACAAAGAAAAATCGTCTTATTGTTCCACTACTCTGTTAATGATGTTGAATGGTGTTCAATGCCATTCCCTGGGACACTGCTCAATGTTGTATCAGTGTTGTTAGATCATCATACGCATATGAAATAAGTCCTGAAGTGACAAAACAGTGTTAAATACACAGGAGGTGTGTGGCCGCATGTTTAGTGTTCAATGCATTGGTATAACGTTGTTCCCACAGACTCGAATATTAAGACATGCGTTAATTTCATCAACCTTAGTATCTTCATTTATAAACACCACATAAGAGCATGGTGATATCTATAGGCGGATCTAATATATCGCAGTGAGTTCGGTCCATCGCTTTAACTGTTTTACGGGTTGCCATTGTGCACTGATCCCATACTACTAAGCACAATCACGTAGAACCTTTGCTTTGTCGCTATTTCTAGAAATGTTGCAAACTGGTCTTCAAGTTCCAGATTCCAAGACTTCCAAGTTTTTGGGATTTTAAACATTTTGTTGGCGGTTTTAGTTTCATGTAACTATGTGTATAACTGTTTTACCCAATTAGGAAACAGAGGGAGCAATTTTATTTCGGTTGCGTATTTGGGTCAAGACGGCTTTGGTGAGAAATAAGTCTCCCTTACCAATTTATTGGATCTAGTTGCTCGCGTCCGCAGGTGTGTATCCTTTGATTCCCTACACGTACCCTCTGGGTGGTGCTAGAGCAGCAACCAAAAAGTAACAGTAGAACTTGTGCCAAGTTTGTTCCGGCGAGGTACTGCCACCACACCTGGAATCACACAAGCAGTAGTGCTCGCATGAGACGTATCATCCCCGTCTCGGGTAATGGTCGCAGCAGGATGAGTGCGACTCAGTCTAAGATCCAAATCTTATACTGAGTCGCATTACTGTTGTCATGGGTGTGGGTCGCCACTTACCACCAGGTGGGCCCTCAGCTCGATACGTAACTAACTCAGAAAAAAAAGATAGCTAGCAAGCATCGATATATGTTTCGTTATCATTGTTGAGCTGCATATTCTTTGACAGACTTCCGCTAATTTATAATGATACTTTTTCAATATATGTGCTGCATCTGAATTTCCAGATAATATCAGCAAAATCGATAACAAATGTTGCAAGGGTTATGTACTTTCGCCCCTGATGATGATGATGATGATGTACCCTGAAGAATATTTACCTATGCGGCCATTTTTGGCCGGATATACGGCCATGGCGTTACTCCAGTGTAATGTAGGTCTCCATCAAGTAAATGACTCGTTTGACAGGCAGCTTAACTCGTAATCAAACTTAATCAACCTTTCGCAGTTCAAAGTACAAATAAAAACTAAACTGCCTTTAAACTAATTGCCTAATTAACTAACACAAACTACGACTAAACGTGTCATCTACCTTCAAGCGCCTGCTCGTATTCATGCTGCAATACACCGGCCTGCCACACCGAGTCAAGCATGCAGGATTCGGCAGGCGCGTGTAAAATTTTGAATAAAACATTGAATAACTTTTGATTTTGCGAGGCGATTTTGATAAAATAAACGGTATTCATCAGTCGAGACTCAGCTTAACATTTGTTAGTAATTAGATTTTGATAACTATCTATGGTTTTTGCGTAAAGTGCGTACAAACATTTTTGAATAAAACATTGAATAACTTTTTATTTTGTTAATCTATTTTGATAAAATAAACCCTATTCATTATTCGAGACTCAGCTTAACATTTGCTAGTACCTAGATTTTGATAACTATCTATGGTTTTTGCGTAAAGTGCGCACAAACATACAGACAAACAGACAAACAGACAAACAGACAAAAATTACAAAAATTGCTTTTTTACGTTCTATTACTTATTCCTAACGTCTCCCAGTTATTATTTTGCAAAAATCTTTAATGTACAGACACGGCAAGTCTACAGTTTTATTATATGTATAGATAGATAGATTACGCGTGCTTTTATTTTGTGCTCAGATAGGGTTTTGCTCTATATAAATTTACCGTTCTTTGTATTTCTTATAAAAACGCATTATTAGTACAAATAAAAACGTTTTTTGTAATAAACTATGCTGAAAATTTAATACAGCGCCATCTCGTCAATTTTTGTGATACTAGGTTGGTAGTTTGACGGCTCCGTGGCTTAGTTTGTAGTTGCCCTGCCTTCGAAGCGAGGGGTCCCGGGTTCGATTCCCGGCCGGGGCACACTTTGTGTGGTGAGCATGAAGTTTGTTCTCGGGTCTTGGGTGTTTGTCTTGTGTTTCTGTGTTCGTCCATGCCATCTGCGACACAGGGAATCCTAGTGCAGAGGTATGAGTGTGTGTTAACGTTAATGTACTGTTTCAGATAAAACAAGATTTTATATAAAACAAAAATTGAGCGTATCTCGGTCGCCCAGGTACTAACATTTAAAATGTGATTGAAAAAACTATGTCATACTTTTGCCCATATCCCTAATGAAAGTGAAAATAATAATATCAAAACATTTTGTATCCTTTTAATTAACGTTATTAAATATGCCGTTTCAATTAATACAACAACAATTTAATTTTGAAAGAAAGTTTAATCGTTGTTTCTAAAGTAAACGGTTTTAACAAAGTTTTGGATGATTATTTGGATTTTATTTGGAATTTGTGGAATTTTGCCTTTGTTGGGTTGAAAGGGACTTTCAACCCAACAAAGGCAAAATTATGTGTGTTGATTAGTAAAATAGTTCCATATATCAATATTCAAACATGTTCATACTAGTCTTGGACATTTCCAATAGCACCAACTTTCTGCCACTTGCAAGGCTAATCCGTATTCTAAAAACTTAGCAATTCATCAAAAACTTCTGGCTATACAAAGCGCATATTCAAACCATCGTGAATTACCGGTAGAACCTTAAAAAATCTAGAATAAAAACATTTTAAACTAAATAATAAGGTCAACTCTTAAACTACCTGCAAACATTAGGAATTCATAAATTATATCCGTATTTCCCTTTAATATTTCGAGTCTAAAAATAACGGCGTAGTCTTGACAAGTGAGAGTGAATAGTTCTTAATCTACCACGGGAGCCCAATCCGGATAGATGTCACATGTCTTCAAACGATTTTCTCATGATGTTTTCCTTAACAGTTTTGGAAACGAGGTATTGATCACATACATTTATAAGCGCCAAACTCATTAGTGTACATCTAGATTAGAAACAGCAATCAGAGAATTAAATGTTGGCGTTTTACAATTCAGATTAAAATTCAAATTATTTATTTCATCTATCAGAATCATCTATTTCATTTATAGAATCAATCCTAGATTCTATAAAATTAATAGAAGATTTTATTGAAATAGAAGACCTTATAGAATCAAACATTAATCCCGCTAGGCCACAACAATACTCTCTAAAAATCCTTTGCCATTTTAATTTATTCTAATATTCAGACTGAAACTTCTCTTTAATTATAAACTTCTATCTAGGCCGAACTAATCTATTTAATTGAGAGAGGAACAAAGGATGCCCGCATGCTCCTCTGCCACGGTCTCGACCACAAACCTTAAAGTTCGCATATGGTATACTTGCTAAAATTTGTAAAATCTCAAATACAGATCTTATATTAACGTAGATTTTGCTGTAAAACTTTTTACTTCTTTATTAACTACTTGCAAACTTGAACTGACTTGAAAACTTACACAAAATTTGGTTATACACTTAAAAGAAAAAGGTTGACATGAAAAGTGTGATTGATTTTATAGTTATCTAAGTTAGGGTGATTATGTTGCTCGAGCCCTGAATCTCAGAGTCCCTACTCGTGTCCCCCGGGTGGTGCGCAAGGAGTAACCGAAAGTAGCAGTAGTACCTGTGCCATGTTGACCCGGCGACGTCATCACCACACCTAGTAATCCACCTCCAAACACCGGTGCACTCGCGTTTATGGATTACGGTGGAAGGGTGAGGATTTCAAGTATCGTTTGCTTAAATTTTACACAAGCAAGTGAACATTCTTGAGAGCATATAATATGTCCTTTGGTACATTATTGTACATGCACACAGATATTTAAAATTACAGATATAATTATATGGGTAATATCAGAATCACAGAATACATCACAGAATTATATGGGTAAGGCCTTGCGGTCTTACCCATATAATTCAGTGAGGTTAAAAACTGTTTTTCATTGTTATACAAATAGTGTAAGTACATTCTGGTATCCTCCAATGGCTCGTTGGGCCAGAATGTCGGGCATTCTTATAATTCCCAAAATTAGTTCAACCTCCAACAGGTCCGCTCAAAATGCCGCAGAGTACTTTGATGTAAGACCCCTTTGTCATAAACAACAAAGTTTCCAATAAAAATACATATTTTTTTACGCAATATTTAGCATTCTTTATTATACTATCATCATTGCGTATCTTTTTTGTGTCATACCAACTCTAGTGTATGAGTTTTGGAGCTTCCTGAACGTCTTCGACATGGCATATCGACTAGAATACCTGATGCCAAAGCTGCAGTAAGTTCATTAAATACAATTATTACAAAAAACATCCTATTCTTATGTCACGCATTATATACTAGTACGCTATTTTTACTATTATCATACTAATAACACTAATTTAAAGGCGAAAGTTTGCATGTATGTATGTGTGTGTTTGTTACTCATTCACGTTCAAACGGTTCGACGGATTTGGATGAAATATGGGTAGCTTATATATATTCCGGATAAACACATATTCCATTTTTTTTTCCAGAGTGATACAATTTTTCCATAGGAACCCTGGGTAACACCGCGGGGCACAGCAAGTATAAATTATAAATATGTGAAGGGATTTAAAAAAATAGTAGTGTATTTTTTTGGGTAGATAAAATGTAATAAATATCACAATTACGGAACCTTCAAAGTGCGGTTCAAATCGCACTTGGCTAGCTTTAATTTAGAATGCATGCATATCACAGTCGCTTGAGCTAAACGAACTTTAATATAACCATAATTTATTAACATCTTATTAAAAGTGTCACTGAACAAAAGAAAATTAGAAAAGTCGAGTTTCTGCAGAGTTTCTAGCTAAGTTTTTTAATAAAGCTTGTTTTGTCTTTATAAAAAGATGGGCAAATTGATGTTAGCGCGACCATCTTGCTCGTATCTGGAGGTGAGTACCATCAGTTCCTATACCCCCCCTGTCCCCTTTGTGGTGTCCCCTGGGTGGTGCGAAAAAACCAACCTAAAGTGGCAGTAGATCTTGTGCCAAGTCCAGAGAAGTACTGCTATCACACCTAGTAATCCACCGACCGCATTTCTAGTTTACAAAACACCAAGTTATTGTATTTTTAGGTAATATAAAATACTGCATAAAGTAGCTTACGAATGTGAGCATTCACACAAACGACTCCGTGGCTTAGTTGGTCGACGACTCCGTGGCTTAGTTGGTAGTAGCCCTGCCTTCGATGCGAGGGGTCCCGGGTTCGAATCCCGGCCGAGGCACACTTTGTGTGGTGAGCATGAAGTTTGTTCTCGGGTCTTGGGTGTTTGTCTTGTGTTTCTGTGTTCGTCCATGCCATCTGCGACACAGGGAATCCTAGTGCAGAGGTATGAGTGTTTAAAGTTTAAAAAAAACATTTGGAGGTGTTCGAGGACGATAACTGTATTAATATGTATTATATAATAATAAATACAAATAAATCTTATTAAATTCAATTTTAGAAGAACTTTTGAATACATCCTCGTATACAAGCTAAACTGAGTTGGTCCGTAAGGGTCAGATATAATCATAACAAATAAGAATATCTAGCACATTAAAATTCACTGTAATTTGATATATCTGTGTGCATTTTATGTAGCAAGGAGCTCCTGGGACACGCTAGCACGCACAAGGAAACATTCGTGCGTGTGTATATGTAACGAATGAATATGTTTACTTGTGCGTGTAAATTTTGACGTGTCCAAATAATATAAATTACTTAATACTTGAGATCTAAAGGAACAAATAATTCGAGTTTGAATTTGAAATACTCTGTAAAGTAAAAATCATTTTTTTTTTATTCCATAATTGTGGCGTTTAAGTTTCACCTCAACTTTCAAGTAAAAAGTGTTATTCTACGTCATTTGCAATATACAACAGTTGCAAAATTACCTTTTTTCCTTCAAAAGAGTAAATCCACTGTCTAATAAAGATTAATTGTTCAAAGTAATATTTGCGGCGGTTTTTCGCACAGCTAAGATGAAGTTTTTGATTAAACGAGCAACTAAAACTCGGGCAACAGTTTAGTAAAAATATTCATGTACATTTCACACAGCGTCATCTACTACCAAACCAAGCTTAGTTTGATGTGAACGAGTTAACAAAGAAAAAATACATCTATTCTAATAAATAAATTTTAAATGTCTGTTTGGGATGTCAAAATAACAGAAAATTACTAATTTCCGAAAAGGCTGGACCTATATAGACAAGGTTTTCACTGGCACATAGGCTTTAATTTAGAAAAAGAAAAAATAATTAGAGTTCCACCCAAAAAATAAATAGGATTCAGGCACAATCAAAGCCGCGGCAAAAGCTAGTTATTATATAATTGTGATTTAGTACAAGACATTTATAAGAAACTGTTTGGTGAACCATAAAATCCCCATATTCCCTGCATCAACTCATATTAAAATCCGAGAGTCTGTTACTCGTTCACGGCCAAACAACTGAACATTTGGCTGTAATTTATTAATAAAAGTTTACTGACTGACTTGACGATACTGAGTAACGCAGATAAAGCCGAGGGCAGAAGCTCGGATATAATACTAGTCTCTCCAACGTAATACGTTGGAGTCTCTCCAACGCATTAAAGAATCAATAAATGTTGCTCTTGAAAATCGCCTGGTTTATAGCCGGGAATTTCCAAATGTTGCGCAATGCAATCGCTCGTGTACCTACAAGATGCTTCAACAAAATATTTTATTGCCAAGATGCAAAACTTCTCGCAAGACAAACGATCCTGTACAGGAGCATCACGGAATAAATAACAGTCCCTTACATGACAAAGAAGAAACTTTCCCAGTCGACGTCTCAGAAATATTTCTGTTTGTGTAAACTTTAATCTTCTGTCTCGGCGCTCGCCGTGATTACTTGCACGCAATTTGATAAGTGCTACATTTTTGTTTTGAGTGCCTAAAGTAGTTTGAAACTCGTAATTTCGTCGGAAAATTGGTTGTCTGAAGCTTATTTTCTCATAATACAAAAATTTAATTCTATGACAGAGAAAATATAATAAGCTCCGAAAATTTTAATATAGGTACGAAAAATGAAAATGGAAAATATTTACTGGCAATACAATGTCGATATAAAACATGTTCTGTAACTTGTTCTGATTTAGTACACAAAAAGATGCAATCTTATCAATACCACACGAAAAGTAGTTTGGCTGATTTAATTACAGAATTGTACGAAATTGGCACAACTTCTACTGCTCCTTTTTGTTGCTTCTTTAGCACCACCCAGGAGGTACGTATAGGGTAGGTGTCTTGAATTAAAGACTTTTTTGGTAATCATATTTGTATTTAAGTAATATATACATTTTTACAATATTTTGTGGTCGCGACAATGTGGGTTCGCATGGTGCGTCCACCCACCGGCTCGGCTCGGTGCCGTGGAAAGGAAGGCCTCTGCCAGGAGTGCGCGGGCGCGCGGTGTCAGTCGCATAGCTGAGGCAGCCGGTTTGGTCCCTCGCTGCATAGTGGCGTGACGTGAATCACAAGACAGGGGTTCACGCTCATGCGTGAAAATTAGGTATACATCAGCAATTAGACCCCCAATTATCGGTAAACATAGCGAAGAAACTTCAATATTTATTCAATTACACGCATGAGTCAATACCAATCCATTTGATACGAACCAATTACAAATGAAACCCATCATTCACACTCAAACGTTGTCAACCGGTCCAATTAAGAGCTATTAAACAATGAACGCTTTGCCAGCGGTTTTGTATTACGCACCTATTTACTATTACCAAGAACTTTCTCGACGTTCAAACATGTGACTGATTATACGAGTACATTAAAAATGCGACTTAAATTCTTTCATCTCCAATTTTACAATTTGATGGTAGATTTTTCCTACCATTACTATGGTTACCTAAGAAGGCCTCATATCAAATAAAAAAAAGTATTCAATTCTATCAAATTCTGATCGATAATAGATAAGAAATCGAGTAGCGATCCCCTTTTTTAAAATATTTTTTTTATTAAATATTTAAAAAATAAACTCAGATTTTTTTAAGAATCAAACGTAAATATTTTCTCTGACAATCACACATACACTAAAATTTTGACATGACCGGGGGTCGAACCCTGTGCTTCGAAAGCGTCGTAACTACCAGCTTAGTTATGGAGCATTAGATTTTTGATCTTAACGTCCTCATCATCATTAGCTCTTCATAAACTTAATAATATTTTAACGGTATCACGATCTTTTCACAAGTTTCCATCTAGTCATCTGTTTTGAACGATAATGAGTGACGTCATCGCTGCTAATTGAGTGAACCAGGGAAGACGCGACGGCGACATCTTAAAAATACATTTTCTTTAGCAATTTACTAAGGGGCACAGATTACTTAACAGTTGATTCAGTCTCGCTGAATCGGCGTTCGCTTTACTTCATTTCTTATTCTGGACAATGGGTAACTTTCTTTATATTTAGTCTGTACTAAGAAAATGTACCTAATTTGGTAGTAAAAGTAAATTATAAACCATACTAATATTTTTGTCTTTATGTTTGTTTCTCCTGTACGCCTCGAAAGCTGAACGGACTTTGTTATGAATGTAAATTAAATGGAAACTAGAAAACTGATAAAATACTTATATACAATACTTTTTAAGATACTTTTTTGAGAATACAAAAAATCTAAATCAAACATCTTTGTTTGCGTTAAATTCTTAAAAATTACCCTATCCGACCCTCCATGGGGAAGAATTAGCAAGAAACCTCTAATGGTAGGTTTGCCGATAATTTAGCTTTCTACTACAATAGTAAAAGAATTTTTAAATCGGCTTTGTGGTTTAGGTGTGAAAACGTAAGTAGCGAATAAAACCAATTTCGCATCAAAAAAAAAAAATATTTTTTTTATAATTTTTCCCATAAAAGATCCATTAAATCTTTCATTCGGAATATTGAGATACATCCTAATATATAAAACACAAAAATTGTTTCTACATAAGTCTCTTATAAACTTTGAAACCATCCAATCGATGTGCCCCAAACCGGTGCCATTAGAAAGGCAATAATGCGAAAATTATTTTAGACCACTAAAAGAGTGCATTAGGTACAATATGTATTTATTTTTTGGCATAGTAGCACACGTTGGGTATCCGCTAATACATATTTACATCCAAACAAGAATAAAAATCTATGTCCATCACAATAATGCTTAGCCTAATTGGGAATCGAACCCACTAATGTGATAACATGAATAACCTTTTGAGAAAGTTTTTTTGGAAACAGTTGAATGCGCTGCAGTATTATACAACAATTATAATATATATAGCAATAGGTAACTCTTGTTTGTCCAATTTAAATAGTAGTGCACTCATATTCATAAAAATACTAAAAACAAATTAGCTCCTCACCCATTGTATAAAATTATGCAAACTCGTCACATTCCATTGTATTTCAGCCAGACGCTTTGACAAAATTAATTTAAAAATACATCGCTAAATAGCTTCATTCCAAACAATTCTTTATTCCTGGCGTTGATGCATTAATTAGTGGCAACACTGACTTTATATGCGCTCATTCAAGCCCATTGTGGCATTGTGGCAACACTTTATTGTGCAGATTATTGTGGGGATGAACTTGGTTCATTTGCGAAGGTTCAGACAACAGACAGTTGTTGTTGGCAATTTCATTCTTTTACATATGGAATTGACGAAATGAAAACATTGAATTTGTAAATAAAAATTGTTTGTTTTCATTCTCTCATATTTTATTAAACTTGTATCACTTGTTATTCAGTCTTATTTGGTATTCAAGGGATCAGTGGTAAAGATGACTTTCAATATGTGGTCGCTGGTTGAAATCCGGTGCTGTAGCAATGTACTCTACTTTGACTAGTTAGATCGGAGCCAAGGATTTTATTTTTGTGTGCTAAAAGTGACGGGACGGGCTTGTGGCCCACTTTATGTTAAATGGTTACATAAACAACAGTGATAAGACTCAGATCCACCCATACCAAAGTATGAGATGACGCATCGTGTTGCGCCTGTCACCTTTTTTTGGCTTATCAGGAGCGGTAGCAGTACTACTCCAGATGAACTTGGCACTTGCTACTTTCGCATCACCCCCCTGGGTGCTATTCACCCTGGGGGGTATTCACCTACGGACTCAAATAATATGGACCCATGCCTCCACATTGGTGCACTAAGAATGAACCATTTCAGCTTCCAAGAATTGAACTGTTTTAGAAAGCAGCCGGCCTGCATTCCAAAACAGCAATCGCCTTCAAATATTAAGAAACTATCTTCTAAGCCAATCAGCGTAGTGGTCAAGGCTTATACCATTAATCAGAACCTGTCGTACTATACCGTATTCTGTGGTACCGGACCAGCGCGCAATACCAAGTAGTGGAGTGATTTATTGGCTGCCTGCCTGACAGTACCGTCTACCACCTGTCTGGAGCTTGGCACCGGTAAGGCTAAGGATTTTTGTGAAATCGGGCGAACTGAAACATTCGTGGACTATTAATGAGTGAATCAGATTCTAGGAATAAGACTGTTCGTTTTTATAGAATGTAATCGATTATTTTTAGGGTACCTCTTTTTGGATGGCTGGCAGTATAATGAGCATAGTGACATTTGAAATGAGCGCCTTTGTGCTTTGAAGGGCACGTAAAGGTGTCGGTCCCGGCTATTCAAGTATTCCTTCCAGCAAACCTACAAGGCTAGAGAAAAGTGTATAAACTAATTATAAAATCATAAATCATTTTTCTATATCAAATTAATTTATTTTCTGTGTATATACATTAACAAAAGTTGTTTATTCGTAATTTATTTACTTTAATAAGAAATAAAATAATAATAAGTGGTACCGAATAATCGAGCACAGGACATACACAAATTTTGGTATGCAGATTGGAAAGCATGTCTACTTAGCGACATGAGAAGAAATCGGGAATTCGCTAACAATAATACGAAAAAATCAGACTTGTAATGTAGTTAAATAAAATATGAAGTGACATAGAAAATAGTAAAAAAATATTTAAAGTGTGAAAGAATACTATAAAGAAACTTATAATATTTTCTTAAGAACTTGAACTATAAAAATGTAATTTATTGTAGGATTATATATAATTAGCTGGGGTTAACGATGTGTACGGAATATATAATAACGAAAATGAAAGATTTACAATAGTACTCAACCCGAGACGAGTATTGTTCATAGATTGCACTGACAAAATTTTACCTACATTCAACTGAAAACATGGAAAAATAAGAAAAAAAAACATTAGGCTAAACGAAGTCTTTGAGATGAATAATGCGGATTGAAGATTAACAATAGAACTCCCCACGAGACACGTATTGTTCATTCTCAATGAACAATAATTGGCATTGACAGAATTTTACCTACATTCAACTGAACATGGATGTGTTGTAAATAGGATTCAGGCGCCGTATGTTCAGGAATGCTAATTACCCCGAGCAAATAGAGTCAGTCAACAGCAAACAGATTTAATTAATAGGGCACAGCCATGTCTTCGCATTAACTGTCTTGTTGGCAGCAAGTAGCTTGGTGATTATATATACAACAGGATATAGTCGTATTATTAATGTGATATCTGCAAACTCGAAGTTTAAATTATCATGGGCTTTGAATCGTTAATGGTTAAATTAATAATTGACTGATTAAAAATCTAATTAACTGATTTCAAAACATTCGTCACTTATTTTACACCTTTAGTGGTACTTTTTTATTTTATTTTAAAGTGTGACGGGACGAGCTTAAAGCCCACCGGATTTTAAGTGATTACCTCCGCTCATAAGAACAGCAATACGACTCCGGTCCTCTTCGACCTAAAGTATGAGAAGACCCAAGTCATACTCGAGATTTAAAAAGGGTCGGATCTAGAAAGTACTCCAAAGCATGTGTACACAGCATGATTAAGTAGATTAAACATTAGGTACTTACTAAAGCAATATTTTTAATAGTTTCAACGATATCAGCGAAGAAAAGCGATTTTTTGGCTTAATTTTCTATTTACTTGTCATTATGATTCAATTCTTAAATAACCAATATCAGATGATTGAACAACCTGTTAATATGAATGACCAAAATAGAACATGACCTAATAACGTTTATGACGGTATAAAAGAGATAATTTAAACTTTATGGTGATGGTATGGTGCATAAATAACGCATTATGGTATGGTGAAACCGATGGAAAATATGATTTTGTTTACTTGGGGATGCTTTATGATAGAATCAATTTAGACAGCAAACTGTTTCGTGATTGTTGCTTCATCGCAGCCCTAGCGGATTTGTATAGACCAATTTATTCCCCAAGCGAAAGGCGAAAGTTTGTATGTGTGCGTGTGTGTGTTTGTTTGTCACGCTCAAACGGCATAACAGATTTGAATGAAAGTTGGTGTCCGTATAGCTTATATCTTGGATTAACACAAAGGCTACCTTTGATCTCGGTAAACCCTTGCAGCAAGTATTTTTATAATTTTATTCGGGTATGAGCTGAAAACCCGATGACTTGATGAAAAAGTATAGTTTGATGTTTATTATTTGTTTCAAAAATATTTATCAAAGGAATTTTTTTTTGACAATTCGCAGACATATTAAAACTGAAAATGTATCTGCACAATACACAATTAGAGATAATAGTAAATTAAATACAAAAAAAAAAACTGGAATCCAACGCGAAATATAATATTCATAACATAAATGGGGGTCCATGTTGCTCGCGTCCGTTGATGAGTACCCGTAGAGTCCCTACGTTTGCTCAAACGTCCGGAGTTTGAAACCGCACTTAGCAACTCACCCTCACTCAGTGGCGCACTCGCAATGCTGTGTTCCAGGGGGAGTGTGTTAGTGCCAATGAAATTACAGGCGCATGGGACGTAACATAACAAAGTGACGAGCGCAACGCATCTCATACTTTAGTAGGGACCTGAGTGGTATTGTTATTGATTATAGGCGGTCGTAGCCATTGAAAATCATAACGACAAAACAAATGATTTTACAAGTTTATTGTTTATTGATGATGGAATTTCCAGCTTCGCAGGCAAGAGTACTAATGACCTAACTACGGGGAAAGTTAAACTCAAAGTCAAAAATCATTATTTCTGTAGATTTCTAGAACTGTGACTCTCTTTTTTTATATAAACATTTAACTACGAGATCATGCATTCTTATTACTAAGCTTAGCGCTTGTTATAACTCTATAAGACACTCGATGGGGAAGAACTCCTAGCATACTACAGACAATCCTTCAAAGCCCCTGAAAACCCCCTTCATAATTCAAAATTCTAGGGTATTCTAGTATTTTAGTTAGAATACAAACACTTGTTATTCCTGCCTGCGTTTGTAAGATAATGCATGAACTTAGAGTAAACTTTAACAAAGGTAGAGTTTTGAAGTTGCGCGCCGAATTTGTTGGTAAAAGAACATGGAATAAACTTATAGAATTGAAATATTCAAACTAACTGTGAATCTGTAGTTCTAGGATGTAAATTTGATGATTGCATGTGTGATTGTGGGAAAACGAGAACAATAAAAATTGAACATGTATCAAATACCTTTTACCTATAATCATGCCCTCAGCTGATGCCAACTTGTCAAGAATGACTGTAGCATCTCCACATTAGGCGCTTTAAGCGTCACTGTTAATAGAGACCATTTTAAGAAAAAAAGTCTTATTTGTTATGTTTACGCCTGTTTCAAAATGAATCGACCAATTGATTAAATCGTAATGGTTACATTACCAGGTTCAACATTACCAATCTTCATAAATTATAAAAACCATCTCGACCACGTCAGCGTTTAAAAAACAAGAAACTGCATCGAAATGGGATTCATTCCCATTCGTTTGGGAGCAACGATGCGAGACACATATACAGCACAAATTTATAACATCCCTCTTTTTCGTCGGAGGTTAAAAAGAAGTAAGAAATAATTAGGATTGGAATAAGGACCGTTAATCTTCATTTTACACAAATTTCATAGTATTTAATTTAAAAAAATTACGGACCTCTTATTGTACAGGTCTCGTTATGGTTATATTAGAAAATTTCACATTTTGTAGTTCCATTTATTGTATCTTCGAGCTAAAGCGTATGTGATACAGATGTCAAATATTTACCTTCTATATATTTATTTTTCTATGGTATGAGCACAGTTTAAATTCAAGGATTATGTGAGTTATGCAAAATTTGGATGGTAAGTGCATCTGACGTATTTCTACGTCACTTCTATTAATATAACTATAGGTTCGCGTAGTTTAATAACATACTTCGACATAATGGAAGACCAGTCGCATCGCGTTGCTTCTATTATATATTGTATTTATCTCCAAGACGCCGATTTAACAGCTTATATTTCTGTAATTTCACCGTCAATATATATTTAATATATTATTATCTTTCAACTATATTAAAAGTGTAACAACAAGTATAACGACTTTCCTAGCCAATTATTATTTAACGAATCAATGAAGAGTTGAAACAACTCTGCAATTGTTGGAGTGTGAAGTCTGCAACGCTAATAAACTAGGGAATGCAGCGCAACGGCTTGTTGATATAATTTAATCACATTATACCTTGGCTGTTCAAAAAGATATTACGCTAAAAGGTAGGCAATTATACATTTTATTTCCATCCTCACTTTGTTTTTAACTTCAAGAAGAGTTCCGAATTCGGCTGTGGTCCCAATATCTGGTAGTCCACCCTCAAACAGTGGCGCACTCGCGTCGCTGGCTCCCGGTGGATGGGTGTGGGTGCCGGTGAAATTACAGGATATGAGGTGATATACCCTCGTTTTAGAGTGATGGAAGCAACACTATGGAATATGGGTCTTCTCATACTTCGGTAGGGTTTCTGTTGTCTATGGGCGGCGATAACCACTTAACATCGGGTGGACAGACACATTACTGCAATCGAAAAAATCTTACACCCAATAAAACTAGCAGAAAAGTACCCCATCAAAAAGATGCCCATTGTTCTGTAAACATATTATTTACGGATATATTGAACCGGAAAACATTACCATCAACAAAAGCAATCTCACTCAGCACTATGCAATCGAACGCAACGACGTGAAAATATTGGAATCCGTCCAATGGCTTGATGTAATGAAAACAACTTTTCAGGGGGTGGCTAACTATGTTTGCTATTTCCGAAGCAGATCTTGGCGTGATTTAAGATGCTCTATTGCGATTATTTGTCATGCTGGTTGATTCTAATGAGATTGTATAAAAAAAAAAACTGCAGCCTCGCACATAGAGTTTTAAAACACTGATTGTTTAATATATTATTTCTTGAAATATCCGTCATAGTTTCACCTATGGATGATATGGTATGGTAAAAATTTACTCACAGACTCACCAACTGACCTCACAGCTCAGGTTTTTATAACACCGTTTTTGTTTTCTTAAATAGCCTATCTAAAATGGCCAGTAGTATTGTACATTTCAAAAACATACCTTATTTGATCCAGATTAATTAAAAGATTCAGATTAAAAAAAATACCATGTATTGCAAATATTAAATACTAGCTGCGCCCCACAGTGTTACCCGTTGTTGGCCATTCTACGGGAATCCTTCGCTTTTTTCGGATAAAAGTAGCATATGTGTTGCCAGGATACGAACTACTTTCATAACAAATTTCATCTAATTCCGTTCAGGCATTTAATCCAATTCAGTTCATTTTAGAATATTAGTGTGAGTGTGATTAATTAACTGAAAAATATTCCCGCAACATTTACGCTCTACGGTAAATATTTCACACATCTAAACAAAACCTTATCTCTGTAAGAAGACTCCAAACAAAAAGAGCCCTCAAGACGCCAAAGAGGTCCAAAAGATGCATAGAGGCGCCTTCCAGACGACGGCAAAATCTGATACGATTCATTAGTGTAACGAGGTTTTAATATTTAAGGGAGCTTTTGATCGAACCCTGGATAGTGTGAGCTATTGCCTGCAGGTGGGATGTCTTTGAAACGACAACGTCCTTCGCTTTTTATAACACCTCTTGAGTTTTTGACACTTTCTTGAACGTTCCGTTCCTATCTGGTGTTTTGGTGTGTGAAATTTGAATATGAACTTGCGGTGTGGTGAACGCAGCCGTTATTTAGAGTTCCGGAAAATGTATTATACTAAACCTGATTTCCAAGCTTTAAGTTCCGGATTCACTGGTTGTGCCATGAGCATCAAATTTGTTTGGATCTTGGGTATTGTTTATCCATGCCACCTGTGAGTAAGCTTAGTGAGTAAGCTTTTAAAATGCTCTAATGTAGATTTAAACACCGGACTGAATAACATTTAAACTCTGTTTAAACAGTTCTTTAATACCATCAAAAGGTTAGGGTATGGGAAAGAAAGGATTTGAATCCGCTATATGAAAACTCTAAGCATTGTTTTGCTTTCTATTGTAATAAGAATCGAATTAAGTATTCAGATATTAGATACTATGTATTTAAGCTTTTAGAATAAAGAAATGTAATGTATTATTAAATTTTACGTTTGTGTAGAATTTGCCCCTGTTTTTCTCACTACTGTAGAATATAATTATATACGAATCTTTAAAAGTGTATATTGTATGTACACTTTCACTTAATAATTCTTTTTATAGTTTGGATTCTTACAAAAATATTGAATACAGAATATATTAAAATGCGTAAGCATTTCACCTAATATAAATATAAATTTACTTCAGTTGCAATAGTGATTTCCTATGAATGAAAAGGCAGAACATTTTCAAAAAAACGTAAACAAATAATTTTGTTTTTTGAAAGTCACTTTAATGTAGTCTAACGTAATAAGCTAAAATTCAAATACTCGTTTGAAAATTGAATATTTCTATGAAATTCCAGGGGTGTTGTGTAATTTTGCACCCTCAATGATGGTTGAAAGGGTTCAAACCTCTAGGGAGGTGTCGAATCATTCAAACGAACTCGCTAACACTCTCCCTGGGGTTGGATGCACCCGTTTTGTAATTTTTTTCTGGGTCTAAGGTAAAAGCTTATGCGGTAAATAAAGTTTAATACAATTTTCTCTGTATTTGACGTTATATTTATTCGGGGTTCCATATTATTGTATTAAACATCTTTTGTAAAGTAATGTATTGTGCACATATTTTCATAATATTTTTGTAATATATTGTGCATATATTTTCACATACATTACGTAAAAATGATTACATTAGTTCATTCAACAGCTTGCTGCTCCTGCTTTCGTGTATGCAAGTGGCCAAGTGTCTGAGTTTTCAAGGCGCCCTAAGGTCTACGCAATGGCTTATCGATTATTATAAAGCCGGGACCGACGTCCTGTTATCCGCCGGCACTCGCATTGCTGTATTCCGGTGGAAGGGTGTGGGTGCCGGTGAAACCACACATGCAGGAGACGTAAAATCCCTGTCTTGGATGGCGAGCGCAACGAGTTACGACTTGGGTCTTCTCATACTTTGGGAAGGACCTAAGTCGTATTGATGTTATTATGAGCGGGGGTAACTTATCACCAGGTGGGCCTGCAGCTCGTCACTTTAATAGTAAAAAAAACACCTGGAGAAGACGCTTTAAAGTATTTTTTTTTCCTATAATAATTTGGATATTCCATCATCAACATTTACCACCTATTTGTGTTATAATAATTATTTCTGCATTAATATAACGCGTTCTCCTTTAAATTAGGGCCCACCGTTATTCCAGCTTCCTCATAAATATTACAAAACTGCAATTTCCGTATCAACGTGCAATAAATACGTGATGAACAATCGTGATTCTGAACTCACGGCTCAGTGTTAATTATGTTATGCCTGATTACATATTATCATACTAATTATTAACTAGCTGGTCCGAAAAATGTTTTCCTGTCTTGATTCATAATGGGCCAAATCATTACGTTTCTAAAAAAACATTTCAACAACATATTAAGAATGACATATTAAATATTAAAATCATGAATCGTTATCACAAATTTAATTCCATTTTAAATATGTCTCTTAACCCAATTCAGGATGTAAATTAAAATGTAACGCCGGCTTTCAATCCAAAGGTCACCGGCTCGAATCCAGATGTCCATCAATTTCTGTATCATCCACTGAACGGAAAACAGCCTAATCTCATTCTCTACACTGTGATAGAGTTTGTTTATTTTGAATAGTTGTGTATGGGATTTCCATGAATATTTATTTAATTAATTTTACTTAACCTGCATGTTTAGGTAAACAAATATTATATTAATTCAAATCAAACTAATATTATATAGGTTATACCTTACGCTTAAACCACTCAACTGATTTGGATGAAATTTGGTACCAGAATAGCTCATGGATTAACATATTGGATACTTTTATTCCCTAAGGATGACCAACTGCGTGTAACACCGCGTGGCGCAGCTAGTGAATATTATTCAAACAAAGATTTCGACAAAAAAATAGCGCAAAAAATTATCAATAGAGACTTAACGCAATAAATAATTCAAAAACCTATTTCTACTTTAACACTCGGCGGCTCTTTTCCATTCAAAGCCTTGCAGAACAGTATCTGTGGAAGTATAATTTCCTGTGCTGAAATATTTATAACCGTACGTAGCTACGTAACTCAAACCTAGATCTAAATTTTCATAGAAGTGGTAGTAAAAAAGAAAGAAGAAATAATTTTTACTAAGAAAAAAAGAAGAAAGAAGGAAAATAAATTTATTAATAACTATACCAAGGACATACAAGTACATCATAAAGTAGGTGAACTAAATAAAAAAAATACAGTACGACCAAGTTATAGCTAAAAACTTGGATACGACTCAGCATGATGCGCCACGCACAGGTACGTTCGTAGTACTCCGATCTTCCGTCGGCTTCTACAGTCAGTATCTACTTACTATTTAAGTACCCTCAGAAATCCTATACGTGCTTCTCCTGAGGAACGTGACAGCTTCTACTGCGACATTCCTCCCATTCCCCTCTCTGAGGTTATCCATGGACGCGAGTGACATGGACCATAACTCAATTTTGAACAAAATTTTATTTTGTAAACTATGCTGGATGAAAATTATATTCAGTTATGGCGTAATCATAAATTTTACTAAGCCGTGGCTAAGAGTTAATACAAATTGCAGAAACTGTTTGCGATGCAATAAATAATGTTAATACATTAACACAAAACGTTTTATATCGAGATGATATCCTTTTATGCTCTCTGTGATCTGTGTTTAGGTATAATCGTATGTGTTAGCTACGGAGCTACGTTCGTAGCGAGATCTACGGTGCGTCTACGATCGACCAATCTGTAGGTTATTTCGGTTGGCTGGGTTTATGGATACTGAAATAACAAAGAAATATATAAATTTTCATAACAACATATATTTTTAAAAAATAATTATATTGAACTTTGCGGAACATTGGTAAACGTAACAGCATGCAAAATCTAATAAACTAACTAATGAATAATAATTATTATAATTCATATGGAATTATTTATCTATGTATTTATTTGATTAGAATAAATTTTTAGGGTAAAAACGTACAAAATTTACACCTAAATTTATAGAACAAAAACATATCTATCATGTAACCTACAATAAATCAATAAAGCTAGTTGTCAAATGTATTTAATAACAAAATTTTATCTACCTACAAGGTGAATCCATTAACTGATTTAAAAATCGAAAAAACTGTATTCCACACATTCATCCCCTACACCCTCAGAGATGCGCTAAAGTTATGTATAATAATTATTATAATTAGCCGAGTATATATATATAAGTAACCGAGCTTAATTTTTTTAGCAAAATTTCTAAGCTCCGTTTCAGCTGCAAATAACAATTCAAATAAAAGGTCATAATTTTACTGAGCAGAGGAAAAAGCTTTTAGTTCCAAGTTATCTTGGTGTACAATAGAATATTCTTACTAATTTAATTTTTTACTTATAAAAATAAAGGTTATTTTTTAAATAATTATAAAAGAACAAATATATAAAATGTATTCCTGGAAAATCTTAGAAACACTTTAGCGTGACCCGACGCGACATAAAACGCGGATTGTAAATTTTACTGATGTTCAACCTCGCGTTGTGAGGCAAAAAGTCTGTCATAACAATTTTATTGTAACAACCATAGACTGTACGAGAACTAAAGAACGCAGCAACTCGACGCGCAATTGAGTACTGAGATTTTTCGCATGGGTTGCAGCTCGTAAGCTGCGACTCGTTCATTCAGAGGTCTGCTATCGTATGAGGCGATAATTTGCTCTGTTTTTGAATTCAGAATGCAATTTTTCACCAAATTTCATTATTGTCACATAATAACATAACACTACACTTTTGAAATAATACCTCGGATACCTGTTTACTTTCAAAGTGACATACAGCCGTGTTAGAGAATTTGTTCTTAACTTCGTGTCTCTGATATAAATATGAGTAAGTCTATGGTAACATCCAATAAATCTCGTTTTACTGTGATACCGTTGGAATAAATCTTTTGTCAAGTATCTTGTTGTATAAAAGATATATAGAAAATGAATTCATAGTAACTGCGCAGTGCGATTTCTAAAACAATTAATCCGAAAATTTTGAAAAATATCTTTACTCTGGACAAGTAACCCAAACATCCCGTAGAGACAAGCCGAGGTCAGTACCTAGGTCCGTACTTGCTGCTATATAATAATATTTATTATTAAGATCAAAAGCCCGACTAAAGTTGCCAAAGCAATCTGCGGCAAAAAATTTAAAGACTAGCCAAAAAATAATCTGTATTTGCAGTTTCATTATATCACCACCGTTTATTAATTAAAATATCAAATGCAATATTAATAATTTATTCAAGTACCCTTTATTTTACGGAAAATAATAATACATTTCGTTATAATGGATCCGTTGCTGGTAATTTTCCAGTTATTGCACCCGCGTCAAAATTACTCAGCAACAAAAACGCAACTCCCTATAGCATCTGTAAAGCACTACTAAAAGCTATTTATTTATTCACTGAATCGTAAACTGAGCGTTGAAGTGGAAGCGCGTCTCGGGACTAGCATTGTGATTCGTTCAATTACCAGCTGTTAAATGCTAAGAACTACAGGACTAATTGGCGATGACTCGAGGGGTTTGATCACTCAGACTGTTTTTAAAGGTGTTTATGTTATTTTGTTACGGTATGGTAGCTTACCTCGTTTAGGGTTAGCCACAATTGTTATCCCCCGTTCTTTTGCGTTTGTTAATCTAAGAGCAAGCGGATGTTTTAATAATCTAGCTTTTATAATCTAATACAACTTCTAATCAAGTCAAGCATTTAATGAATATACAATTCTTTTCTTCCTAATTATCAGAATCAGTTTATGTAAGTTCTTTATTACTAATAACAACTAATTCGTTATCGCGTCGTCAGCGTACTGTTATTATAATAACATTTCAATTATGTAATGAAATCTTTGAAATATTTTAATTGGCTTTTAGCATACAACTTAATTAGTAATACAACTTAATTATCTAGCTGTTAGATTTTTTTTAAAAGTATATTTAAAATAAAAAAATAGTAGGATATATCTCACATCGTCTGATTTTGAGTCTATTTAATTAAATCTCATATAAACATACCTGAGGCACTTTTTGTTTATATGCCTTGTGGAGAAGCGAAGTACGTGTAGAATCTATCGCTGAGTTTTTCTATTTCAGTTCCAGTTCACTATGCGATTCTATTCTTGCATTATAGGTAGCAGCAATACTATGCAAAACATAGCTCCGTTATTAAGAAGCTATTTTAGAACTTAAAAAAAAATTACTAACTGGAGGTGTACCATTTACCTTAATCTTAGGACATGGTCAAAAATGCCGTATTATTTTTTTATTTTTATTAAATCAATTTCTAATGACTTTATTCTTATACAATTATAATTTCTTTGCGTTTTTTAATACGAGCAAAGATTAATTTCAGCAATGTAGCACCATAATTTATCAAATATCTGTAACTATATTGATCAAAAATCGATAATAGCTTCTTGCATTTAATGTTCGAACGGCTTTTCCGCCCACCCACATCTTAATAAGACAGACCAAATTCGTATTACTGATTAAAATCTTCAGTTAAATTTTGCCAACTATGTTGCCCGAATTTTCAAGACATCCAAAGAACACCGTCGTGCCTACCTTTACCAACTTACCTAGTAGTTGTAAACTATTCCCCTCATTACGTAAATTTGTCACATAAATAAAACTCAACGTAGGATTAATCTTAGTCAAGTCACGTCACTTTCGTAGTTGTCGGTTTGTAGAAAACGTTGATTTCACGAGAAGCTTCTCATCGTGGAGGTGTACTCGAGACATGTGTGAAACGTGCTTAATCTTGTGTACGCATCTTTGCTTCTTCACCTCAAATTATCCATAATGTCATCTGTATCCTTAGAAAAGGGTTTGAATAATAAAGAAGGTCGCACATTACCGTTCTGTACCCGTAGTAGGGCGGAGAGCGATTGCATTTCTTGTAGAAAAAGCGTTCAAGTAATGCAAGTACCATATTATTTGAGTTTACTAGCAAACAAATGAAGTTACTCATGAAAAGCGTCTCATCCATCCCCTACTCTTTACCTTCAAAGGTGAAATGTTATCTTCAAATTTTTATGCAACCTTCTTATAAGTACCTAAACCCTATTCAATATAAATGAATCATAAAAATCGGTCCACAGCTGGCAAAAATGTAGCGTAAAGAACATACGAAAAAAGAGCTGACTTTGTAACAACCTCCTTTTTAAAGTCGTTTGAGAAGCCAATGATTTTTCTTCGCCTGTTTGTAGTGGACAGTTAGTACTAAAAGGGAATTACTTATAGTTTTGATACAACCTTGGAAATTTTACTTCCGTGCAACTTCCGAACCTGTAATTATTTTTTCGAGCCCTCCTTTTCACTACTCCTGTACAGCATAGTCCATTAAATAACCTCACAAAACAGAATTAACCTAACTGACCCGTTCAGACATCCTGCTAGATCCAAGTTCTACGTTCAAATCAATTTGATGGATAAGCAAAGTTTTTGAGTTAGTTATAACTAAGTTAAAATTGAAATCTTATTATAATATATTGATGGGCCTCGAAATTTTTTCGTAATTACCATCTCATTTATTCAAATTATCACGTTGCGGCTTTAACAATATATTTTTCAAAGAAAATAGGGAAATCATTTTCCCTTTGAGCCATGCTCCTTCATTGCACACCCTACGAACATTCAGTTATGAGATTGCATTAAATTGTATAGAAGTGAAAAACATGTTGAACTATTTAACTTCTTTCTACGTAAAAGATGTACATCTTTATTTCTATGATGTCTTATAAAATACTAGGAAAGTTTTTTTTTTTTTTTTAAATAAATTTCTACCTTCGGTAATCTTGCGTTACTTATTACTAAGTTAAGCAAGGCAAAAATATTAGTACTTCCCCAACACATAATTAGTGACATGCCGAAACTACTAATGGTGTAAGCAGATCAGCGGCTGAAACTCACAAAAATAAAATGATTGTCGCTTCAATACACACAAGGGTATGAAAGCGTTAGGCGTATATTTATCAAATCACCACAGTAACAAAGTAGATTAAAAAGATTATACTATAAAAGTTGAATAACATATTGGCTCCGTGGCTTAGTTGGTAGTAGCGCTGCCTTCGAAGCGAGGGGTCCCGGGTTCGATTCCCGGCCGGGGCACACTTTGTGTGGTGAGCATGAAGTTTGTTCTCGGGTTTTGGGTGTTTGTCTTGTGTTTCTATGTTTGTCCATGCCATCTGCGACACAGGGAATCCTAGTGCAGAGGTATGAGTATGTAAACGTTTTTTTTTTTTATTATCTATCTGTGTCTACTGTACTGTACTAATATGGACTATACATTTTTTCAGCTTAAAGTTATTTATGAAAGTTGAAATTCGTTGATGTCCTGGTAATATTTTGATTATGTAATGTTTTACTTGCAGTTAGTATGTTTTTTTTATGTTAGTAACGGAACGAGCTGAGCGCCCACTTGATGGTAAGTGGCAAGCCTCGCTCATAACAACAGTAATACGACTCAGTGTAAGATTTGGATTCATACTGAGTCGCATTCATCCTGTTGCGTCCATCACCCAACGGGGATGATACGTCTCTTAGTTTCGCTTCCATAACTTGAAACCTTTGATCGTTTTTGTACACCCTACGAGCGTTAATTCAGGCCCTTTGAACCGCTCCAGTCAATCGAAAAGTCGATCCCTTGGTTAAACATCGCAAATGAAAAGTCCCGATAGGGAATATCTTAGTAATTGGAAAATCGAAAGTGTTTTTAAGATTTCGAACAAAAGACGGGTTGGTACGTCGGATTGTTCGTTTGAAATGTTTGATTGGATGATTTCCAGGAATATATTTTTTAATAATTGAGTGAAGCGGGACTTTTTGTAAGCAGGAAAATTGAATACCTGAATAAATTATTATTCAAGTATTCAATTAGTACATTTAATTTCTTAATTTTTAACTAGTTATATATAAAAATCACGTTTTTGTATGCCCCTTGAATATTTATTTTATTATGCTTTTAGTATTTTTTGTTATAGCGGCAACAGAAATAGATCATCTGTGAAAATTTCAACTCTACCTATCACAGTTCATGAGATACAGCCTGGTGACAGACGGACAGACATACAGACAGACGGACAGCGCAGTCTTAGTAATAAGGTACCGTTTTACTCTTTGGGCCCGGAACCCTAAAAAGGAAGCTGCTGCTAAGAAAAATACCGCGGTGTAGCCTTATGCTTAGGGTAATAGTTACCTACATATTTTATCTCTAAACCGTGGACTTGAACTATGTTTCACTAAAATTACGACTATAAATTGCATCTGTGCGAAGCCGGGGCAGGTCGTATATGGCAGCTTACCTACTCGGTCACGATGTGGCAACGTCGCTCATTTGGAAGCGTAGCCTAGCAACGAGTTCTGCTGGCGACGTTGCCAA
This sequence comes from Aplocera efformata, assembly GCA_921293045.1. Lineage (NCBI taxonomy): Eukaryota > Metazoa > Arthropoda > Insecta > Lepidoptera > Geometridae > Aplocera > Aplocera efformata. Next base: position 3,588,761 of record OV121045.1, read on the forward strand.
ATATACAAGTGTAGTCGACCCACGCGCCGCTCTGTCGCCAGTCAGCCATCGTATCAGACGGCCGTCCAGAATTTTAAACATTATTTAAGAAATGTCTTTCGATACAGCGAGATTTATCACGGAAATAGAAAAACGGGCGTGTTTATGGAATAGTGCATTAACAGAATTCGCCGATCGCGATTTAAAAAATAAATGTTGGGAGGAATTGATCGATATATTTAAGGAAAAGGACGACATGACGATCTACGAAAGAAAACAATTAGGTAAGACCTATTATTTGCAACTTTTTAAGAATTTTTGTCTAGTTATCTGTCAATGTTCTTGATAGAACATTGTTCTCGGTATCGAGATTTGAATGGGATTTGAAAGCAACTTTTTCTGTGCAATTTTTTTATAGAGTTCAAAGTTATATTGTATATTTGTAATTGTTCAGAAAACGTTGCTTTTACGAGCATTCAAAAAACACTGTTGTAGGATATTTTATCTGTTATTCTGAATTTATTATCTTTGAAATTTGAATTTATTATAATTACTTATGAGTACGGTGGTTTTTGTTATAGGTATTCGTAATGCGTTTGATCAAAACAAACCTCATTAAATCAACAAGACTTAGATTAAGTATGTACATTTTTAAATTTATTCATCACTTAAAAAGTATCAAATAAAATAATGGCAATTATATTCCTAAATATTAATCTCAATTAAGACTCAGACGGCTCCGTGGCTAAATTAGTGGTAGTAATCCTGCCTTCAAAGCGAGGGGTCCCGGGTTCGATTCCCGGAAGGGACACACTTTGTGTGGTGAGCATGAAGTTTGTTTATGCTCTTAAAAGTTAAAAAAATATACAAGCATATTGAACAAACAAGTAAATTTTTACACATTGTTAAGAAATATCATGACTGTGTAGAAATTATTATTTATATATTACACGGTTCTTTTATATTTTGTCAACTACATATTTATTATATACCAATTTAGTTCAAGGGTAACTCTGCAGAACGCGTCATGTTGCAATGTCACGTTATGTCATCAGCAAGTTACGAAGTCTTTTTTATATGTAAAAAAAATTAAATTCCTTCGAATACTGCCATAATGTAACCTGGCATAAAATATGACAATAAAAGTCATAAATATACTATCTATTATAATATAATATAAATATAATAAAAATATATCTACGAGGCTATATAATGTTACTATTGTAGTTAAGTCATAATAACCGCTTTTTGTAGAAATTATTCAATCGCTACTAAACTATTAGAAGGTAGCACATTACATTTTTTGGAATTGTTCTATGTTTCACGATAGTTTTATAACTCTAAAATGCACCTGTGCGACACCGGACGGGTAAATTGGTTTGTTAAATACTATTTGTAGAATTAAAAACCGTATTGTGTATTTGCCGATACATGAACTCATCTTTAGATAACTGACAAATGAAATATTCGCCCATCCGAATCCACTTTCTACTAGCTACCTTCCGAAAATCATAATTTTAGCGTTGTGAAGGCTGATATTTGGTATACTCATAGCATATTTTACATTAAGATTCGTATGATTTACTTAACAAAATGTTTATATATATATTTTCAGGTGACGCTTTGCAGAAGAAATGGAAAAGCATCCGAGGTTGTTTCACAAGAGAAATCAACCGGCAGAAAACATTGAAATCTGGATCTGGTACGAGGCCCCGAAAAAGTGAATACGTTTTTTTCCAACAGCTCCAATTCCTAAAAGACTTTGTTGCAACAAGAGAACCTGGTCCAGTTACAGCCCCAGTAGGTGCTGGGGATAAAAGTCAACTAGTCAAAGAGGTTAAAACTAGAAAACGAATTAAAAGAGAAGAGAGCAGTACGTCTGAAGATGACAACTACATTGAAGTTGAAATCAACAAAAGCATCGAAAGTAACGAAATACATCAGAACCACCAGACACTTAATGAGGATGAAGACAGACTGTTCATGCTGTCCTTAGTAGATACTTTAAAAAAAGTACCTCCACATATGAAAATGGCAACTAAAATTCAAATTATGTCTGTACTCGACGAAGCAACCCGCAATGTGGCTTATTATAATACTAACACTAGCTAACATTTTGTAGCTTCGCCTGTTAGGTAGAAAAGCGTGTGCAATAAGCATATTGTAATAATATAAAACTAAAAATCTTTTTTCACAATTTACATCCCAGAAAGAACAGACTGCTGATCCTAGAACTAACGGTATAGTCCCTGGCAATTTGACAGGAGTTTGATGCTAATGTACTAGAGTCGAGAATGCAAATAAATATTTGCTCATAACAGCTAGAATCACTTTCTTGAAGCTATTATGCTGAACATTCTACTCATCACGGAGGCCTTAATGGACTAATAGACAAAGACATTCCTGACTCTTCAATGCAGTTGCCATCCCCGTGGGTTATTCATTGCTCAATATTGTATCGGCTATTTCATCGGCTATCATAATAACAGGATTATTTGTTGTTATTATTCTAAGTCCTATTAATTATATTAAGTACGTATCTACCTACTTTAACAGGTAAAGTTACCTGAGAAGAAGCTCATCGCGAACAAACTGTTTTACAGTTTGGTGAACTTTTATTTTTTAAGTATTTAAGTTGATATTTATATATATAAAAATATAGTAAAAAAAAATTGATTAACAGTGTTTTCAGTGAGTGAGTGAGTGAGTTTGTGTACATGCCACCTCCGATACAGGGAATCCTAGTACAGCGATATGAGCGTGTGTTTAATGTCCCTTCATTACTTTATAGTCTATCTATATAATGGATTTAATCCCAATGATTAAAATGAAAATCCTATTATATGTAAACCAGTGAAATTTATATTTTACTGATATTGCGTGTAAAAATCAACTCTTACACAGAGTCTGGAAAATTCAGCGCTATTTTAAACATATGCCAGGAAATTCACGTCAATTCATAGCTAATTCTTGATTCTGTTTCCTTATCTTGAGTTCGATTATGTAGATTCAACTTACTTCGAATAACATACGAAGTTCTATTTAGTAAGTTCTAAGCAAACGCTTATCTCGCCGTGTCGAAATCTTACTACGGAATCATATTGCAATATCTGTAGATATAAACTTCGCCACAGATTAAGCGAAAGCCAATTTCCGGTACATTCCCGTAGTACTTTAACTTACGTGTGTACCCAGTACCTATAGGTATACTTAGGATGACAGTAAAATGTTATGACGAGATATGAGACGAACTTCTTCGAACCAACTTGCGTTACCCCTTACATAATGATGTACCTAAGAGTCGACTCAGTGTCGAAAGAAATAAGGTTTCAAATTATACATCAGGTGTGAATGAACTGAAAATTTAAGGTGGTTTACGCACGAAAATGTTACATGAAAAGGGGCTGAACTTTTTACAACTTGAAATACTGTATGGAAGCCGATAAGATCCTATAAACCGCATATTGAGAGTAAAAATATAAGGGACATATTCGCGTTTGAAAACTTAGTTGTCAAAGGATTTTTCAAACTTACACGTCTTACAATAAACTTGCGACCCCCCCCCCCGGCTTCGCACAGTTATTAGAGCATCAGTGTCGTATCAGTCAGATACTACCCGTGCGAAGCCGGGGTGAGATGCTAGTACTACATAGTACTACATACTACAAACCTTCCTCTTGAATCACTCTATCTATTGCTGAAAACTACATGATAATACGTTGCGTAGTATAAAAGATCTAAGCGTAGAAACAACGGGATCGACTTTGTTTTATACCATATAAGGATTAAGATAGGAGTGATATATTATTACAAAACCTGTTGGTTCATTATAAACTAGCCGCCCTGCGCTTTCAACTCGAAAGTTCCCGTTCCCGTGGGAACACGGGGATAAAATATAGCTTATGCTACTTGCTGAAAATATAGCTTTTCATTTTTGAAATAATTTTTAAAATCGGTTTAGGGGTTTAGGCGTGAAAGCAATCAAATAAATAAATTCACTTTCGCATTTATATTAATATTAGTTAGGTTAACAGCGATAGTAATTATCATCACACAAAGAATTAAGTGTTGTTAATTACCGTCTTTGTTTGCTAAATACTGTTCCTAAATAGAGATTTAGAATTTTATTTATGTAACTGAAGTGACGGAACAAACTGAAGGCCAATCTGCTGTTAAGTGTACCTCCGCCCATAACAACAGTGATACGACTTAGGTCCAGTTGCGCCCGTCACTCGAGGCGGAAATTTGACCGTGTTTGTATTTTTTTTTCTATAGAAAGGTGACTAGTTGCATAGCTACTTGATGTTATGTGCCGCTCATAACAATAGCAATGTGACTTAAGTTCTACCCAACACAAATTATGAGAAGAACTAAGTAGCTGCAAATTAAGAGACAGGAATGTAACGTATCATGCACCATTGATTTCACCGGCACCCACACCGTTCTGTCAGAACATAACAATACAAGTGCACCACTGTTCGGCGGCAGATAACCAGGCATGGAGGCTGTACTTCTATAGACAAACTTGGCACAAGTTGTACAGCTACTTTTAGTTACTCCTTTTGCACCACCTACGTGGTCTGGTGTGAGTTCGTGGCCTACTCTGGAGTCGGCGTTTTCGAGCCGTCTGAAGGCTTCTGGCATGCTTTATATAGCACGGAAGGGCTGAGTTCAAACGCTACTAAACGGTCACCAATCCAACTACTAACCGGACGGAGAGTTGCTTAACTCAAACGATCTGTAAAGATCACCCAGGTGGTACTAGGGACTCTAAAGGGTACTAACCTACAGACGCGACTAATCGAACCCTCCAGTTTTCTGCAGCAATAGTAGTGCACACGTATTGCTATGTTATTTTTGGAAGGATCTTCTTCATTCGAGTCAAAATTCGAATTTCAAATTTAAAATTTTTAGAACGGTGGGAATAGCCGAAGAGTCTCTAAGGATTAGTGGTTTTTACTGAAAAAGGCAGTCTTGTCTAGCAGTGGACTAATATAAGGGGATAGTTGGATCTCAACATGCACAGGTATGGGTGCAATTTAACAAATTTTAAAGTATTCAAACATATTAGTAAGGGAAGACCTCAGTCTTACTTTTCTTGATAAAACTGAGTACTGCCTAATACAAATAAACCACTTGTAGAATTAAACAATTCACGCACATTAAGAAAATATCTACTCTAGATAAATACTCTAGATACTCTAGATACTCTAGATAAATGCTTAGGAAATTAATTCAGGATTTTTTAAGTTAACATTTTTAGCCTGCTCAAACGCTGTCGGCAGAAGCTCTGCTTTCTACAACCTTTTATGATGAAAGTCGTAGACTCGATTCTTACACACAAACATAATTTCTGTGACGAATAAAAGTGTTTATTCTACGTATAAGTCGTAATACTTATTATTAAAACAAAACAAATGGGTTCTATATAATATTTTTTTAATAATAAGGTTCCCATAGCACAAACTGCTTAGATTGGGGCTAGATAGTGAAATTTGAAATGAATATGACATAAAATAATTATGGTTTTGTTTAATTCAACAATATATTTCACTGTAACAAAATTTAACACAGGTATAGATACAATATTAAGTTTGAACACTGTTTAACATAAGGTAGCAAAAGGGTAAATCCATCATTTCACGTATAAACCCACTGCCGGTCGTAACATTTGAACAAATTAATACAAAGTTGGAGTGCGGAATACATTGAAAGGGACAATAGTCACGTTCCATTTGCACTATCCCGGCACTAAACCTACTTAATTCGTACTAAAGAGCCGTTGAAATTCTCTTGTCCATTTAAAACGACGATTGTTGGTCGCGCGGACTTTTGGCCACGGATGTATCAGATTCTAGATATGCTCGTTAGGTGTTTATGTTAAGGCAGACAAAGCTGATAAGCGGACAACTGAGTATCAAAGTCAGCAGTCTCAGGCGCCTATTAGATATCTTCGTAATACTCAATTTAGAGAACCTTAGTCTCCAAGCCTTACTTAGATTTTCATTTTTTTTAAACCCCATTTCTATGTTTCCATGAACAAAGCATGATCACAGAAATTAACTTCAGCTGGCCATCAAATCTTCGCTGCATTCGAGGATTTGAAGCCCGCCTGTGAGGTTACTACTGTTAAGAATTTTCTCTCTTATAGTTTATTTTCACTGGACTGTGAAGATACGATCTGGTGATATATTTTCGACGTGAGCTGGCAGCACAGCGGTTGCCAAGGGCACGGTTGGCAACACTAGCGGGAATCCTGTTGATATGCATCAAAGTAGCAAGCCTTGAGTAAAATAACATTGTATTTTCAATCTCATCTATTAGCAATTGATCGTAGTTATCTTCTGGATCTAGAACATAGCAACTTAGCTAGTGTAGTTCCCTCAACGACTTTGACTCACCACCACATCCAAACATTTCCAGGTAATCGCACATCTCCATAACGGTTACCAAATACTTGTGCTCATTGCGGTATAGGGGTCGCGTAATAGCAGTACACACGAGACCTCGCCGTCCGTGAATTACAAATGGCACCTTTACTACTACGCCCGTAATTATACTACCCCCTAGTTTGTTGGATTTATGCGTTTCATTTCAAATAGACCGCTTACTTAGACGTCTGGCTTCATGAAATATTAATTTGGATAAGCGAGGACTCCGTTTTAAGCTGTATCTGGTTGTGGAATTGAAACGAAATCACGACTACTGCTGCAGGAATTTAAAAGATAAATCAATATCACCATCATACCTCTGCAATTGGATTCTTGTTATATGAAAACACAATGGGAGCGTTTTGGCCCGGGAGCGCTGACGCCGACTCGTGACCAGCCGCTTCTTTATGCAAAAATGTCTGGCTGGGAATCGGATGAGGAACCGCTTGCTTCAAAACCAGAGTTATTTAGAAATTAACTACGTATTCATCAATAAATTAATTGTGCTTAATGGCGGGTGGAAACCCCTTAACATCAGGTATTAGACCGCAAACTCGTTCTTCACAAAAAATAATTCTCAGATAATCCAACTATGATGCTTTCTATTTCTCGAGACTAAACCGGAGCACTATTGTAGATTTAAAAATCATTTTAAAACTGAGACTAAAGTCCTTCCGAAACCTAACAATAGGTACTAAGAAAATAGAGGCGTCAATAAAAGCCCGCAAGAAAAAGAAAATGATTTTGTTTGGAAACTCGTGAACCGTTTACACCAGCCAGTGAGGTTCGATTCGGGTCGAATAATAGAAGAACAAATAAAGAAAGAAAGAAAGCAATCATTAAATCGTTTACTCTTGCAAACTGTATACAACGCAACAACAAAACAAAGGAAAACAAGTAACAAAATAAAATAAAAAGTAACAATGGGCGCAACGCGATACTAATGTTATATTTGACGTGTCTGTGCATTTTTATGTCAAAAGATAAATAAATAAATGAAATGAGATACGACTTGAGTTTTCTCATACTTCAGTACGGAGGGCTGGAGTCATATCGCTGTTGTCTATGGGCGTCAGTAACCACTCAACATGACACTCAAGCTGACAACCCACCTGGGGTTGTCAGCTCACCCCGTCACATTAGCCACATAAAAAAGGAAGTCTAAAGGACTACCGACAGAAGAGAAGAGAACTCAAAATAATGAAATACACAGGCCGCTATACTACGCGACGCAAGCGCAATACGTCGCCAGCATGTCGAGGTCATCGGTGATGCGAACCCATAAGTTTTTCCCCTACCAAATGTCACTGAACGCGCCTAAAGAATTTTTCACTTCAAAAACCTTCCCCTAAATAATGTTTTTGTTCACTATTTTGAGGACGTGGTATTGACCACGCAGTCAATCAAAATAGAACTACCTATTACAAAAAAAGTTAATAGGACAGTGAATCGACAAGTACTTATATCTAACAACTGTCCTCATAGAAACAGGTCACACAGCCTTAATCCACTGGACGCAGATTGACACGTACATCTCCTTAGAGAGGAGTAATGAAGCGAGGTATAATGAGGGGGTAGAACGAAGCTTATTTTATGTAATAACAAAAGACCGCGTCACGTGACCGCCTGCAGCGTTCGAGCGCTCAAATAGATTTACCAAGATCGATAGGAACAGAGATGGTGAATTTGAGGGACAACAGAGGGACACGGGATATACGCTTGTTAATTTTGTGCTGTGATGTGAAGTTACATTTTTCTCCTGATCGAGTTCTCATTATACGTTTCTTTATTTTTGTAAGTTAGTCTGATATTTATTTTTGATTTCGTCCGTTTCATAAAACCCAATATATAGGCCGGATACCTTATCCAATCACTCACAATATTTATTAGTGACTTCTAAATAAAATATTGTTTTTTTAACGTTTCGGGGACACTAGACATTAAATCTATAGCCATAAAATTTGAATGCGCGATTGGTAATAAATAAATAAGTAAATATAATATTACATAATATAACAGTTCCATCTTACTCGAACTCAAAAATGTACTATGGGAACCAGATTACTGATAACACACATTAGAATATGCATTTTGGAAATTCATACACATAATATAATTATTGCCAAGATTATTATCCTGGGTGGGAATTAAAACTAACGATGCAGCGCAGAAGAACTAATACTAACTGAGCTGTGAGGACAGTTGTGGAAACCAGTGCATGATATTCAATAGTAAAAAGAATGTAAAATCAACTGTCACAAAATAATATACGATTAAGCTCTGATTACTATTAATAAAAATTCGAAAAGACATAACATCACCTTAGAACGTGAAAGTCGGCGTCTGTGCCCCTGGGCCACCACGATCTCCCAATATTGGCATGCTCTGCCATATATTTTATTGCTTATTAAATTAATCATCTGACTTCCGTTTTTACATTTATTCCGAATTTATACCTTATATATAAAAATTATTATTTTCGAATTGTTATTAATCGTAGCTTTATCGCATTTAGATGCAAGAATTGCTCGTTTCAAGGTATTCGATTTGGAATCATCAATGTATATTAAACATTGTTAGTTAGTTAGTGCTCTGAATTTTTATGACGCCATTAAGAAAATTTTATTGAAACTCTTGTTTATTGATAAAAATACGACAGCTTAGTCTGTAATAAATTCAAGATAAATAATATTTTCAAAACTTTCTATAACAAAAGGAAGAATAAGGCCATCTCTTTAACATGAGTAAAACTACTTGTAAACGTGGGGTACCTACTTTCTGTGAACCTGTGTATCACTGACTTACTCGTCACTCATGTTAGTTCAATAAAATTGCAAGAGATGGCATTACAAATACATTGCTTGAGATAGTTAATATTCGAGTCACTAGATGGCGTTGATGTCAATATTTATGCCCCCCCGTTTCAGAACGAACAAAGCACCAATTTACATCTGCCTACGTAGTATCGTAGTTTGTCTAAATTACAATAGATGGCAGCCCAATATTTCAATTAGGATCTCAAATGATTAAGCGTGTGCTACTTTCTGTTTTATCGCATATCATCTAGCGTTGTAACAAATGCATATTTGATGCATTATAGTTTTTTTTCCTGATCAATCGACAAGCGAATATTTACCTAATTTGTGTTTGTTACTCTACTTATACATGTATCAAGCTCGTAATATATTACTATTATATGTTTATCAAACAAACCACATAATATTGTGTAATGTTTGTATACAAACATTATGTTTGAAGCTGCCAATGAATTCCAAGGCTCTATGTATTTTTGTTTTTAGAAATTGGACAGTAGTGTTCTACGATGATCCGGTATTTGGTAGTTTATTAAGAAAACACAAAAGAAAACAAAAATCTTCTCTATCATGATGGAATTTATTCTTCGTGGCTTCAACAAAAGATTACACAGTACAAATAACTTCTATAACATGATACTCATCTAAAGAAATTGTTAATATTCAACGAAAAAATGATGGCTGAAACGTATATCTAAGCTACTCATCAAAATATCTGGCTCAATATGAGCTATGTATCCATCTTCGTCGGCCCTTTACATTCCATTGACAAGGTATAAGGCAAAAGTCAAAACTCCAACTTCATATTTTACATCGTTCTTTATTCCTTCCTTTATTTTATTTATCACAGTAAGGACCGGGCGAAAATTTGTTATTACACTACCTTTGCATGCATTTAACGTAACATTCAACTACTAGGTCATTTTTGATTCAGCTTTATTACTACATACAGTCAATAATATCAGAAAATAATTTGTTTATTTTGATTATGATAATGAAACATTCAGCGAACCATTACATGTTTAAATTGTACCATAATTCAGTCTCACTCACAAAACAAAATGAAATACGAAAATACTGAAAAAAGACGATTGTGTTCAACAAAACTCACAAGATCATTACACATACTACGTACATATAAGTGTAGCGTCAATGTAGTATTTTGATCGATGTTCACTAAGAATACGATCATGTCTAGCTAGAATAAGTTAATGAACTACAAAATGCCCTAATTAGTCAATTTCACATTCAACAAGGCATCATTGTTTAACATAATTATTGGATTTTCGTCACTATTATGCGCGACCGCATTTTCTTAATTTCATTCATAGCTTTAAATTAATTAATTATCCTAAATTCGACTATCACTCACGCTCACGCAACAAACTTTTCTGCAACGAAACAACACAAACAAACACCAGCTACTAATACTTATTAATACAAATTCTAGGCATTTACATCACAAAATAGTGCTGAATGAAGAAATTGTTTATATTGGTCATTACAAATAATTGGTCAAAAAGATATGTTTTACAGATCAAGGCACAATGCCTGGCTGATATTTATAATTTTGATATTCGAGTTGATATGAATTATGATATTATATCTACAACCATCGAGTTCTGGTTGAGGTCAATTACGCTGAAGAATCCTGCTTCAGTGCAAGTTCAGGTTCACAACAAGCTGCTAGTACACATAAATTTGTTTGAGCTGTGGCTTGAGCTCGGCAGGAATCGTGTAAACTTCCTGTTCAGGCTTCTTTTTCACTAGCCGCTTCCAGCGACCACCGATATTCTTGCGAAGACTGCGGAAACTCGCACGCTCGTTGCCGTGCGGCTGCATAAGGTTGTCCTGGAAACAACGAAAGAATCTGATAAGTTGAATGTACTACATAGACAAGTTGAATGGTCCTACAAACGTAACATACGAGGCCCCTATTTTACTTCAGTCCCAAAAGTTCCAGCCGTTATACAACACCCTCAATATTTTGAGTCTGTTGCCAAGCAAACAAACGAAAGGTCGTCCCGAATGGTCGATACAAACTTTTTGTATTCATTCTTGGAATAAGACGCCTTCTGTATTGAAGGTTCGTTTGCTTTGTTCTATTAGGGTGATCAGGTAGACGGATGAAATACAGTTTTAAAGTAAGCAGTCGACGAGTAGGAAGCTAATGTTTGCAACGAGTAAACTGTGAGGCCATATGAGAGCGTGGTGAACCTTGAATATGCTATTCAAAGACACATAATCATTATTTTGCTTCCTGATGTGGCGACTCGGTATGTGATGCAGACATTGAAGTATGTGTATCTCAATGGAATATACAGACCGACCGATTGTGTAGCAATCGATTGTCAATAAATCGAACGTTTAGTGAGCCTCGGGGAACGGTTAACAGAGCATGATATTGAGGTCATAGTGTTTAAGAGATGGAAATATGGAGGTTAGCGTTTGCATTAGCCTCTTTTGTTAGTCAAGCAACCTCAAGAAAAGAAGGTCGAGTTACAACATACTCGCCTTGTACAGCTTTCTATTTGGTGAGCGTGTACCGACATTTAAATATAATTTTCCACGTAGACATCGCTGGCTAGGTAGGTACGCGTCAGACTAACTCTCTCTCATGGTGGGGAGCCTGTCACGTCTTCTTTCTTTTCATTTTAATGTTACATTTCCCAAGCTACATTATATTTATCACATCCCCTTGAGACGTGCAAGAACGTATATCTGATGCATTCAATGCGTATTGGGGTCAAGTATAACGCTGGAACTGGTTTAGCTTCTTAAAATAGTTCAGATTTTGTATGTATGATGTGTAGGTAGGTTTGTAATGGATACTGACCTGATCGTGAGGATAGACGTAAGGCGGGGGCAGCGGCGGCGGGAACTGCCACAGCGGTTGCTGGCGGAAGGCAAGCGGCTCAGGCGGGGGCGCCGTGGCCGCTTGGAGGACTTCAGCTGGATGCACCGATGCTGAATGCTCCTCTCGCTTGCGCAGCTTGCTGTGGACGATGCGAATCGCCATCATAGTACCGTTATTCCCAACCATGGTTCCAAACGGTCCGTACACGCAAGAATAACAACTGTTCACACTGGGCTGGATCACAGGTAAGTTCCAGTCGGGCAGTCACAACATTTCTACTTCACAATTCACTCACAGCCGTATCGCGGTCTAATGACGCTAATTAACAACTAAAATTAAATTATTTATCACAATTTTATTTTGTTTAGGGCTTATTGCACTATCACTGTTCGTAGGAACGCGCGGTAGACCGCGTTACACAGCTATACAGCTGCGCGGTAGGGTGACTAGAATATTATCGAGAAGTGTGGCCGGCAGGTGCCTAGCAAAGCGCTCGCTCGTGCCAAACGACCTCTACGGAGTACTCCATGCGTCTGAGTTGGAGTGGAGGGGAGCACATGGCTTTTATAGACATGAGCGTGACGCGGCGCCTGAGTGGGAAGGGGGAGGGGGTGGGGACGGTTGACGATCCGACCGTTTTCCGCGAAAAACTACGAATGATGGCGGCGCCTGATGCGATGCTCTCGTATCGTAGCGGTTATGACGCACCTAACCATTTAATAGTCTGTAGACGCACCCGAAGGCCTGCTTCGTCCTGCATAACCACGATGTAAAAATATCTATCCGCATTACAAAAATCAATTTAAGCGTCTATAGGTATCGACGGGGGCTGTGAGTAAATATAAAGCAAAGTTAAATATTATTTAGTTTTATTGTTATTCTTGCGTGTTTGAACCAGTTTCTTTTGTCTCTTTCTCTCATTTTGTTCAGTTGCCAACTCGGAATGAGTCTGGGTTCAACGTATGTTCTTTATTTTACATACAATACAAAAAAGACAAATCATAATGGTAACTAATTGTAGACGAATGGATAAATAATATATGCATATAATCAGGAGTCATGACTTATATTATCATCAATAGTCAAGCAAAAGTCATCTCTGACTGATCAATCATTGATGACTTTTGCTTGCCATAACAGAAAACATTTTTTCGTCATAACTACTATTCTAGATACAAAATCAAACAAGCTCATCGATTTCATAGATAACAACTAACTCCGAGAGAGTTTTACGTTTCACCATTAACAGAGTTCAAAGTCCACAACATAAAATATCCATCCATAGTAATAATGGTTTACGCACAGCTGGGTCTGCGGATATGGTAGACGCAGCTGACGTAAATATTGCATCTCTTTTCGATAAACCTAAACGTGGGCACGTTTGCAAGGGAGGCGTGTATCAAGAGCTTTCAACTCTGAAAGGCAAAGTAGGGCTGCAGGGCAAGGGAGAGCGGGAAGGTGCAATGCCCTTAGATACTACCAACATAAGCAAAGCCGGGCCTTTGACTCGAATAACGCCTGGGATAATAAAAAAAAACACAGGTAGTAAGCTATTATGATTCTTTACCCTTGAAAGCGTCTAGAGGATATCGTCATTATAAAAAGGCAACGCATTCTCTCTAGTTTCTCACAGGATGAGGGTCAGAATTACTTCTCATTGCGAAACCCAAAAGATTGGACGTTAATAAAACACGTAGCTATTTCTAAACGAATACTGAAAACACTACAAACCACATATTATTGTACTGATAGATATGGACAAAAACGTCGATAATTCACGTTATGTATGTAAAAGACACGCTCAAAATAGTCTTATATCAACACATTACAATACTAGTTAAGTTGTAATCAATAGTTTCAATGTTATCTGAATCTGTAAAGTCACGCTTGTCACATTATCTCAACCGTTACAGAGAGTTGTTGTTAACAGCAGTGTTGGGTTTATATATAAGCTTGGAATATGGCATCTGAGACACTGATATAAAATTGGTTATAAAATTAACAGGTGCAAGCGATACGTTGTTTAGTCTGGTCAAATCTCCAACGCCCAACGTCAGTTAGCAACCAAGCAGATTATATAATTGTTTTGTAAGTTCAAAACGTTTAGAAGTGTTATTATTCAATATTGGAATGAAAGTAAGAGGTAACGATTACTGCGGAAATGTGTAATTGAAAGCATGTTAAACCAAAATCGTATTTCTCGTTTATACAGCGAACATGTATTTGTCTCTATACTTTCAGAGTTTGCTCGTGAGAGAGAATGCTATTTTGAACCTGAACTAAATGTGTAAACGTGTATTTCACAGTGCAGTGTGAAGTGAGACAAACTGATTGTTTTAGTACACCCAAATCTGGCTGACGTCACGCTCACAACGTTTTAATTAAAACAATTAAGATAAATTTTAAGTTATGGCACCATCTTGACCAATTAATTGTTGACCTTTGTTTGCGTCAGCCTAAGGGTATCGGGTACAACAGCATCACGCTACCAGAATATTTGCAAACGAAGGACATTTTTGTAGTAAATGGATAAAGTTTTCTACAAACGGTGACAATAAAAATGAAGCTAATTTAATTAATTTTCATTTCAACTAACCCACTATTATTAAATTTAAATCTCTTAATGTCCTTAAAAAAGGCAAATTCTGTCTATTGATAAAATGGTCTTTAGAATCATGGTCGCCGCATTGACGTCAAATACTTCGATCGAAGTCAACTGAGGTACATTAATGATAAACTCAATAGCCTTAAATCAATAATTCAAAGTGACATTGGGACTCATAATCATTAGTAGGTATCAAAGCTTTTTGGAAATGAAATGAAATATTCATGGACATTTCTTTCACACAACCCGAACTAAACATAGCTTGTCACGTGGGAACTAGATAACTGATGAATACTTATATGGTACTATTTTTTTTTAAATACATTCATATTATACATTTAAAACCCAGATGCACAACAAACATTAATGTTCGCCACACAAATGCTATTCCTGAGTGGGAATTTAACCCAGGACCTACAGCGCAGATGGCAGAGCTACTATCAACTGATATATGAAGCCCGTCAATCAGGAAATGTGCATTTTGATTCGGTTACTTGACAGATATGCTACCTATATCTAAGATACATTTTAGAAGAAAGCGCAAGCCTCACGGGTGTTTGCATACAACCTCGGAAGATAAATGTTCTAAGAAAGTTTATTCCTATAACTGTCATGTCATGCCTCCAAATCTCTGTTAATCTTTTCTCGCATTATTTAGCCAGATGTTCTTAACTACATTCTTTTGTACCACAGAATAAAAAATATGTAGAGCACCATCATTGTGTTGCTATGTGCAATGACGCTAACTGTTCGGCCGATGTATCTTGTTTTACTGAAGCCAGCTGCGAAAGCTTTTGACCTTTTGCAGACAACTTCAAAGTGGTCAAGATACAGGGCTGTCTAGCACCAAAATAAGCATAGCTTACTTATTTTGGAATACTTAAAGAGTATCTTTTTTTGTAAATATTAATTGTATTTAGGTTCGTCGCTGTTTATTTTGGATGGGAATCTAACTCAACCTACAATGCAGAAGGCATAGCTACAACTAGTCGATATAAGCAAATAGCATTTCTTTATGGTCTTGGACTTAGAGTAGATGCATGAAACTCCTTATACTATAATAGTGAGGTCACCAAGCCACCTTTATTAAATCTTTCTTGTTATGCTGATAATTAGTTTTCTACTAAGAAGTTCCTGTATTGGGCATTTGTCGTTTTCTTCCGCGTATTTGTTTGTATAATATGTATAGATTTACAATATGACTTAGTGACTAGAAAAGCCGACAGCTAATCTAATGGTAAGAGGTTACTGCCGTCCATAAACAATAGCAAAACGACTCCCCTACTGCAATATAAGAAGACCCAAGTCACATCACGTTGCTCCCATGCATATATGAGACGGGGATGTAACGTCTCATGCTTCTATTTCAGTGGTACCCACATCCTCCCGCCGGAACAACAATGCCGCCAAGTAGTAATGAACTCGTCATTACTGCTTGGCGGCAGATTACGAGGTGTGGAGGCAGTAATTTCCTCGGACGAACTTGGCACAATTTTTACTACCGCTTTTATGTATCGTTACACCAGTGAGAAGTCAAACAAACGCACTGTGCAAAACTTTCTCTAGCCGAAATCTTTGTTTCCACATTTTGTACATACATACTATTACTATCTAGTGTAGTGTGACATTATGATCTTGTGCCATGGAGATGTAGCTTGTAATCCCGCGTGAAACCAAATATCACTTCATCAATCACGTGTGTTTCGTTTCTTTACACGTGTTGTCATATAATTTAGTTATGTATTTGCTTCCTGAAGCTTGTGGCTTTGATTTGTTTGTAGAATACATAACTAGTTTTGGAATGTTTTATATGAAAAAGTGATATGTACTATTCAATGTGTATGTAATGTGTTAGAAATATACTTGGAAATTATTGGTTCCATTCATAAAGGCATTGTACGACCGGCCACGACCTTGCCTGATTTTTTCGGTTACTGATTGGCTAAAATATATTGTAGTATGTACCTTTAAAACTGATATACGTTTTTTGTCCATCATCGAAGTAATCTGACTCATGCAGTAGAATTGGTTTTAAATAGAATAGAACGTATAACATAACCAATCACCGAACACGGATACTTCAGCACAGAATAAATAGTACTTCGGCTCTGTACAGAATTAAATACCTGTTCTATTCTAGTAACTTTCATTTATGTTTTAAATGAGGCATGTAAATGTAGCATATTAAATGTCGAGACTGGAGTATGGCCAATTGCGAGGAACTCGCCTTGACTACATAGAAGATAACCTTGATAGCTTATTGGAACAGCAAACGGGTTTTCACCTCACAGAACAGATGACAACTGTCCAATTCAAACCACGTGTGATAAGGAAACCGTTCAAACTCTCCGTCAACCGTCAAACGTGATTAGGTAGTGGCAGTTGCCCAGTTAGTGCCAGTGGTTTAATCAGATAGCGTTCTATACGAAACATTACCCGCGCTCGAAGGGATTGTGCCGATCCCTCCCGCAGAGGCAGACGATGGTCTTGTCTACTGACAAGACTATCAGGGAGTTGCGCTCCAGGACCACGCCAACCTCGCAGTTTTCCTCTTTACACTTCATCGCCTCGACGGCGATCGGAGCGAAGAGCATTGAAACGGCACGGTCACTTCACAGCTGCTTTTGTGTTTGGAAAAAAAGCGGCGGGGGCCGCATTGGCGCGCGTTTTGGCGCAGACTGACAAATTGGCAACTCCGCGAGTTTTGTATACATACGGCCGTGTCGGCGGTGACTATTTGACTGGCGCTGTGGCGGCCAGCTTGCCTTGCGCAGTGGTGGGTGGCGACCGAACACGCACCTCTCCCGTTACCTCATTGCTATGTTATGGGGACCTGACCCCGCGAAAGACCTCGCACCACGTCAATTTGCATTCACTCACGACACGGAAACGCCGTTTGATAGTTGACCACTGAACTAAACTGTCCACTAATTGTTACTATTGTCTCCCCAGATGTACGATTTGAATTCGAATGATCTCTGAGGACGGCATTGTACGCCGGTCGTGGTTTAACTGAAAACACGTTGGACGTCAGCGGATGTGGGGCTCAGCGTATCGCATTCATACATAACAAGTAGCACCGTCTGTCTGTCTGAGACAATCAAACATTGTATATGAAACACGGCTGAATATTTTGTTGCATTGTTATTGATCTCGTTGCGTATTAAAACTTACGAGCCTAACTGCACTATACTGAACTCGGCATAGATGGTTCAAATCTTTAGTCAGTGAAAAAAAAAAAGATTATTTTATATCAAACTGACGTCAAAAGAACAAGGTTTCACCTTTTGCGATAAATACAATGTAATGTAACCCCAATTACGATTAGATAATTGTGTTATCATTCTAATTAACATTGAAAGTTCCATTATATTATGAGTACCATATCATATAACCAAGTAGAAGATCCAATAATATCGAATATGAATTCTAAAGGCCTAACAAATACAATTATTCAGGTTTAAAGTCACATCTTCTTCTATTAATTTAAATTAAACCTTAAACTTACCTTAAATCTGAGACCCTTGATCTCACATTTGAGTAAAAGATAAAACAACTGTTTTATGTTATTGCATACTAAAATCTCAGATCGTAAAGTTCAATTATTTTATAGAAGACATTTGATTCACTTTAAACTTTTAGTTTTGGAAATCAAATGGAATTATCACAAACATACGTAGATACCCCTGTTACTATTACCGCGATGTTTAAGAAACTCTAAAATTCATACTAAACACATCCACACTCGTAAGTATTGTATAACCTGGGTTTTTCAATTCAACCAGCATAGTTACGGATCCGTCAACAATTTAATCCTACTATGGTACTACTACTAGCTATAATCTTAATCCATGGCACTTATATCGTGGGAACACCATCGAATACCCATTTAGCCATGGTCCGCTGCCGCCCACAAAAGCTGACCTCGTTGGCGTCCTAAGTAGGGACAGAACGGGTTAAGTATGTGATGACGTCATCAATGGAAAGTTGAATTATTTATTCAACATCACATTCGAAGATAGCTAATGATAATGTCACTATGGTTTTTCATTCTCTTTTTATCTTGGATCTGTTGGATATTTGAAAATAAAACCACACCACAACGCCTATTGCGTTAAAAATACACTTATACCTAGCGTCCTCGCGTAATCGCGTAATTAGCAAACATTTTTGTTGAGCGTTTGACAAATCGATCCTATTCAATTTCTTGGCTAGCCAAAGTGTCAAGTAGTTATCCCCGAAAATCACTATCCAATTAGATAGGGATAAACATTGTTTTAAATTGTTATAAAAACTATTACTTTAAATTGTTAGACATGAAATAGATTTTAATGGTCGAGAGGAAACAATGCAAATCATGAATAAAACATGTTGTAACTCAAGATGTTAACAAGAACTAAAATTTCGATAACATGTGACATATACTTGACTATAATATAATGATCCGAACTGTGCCCGTTAAATTTAAGAACTACATACTTTCAATCTGAAGGTCGCAAGTTTAAATCCTTTTGATTCATCTAAGGATTTCTTTGCATTTCTTGAAAAATGTATTTGTGCTATACCACGCACTCGATAAAGTGAAGGAAAACATCGCGAGAAAACTGCCATGAGATGAACCTCAGAAATCATGAAATAAAATTCCAGTTACAGACTGGACTTGTACTTCCCAGCAGTGGGAACCGTATAGGCTGACACGGATACATCATCGGCCTTCATTAGTCCACTGCTGGACATAGGATTATGATTAGAGGTTACGGATGTTATATGGATAATGAAGTGCCTTATAATGCCTGACAAAAGTAAATGATTTTTCCAAAAACGTTGATATTTTGGATTATAACAAATCATAACAAATATTTCCATTGATGGTGCAAGGTTTGCAAGAAGGTAAATGTAAACGTCTATGATTTATTAAAGTGAGCATACGCAATGCGTTGGTGAACTTGAAACAAGATTTCATTTTAAAACTGACCAGTTTGAAATATCGTCCGTTGATTTGTGATTTTTAAAACAGCGAACAGTCAGTGAAAATAAACATAGATTATTGCAAAGCATTATGTCCAGACGGTGAAAACTGGCATAAATCCAACGTTTGGTGGACCTTGGTTCTTGGTAAACGAAATATTGCAAATTTTTCGCCAATATCTAGTAATTGAAGCGGAAAATGTTAACATTTACAAAACATGACACAGATTTTAAACAATTTAATTGATTGTTTACTGATTTAAGTACTTCGGTGGTTCTTGATTGATGAAAACTTCTATCATTACACTGAGCATAAATATTAGTACTAATGGCTTTTATATTATGACACACACAATTTGAGTATTTTTTATTATTTGTAAGTAAATTAAAATAACACGTAATGAGGTAACCGTAACCGTATCAGCCTCTAATAATGCAGAGATACCGGAACTCTCGCCGAGAAAGAGTGAGAGAGGTTTGAACTACGACGGCGACCACGCCAGATTTGTTAATGTCATAATGTCTCCGATTTTTTTGTTCTAGATCATGGCGGTGTCCGAAATTTTAAGTTACAATTTGAGTATGTAGGTACACTAATATTAGGTGTCGGGTATGTATCTGTTTCTTAAGTGTTAAATTTTAATTAATATGAAAAGCAATTTGACTTTCATAGATTGTGTGAGCATTAAAATATTTTTTAATTCTTTTACGCTTCATGATCAGATTGACAAAAAAGTATTTCAAAATGGAAATATACCTAAATAATTCCATTGGCCTGAATAAACGCGAGAATAAAATATCAAACATTAGCAGATAGCGACTAAAGATTTAGATAGACATTATTTGAGGGTCGGTTTATTCTAGAAATACATTAATAGTTCAACATTTCCACTGACCTTCATAACCAATGATAATGATGATGGAGGATACATGTGCGAAACAATTAAAATATGTCGCTGTATTAATTACTAAAACTGTTTGTAGGTATCCCAATGCGGAAACACCAATCTACCGAGCGACATGGGATATTAAAACAAATTATACCAGCTAAATCCACTTTAATCCCGTTTTAGCAAGATGTATATACACTACTCTGCTTCTATAGTGCTTCTATGATACAAACTCTATTACACCAATACACAAGTATTGTAGCTAAGTGACACATTGACTTTGTGAACACATTTTTGGCAATGCTGACAGTTTAGTATGTAAATGTTAAGAATGACCATACTCAGCTATGGAATGAATATCTTGAATCCTGAAGCAGATAATAAACAAATATGTGCTTTTTGGATATGGTCAAAAGTATAATAAAGTTTGAATTAGTATATAAGCGATAATGTCTTAAATTCTAAAGTTACCTTAACATTTTTATCTTTTTAGGTTTGTCCAGGTATCAATAGTATAAAAACGGGTAAATCACAGAGTATGGCTAATTCTCAGCAAATAATGAACAAATAAGAAAAGAGATTCACATTATTATTTGAAAATAAAATAAAAAAATACTGTGAAATATATTTATTTCTCCTGTACCTCTATAAAATGTGTTACTAACATTGTTTTGTATACTCACATGTTCGTCAAAATTTTCTGGAAAGATCGTTTAATGACGGTCAAGATCAACAGTTTCGTCATTATTCTCACTGATTATCACTGCGTCAAAATATTATTCTCAATTCTAAAAATATCCGGTAATTGAAGATTCACTGAAATCTTTAAAAACTGACAATATTAATAATTAAATATTATTATTTAAAGTTCGTATTAAATTGTGTGTATCACTGCAAACAGAGTTGGTGCTACTGGCTAGTCATATGAAAATGGTCGACCATATTATTTTGAAATACCCTCATTTTGCTGTATATCTTATTTTGTTCGAATATAAAGCTCTTAGTAATATTTTCGGGTATCGATATAACGTTTGGTTCACAAAGCATGACATTGGAAATAAGGTGGTATTTGTATCGAGTTCAGTTTTTGTTTACGTAAAATTAGAGCGTACTGTATTTTGGTCTTTAATTTATCAATGAACTTAGACATTCTGTTTTAAACCTAAACAATTTTTGAAATTCGAGATATTGTGTTAACAGACACAATATTTTCATACACGAAATCATCATCACGAACTTATTGTTAACTAAGATTTTTGTCGCGGATTATTGAGAAACGAGTTGATGTATCATTCAGAGAAAGTCAATTATTATCAAAACTATTATACACAACCATTGAAACATAATTAGCCTCTGACAAAAAACTACTCGACCATTGTATTGATATAACTATTGAAATAAATATTATGAGTTACTTAACAAGAAATTTAGGGCCAAAGATGACGTCACTCAGCAATCTGGCTATTAATGTTCTATAATAAATGAGTCATCTGTATACTCAGGAGAAACGAAGGCATTCTGCAAAAGCCTTGGCTAGCCAGAGCCATTCTAATGCCTTGAAGGTATGACTAGGTATGAACAGTACTTACCAACTGATATCAGATTATTGCAACGTGGCCTGTCTTGAGTTACTCCATCATGGAAAATACTCAGCGATAATCACAACTTACAGCCAATTACAGTAATTAATAGACGGATGATTAATACCTTACAGTTATCTCTTAAAACATTTTTTGAACCAATAAACAAATTTGCTTGGGAATATATCTGTATCTCCAGAAATTACGTTTTTATACAATATTTGGTCGCCAATGATGTTTTATCATTGAAACTGGCTGATGATATAAAACTATTACGATTATATTTACTTGCACTATGCATGTATGATATTTTTATTTGGTCTTTATGAAGAAGTAACAACAAAGTTATCTAATTTCAGAACCATTAACTTGTTATCCTTAACAGCTTCTATATTTGAGCCAATGTCAAAGTAATTACGGCGTCTGCCAATCTACTCTTAAATATGATGACGGAAATGACTATATTGACTGGGAATGCTTGAAACTCTGACATTTTGCCAAATGCAACAAAACTGCGAAAATGCAGTTTTGTAGTTTCAAATTTTTGTTTCAAGTTGTTTTTGTAGATCTTAGATTTCAATTTTAAAAAGCCTTCAGATTGGATTTCTTAACATTTTATAAGGAATGTTTTTGCATAAAAAGATATATATAAATCGACGCCTTTTTGCCTGAAATGATATGATAAAAGATCTAAAAGTATTTTAAACTTGTTGAAAGGAAGTTGAGTATTGTTGTGATTATGCCACAGAATACTTAATAGATTATATTGCACTTGCTAATGCTATTATACAAACGATGTATGCTTATCAGTGTTAAATTTCTACATAGTATTTATAATTAAGTTAATGAATAATATTTACAAAAAGAGTTCTTGCAACTCGCGTCCTTGAACCCCCAAATTATAGGACGTTGATGACGAAATAAATAATATTATTTCACATTTGATGTCTTATTACATCGGCATCAATCTTAATATCCGGATGCCCTGATGGATATAAAAATATTATGATAAATTTTCAAACGTTCTCTGTTTACTTTACGATCTCGTTATTTGCTTTATTGAGTGATCGTAAATTTTAGCGTTTCATGATATTGTTATTGTATTGATAATTTGTTTTATGGCTAGTTGAATGGGTGAAGACTGTTCACTGTATATATTTTCGATGAAAGCCCATTTCGGATTCCAACCAGCGAGGTTTGATAGAAAAACGATTCGACTTCGCACATTGAGTGTTCCGTACTAACGATAATATAAGATAAATAAATATTCATGGAGATTTCAAAAAGCACCATCTAGCCCCAAACGAAGAGTAGCTTGTACTATGGGAACTAGATACCTAACTGATAAAATACTTACATATGTAAGTGCTTTTTATTTATCATATTACATATAAGAGCGTGGTGGCCCAGGGGCATAGACGCCGACTTTCAATCTGAAGGTTACTGGTTCAAACCCACACGTGCACCAATGAGTTTTTTCACTTGAAAAAATGTATGTGCGCTATACCACGTTCTCAAAACGGTGACGGAAAACATCGTGAGGAAACCGGCATGTCTTAGAACCAAAAAATCGATGGCATGTGACATCTACCAATCCGGATTGGGCTCCCGTGGTAGATCAGAGCCCATTCACTCTCAATTATGGAGAGTAGGCCGGTGTCCCTGCAGTGGGAACATTAGAGGCTGGTACGGATTACATATAAATACTCAGACAGAATAAACATCTATGTTCATCACACAAATGCTTGTTCTGGTCAGGAATAGAACCCACGACCTGTAGCACAGAAGGCAGTCTACTATCAACTAATCTGTGAGTCCAGTACGTTTGTCCGTTGTATCTTTTATTTTTAGTTATTATTTCCACGACGAACCCACCCAAGAAAAATATTAGTGTGACATATTGTACAATACATTGTTCATCAATAATATAGTAATATATACATAGCGTTCAGGCTTGGAGGGTTGGAGTCCGTTCAGAAAAATGTTGTCAAATTCATATAATTCGATATAACTCTTTCGACAGAAATTCATCGTCCGAAAATAAAAAAGTACATAGCTTTTTTTAATAAAGTAATTTTTAAGCCGGCGTTTTATCTTACATTTTAGACTTAAGACCGTGTCGTTTCAAAGACTTCAGACAAAGGGATAAGGACACTGACGTTAGCTTTACAGGTTTAACAGTTCCTTTTACCTTCAAGTAAAGGGTCCTTATAAAATCTACGTGGATTATGTAGTGGACTCAGAAACGTAGTAACATTGACTTACTTTATGGTTAAGGCCAGCAGGACTATAATGAGCCCGACAAGGGCCATCGCGATGACGACACCACCTATCATGTAATTCGCATCATTTGGGGCATCTGAAACAAACAAACATTGGTTAGGAATATCTGAATTATAAAAAAAAACACTAAAAAAATTCTTGCATGCATGCGCCTTGAATTTTATTTATCTATTCAGGTATTCAATGCTATAAAGGCGAAATTTTGTATGTTTATGTGTATGTAAGTTTGTTACTCTTTCACGCTCAAACTGCTCAACGGATTTGGATTAAATTTGGTACCAAAATAACTTATATCCTGGATTAACACATAGGCTACTTATGATCCCGGAACATCCGCAGCTCTTAATGATATTATTCTATAGTCATAAATAATATTATCATCAATAATACAGTTATCGAGTAATTCCAAGAAACATAAAAGTTTATTTTAATTTTATGGTTAATGCACCAGAACATCAATCTCATTCATTTCCTATGGTTAATGCGTCAGAACTGGTTACACAATATTTCTTCAACTATAAACCTTTTACTGCATAACCATACAATTAATGCCTCATCAACAGATCTTTCTTAATTGGCGCGGAAATGGTGATAGTCATCGTCTACCTACAGTGAGTAATATCTGACACCTGCATGAAGAGAGAATAATACTGACACCATGTCTATTACTAGATATTAAAAAAAATAATGAGTCAGTGAGCGTGATCTAAGAAACTTGACGTACTGTAAGTCAAAATGAGACGATAAAATGGGAAATCACTGACAGAAGTTGTTTTTTCTGTAGTCACTAAACAAAGTAGTAACTTATGATTTCGTTTACAAATGTATGAAATTGTATATAATTCGTATGTTAATAATATTAAAAACCTTTTCTCATAATGTAGTGTAGTGAATAATTTTGCCTGCTAGCAAAAAAAAAAAAACTTTTTTACTTTGTATATGCCCATACTTATTTTGAGGCTAGATTATGCTCTGCGAAATGTCTATGCAAATATATTTATTAATTTCAAGCTTAATAGCGAGGAGCATAGTTACATTTTACCTCGATATGACGTCAATGAAATAATTCCTAAAATCTTAAATGTTCTTGCAAAAAAACCTGATTAATCATGTTTTTTGTCTCTTGTCAAAATCTGAATGCCCTCTACCATACAGACAATTATTGTGGGTTCTTCCCCATGGAGTCTGAATAGAAGCATATCTTAGCAATAATAATTACAATCATTTTGCAAGTTTGGAAACTTTCCAGTTTCTGTCAAATATGAAATTATCTTTATGTTCCTGCCGACGCGACGCCTCTAAGAGTGGGTTGCACCAAGGGCTAGGTTATTATTTTCGTTAAAATTAACTATAGCTGTAACCAAAACCATCACCATAAAATTTATAATCCACCATGATGTAAAACGTTACATTGGATGACTAGTGACAAGATGAAACTATAACCTTAATCGTTTGAAATTGAGCGGTTAATGTTAACGTTATTTGTGACGTCATTTCAACCATTACAAAGAAGTGCAACCCTCAATTCGTTTAACCGGAGATTTGACAGCCGGTTAAGCTATTTTGCTATAGTTATGTCACTTGGTGAAACTCACTCCGAGAACTATTAAGTGACTCGTATCAGTGTCTAATATTCATATTCTAGACAAATGAGAGTGAATACGTTTCGATTTACCGCGCGAGCCCAATCCGGATTGATAGATGTCACCATTTCGAATTCACAGATTAAGACTGTCGGCTTCGTTCACCGTTCTGAGAACGTGTAAAATACGTACGTAACGTGTTATTTACGTGTAAATACGCACGTATGTAAAATCTAATATACGCCTGTAACCGGTTGTCTTCGGAGTAAAACTCGGCGTCTGTGCCCCTGAGCCACTACGATTTTTTATGTCAGCGCGAAGTCAGGGCCCTGATGTTGCATTGCGTTTCACTAGTCTCTGAAGGGCATGTAACTCAAGTGCCTGTAATGGCACAGGCACCCACCCCCTTCCACATTAGTATTCCATTGTTTGACGGCGGATTACCAGATGTGCTAGTATTGCTACTCCGGACGAACTTGACACAAGTTCTACTGCTATTATGCGTTGCTACTTTCGCAACACCCACTGATATTATAAACTAGCTGCACCCCGCGGTGTAACCCGCGTAGTTTCCGTTCCCGTGGGAATACGGGGATAAAATATAGCATATGTTCGTTGGTGAAAGAATTTTTAAAATTGGTCCAGCGAATTAGGCGTAAAAGCGTAACAAATAAACTCACTTTCGCATTTATAATATTTTAAAGTTAGGATGTGAAAGTTTATCTGTATGTGTTTATTACTCCTTCATGCCTAAACAGCTTAACGGAAGTAAATGTCATTTGCTATGAAAGTAGGTCATAACCTGAATTAACTTTTTATTCCGAAAAATGTCCGGTCCCCGTAGGATGGCAACCCGCGGATTGCTGTCTAATACGTTGGAGAAAATGGAGTATTAAATTAATCCATTTTCTCCAACGTATTAAACAGAGCCTCAATCACACACAATTAATGGGATTAATGTATCAGTTGTAGAAGGGAGATGCAACGATAGAATCGCAAAAAGACCGCGATACAGTCGCGATGCTGTCACTGGTCGTATACTTTCGCCCACGTAACCACCAAACATCGCTACTATCGCGGTACAGCATGAATACAGACGCGCGATTTAATACCTATAGCTACAGTCGGCCTCGGCTCTGTTGCCCGGTCGCTCGAAAAAGTCGCATGTTAGAAATCAATACAATCGCATCGATGCAGACGCGCGTTTGAAGTGCCACAAATGCCAAGACGCGCGTTAATGAAATGCTGAAATCTTAATACTTTGAGTCGCTGTAAAATGCCGTCGGGGGCGACCTCCCAAAACAGTTCTCACGACATAATGGTGATTTAAATATTGAAGCGGTAACAAATTATATAAATTTGATATGCTTTTCAATAATATATAAGCAATGAAACTATCACATTGTTATTGTAAATCGATTGTACCGCCAGGCACCGGTTAACGGGCGCGCGTACCACTTTGCGCCAATTGAACGGTGCTTCATCCTTAATTTGCACCGCACATCGATATGCTCTGTGGAAAATACCGGATCGATAGGGTTCATGGCGGGCTTGTTACTCGAATGCGTGAAATTGCTGAGATTATATATGGCCTCACAGCTCAGTTGGTAGTAGCTCTGCCTTTTGCGGTCGTAGGATTTCCAGGACAAATTTTTTGTGTGACGAACTTTGTTTTTTTCTGTATGGTTATTAATATATATTATGCGTATGTATACAAAAATAAAGTACTAAGCTTGAGTCTATATCACTTGTCCGGTATAATACTCATGCTTAATAGTGCTCCCATAGTACAAGCTATGCTTAGTGAAATCCCTATGATTTTTATTATTATTTAAAACACGATTTGTTACACCCGCCCTGGTACGTAGTGCGAAATTGTTGCCATACAAAACAAAAACTAAACAAAAGGCATCCATCCCATTCATTCTCTTACTAGAGTAAGAGAGACGGCGATAGTTTGGGTCCTATTGATTTCATTGTAGTTGCCAACAGACCCGGCACCATTCTATTTGTAATAATGCCGATTCTATTGAACTAAAACTGTTTTTATTCATTTTTAAGCCGGTCGAGGGCCTTCCGCCCTCAACAAAAGACAGTGTAATGTTCTTAAGGCCATCAGTGACCAACAAATAGTCTAGTAAAAAATATATATTTCCTTAGAATAAAGCTGCCTAAAGAAAGGGATCAGTTATGTCCTGATGGCCCCATAAGCAACATTAGATTTAAAGTTGTTATAATTATAATATCAATAGAATCAACATCTGCTTCCATATATTGGAATAATAGTATTTCGTTTGTTTTATAACAAGTTTGTAAGCTACAGATAACTGCATAAAACTCGGTTATAGTTTTCCGCTTTGAAATTACCATCTGGTAAACAGCTGGTTTTTTATAGATACCCAAACGAGTCGTTTGGGTTTCTATAAAAAACCAACTGCGAGTATAAGGACAAAGTAGTTTTATATTAGTCTTTCAGTAGAAGCCAAATTATAATCATCTTATTATACAGAAAATGTGTAAAATTTTATCTACCGGTTAGCGGTTTCATAGAAATCACAATTAAATAATTGACTGATTTAAAAATCAAATTAATTATTTTAATCTATTTTAAATGTCACATTAATATATTTTTGCTTAATTTGCTATAATTGGGAAACAAACAGTAAATCCTAACAAAAATATTATATTATAAATGGGAAAGCGAGTTTATTTGTTTGTTTATTAATTATTACGCTTTCACGCCTCAACCACACAACCGATTTCAAAAATTATCTCACCAATGGAAACCTACATTATCAGCGAGTAACGTAGGCTTAATTTTATCCCCGTAGTCCCACGGGAGTGGGTTCTACGAGGGTGAAACCGCGGGTCGCAGCTAGTATAATATTATAAGTTCGAATGTGAATATGTTTCTTTGTTTTACGCTTTCACGCCTTATCTATCCAACTGATACACTTTGTCGTTGAGTACAAAAAGGACATAGGATACTTAACAAACATACATAAATTATAGTTAAAATCTACAGTAACGTTAGCGAAGCCGCAGGCAATAGCTTAGCTAATATCAAATACCATGAAGCTCAACGCGTTCAAACATCTTTGTAACGAAAATAATGTAATTTACCATTTTGATGTTAAATTTTTAAAGTTCTGATTCGATTACTCACCCTGGAAAAGGTTTGTTACACCTCGGTAATGAGGGTGGGCAAACAAATGAAGCCAGCCACGAAACCAGATCGCAGACATCGCTCCAGTTTACGATATTTAGAGCGAACACACGATGTTTTGACCAATTACAAATGCATATATGTATGTAGCGAAACTGTTTTTTCGGTCAACAAACGCATATCAAGATGACGGCCCACTTAATATTAAGTGATTACCGCCGCCCATAAACAACAGTAATACGACTCAGATCCTTCTCTAACGAAGTTTGATCCAAGTCGCATCACGTTCCGCCCGTCGCTTTGAGACGGGTATGTGAGGTTTCATGTGACTGTAATTTCATCGGCAACCACACCCTTCCACCGGAACACAGTAATGCGAGCGCTAAAACTTGGCAGCAAATTTCTGATGGTGACTGTTCTTCTGCTTAGGAAATGGCAGAAGTTCTACTGCTACTAAAAGACACATACATGCATCTAATGTGAAATTACAGTCAGTCTAATGTGAATTCACATTTTAGCTAGTCTTATTTGACATTTTCACAAAATTGTGTTCCCTTCCCTTCAACCTTTACTGTCTCATAATCTCTATGGCCAGGTGGCATGGATCCAATCATACTGCACAAAGCATAGCAAATTTATGCTCATCAAACAAATGTTTACCCCGTTCTTAGAACATTTTAAGAATGAAGAAAATTAATATATGTGTCACGAAAGTTCAAGAATTTCTATACTTCACTTAATCAAATTGCTGAGCAAATATTTAATTTATAGAACTATCTACATAAGTAATACACTGGTGATGCAGAAGGTTTTTACTCATCCGGATAATATGAACTATTGTAAGTAGGTTGGCACGTGTTGACTGTATTAGGTTTAGGATTTAATTCCAATTATATGGAAACAGAATACAGGAAAAACTGCTTTTTAACACTAATTGAATTTATATTCCATACAAATTTGGAATTCCCAGCATGTTAGCAGATAACCGTATAGTTATTACTTATAATACAATATGTACTCTGTAATTGTGATGAGGAAACCGCAAAAGCCTATAAATATGAAATTAAGTAAACATCACGTGTGGCGAAACTTTGGTGTTTGTCACCATTCGTCGAAACCGTTGCATTGAATTTTGATAACTTAAGCATACCCAGAACGTGACCTTACAAAGTTGGTATTTGTAAGAAATAAATTGATATTTACGTGAGAAGTAATGGCTCGATATAACAAATAAAGTGCATTACACCCAATTTTGGGAAACAAAAAGGGACAACATTTTGGAATATAATTTGCATACGGCCCTGCTGACTGATAAAAATCGACCTTATACCGCTTAATCAAGCTTTTATTGAGTCAAAGGGTTAAGGATAAGGATAAACCAGTAATATCTATCAAAATATTAAGGACATGTTTCATGTTTAAAACAGATACCTAAATACAATGCAACCATTTCCTTAATTTGGGGATTGAAAATACTGGGTCATCTTCCGGTCCACCTGATGTTTAAATGGTAACCGCCGCCCAAAGACAACAGCAAAATGACAAAAGTTTTTAAGAAAGCCGTTAAAATGTATGGTATGTCTGGTATGGTATGTATGGTATGTCTTAACGTATAATTCAAGCTGTGAAAGTGACTTAACAACAGACAAGCTAAGATTGGTTTAACTTAAAAAATAATAATATTTTTGATTTACATTCAAACGCATGATAGTAAAATTATAATAAATACAAAAGTATTTTATTACAGGATCCAAATTAAGTCGTAAACTTGTGTGGTAGATCATGTATATCCTGCAGGAAACAAAGCAGCGATATCTCTAAACCTAGCTAAGCATTAAGCTAGTAAGTTTCAATATTAGCATAATATTTTAAATTAATTTATGATTATTCATAAATTACACGAATAGGTTTGTTGTGTAAATCTTTCCATTACTAGCATCACAAATAACAAAAAAAAAAAAAATATTAACCGCTACACACTAGCTAATTAAAATTATCTGTAACGGCATCCTTTTAAAGTGAACACAAGACCCAAATTAATAGGTGATGTCCCGAGAAGGAATTGGAGACCATTTGATCAAAGTAGGCTGTTTGAATCACTACTTGTAATGCAAACATTTTTATCGGGTGCGATCAGACTCCGTTGGTTCTCCGAAACGGAAGGTGAGATTTTGTTGCGTAAGCGTTTCTCCACAGTACCACAGAATAAATAATAGACAATGTACAGTTACCGCAACCCGGATGGTATCACGACATGGTCTGTTGTCGTGGGACAATGCTTTGCATCACACTTTAAGTAAGACTGCCTTCAAACACTAGGTAATACAAGTTTGATCACTAGAGGAAATCGTGAATTGTACCATTGAATTGGTAATATAGAGGTAAAGGAACGATAAGATATATGTACATATATATGTTATACAAATGAAGTAAGTTTCTATTATTGACTGACACATTCGCATGAAATGTAGCAGCGCTGTCTAAGTTAACATTTTAGGGAGATAAAAGAGCACCTTTTTAGCAGGCAATTTACCGCAACAAAATAATTTATTTGAAGCCTCATTTTATAACGCAAACTTTTAATGTACAATAATTTAGGTTTTCTTAAGTGTAATAATATATAGTGACATCAATATCACAATAATATTTAAATTTTCAAAATATTATTATAATTCAACATCTTTACATCAAAGAAGATCTTCATAGGATAATAGAAACTTAAAAGTGGCACTACAAAAGTGAACAAAAACTCTAAAAGCGTTTTGAGATTATATGAATTAGAGATTAAGAGAGAGGTATCCGCAGGCAAATCGTTTTATCGTCTCTGGTTGGATATGTTAAAATCTTTAAAACTATTTTACAGAAGAACTTTTTCGAGAATGCAATTTGCTTAATCGTCTGTTAATCTTATTCAACGCAGTGAGATATTCCGTACGTACATCTATTTTGGGTATAGGTGAAACCCACGAATCACTTTTTTTGGAAAGACCAAAACGCATCGTATTGCACTCGTCTCAAGAAGTCTCAAAATTCAAGGTTTAAAGAAATATTCCTCTATATAATTGAAAATGAACCATAATCGTATTGATTAAGAGTTGAGAACTGTGTGTGCAGAGATATTGTCATACTACACGTCCACTGAAATGTCAAACCTATGCTAATACATTTAAGGTTGAATTTCAGTTATATAGCAGAAAGAATCTTTGATTTCAAACTTTGAGATTTGAGAATTAAAAAAGGTTGCCAGACTTAATGCACACAACAAAGCTTAAACGTTACATATACCTTTTATTTCACCGGTACACCCTCCAAATTGGAAAAGGTGTGCGGGATGCGGGGAAGTACCTACTAAATACGTGTTGCCAGGTACTTCCACACAAATTCTGCGCACACCCACATACTAATTTGAGTTTGACTAAAAATTTAGCTAACAGGAAGTTCTTAGCAAAAAAGGTCTGATTTACATCGATTGTAATCAAGAATAAACCTTACGTAGTAAAAAACTCAAGCCTCTTTTTCCTGTATAAAGGTCAGCGCCTACCGGTTCATTCACCTGGTCACAGACCGGGAAAACTGACACTATCTATCCATCCATTAGTATTATGATCTGGTTCACGAGTATAGGGATGAGTGATAGAAATCTCACGTGAGAGATGACAAACAACTCGAATGACTGACATACATAGATTAGAAGCTACCACTATTATGGTAATTTTGTGATGAGTGATGATTTAATTTGCTTCATAGATAAACCCGACTCAATAAGAGAATTTTAAAATACACTTCGCTGCTTTTAACAGTCAAGTTGGGATCGTAACAAGCGGAAACCGGTAATCTCTTCCTACCCCTCCGGGAAACAGATGTTTTATGTATGTATGTCACCAGTCCAATTCCGTTGCGGACTTTAGTCACTTTAGTTTACATTCTCAGTCATCATTTCGAACACGCATTTGTTTGTTACTAATAAATACTCATTCCCCTCTTTTAAAGTTATTACTAAACACACTTTGCTCTTGCTTTGAGGTTGCTCCTTTCACACTAGAAAGTACCCGTAGAACTTGTGCCAAAGTCAAGTCAAAATACCTACATCAAGATCGTCAAGAGTCAACGATGCACTCGTTAAGTTTATGATGTATGTATTTGAGATGTATTTTTTTCAAGTCCTAGCAACGGAATGGTCCGATGTAAAAGGGTGAATACTCGTCCAGTCACATTCTGCTACAAGACATTAAGGGATTTCTCTAATGAATGTTGGTAGTAGTAGCCATCAATTTAGATCTCATGCACGACATTCTAGTATTTCTAAGAATACAGGCCCATTTGTGGCGTCAGGTGGTAAGTGCAACGCACTCCTATATGGGGTGAATGCACTTGAATCGTCTTTTTGCTTGTGGGGCGCTTTGGGATTATATGTGATGTAATTGATTTTATGGACTAGCGGGTTCACGTTCGTTATGTTGAAAACGTTTTGAGCCAAGGACTTACACGAGTATAAATAGATCAGTGTCTGATTTGCCTTAAAGGAACATTAGTTCATCGACTTTGAACACTTAAGTCTTTAGACATCTATATAGAACAGTTCAACAAAGAAAAGCTCAACAAAAAAAAATATTTATATTATGGCTCAGAACTTTCTGAGGCCATAATATAAATATTTTATAGGACTGAAATGATGAATAGAATCAATTGTAATGTAACGAACTTTTAAAACAGGAAGTGCTAAATGCTTATCGGAGCTCCCTTTTCAAATCATTATTAATTATATCCGAGTAAAAAATAACATCAGATAAGCCGCACGCTAATCCGCGTTTTTTAATAAAATAAGAACTAAATAAACCCGATTATGCCTCTTTCTAAGGAATAACTATCGACTGTGAACTTTACTGGAGATAAGTAAGCAAAGGATACGAAAAAATGTTTTTTTTTTTTTCTATTATAGGCCATCGTTTGACCGCTATCTCACCTGATGGTAAGTGATGATGCGGTCGAAGATGTATTATAACACGCTGGCCTAGAAAGTACTTATTCACTCTACTCTTAAACATACCCAAATTGTACTTATGTTAATACACTTAAAACAGGAAGTGCTAAATGCTTATACGTTTTATGTTGACACAGCTCAGAACCAAGTTTCTCATGTCCATAGGAGAATACCCAAAGAATCCCTAAACGTGTCCCCTGGTTGGCAACAGAAAGTAGCGATAGAACTGGTGCATTGTTCGCCCGGAGAAGTACTGCTCCCCATACCTGGTAATCTGCCGTCAAGCAGTGGTGCTATCGCATTTCTGTGTTCCGGTGCCGCATGAGACGTAACACCCCCGTCTCGGGTGACGGGCGCAACGGCATGTAACTTGGGTCTTCTCATACTTCGGTCAGGGAGAACCTAAGTTGCATCTATTATGAGCGGAGGTTACCACTTAACATCAGGCATATTTCAAACTCGTCAAGTCCCTCCAGTTACATAAAAAAAGGATGGGTTACTGCGAAGCCGTGCTTACGAAATACCATGGCTATGTGAACTCCATTTTGAGTTATGGGCTCATAATTTGGGGAAATAGTACCGATTCAGTAGAGGTTCTATTGCATAAGTTTAAACGATGAATACATTTTTAATGTGGTGTCGTTAATGGTTTGTAAAACAGTGTATGCACTTATTTAAGAAAGGTTCTGATGTTTTCTCGCGGAACACTTGACATAGAGATCGCCTTGTATCTACTTGTGCCTGCAATTTCACTCAAAACTGGCATTTAATCAGAAATTCTGCTACGCCATAACCAAAATTTCGAATTTATAACGATGAACTTCAGAGTTACAAAGTTGTTTTGTAATTTGGTATCCCAATCAGAGTTTTTACTCATAGTAAAAAATTACATGGTTTCTAAACTAAACATATACCTAACCCTATTTAAGATTTTAATTGCTCTTTGATTATATAGCTTGTTCTCAGTATTATGACTAATAGTGCATTAATTTATACATGTACCAAGCAAATAAATAATTTTATTCTGGAATTGGAACTTACAATTCATGTTTCATTCGGTTATACAAGCCAATATGCCATAGACATCCTTTGTAGTAGGTAGGTATAGTGTCGGTCTTTAGAATAGAATAGAATAGAAAAACTTTATTTAAACTTTAATGCTCCTATTGTAGAGATATATAATACCTATTCATAACAAGTAAGAGTGAATGGGTAGAAATAGGCATAGCATGAAAAGGAAAACATTTTGATAACCCAATCCGGATTACGTCCTCAATTTATTTAAATATACCGTTTTCCCCACTATTCCTGCATCGTCTTGACCAAGAATGTGCTATGAAGCACATTTTTAAACAAGTAGAAATTTATTCGTGTAGTTATGGATTCGAAACAGTGACTTCTGGGTTTAAAGTCGACTTTTGGCATATCTCGTTAGAAACACGAATGCGACAAAGGTTTGCACTTCCTAAACGACAATATCGCAACCTTTGGTTATGCTAATTCATCAGTATACGTCGACACGTGTAGCCTTGTTCACATATGGACAGATAGGTGTGTTTCGAATACACACGCAGCGAATTACACTTTTGTCATGTAGACTATTTGTAATAATGAATGGTGATATTAATAATTATACTCATACTCATACTCATACTCATTTATTTTCACCGTAGGATCATATAGCGAACACTTGGTTATGTCAAATTTAAAATTTCATTACAATGTTACAGAATCTTAATACTAATAGTTGGATCTTATAAACTAAATTAAAATAGACAAGCATAGTTGCGTCATAGAAATACTTAAAATAATAGAAATAAAATGTTACATTAAAAATAAAATATAATTAAACAATGGCTGCTGTATAGTGGCATTGTCAAGAAATAAATAATACATTAAAATTTCAACAATACATAAAGTATGATGGCTTGAATTGAAGCTCAAATGGTACATCAACTTTCTTCAAATCAGCCAAATATCCTGCTGTAGAATGTAAATGTCTAGAAGTACTAGATATTTACAAAATTGGGGTTACAGCTCAGTTGTAGCTCTGCCTTCTGCTCTGTAGATCGTGAGTTCGATTCCCAAGAAAAGCATTTTTTTTATGAACCTACATATAAAAATGAACATATTGTCTCAGTAATCTGGTTCCCATAGCTTAGTTGCTATGCTTAGTTTCGGGCTAGATGGCGCTGTATGAATTATATTATATTTATATCTTATTACATTAAACGAACAATTCTTCTTCAATATTTATTTCGCGAATCTTGGAAACGGCTCTCACGATTTGGATGATAGATTTGGGGGCTTGCTGTTTAAGTTTACCTGTATTTCTTGTAAAAACGCATCATTTTACAAAAAAAAAACAATGAACCGTCGTCCAGGTACTTACTTTATGTAAAACGAGTATTACTTCAACGTTGATGCGATATACAATCGGTTTTTTACCTTAAAGTTGTAAACAGCCCTTTGTCTGCCTTGTTGTTGTCAGCTTTATTTGTATTATTGTTTTATTGTTGTTGGAATACGCTTTCAAATATCAAAGATATATTTTCTGATTAAATTACCAGTTTGGAAACTACACATTTTGTGATTATTTCCCACAGATAACTTAGCTAATAGTTTTACATAATCTCATAAAAAACAAGCGAATTTTTAACATCAAAAGAAAATGTGTTGTTTACCAATGCAACAAGAAACAAAACCGAATACAAAACTAAAATTAAATCAATCTCGTCCTGAGATAACACATTATCTTGTCGTGATATTTTGACCATTTTTTTATCTGTGTCATGTAGTCAAATGCATTTATCATCTATTGTAGAATTATTAAGCGGTATCGGTTGGAATTATTTAGACATTGACTGAAAGGCTCTATTAGTTTCATTTTATTTTGTTCAAAACTATATCTCATTATAAATCGCTTTAAATAAGACATACATAAATTTTTCGTTCTAAAAAGTACTAAGTTATAAGAAAGTACTTTGATAGCGCACTATATAATCTTAATATATATAAATCTCGTGTCACAATGTTTGTCCTCAATGGACTCCTAAACCACTTAACCGATTATAATAAAATTTGCACACCATGTGCAGTTCGATCCAACTTGAGAGATAGGATAGTTTAAATCTCAAATTATGATCGCAATATTATTTCATTGCAAATCATATTATCATATGACAAAAACGTTAGCTACAGCAACGCGTGGCCGGATCAGCTAGTTAGATTATAAGATCTCATCCAACAAAACCATTGAATTGTGAAATTAACCTTATAACTCGTGATCTTAGATATTAAGGCTAATCCGAAAAAACTTTGAGTTATACCATTAGTTTCCACGTTAAATACCACGGCTAGGTAGGTAGCCACATAAACATACAACCTGCTACAATATCGAATTTCAATTTGAAATGAATCTTAAGATTTCAAACATGGACAGGTGAATGAGAACAAATCTGTCTCTGTAAACTAAGCATATCGTTTAACTAGTGACGTGGTTTCGTTGACATAACAGTACAATTTTTGTCCTGGCTGTCGGATTATTGTAGGAAATTTTAATTTTATTGGAGGAAGAAACTGTTGGTTTAGTTTTTTTATGACAAAACAATAGCAGCGATGCGCTCGTTTCATTCCCACGATAGCGTGACCAAAAATTTAAAAGTGCCCTATCCAAGCTTGGGTATTACGAGAAAGGCGTATTTCTCTCTAGTCCGTCTCGAGTGATAGACGCAGCAGGATGAATCGACTCAGTAAAGATTTGAATCTCATACTGAGTCGCACGCATTATTGTTGTCATGGGCGAGGGTCACCACTTACCATCAGGTGGGCCCTCAGATCGGTCCGTCACTCACTCACATAAAAAAAAAAACTGTGTACCTACTGTATATCTGGATTCTAAAATAAACATTTTTTTAATTTAATATTTTTTTATGTTTTTGGTATCGAACATGATTGAAAGACTACACGAGTAAGGTGATAAACATGTTGAATCAAATATACCACAACGTTATCCAGAAGTTAGTACCATATTAATAGTTTAATGTAATGTTTCCAAAAACCATTGTATACCTCACTCATGCCAATAAATGTCTCGTATCTTATACATCTACTCCACTATTAGCAGCAGGCAGCCGACAGGTTATATGCAGTAGTAAGTTTTCGTTAAATTTTAAGATTATCTTCAATTGCAAGTGAGTTGTTGCAAAACTGTTGCACAGTTTTAACAGTTGCATGGGTCGCAGCTAAACTGCATTAAAATTTTCTTTTTGTTTTCTTTTTTAAATTTCAAATAAAATATTGGTTCTCAATTGTTGACTATATCACGTTTTAGTATGTTTGCTACGCGATATCTTCGTGTACCGTTTTCAATGATTCTTTTTTTTATTTGCTAACGTGTTTTATTTGCTCTCCATTCATTCATTATCTTAAATATTCTATAATATTCAGTATAAACTATAATTTTCTTTTTGTCTGTAAGTACCAATTTGTGCACAACCTACCTCTTATTTTTGGC
This sequence comes from Aplocera efformata, assembly GCA_921293045.1. Lineage (NCBI taxonomy): Eukaryota > Metazoa > Arthropoda > Insecta > Lepidoptera > Geometridae > Aplocera > Aplocera efformata. Next base: position 3,627,413 of record OV121045.1, read on the forward strand.
CACAAAGGTTTGGTGCAAGCGGACTGTAATAGATTAATATAGCGTAACATACCTTATTTTTATAAATTTCCATATAATTTTATTTGTGAGTGAAAAATAATAAAGAGGTGGTCTCATAGAAATGTCATGGTAAAATTTCATCACTAACCGCATGAAATAAAGGGAGAAAAGCATAGTAATTTGTTTTAATTTGCCAATTATAAGAAGAATAAAGTGAAATAAGGAGGAAATGCTCTTCAACCTTCACAACAAAAATAGGGCTCAGTCCTGTAGCTATATAGCTCGGAAAGACCCATGTTGTATATGATTACATCCGCCAAGATGAGACATCAAGATGATACGTCACATGTCCCTGTAATTTCACCGGAATCCGTACCGTAACTCCGATGTACTCTAACAATGCGAATCGCACGCATACTTTGTTGAATTGAGCAACAGTCGAGAGTAAAATAATTTACAAAACAAAGGCATTGTGGCCACACGTGAACGTTACCCCGCGGTTATACAATGTTTTGATAAAACTGGGCGAGACACGTGATTTACACAATATCTATTTGACACGCATCATAGAATACTTCATCGGATCACGTCCTTTTGACACTGCGCACTGCGTTACATGCGTCAAAGACAACAGGATCAATCATTAACATCACTCAAAACAAGAGGTTTGTTGATGATAAATCTCATGTGATGATGACGCCGGAATCTTGGGCTATAAAGATATCGTAAAATTTGAACAAATTAAAAAAACTTACGTAAAGTTTGATAACGTCAGAAGTGATAGATGAACGAATTAATTATATTCCATTACGTTAAATAACTGTCACCCATACAAATACATATATGGAATGCAAAGATTTGAGTATTATATTGTATATTAATGTGAAAGGCAACAGGATCGATCATAACACTCAAAACAGGTTTGTTCATGTTATGATAAATCTTATGTGATGGTGACACTATAATTGTGAACGACGCGGCAGTAAAATAGCTTTACTTTTAGTATATTTTGAACAAATCAAAAAAACAAATGAAATATATGTATAATAGTATGTACATAAATTTAAACTTAGTTATTGGCTGTCGCAACCGATAGTTCTGTAACTTTGACAGTTCTGTAGCTTAGTTGTAGTGGTCGCCACACTTCACACGAAGTGTGGTGACCACTACAACTAAGCTACAGGGAAACCTAATGCAAGGAGTGGTATGAGTGTGTAAGCGTTTATTTTACAACACAGGCATGTCCTAGTGTGAAGTAAAACATCGTCTTAGATTATATAACAAGCTTCATTTTATTATTACATTAACTATTACTTGTAATGTTTCTACTGTTCAAAAACTATACGTAAAAACAATATAAACATTATTTAATTGCGGATCTTCATAATTTATACTCGTACCTACGCTAAAACTGCCACAGAATCACTACAGTTCGTGACTAAATTGAGTATATCGAATCGCGCGGAGGATTGTTCACATTCTCTGAACGGTCCCAACTCCTTTTATTGTGTTCCCGTTGCCAAGCAGAACCTAAATAGAAGACTTGGATTACTCAGACGATGAGCGTTTTTGTCTGCTTTACACTTCACAGAATTAGAATTGGAAATGGGATTTAGATTTTTTTGGGATGAACTTAACAGCGGTTTTTCTGAGTATCGGTCGGTTGCTATGGTGCAAGATTATTTATTTTGATTTAAGTCCTTCTAACGTTCTTTGGACCAATAAAATGTATAAAGAAGTTTAGAATGGTCTCACTCCAGAACTATTTATAATTTGGCGTACTTTAAATGCACCGTCAATATTAACCTACCGTCTATTTTACTAGGGAAAATGTATCGGGTAATCGTAGGAGCATTCAGTAGGCAAGGCATACAAATACTTCGCACTATGAAATGACAAAAAAAGCAAATACAAAACAATAATAAAATAATATACTAACAGTAAAAAAGGCAAACATGAAAAAATGAAAGAGAGCCTTGGAAATAGTGGGTAATTTTATGATACATTTTCTGTTTCTGTCATACTGTTGAATGTCGTTTCAAGAGTATGACAGAAAAAGGATTGATCTGATTTGTTCACAGCCTAAAAATAAACATTCTATATTATTAAAAAAAAAAATAAGATTTGTAGGTGGGTACGAACTTTATACTCATACAATATACAGTAATAAGTAACAAGAAATCGGCCACAATTCGACCGAAATAAATCAGTAAACGGTACCACACCGGTTCCTTTAGCTTTCTCTGGAACTGGACCACACTTCCGTGGCGCCTCCGTAATAGCATTGGACTTTACCCAGTGAAAGTCAGTTTCAAGACACTCAAGACTTTTTATTGTTAATGAATCAGACTGTCAATCGACTTGATTGGACGACTGATGTTACATAATACATTCAATATTTTATTTTAACTACTAATAATGTCATGATCAATCTTGAACGTACCCTTTGTGTTCCTACACGTACCCTAAGTGGTGTGTAAGGAGCTAAAGTAGCAGTAGAACTTGTACTTACTTTGTATATTCTCGTCTCGGGTAGCAACGGGATGTCACTTGAGTCTTCTCTTATTTCGGTTCTTAGTATTGCTGTTATTATGGCGTAGGTAACCACTAAACACCAGTCTTCAGCTCGTACTGTTACTTATGTCAAATAAAATACCCTCAGCGATATATTTGAACTAATTACTTATGTCTACTTTTTGGCTTCTAACGTAGACATTGACAAGTATCCACCACTCTAAAGCTTAGTTTAGTTTAACTGATCCACGAACTGAGACCATTGAGAATTTCAAAGTGAGACTAACTCTAGAATGTTCTAGTACTACAATATAACGTTTTGATACCTTGATTATCCAGGACAAAGGGAACCGGGAAGGGATATACATACGCTCATTGTTTCTAAAATATCGTTTGTTGCACTCTCCAAGTGACTCGTCACCGGATTTCAAACAAGTTTTCTATTCCCGTACGTATTCCCTATGGTTCAAACTTAACTGATCTGACTCAGAATTTTGCTTTGTTTCCATTTGCTTAAGGGTATCAACCTTTATAAACGCTTTGTGATGCATGTCTATTCATATCATCGTAGATTGTAAAGGATTGCATTACGCATCTCATTCAGCATTTACATGTTAAATCGTAACTCCCAACTCCATACATATCATGTGTATCCAAATGTTGCCTGGAAGAGAAGCGATAAGCCACTGATCGTAATCGCCCATGATTTTCGTTTGTGTATTTTGTTATGCTGTTCATTAAAGATAATAATTTATCTAATAATTTCAGACAATGACATGTTTTCGTGTTTTTTCAAAATATTGTCGTAAAATGCAATAGTAGATAAAATTATTATATAATATGATATAGATATTTTACCAAATAATAGAAGAGTTCAGCGAAATTGTTATGCATTATTCTAAAAGTTTTTACTTGCATTCACTAAGCTTTATGAATTATTGTTATTATCCTGAAATGAGGATATTATGCATCAAAGTCTATTTGCGTTCCTCATTTAACAACCGTAAATAAGTCATAGGTTTTTACGGCACAACAAATAAACACGTGTAACAAGGACAAAAAATCAAACATTGTTAACACTAAATATATTTATAGAATGTAATGTACGATTAATTGATTATAATCAGGATCTATCTATACAAACGGCATTAAGAATAAGTATATCTGGTAAGCAAACATGTATGTACGTGCACTGATTCACAAGTTAAAAAAAATCATGGACATTTCAAACAGCGCCATCTAACCCCAATCTAAGCAAAGCTTGCACTAGGGATACTAGATTACTGACACAATACGAATATAGTACGCTTTTTGTAAATATTTATATATGTGAATAAATAAAGGGATGTGCATTACAGAATATAACAGAGTATTACAGAATATAATCTTTCTCTGTGCCAAATTTCATCCAGTTCCGTTCAGCCATCCATCCATCCATCCATCTTTCCGTATAAACTTTCGCATATAAAATAATAGTAAGATTTAAGATTCATATCTCAAATGGTTCGTACTAGCTTGAGGACAGTATATTTACTATTAATTAAACTTAAAAAAATAGTCAAAACAGTATATTACTATTTTAGACAATTCAGTATAGTTTTCTCTGTGGTATGTTGTGTGGTTGTGTGTGTATGTGCCAAGATAAGCATGAGTGTGGAAGCGTTTTGTAATCGCAATAGTTATTGTTCTGTGATGATAGTAATTATAAGTACGTTACAAATGACAAAGAAAGATAAAAATATATTGATAATTACCATGATGCAAAGGCGGAAGAATAGACAATAATATTCTTTCTTTTTCAACGGTTTCTTGTTTAGGTATAATTTACATGAATGATATGTTAATGTTATTAAAATGTCGAAACCAGCACAAAACCAGCTTCATTTTGAAATGAATAGCGAGAGCAATTCCTCTTGATTAATTTGTAGTATAATAGCTCAGCCTTCTGCGCTATAGGTCATGAGTTCGATTGCTACCCAGGACAAACAATTTGTTTGCCAACATAGAGATTTGTTCCGTGTCTAGATGTTAATATGTTATTATAATATGTATTTATAAAAAAAGTTATATTTGAGTAGATGGCTGATGGAATCACACTTTTGTTCTCATAGTATTACTCGAAGTTATGTTTAGTTTGACCGTAGATGGCTGTGTGAAATGTCCATGAATAGTTATATATTTCTTGAATCCTCTTCCTATCCAACTTTAAACCCACATTTTTGAAATGAAAAAAATCATTTCACTTTTTGGAATGTCTTAATTATTATTCGTCTTTCTTTAATTCTAGCTACAGTATAGCAGATGTATTTAATTTTGGATCCCAAACAGGCATCTGTTCATGCACCTGTCACGGGATTCGTTCAAAAACGTTTGACAAGAAAACTACCTGTTTTAAATTGAAGACACAAAAGCAATAGGCCAAGGTGTTTGATTAAGCAGTATGCAGGTGTGTGATTCTAATATAATATAACTAAATAATAATATCTGACTTTGAATAAAATTATGGAATATCACAATTTTGCCTCATACATCACAAAATGAGGAAAAAGAAATATTATATTTTTTCTGCGTTAAACTTTTTATTGTTGCTTTGACGTATCCACACCAGACTACAACAATTGTTTTCTATGAAATGGTTTGTCCTCAATTTAAATTTGTTTTATATATACAAGGTAATGTTTTAAAGTAAAATGTTTTTAATTAAAATGATCTAAAATGACAGATGCCAAGTCATTTTAGATCATTTTCATTAGATTTGCAGTCAATTTAGATTCTAGACGGTGCGGTGGATCTGTGTTTTTGGGAAGCTCATTTATTAGAAGTCTAACAGTTCATTAAGATATCCACGGCCAAAGAATGTTTTCAATGCCTTATCGCCTCAACAAGCCGTGGAGCCCAGATCAGTCCATGTCCCATTTTTTTATCGCGACATCGTTTAACTTGTCTGAAACATTGATACGATAAGAAGAAGCCTCAACAATGGACGCTTACAATGGACGGATTCTTTTACAAATTAACGAAAATTCTAGTTTTTTCTCTAACATTATAATTAGCAACTAGTAACAATAGCGCTTGACTTTAGCTTAATATCTACATTTTAAGGTAGTTATTAAAAGTTTTAAAATCAAATAAAAATGGCCGCCATTCGGTTTGTTCAGCTTCGGCTGTTATACCTATTCAACCTTGCCTGACTTATCGACATAAGCATGACGTATGGATTAGACATCTGATGTCGCTAATTTGAATATAGCGTGTCCTACACATAACTACCGGTCATTGTTATGAAAAACTACCGCAGTTACTTTGCAGTTTAATTATCTCAAAGGTCGGGGCTGTCATTAATTAACATCCACATTGTGTCATCCCGTTAATATCAAGTGGAAATTAATTCTAGCCTCACAGTTCAGATAGCAGTAGCTTTTCTCTAAGTCGAGGTTTCGAGATATTTCCCCACAGAGGGCACATTTGTGTGAAGAAAATAGTTGTTTAATCTTTGTCTGATTGTTGATATGAATTATATGTATTTATTTACCAAAAAAGTACTATATAAGAATCTATCCGATATCTGTTCTCATAGTACAAGCTTAGTTTGCCGCTATATATTTTTAGTCTGTGTGAAATAGAAAAAGGTATTTTTAACTTAGTAATAAGAAGATGAGGAAACGGCATGTCTTAGAATCAAAAATTCGAAGACATGTGACATCTACCAATCCGGATTGGGCTCCCGTGGTAGTTCAAATCCCATTCACTCTAGGCCCGTGTCCCTGCAGTGGGAACATTAGAGGGTGATGTGGTAAGAACGCATGATAAAGTGGGTAAATATTTATTAAAAAAGTGACGTGTTCAAAAATTTTTTTTATGAATTCATCGGAATAAAGTATTTTACTATGACTTTGACTTATTTCAGTATTTTTTTGTAGCGACTGATTTTGGTAAAACGTTGATAGCCGAGTCATGTGGAACTAATTAATTAAATTCACTCGTAGATAGATATATTTTGCAATTACACGCGACTAAGTCATTGAACTTGCAAGGACAAGGCTTAATTACTTTAATGACAGACGTGGTAACTAATTGTACTTACTGCTTGAATTGACTAACTTGGAATTTCGGTTGGTTGCATTCGGCGCTGAGGGTCCTAGGTTTGACTCTCAATACAAGCATTTATGTGAAGAACGTAAATCTTTGTTTTGTGTTTGTGTGTATATGTATTATAAAAGTATATACTTTATCAGTCATTAATCAGTTATCTTATTTCTATAGTACAAGCTATTAGTTTGGGGCTAGATGACACTGTGTGAAAAGTGTATAAATAGTTATTTTTATACTAATAATTCTACCTAAACCTATTCATAAGTAATATTCACAACTTATTTACCTAATTATAAGGTGATGCACACTCGATTCAAACAAATTATTATTATCATCACAGTACAAAAACAAAATAAATTCCTATTTTCAACCATATCCTTATTCTAAATAAAACAAACATAAAGCGCGTCGCTAACAAAGTCTGTCTGTCTGTTTAATGGCAACTCCTAAACCACGCAACGGATTATAATATGTAATATCGAAAATTTATTTTTTTTGTTATAAGAAACATATATATAGGCGCTTAGAGGTAGATCAAAATGACGTACTACGGAATTGTATTACGACCTACGTCACACACTATACAACCGTGTGAAGCCGGGGCGGGTTGCTAGTTTGCTATATATAAAACCTTGCACCGAGTTAATTTACTTTCTAAGATGCATCGCTTACTTGTTTAATGTGGCTAACTTTTCAAACAAAATAGAACAAGCCATCTTGACGTGGAGTTTCTGCTTGTTTCATTTGCTTCGAGTATATTGACTTCCGAATGATACAAACAAGGCGTCTCGGCGTTCTTTGAATATATTTATACCGAAACGTATTCATTTATTTCTTTGTCTGCCATGCCAGTATATTTGATCAACAACCTCATCAACCACAAAACAAATAAATATTGTTTTAGCAGTAACATGAAAATATTCGGTATTTCTGGTTTAAATATTTTGCCTCAATACTGAGTTATTATAATATTATTATAATTACTATTGAATTTTACTCTTGATCATTTCTCTTGATTGTTATATTAAGAAGTAATATTATTTAATCTATACTATAAAGTTTTAACCGAATGAGGATTAAAAATATCAGCGTTGATCAGATAAAATTAATCGAACAGTGTTAACTTTATTTTTTTGTGTAATTAAAATTATGGGACGAGTTGAAGGCCCACCTGATGTTAAGTGATTAGCTCCACCCATAACAACTGCAATACGACTTAGGTCCTCCCCGACCGAAGTTTGAGAAGACCCAAGTCGCATCCCGTTGCGCCCATCACCCAAGACGGGGATGTTACGTCTCATGTGCTTGTGATTTCACCGGCACCCACACCCTTCCACCGGAACACAGCATTGCGACTACATCACTGCTTGGCAGCAGATTACAGGTGTGGAGGCAGTACTTCTCCAGGCGAACTTTGCACAAGTTCTATTGCTATTATACTTTATGTTGCTCCTTTAGCACCTAGGGGGTACGTGTAGGCATTCTGTGGGTATTCACCTACGGACGCATGCAACTGGAGCCCCTTAAAACGGTTTTATCGATATAGGTTTTCAAACTATTTAATACCACAGGTATTACTCGTGTTACGACCCCGTGGCTTAGTTGGTAGTAGCCCTGCCTTCGGAGCGAGGGGTCCCGGGTTCCATTCCCGGCCGGGGCACCCTTTGTGTGGTGAGCATGTAGTTTGTTCTCGGGTCTTGGGTGTTTGTCCATGCCATCTGTGACACAGGGCATCCCCTAGTGCAGAGGTATGAGTATGTAAACGTTTAAAAAAAAATATTAAGCTAGTGTACATAGTCCGAAAATGAAAACGTCATTCTAATGATTGAATACATATTCAATAGTATTTTATTTATTTATTGGATCACCAACAAAAGATACACAGTCTTACAAAATATATTTACAAATTTTTTGGTCAATGTGCTCCCTCAATTACAGGTGTCCACAGCATGCATTTTTGATCATCCCGTACCCGTACCAGCCTCTAATGTTCCCACTGCAGGGACACCGGCCTACTCTCGATAATTGAGAGTGAATGGGCTCTAATCTACCACGGGAGCCCAATCCGGATTGGTAGATGTCACATATCATCGAATTTTTGGTTCTAAGACATGCCGGTTTCCTCGCGATGTATTCCGTCACCGTTTCGAGAACGTGGTATTGCGCACATCAATTTTTCAAGTGAAAAAACCCATTGGTGCACGTGTGGATTTGAACCAGCGACCTTCAGATTGAAAGTCGGCGTCTGTGTCCCTGGACCACCACGTTCTTATTTGATCATAGTAAAGCTTAAAATAACAGACAATATAAACGTTAAATAAATAAACGTTAACACACTCATACCTCTGCACTAGGATTCCCTGTGTCGCAGATGGCATGGACAAACACAGAAACACAAGACAAACACCCAAGACCCGAGAACAAACTTCATGCTCACCACACAAAGTGTGCCCCGGCCGGGAATCGAACCCGGGACCCCTCGCTTCGTAGGCAGGGCTACTACCAACTAAGCCACGGAGCCGTCGTAGAGTAAACATTTCTTTTAACTGTTATTACGAAGCATAATGAAAGTGCAATGATAAATGAAGCGAAAGTGAGAATAGACTCCGTTAGTAGGACGGATTGTTTTCGCATACGATATAGCAAATGTCAGTCGGTCTGTCGTTTAGGTCTGTTTAAATGCAAATGAGTAAAAGTGTACGTAAATCCATCTTACTCTATATATTAAAATTATGACAGAGTATAAAATAATGATGTAATGTTTTTATACAGATACTAGCTGCGCGGTTTCACCCGCGTAGATCCCGTCTTGTGGAAATACGGAGATAAAATATAGCCTCTATTACTCGCTGATAAGTGATAAGTGATTGATAAATGTAACTTTCCACTAGTGAAAGAATAAAACTGGTTTAGTGGTTTAGGCGTGAAAGCGTAAAAACAAACAAATAAACTCACTTCCGCATTTATAATATTAAAATTTAGGATCAGTAATTCAGTAATAATAGTATTGATGACGTATTATCGTCAAATTACCTTAAAAACATTAAATGTGGAGATTAATAACAAAATTTCTTATGGAAACCACACTTTTCTGGCATAATTAGCACTTTTCTGGCGTACGAACAAACTAATTTCATGTGCTCCATTTTGACGGTTCAGTTAACCACTTAATAAGATAGTCTTAAAGATGAATAAGCGTCCGCATAACCGTTCCAGTAAGTACAGCTAATACCGCTTTATCACCATCACAGTATAAATAAAACCTTACATCTTGGGCATAAGGACTTAAATTCAAAGACCGATAAAGGCTGTTACCATCTGGCAAAACTTCCGTTGGTGTTGTCACGCGAAGGCGCCATGTTTTCAAATGGGGTCACTACACTACTAAGAGTTAAATTTATATTCAATGTTTAATTCACAAAACAATATCGACCGTTGTCGGTGTCGAGACCCTTGGTCCGTGTGGTCCTAGCGCTATAAGGCTTTTTAACGAAATAGCAAATAGGTTAGTCGGCATACAGGAGACCGAAGAGCTAGCAGCTACCTCAGACAAAGAATTAGTCTAGCTATTCAAAGTGGGAACGCTGCCAGTATCTTCGGAACCTTGCCTAAAGGGACTCCTTTTAATAATATATTTTAGTTCTTATATTATATTTTTAAGATTTTAGTTTTAGGTTTGTTACCATTACTATTATATGTTGTTATTAAACAATATCTATGTCTACATCATACTTATATTATAAAGGCGAAAGTTGTATGTATGTGTGTGTGTTTCTCCTCACTCAAACGGCTCAAGGGATTTGGATGAAATTTGATACCAGGATATCCTCGACTAACACATACTTTGATCCCAGAAAACTGCGGGTATTACCGCGGGGCACAGCTTGTATGTATATATACTTAGTAGCATATTCATAGGAAATAACCAATTTACTAAAGTTTAAATCCTGACACAAAAATGGTTTCTACCACGTCCGTTATAGACTTTGAAACCATCAAACCGATGTGCCCCAAACCGGTTTCATTAGAAAGTCAATAACGCAAAGATGATTTTGGACCACTAAAACAATGCATTAGGCACAAAATGTATTTTTTTAGCGTAGTAGCATACGCCGTGTATCCACTAGTTGAATATAAAAATGTATTTTGTACAATTTAGTTTTACACATTTTATATTTTGAGAAACTTTAAAACCACATATGGATGCTTTTACAAAACTTACATACCTATATGGTTTGCAATCGTGACCGTAATATTTACAGAAATTGATTTTAATATTCAGTGAAACCAGACCAAGTACCTAGATCTCATCATGGTGTGAATCATTTGTTGACCTGCTTACCACACGGCAAATAAGTATGACTTCAGCTACTATGTATAAATCCACGGTGTCGGTTTTTCATGAAATCATCAGACTTCCTACAATACCTATTTACACGTTTTTGCGTTGTTTTGTTTTTGTTTGATATCTCATATTTCTAGAAACAAAAGTTAATTTAATTGTCTGCCTGGTAACAGCCTTACAAATCGTATGTTTAATTTCTGGGAGCGCTTTACCTAAAATTGTATGCAAATCAGTTCAGTAGGCGTGATAGAGTTACAACATCTGAATCATTTCTAATATTACATAAATATTAAAGTTTTCCATACAACATTTGTGTTAGAAAAGAAAGTAAAATCTATTATGCTATAATATAATAGTATTATAACTTGATTATCCCTTTGCTATGACTGATTTTTTCACTGAAATACATAATAAATTCTCATATTTCTCATTTGTCTGATGAACGCTGATGTGATAAGCAATAGTTTAATTATTAGAACTTCTTTCCATGGATCATTTTCAACGACTTAACATTTAGTAGGCACCATTTTCTTGCATGTATAATTAATAATTATTAAGAATACGAAAGGGCAACATGAAACCTAGCAATGGATGTCAAGTTCAGATATATTGAGGGCACGGGGTGCTGCAATCGCGCATTAGTCACGATGGATAGGCCACAAACTGGTTACACTACAAAATCCACCTAATCCATACAAATATAGAGTTGAGATTTATCCATACAATAAAAAAATGTTTCTTTGTATGTTTGAGTTCCATTCAATTTTGTATAAATCGTTTTTGCATTTGAATCATTATGTAAAATGACGATGAGTCATGAATATCATGTTTCCGATGCTGACCAAACTAAATATCATCCATCTCATTCCGTTTCATGGGGAGTGAAAGAGACAGCAATTACCCTAGAGTTGGCAATATACTTTTTTAATATATTTCAACAGAATTCTCCTTTATATTTCTTGATATATCAAAAGCTTGGAGATATGGATCAGCAACATCTTATGTGTGTAAACGTTATTATTATTATTTTTTTATAAAAAAAAAATTGAAAGGTTTTAATCGCTACTTTAAAACATAACTATTCAAATATTTGCGTTATTTATCATATTTTAAAATTGTAGCTTAATATATTTATTGAAACCAAAATATAACATTTAATATTTCTTTCGCAATATTGAAATCACGAGACTACCTCGTGCTCGCTCGGTCCTTGTAACTGCAAAATAACGAGCCTGGCAAGAACATTATCCAACATGATATGAATTTGGTTCTTGGACTATATCGTTGCTTTACTTTCAAGGTATTCATCAGGTACCGTTAAAGTATGAGAAGAAATATAATTTTATATTTTTCGAAAACTGGGTGTCAATCTATGCACAGACCAACAAGAAATGCTAAGGCTTTAGATTCCATATAAAATGATCTAGGCTTTACTTGTTATAACATTAGTTCCTGGAACAGTAGCGAGACTAAGAATGATGTACTATTTACCATCAAGTTTTAGGAAGCATATATATATCTCAACTTCATTTTCAAGACATCGTGAATATGTCTAGAGTACGTTTTTATCTTACAACAGCTACTCAGTTTATACGATTTAAGTATATCTTCATGTGGGGTTTTTCGTTCGAACGTTTACGCCGCCCTCAAATACATGAATCGTATTGTTATTTTAAACATCCAAGAAAACGTTTGCTGGAATTACTATAGACGTAGAAACACTATCGACATCACGTTTATAAGCTTTGTTTTTTAAATATACTTATTAGCTACGAGTAGAAATGTGTTCTTGTTCCAAGATCGTATGTGAACTGTCTAAGACTGATAGTATTCTGATATCTGATACCTTGGAAGAAACGTTACTTTACAACAGCTGTGAAATATCTAGCTTTATGTATGCCAAGGCGAGACTGCAACGCGTCGCCTATGTACTTAATGGTTCTATAATTATTACATATAGATATTCCTTGCACGAAACACTCAATTTTGTCGTGTCCACATCATATCGGTTGATTAAAAAATGCGACTATATAAAATTATTGGTCGTCTGGATTGACCACTATGAATAGGAAGAGAGCGTGGTGGCCCAGGGGCATAGACGCCGACTTTCAATCTGAAGGTTGCTGGTTTAAACCCACACGTGCACCAACAGTTTCTTCACTTGAAAAAAATTATGTGCGCAATACCACGTTCTCAAAACGGTGACGGAAAACATCGTGAGGAAACCGTCTTAGAATCAAAAATTCGACGACCTGTGACATCTACCAGTCCGGATTGGGCTCCCGTGGTAAATCAGAGCCCATTCACTCTCAATTATCGAGAGTAGGCCGGTGTTCCTGCAATGAGTACATTAGAGGCTGGTACGGAATTGGAAGGCTTGGGCTTTTTAACTCCGACATCAGTGGCTATTAACGCACTCAAAGGAATCATTTATTCAGATTAACTGGATAACAAGAAAATAGTTAAATAGTTAATAAAAAGTTTATTGGTGAGAACAAAACATTGGCACCTTGTATTGATATTGTGCCATATTCAATCAATTACATAGTCATACAACAATTGAGCCAGTTAGTGATATTGCTATATTGCCCCATACAAACGGTTTAACGACACAATAATATTGCATCATTCTTGAAACGTGTACGAATGACAATGTAGAATGAAACTATTACAAAATTGATGTTTTAATAGATTTTCAAGATTTATGTGAACGTTATTTGATTGACTGTCAAATAATTTTCACATTTGAAGACTAACTTGCCGTGGCTGTAGAAGGGAACAACCACAGACATAATATATGGGATAATAGCACGTGTAACGTCTCATAACAATTTATTTAACTTAGATTGATTGATTTAACAATTTATTTTAGATTTAACACTCAAGTAAACTTACCAAAGAAACACCTGGGACATAAATATAGAACTTTTCATGTATGTGGGTTTCCCGAAGCTAAATATATTGCCAATGTGTCAAAATATATAGCTTATTTTAAGAAAAATGTTTTCTAAGTCATTGGTTCGTGTTAAAAAACCTGCAATTTCATTGGTCCTCATACACCTGGGTGTTCAGGTTTGAACCGAATATTTTCCGGACGAACCACGTACCACATATGCTAATACGGTTTGAACATGAAACCTTATTTCACTAAACCGTATCGAAAACTTAAAATAATGATAATGTTAAAAAACAGTATACACCTCAAAAAACTCATAACTATCTAAAATCATGATGATGATAATGATTTTATGAGCATTATCTACTTGTATATTGTATCTGGCAACTTTCCAACACGTAGTTTTTTTTAATAAAAAATTTGCGCAGCTCTTTGTAGATAAGGACGTAATATCATACTGTGCAATCTACCGGAACTGAAACCACGTGTAAGGCCGATATGAGACCAATTCGATTTGATTTCAGCAGATTCACACACACACTGGTCGTCTATATGAAGCACTGACTTAGTTTTTGACTAGGAAGATCAAAGAGAAGACATCCGATCAGGTTTCTTGAAGTTCCTAAAATAAAAGTTAAGAAAACTACCAAGAACTTTAACACCTGTTCCATACTTTCGTTTTTTTTTTTCAGTATTTATTTAGCATAATTTAAGGATTTTTATCTCCAAACATATTCATTACCGATGAGATAGTTCTTACTCAAACCTAAATATGGCATTGTCCATACAATGTCTTATTTATTTCATATATTATATCCATATTCAGTCAAGAAACAGTAGAAAATCGGTATATCTGAAGATAATTATGGGAAAATAACCGACGACTTTTGTGATTATCCAGTTACCGGGATTTTATAGATGATCATACCATCTTGATATGATCGATGATTCAATAGTGGGTGCCCTGAAATGTTACCGGTGATGGTATACTCAAACTATTTGGATGAATCAGTGAACGGAGCGTGGGAATTCAAGTAGGCAATTTAGTATCATTGAGTTCTGGAGTAAAGCAAACGAACAAAAATAGCTTTTTAAAGTGGACGAGATATTTCCATGTCTGCTAATAAAACGATAATGTTTTTAAAGGAAATAACGAATATAATTATATACGTATCACTAATCACCTCGTCAGCTCTCTAAATTAAGGCCTTAATTAACTTTTTATGTATGTAGGATGATGAGTATAACGCATTTTAGAATAAATTAACGGAAAAGTCAAGAAGAATAATGGGTCATCCACATTTCTAGGTATTCGAATTCTACAATGCATATTGAAGAATATATATTTTTACTTTTTTTTTTTTTATCCAATCCGCAATGAAATTGAGAAAAATCAACAGCAAAAGAACCACATTGGAGATTTTAATTTAATACGTCACATAAACGTCATCATGCTTTTATCACGTACTAGCTATGCCTCGCGGTATTACCCGCGATGCACCGGAAATTTTCCGCGCAACTTGCTTTATTTTTTTCTGTTATAAGAACCATCTCCTAACAATAACAACCACAACAAAAAATAATTATCAAAATTGATCCAGCCGTTCACGCGTGATGCCGTGACCAAGAGAAACAGGGATACATGTTTATATATTAAATAAATATATTAAGTAGAAATTTCATATTATACAAAATAGGTACATCCGTATCAATTGATAGAGGAAGATTCCGTGATAACAGAATTCGTATCATCATTTAGCTGGTATTCAATATTGATGTTAATCAATAATGATGTGTTATTTTAATTAAATTAGTTTGCTTGACATTAGAGTTTACCTTGGTATACATTCAGACTATGCTATTATAGGTATTGGTCACCGTTTCAAAAAATTTGGGACCGTGTTTATGAGAATATTTTATGTGAGATCTGTGTAATGCGTGGATAGAACATTTTTATCGGAGAGACTAAGTTGAAACGTCTTGTGCTTGTGTATATATTCTCTGTTCAGTGACTGAGGATCCGTCTCTTAGTATATAATAAATAAAATACATTTCCTCGTCATATCAAATAAAAACCTGTTATCTCGACATACAAATGGCATAACGTAGGTAGAACGAATTCAAAGTTTCATGGTAATAAATAAAACGTTAATTTTAAACGTTCCAAACCCCAAAGACGTGCACGTTGGTGACAAAACCAATCGAGATAAAGAAAGTTGTGGAAATCTACACTAATCAAACTACAAGCTATGTCACAGTTAAAACTATAGTATGTATAATGAAGTAGACTCACGCGGCAGTCGTGTGATCCAATCTTACACGTGACGCCAAGGAGTAATCAAAAGAGAAGGTTAACAAGGTTTTGAGTGACATTCTCAGATGGTGTGGGTGATCCGCTCGCGAGTGACATAATTAAAAAATCTAAACAAACCAATGGAATGATATACACCGTCTCAATTTCAACACCATCGGCTGTGGCTTTTTGGACCATGAGACCTGATTCTGATACTAATACAGAGGTAAATTACAGAATTATAATATAATTATGGGTTCAAATATCAATTATGTAATGTATAAAATAAAAATTGAATTTTCACAGAATGTGGTTTGATTATCTAATAATAAAAATATAATTGTTACTTTTGGTGTGTGATTCCGAATTACACTTTGGCTGTTCACTTAAACAATATAATATTTTTTATAGATTACAACGTCTATAGTTTTATAACTTGTATGTTCGAACTTGATTTCTTATCTGTGTCACCATTGGTGTTGTACAAAACTACGTATTTACCACAGAATGTCTTTAATGCCTATACTTGTAGTGGCACTTTCAACTAAAACTTGTTACTAATCATTATTACCTCCTTGTGTTTATAGTTTAGTAACGCAACTATAAACAAAGGATATTTAGCGGAAATGCGTGGTGTTATTTGGTAGTCCAAATAACTATTATATTTAGTTTTGTTATTGAGTTCTGTTGCTATGTACATTTCTGGTATCTTGTTGACCTTCAAGACTTCTGGTTTCACGAAAAAATTTTGAACGAGTCATTAGTAGAATTGTGGTCCCGTATTGATAATAATAATCAGACACAAAGAACATCAGTAATGGGTGAGTAAATTACTGATACATATTACAATTGGTAAAAGAAATAATAAAATAAGAAACGAAAGTAGATGTTTCTGTTCTTTACAGATCATCAAATCTAAGTAACTGGCCCGGTTAGAGGTTGTTGGTTTGAACTGTGCGCTGCCGTGCTTCGGAAGGCACGTTAAGATGTTGATGCCGGCTAGTCATTAACCATGTCATACTAACAACGATTTATTTATTGGAATAAAACCATTAGTATATCTTAGTAGTAGCGATTATCGCGATCAAAAGTAGCCTATGTGTTAATTCAGGATATAAGTTATCTTGGTACCAAATTTCATCTAAATCCGTTGAGTTATTTGAGCGTGAAGGATTAAAAAACATACAAACTTTCGCCTTTATAATAAAAGTGTAATCATTATCGGAAAATACTAGAAACCCAGAGCGAGATCGAGAGCGTGGTGGCCCAGGGGCATAGACGTCGACTTTCAATCTGAATGTCGCTGGTTCAAACCCACACGTGCACCAATGAGTTTATTCACTTGAAAAATTGATGTGCGTAATACCATGTTCTCAAAACGGTGACGGAAAACATCGTGAAGAAACCGGCATGTCTTAGAACCATAAATTCGATGACATGTGACATCTGCCAATCCGGATTGGGCTCCCGTGGTAGATCAGAGCCCATTCACTGTCAATTATCGAGAGTAGGCCGGTGTCCTTGCAGTGGGAACATTAGAGGCTGGTACGGACTAGAAACCATCGTCTCATCTGACAAAATCTTAGTTAAATCTTATTATAGACGGCTCCGTAGCTTAGTTGGTAGTAGCCCTGCCTTCGAAGCATGGGGTCCGGGTACATGCTAGGTGGACGTAAATGCAAAAAGACGGTTGTGTGAATGATATAAATTTGGTTTTGTTCCGTTAAACAATTGTTAACAAATAATAGAAACACCTGTGTCTCTTTATAATTAAATGACGTCAAAATGGGTAAATATGAAAAAAATTATGTTCACTTTCCGTTTTTGTAAGGTTCGTTCTTGGGTCGGGGTGGCTAGTGCGTAGGATCATGCTCGGAAAGAGAAAGTAATCCTTCCATTGGGGGTTTCTTGCTTATTATTCCTATGCAGGATCGAATGGGGTTTGAGTTAGTGTTAAACTTAGTATTAAGAAGCATGTTTTTGAAGGTATAAATTTGATGTTGAAGTAACTTTTTTTCAAACTTTTTTATAAAGGCAACGGACATAAAGTATTTTGACTTTGACATTTTTTTATTACCATGCAACCCAACCCACCAAACCAGATAAACGCGATACTCTAGAACTCAAGTTTCAGATACTCTGGTTATTCTTTTCACAAAGATTAGAATAACAATTTTAGTACCAAAATTATGTGGGTAACCAAAACCAAGGGTTTTTTGTTAGATAAGTAATTGCTACAGTAAATTTAAGTGTCTTCTTGCGTTAAATTAGACATGAATCGAGCATGTCTGGAACCACTGAACATTTGAAACATAATTGTCTAGTCTTTGAACTTTGAATGTCAATGAAGACAGTAAAAAGCAAGGTGAGCTGTGTTTTTAAATAATATATGCAAAGTTTGAAACTGTCTTCAAAGACGAATAAAAACTTGTCTGTTCTCACAACTCAGTTGGAAAAGCTACGCCTTCTGCACTGTAGGTCGTGAGTTCGATTTCCCTGGGATAATACTAAGTACCAACTTAATCTAACCGGCAACAACAACCTAACTCCGGTAACAGTTTTTTGCGAAATAATTGGAGAATCACAATATCTTTTTTGGAAAAGATAATTTATCACTTCTTCTCACATACAAGTTAGAGTCATCATACACTAAATTCTCAGTATCACGATGAGGTTTGCAAATGTTACTTAAAAAGGTGAGAAAGAAACCATTGAACTCAAGAAACATTTCACGGTACATTCACCGGTATAATGGACCTCACAGGGAAGAACCAAATATAAAACCAGTAAGCCATCATTGGTGACCTTATTTTTAGATATATCATTCCAACAGGAATACTGTACATCATATTGTGATAAAAGGAAATATACTTTAAAGTATTAGAATAACATCATTTCTTTTGATCGAAAATAAATGCTTTATGCAGTATTATTCCTTATGCCTTCCTTCTGAAACAATTATATGGTTTTAGTCTGAAAATCTCTATCTATTTAGAATAGTAATGAAATCCGATTACAAATAATTTTTGATTTGTAGATTTGTGTAGATATTCCAAATATTTAATATTATCCAACAGATATTTCCTCGGTGTTTGTTTGATTACAATTCATCGCATTAAAATTAATATTACGCATACCTTTACAGCATCAGTCGGTGTCTTACGTTTGCAAGTATGATAACAATAATATATCTTGTTCACACAGATTGCTTATTGAAATAAAATAATTTAATAAACATTTTTGCGACGTCTCCACGCCTCTGCGACTAAATGACGAGACTAGCAGACTGCTTGATGTTGAGTTGTTACCGCCGCCCATTTACAACGAAAATACGACTCAGGTCTTCCACTAAAGAAGATCTAAATCGCACCACATTGTACCCGTCACTCTGAGACGAGAATAATTCCTGCCTGTAATTTCACCGGCACCCTTCCGTTGGAACACAGCAACGCTAGTGCACCATTGCTTGGCGGTGGATTATCAAGCACTGGAGGCAGTACTACTTCTCCGGACGAAATTAACAAAATTTCTACTACTACTTTTAGTTGCTCCTTTGGCACAAGGGGTTCACACCTACGGACGCGAGCAACTGCACATAAACGTAAATTTAACAAAGTATGTTTAAATTGATCAATATGTACAAATTATGTCGCAATAGAGTGCTCTTAGTGATTCTTATTGTTGAATAAAATGAAATGAATTAATTTGCACGGTACAAAGACTGGCTTTGCAAAAAGCTCAAGGCATGAGTCGTGGACCCGTCGATTCTTGACCCCGTTCGTGTCTGGCCATGTCCGCTGAATTTTTTCAACACCATTATAAGAACGTTACCCTGCCGTTATATCCTTCTGTGGTGAGACTAGACAACTGTTAAACACGCGTATAATTTGCGTAAAACCAGATTTCAATAAATCCATTTTAATAATAATGTATAATAATACTATTCGTTGGTATGCGCATCAGAAAGGCTGGATTTAAAATATTTCAGTCTTTCACGGCTGAAATATTTTAAAGTAAAAATTATCCTTATCGATTTTTTAATGGAAAGAAAAAATTGCCCGGGTAATTGGAAAAACTGTTTGTATTTTTTGTATGGGATATTTGTTACTGCGTGAGCTAATGTCATGCGTTTGACAGCTGGTTGTCAAATTGTGGATCATGATAGGTCAAGGCTGACGGGCCAGATAGTAAATAATAAGTTACAGTCAAAATAATGATTTTACTTTGTAATGGTTACTAGCAATAAAAATAATGAAACTTTTTCAATAGGTATTCATGCCCCCGGTTCACGTAATGGTAAGTGGTCTTAGCGCCTATTAACATCTCCAACACCTAAAGTATAGCCGACACGTTGCCTAGCCTAAGAGTCAACAAAGCAAATAATTCTTTTACAATATTACGAGTCAATAATTAGTTGTTTTGTTGAGGGAAAACGCATTTCTTGCGTAACCAATAGACTTAATCAATTGTTGAAATATAAGCAATAGTGGTCCAATATATTAACTCTATTACCGGTAATAATAGATGTATGTTTATAGTTAAAGCATTCGCCTAAACATGTTGTCGATTATTTGGCACCATTTATACGAGAATAATCTTTGGTTGAAATGGCGCCAAATGCACAATTGCCAAATAAAATAACAACCCAGACAGTACTATGGATTTCTACTTCATTCAAACATATATTGCATTAAGTCTGCACCGTTTTTTCCCATACCCAACATCTGTTTGCTTTTCCTACATCGATGCACAATAGTCTTTTGTTAATGGATTAAAGTTTATAATCGCGCAGCAGATTATTTATAAAACTGTAATTGAAGATTGCCAGTTGGTTTGTATGCTGGCGAAAGAGATGCGAGAGAAGATATTAGTCACGAAACGCTTAGAAAATACACTGCTATACAATATACCTACGTCTGTACTATATAAAATATTTTACTTTTCTATATCGATTGAAATACAATGTATACGTGATAATTTACTGTTTTATATTATATAGAAGTCCCTTTTGCAAATGATTCTCGAACGATATAGATCAGGGTCAATCTAAATGGTACACAATAAATTATTCAATTCAATATTTATTACACTCACAGGCAATTCAATACCAACCTTTTATAATTCCCATTTATTATTTTTATTGCGCAACATTATCGGTGATTTAGAAAAGTTTTGGCCGGTTACATAACATACCATTGACGTCACAGGTGATCTCAATTTTTAAAGATATGGGTCAGCTTTCGTTTTGACGTCACAAACCAGTGGATATTAGATCCTATATTTTTGCGTAGCATATGCAACATATCATTTCAATGACTGGTTTTATTATTATTATCCATCATAAATGAGATTTTTATGACCATTAAATTGTCATCAAAAGTCATATATCTGGCCACAGGTATCTTTGACCTGAAGATTGCATTAGATACGCGTGATGAAATATAATTTAAGATCTTAGATTTAGATAATAGGGTCACCTACATTATGCCACTCGCGCTCACCCGTGGCTTCAGCCGTGTGGTATGTTTATATCACTAAAATATTCTCAAACATAATTGAGAGCTTATTGGTACTATTAAATGAACCATTACGGAAACACTATATGTTACACTTAAAAATGTTTCTTAGGCCTCTAAGATTGTTAATAAATTGTGTGTTATTGCACGAAATACGAAATTCTGACAAAGGAAAAAGGAATCATCATTTATTTTACGTTTACACACTCATACCTTTGCACTAGGATTCCCTGTATCGCAGATGGCATGGACAAACACCCAAGACCCAAGAACAAACTTCATGCTCACCATACAAAGTGTGCCCCGGCCGGGAATCGAACCCCTCGCTTCGAAGGCAGGGCTACTACCTACTAAGCCACGAAGCCGCCCAATTTTACAAAAAATCATCCAGATCTGCCAATATTGGTGAGAAAGTCACTTAACAAACATTAAAAAACAGAACCTCCTGTTTTTTGACGTCATTTGTACTTTCGTTAGTTTTAGGTTTATAGAACACAAAGAAAATACAATACTAAATTTAGTAAATACATTGTACAATAAAATATTTGTGATTTCCTATTCAATCTTATTCAGTGATAAAGTGACTTATACTCAAAGATTTGGAACACAATATCTTGAACCATTACTCAACGTCAGGTAATCTAGCTCTTAAATTTATCCGGAACAACAAAGCTTACTCAACGATAAGCAATGACCCACATAGCAAATTGTAGTATGAATCTATTCGAGCTAAGAATTTACTCCAGCAAATCCTTCAATATCACTACATAGCATAAAACAAAGTCGCTTTCTCTGTCCCTATATGCTTAAATCTTTTAAACTACGCAACGGATTTTGATGCGGTTTTTTTTAATAGATAAAGTAATCCAAGAGGAAGTTTTATATGTATAATATAAGCCGGGAAGCCGGGGCGGGTCACCAGTAATTAAAGGATGATCTCGAGTTGACTATTAGTTATGATGACACTGATAATAGTTACGGAATATAATTAACACGTGGTAGATTACTTTTATGTAATGATATAGACAGATGCCAAAGATGAAATATTTCCAATCGAACAGAATTTGAAATCTGATATAATTAGACTGTCAGATTGCCAAAACGTTATTTTTACTACACAATGTGATTGGTCCCAAGTCCTAGAATGCTTGATAGTTACTATATGTTTCGTATCTCGTTCTATATATATGTATATATATGTATGTACCTATTAAACTATGTTGCTATGCTCGTATTCATGACGATATCACTCGAAGGTCAATTGGATACGGTTATTATTCCTTATACCTACAATTACCACAGATTCATTAATAACCGTTTTGTTGTTACTAGCTGTGTGTTGTATTGCAAACGCTGTTTTTTTATTTGAGCAGCTATGTAGTGTTCAGAAATATGTACTTATGGGAAAGATAAAATGTTTACCTAAATCGGTTATATACTTTGTTAAATAAAAAAAAATAGGAAAATTGTTTATATTGATTTCCTGTTACTTTTTTCTTCGCCAGTTGTATATTTGGATGATAAGATAATAACGTACTGAAGCTTTAATAAACCAATTTTTAATCAGTTAATTATTAAAACTTATACAATCCCCATCAACTAGGCTCTAATGTATGAATAAATCATTTATTCTAACCGAAATTTAATGATATATTATTGTATATAAATCAGCTTTAACAACTATTTTTTTATCTTTATTTAGTGTAATAATTTCAAATCCCGACTCGGGCGTTGGTCTGATGAGTCTGATGAAATTATGAGCGGGGTCAAAACATGAGTTTAATTGACATATGTATAGATGTTTAAAGAACAATGAAGGTTAATACAAAAAACCTTCAGTCACCTGACAACACTTATCGTAATGTACTTAAATTATTGTGAGGGCGACGATATCAAAAGACAGGAAATGGACGCAAACGTATTTAAATGTATAATTTAAAACCTTTCGTTCATTTCACAGGACGGTTTTGAAGAAGAAATTTGTATGCCATATGTTTTATAGAATGAACTACAAAAACATGGCATTCACTTTTTCCAAAAAAGAGATTCCGAAAGGTGAATTTCATGTATACTGTAGTTCTTTCTTTATTGGAAAGGAAATCAATGAGAATGCGTCAAAAAGCTTCAGAGAGGTATCAAAAATATATATACGTTTGAATTGAAAACCTCCTTTTTTTTCATCGTTTAAACAAGGTTTTGGTGTAACGGTTGATACAAGATTAGAACATAACAAATTCTATGATTACTTTCCCTTCTGAATATGCTGAAGTTCTGATTTAACTATTTCATTCTTATCACGGGCTTTGCGCATCAAAGGATATTTTTATGAATCCATGATAAACTTATTTATTCGTCATTTCGGAAACTCCTAATAAATGCGTAATAAATTAAATTTCCAAAAGTTGCTGGTGCAAGTACAGACATGATTATTGAACAACAATGAACATGAATGAAAAACAACGTGAGAGAACAGGTATGTCCTAGAATCAAATAAAAGAAGGCATGGCCAATTTGAACTGGGCTCTTGTGGTAGATTATACCCATTTACATTCGGTTTACAAGAGGTCTGTGATTGTAGTGAGAACCTAAGTACGATAAGGTAATAATAGTACCTGGGCGATCAAGCATTGCTGGTTTTTCTGGGTTAAACGTTCTTTTGTAAAAAAAATCGTTTTTACAAAAAAATTTAATTATACAGGTAAACTCAAACCGCACAACCCTATTTAAACATAATATTTCATCCAAATCGTTAGAGCCATTTCCGAAATAATT
Organism: Aplocera efformata; assembly: GCA_921293045.1. Classification (NCBI taxonomy): domain Eukaryota; kingdom Metazoa; phylum Arthropoda; class Insecta; order Lepidoptera; family Geometridae; genus Aplocera; species Aplocera efformata. Next base: position 3,651,841 of record OV121045.1, read on the forward strand.
TATATTTCGGAAACGGTTCGTAATGGTATTCGGAAACGATCCGCGAAATAAATTATACAAGAATTGCTCGTTCAAAGTAATAAGATGCTTTTACATACTCATAAACTCAACCATTTCTGATTTCCTGAATGTATTTTTCATTAGATTTAATTAACCGTGTTATATAGAAACCAGTGCTTCCGTGTTTCAACTACGATTTGAAATCTACTTGCCAAAGAGTATTGGTAATGTATGTTACCAGGTTATTTTTAAGTCTATGATGCAAATCTCTCAGGCATCAAAGCACTCAGAAATCTTTTACCTAATTACTTTTCACTATTAAATACCAAGCATATCTATTTCATGGAACAGAATAAATGTCACTTTAACTAGGTGAAATTTACTCTGTTCCTCTGAATAAATTTCACCTTGTTGTCGGTGTTTGTTCTATGCGAATCAGAAGACAAGGTAGACAATTAACTTTTTGTGAAATAATTTATATTTTGAAAATTGAAATTTGAAATATTGTATGTGGCAATCTACTTATTTTTGTGTAGCTTCTTTTTATTTTTATTTTATTGAACTTTTTTAATTTTGTAATTTATTAATTAGTATAAGTGGTCTAAGCTGCGCTAATTAAATAAATAAATAGATTAACTCTTCCCTGCTTATTGCTTGTGTCTTCTGTTTAATAATAAAATCTCAATTGGTCTTGAAGTGAAGTAATATAGAACAATAACAACAACAATACTAAACAATATTTATGGAAACGGTCCGAAATTAAAATTCTGCGTCATACCTTTATGACTGTGAGTGACTTTAGATTAAGAGACTATCTGAGATTTCATTTTAAAACTGAAAAATACAGCATTATTGTCCACTACGACAGAAATAATTAATATGGAATATAGAAACAGATTGCTGATAGAATATTTGCATAGTACTTGTTTTGTATATATGTATGTACTTAAAATGCACCCAGACACAGAACAAACATCTTTGTTCGTCACAAAAATGCTTGTCCTAGTCGGGAATGGAACCACCTACAGCGCAGAAGCAAGAGCCACTACCAAATGAGCTGTGACGCTAGTTATAATTAATTGTTGTTGTCTAGTGTCTGTCTAGTTTGACTAAAAGAGATTTTTTGAACAAGCGAGGGAAGCGAGTGATGATTTGTTATTCTATTATACTTGGAAAAGGGAGTTAATGAAAATGTGTCAACTAGCTTCAGAGAGCTAATTTTAACGCAAGAATTATTTGAGTAAACTTACTTCCCATAAAACTCACAACCGTGAAATTTGGCATTTGTATAGTTTTTGGCAACTAACGAGAAAGATGTAAAAACAAAGTATTATTTTCCTTAAATTAGCTTAAATACGTAAATGTTCAAATGACAAATAATATTAGTTTATAATTTTTGTAAAAAAATGATTCATGTCCAGATATTTTTCTTCATTGAGAAAACACGTCAATTATTCAGTTTTATATTTTATTTTTAAACACCACACAAAGTGAGCCGCCCCGGCCCTGGATCAAACCCGGGACCCCTCACTCGAAGGCACGGTTACTACCAACTAAGCTGCAGAGCCGTCAACTTCATACAAGTTATTATTGAACAAGGACTATCAGTTCTCATTTGTAATATTATTGTATTGGGTGTGTGAATATGACTTTCCCCCTCAACAGATCCGCCCTTTCTCAACAGATGTCGTTTTTAGTATTGTTTACGTGTACTAATAAATGACCATACTTGTATTCGATAGTACTGAATGTCAGCTATCTAACGCATTTTATGATATTTGGTTGAAGTGTAAGCAACAATTGTTTTCACCTTTTCGAAAATGTCGGTTTTTATTCCAAATAAACGTCATTTGCGGGAAGTGTTATTACATTATTTTATTGCGAAGAAAACTGCAGCGGAAACTTATCGTTTGCTTGTGGAGATTTATGGTGAGCATGCTCCGTCTAATACAACTTGCAAGGAATGGTTTCGACGATTTCAAAATAACGATTTTAGTACTGAGGATAAAGAACATGGAAAACCACCAAAAAAATTTGAAGATGCTGAATTGGAAGCATTATTGGCGGAAGATTCTTGCCAAACTCAATCAGAATTAGCTGCAGCATTAAATGTTGATCGTTCAACTGTTGCAAAGCGTTTACAAATGATGGGAATGATTCAAAAAGCCGGTTACTGGGTTCCACATGATTTAAAAGAAAGAGACATGGAACGTCGGAAAACCATTTGTGAAATGCTGCTTCAAAGACAGCAAAGAAAAGGATTTTTGCATCGGATAGTCACAGGAGACGAAAAATGGATACACCATGAAAATCCTAAACGCAAAAAAGCTTGGGTGAAACCAGGCGAACCAGGCCCATCACAGCCAAAAATAAATATTCACTGTGCCAAGGTCATGCTCTGTATTTGGTGGGATCAGAAAGGTATTGTATATTATGAGTTGCTCAAACCCTCTGAAACTATTAATGGAGAAGTTTACCGACGACAACTAATGCGTTTGAAGCGAGCCATAGAAGAAAAACGACCAGAATGGGTGAATAGACATAACAAATTAGTTCTTCAGCATGACAATGCCAAACCGCATACCGCAGAAGTCGTAAAAAGATATTTAGAGGGACAGGACTGGGAAGTGTTACCCCACCCGCCATATTCACCAGACATAGCTCCTTCGGATTACCACCTATTCCGGACGATGCAGACAGACCTTACTGGAGAAAAGTTTACTTCATGTGAAAGTATCAAAATTTGGATTGACAACTGGATAAGCTCAAAAGACCAGGACTTCTTCCAGCAAGGAATACGAAAACTACCTGAACGATGGGCGAAGGTTGTAGCTGCAGATGGAGCATACTTTCAATAATTTTTTTTTTAATTTTGTAAGCGAACAAATGTGTTTTATTTTGACAATTTTATTTACAATATTAGTTTCGATTGGCTCATGACGAAACGTCTGCGATTTCAATATTCACATAAATCCCAATGTCAGCCTGAATATAATGTACTTATATATACATAACAGTAAAAGAAACATAATAATAATATAACAGTAATGTTTATAACTAAGCCGTTACTTTGCCAGCATTTTGGGTCGAATGGTAACGTACCCAAAATGCTGGCAGCATTGCCACGCTGGATGGCAAAGCTTTACAAATTAATGAATTTAAAAATACAAATTAATCAAATTGAAGTATCAGTTTGCCATGTCAAAATAACATCTTTTTATTAAATTCATTTACAGCAATTATAACAAAAAAAGCATTTATTTTTATTTTGTCTCTGTGTGTATTTTGACGAGACTTTCAGTGACAGATATAGGATGTTATAAGGAGTATCTTAGGCTCCTTTTATTTTAGAAAAATAAAAAAGATTTAGCGTTTCCCTTCAAAAAGGTTGTTAATTGGTTTAATGACTTTTTTTGTATGAAATATCATATATGTACTCAATATTGTCTGCTAAGCGTGCTTATTTTCTTCATTAATGAATTGTACCCGTGCGAAGCCGGGGCTGGTCACTAGCTTAATTTTTTTTAAAACTTTCTTATAAATGTAAAAATCTGTCACTCGAGTGATTGAGATTGATCTAAACTTTAGCAAAAGTTTTTTTTATTCTTTATGTACCTTCAGAAATTTCTGCACCGACAGGAAATCATTAACAACATAGTAAACCACAATAACAGTCGATTTCGATATTTTCACCTTATACATTGTAATGTATTCAAATATGAATTTCATTAGATCACGTTTTCAGTTCACGTGTATTCGGATTTGCTACAGTCACTGATTCAGAATTAGTTTAATCGCAATGACGTGTCTCGAGTACAGTAAAACGAGAGTCGGCTTAACCGATAGTCTGGTATCAATTATTTATGTAGCGGTAATAAAATATTACAATTATTACTCCTTTTCGCCAAGATTCTTGTTTTCGTTTTAGGACATTTTAGGACTTACGTTTTGTAATTAAAATTTCATGATGAGAGGATGATGTTTAGTTTGTTTATTCAAATTGAACATTTGTATTCTGTTGAATTTTGAAATGTTACATTTCATATTTCAAAATTCCCCTTCATCCTCTCATCATTAAATTTGAATACCTATACCTAACTAGCATTTAAACCTTCAAAAATGCTACTTTATTATAATATTTAATTAGATAACAATTATTCATTGACGGTTAAAAATCATTATTCAAGTGAGGTTGAAAAACTCTTGCGTATTTTTTAACCTCTACGAAATTAAAAATTCGATGCGCCCCATGTTTTTCCCATTACGAATCAAGATTTCCTCACCATTTGTTGTTTATCAATTCTGCTTCTGCACGGACTTAATTGATAAAAGTTTTGTCTTTGCTGTCGAATTATCTTGAAATATTTCATTATTAGACGAGTTATTCAAACAGCCAAAAGGTGAAAAGTGTTCTAATGTGACTCTGTCTAAGCTTTCGGGGGAGTAGCGCGTGAATTTTTTTAATGTCGTTGAATATTCTAATTATTATTATTTTAATGTAATTTTGCTTGATCAAGCACAAGTTCTTTTGTACTAGTGTTGTCCTGGTTGTCGAGTTATTATATTATATTAAGATGTTAATGGAACCTAATGTTAGCGGATTCATTCATGTAAATGATGGTAATGAGCTGCCCACTAGTCACTTTTCCGCTGGTATTTCCTGTGATAGTAAAACCCACAAGGTGAAAAGTGACCTATTGCGCTGTACTCTTAAGGAAAAGGAGTTAATCTACGATTTTTTCCTGTTTACTTGCTAGAAAAGTCCTGAGGCATATTGCTAGTCTTATGTGCAAGGAAATTGCATAAGATGGGCCACAGGTCGCTTAGACTATCATATAAAAAATATATATATTACTCTGTCTTTATCCATTTGACGGCTCCGTGGCTTAGTTGGTAGTAGCCCTGCCTTCGAAGCGAGGGGTCCCGGGTTCGATTCCCGGCCGGGGCACACTTTGTGTGGTGAGCATGAAGTTTGTTCTCGGGTCTTGGGTATTTGTCTTGTGTTTCTGTGTTTCTCCATGCCATCTGCGATACAGGGAATCCTAGTGCAGAGGTATGAGTGTGTAAACGTTTAACTTTCGTTTAACTTTAACTTTCATACCAAATATTATACGATAGACGCTAACATAATATAGAAATAAGATAACTCAGTGACCGCATTCCATTTCCATCCAATCTTGCCTTGAACTTGACATTAAACATGTCAGCGTAATAGTGATTTAAATAAAATAATTGGTAAGCTATTACAAGATTTACCTCATATGTGAATATTAATGATAAAACGGTTTTGGCCACAGTTTATTTAAGAACAATAATAAAATTCTCTATTAGTAATTTACTGAAAATTGAATTTTGTCTTAGATAATCTGTGGTGTTTTTATCTGCGCCGCTAATTAAATCAAGACTAATAGTATGCTCTTGATACGAAATAAGTCATTACTATTGCCAGCCAAATAACTATTTTTTATTTTCTATCAACAGCTTTTGGCTTAGTTTTCTGCTATTAATTGCATTGCGCATTATAAAATATGATATATAGATATAGAAATTATATAGACTTGTACCAATTTACCAAACCGATAAAGAGTATATGATAAATAGTTCTAGGAAAATGGAACTGGAAAAAAAGAAAATGGAATGATGTCATACACTTAAAAGAAAATGTAAGAATATCACTGATTTGCACACGCCTCTCTTCCACAAAATTTAGGGTTTCAGACGTTGTGTCTATACTCCATCTCTCTCTCTTCTTAGGTAAAAAACGAGACAGCACAATTATTATGAAAAAGAACTGTAGCCAAATGCTATAGATTGTACCTATGACGACTTATTTATTAAAAGCTGGACAACTCAGACCGTTTGGCGGACTATCCAACAATTGGTCTTCCAATAAACCTTAAAAACATCTTTCGATATTAAAAATGGGTCTATAAATTAAAACTGTCCTGTAAGCGAAAGTTTCGTGGAACTCATCTTGATCTAATTCGTTTACCTATAATATTTTTTATTTTGACATCATACAGAGACGTCATTATGAGGTGTATTTACGTGATTTTTTTCAACTATTTTAAAATTCATGAACTTTACATTGACAGCTCATTTGGTTGTAGCTCTGCCTTCTCTGTAAGTCATGGGTTCGAGTCCCTTAAATTTACCCGGGATAAGTATTTGTGTGACGAATAGATGTTTGTTCTGTGTCTGAGTGTTCATACGTATCTCATAGTACAAGTTGTGCTTAGCTAGATGCGATAAGTATAAAGTCCATGAATATATTATAAAAAAAAAAATGAATATTTATATTAATAAAAAAGTTATAAATTACAGTTGCATGTCACGTAACATCCTGTATTTGGGTACAAATACCGCGGGGATGTAGGTCGCATTAATGTATTGTTCAAGATCATCAGTTTGTTTCGTCAAATCAGTCAAGCAAGTCAAAAAGTATAAATCATATGCGAACTTAAACTGTACAAATTACAGTAATGACGAATTATTACCGTAATTTATTGCAAATAATCGTTTACCCGATGTCTATAATACTTCTTGTTCCAATAAGATATAACTTATCGGTATTTTTTTCAGAACATAACCATCTTGTTATTCTTTCAGTAATTATTTTAATTATGAATGCTATTTTGATAACAATTTCTGCGTGACATTTTAAGTCACGCAGTTGAATGACCCGTTGAAGGTTACTGGTTTCATAACTACTAAGGTTATATGTCTTTCGTCCTATTTTAGTCTGTTAGGCGTACTAATAAAGGTTTTAATAATAATAATAATAATAAGCTCCGTGGCTTAGTAGGTAGTAGTCTTGCCTTCGAAGCGAGGGGTCCCGGGTTCAATTCCCGGCCGGGGTACACTTTGTGTGGTGAGCATGAAGTTTGTTCTCGGGTCTTGGGTGTTTGTCTTGTGTTTCTGTGTTTGTCCATGCCATCTGCGACACAGGGAATCCTAGTGCAGAGGTATGAGTGTGTTAACAAAAAAAAAAAGTTATCCTACTGAAATATCAAGTGATGCTATCTCTTTCTATATACTGTCACAGGAAAAAGGTATCGCCAGAGATTATCTGATTACTGATAAGATATCAGAAGCTTAACTGACAGTGACGAAGGTCTTCATTATTATCATCATCATCATCTTCCTGTCCTTATCCCATACTAAGTGGGGTCGGCACAACATGTATTTTTCTTCCATTTCCCTCTGTCAGACGTCATCTCAGTACTCACTCATTATATCATATCATCTTTCACACAATCTATCCATCTTTTCTTTGGTCTACCTCGTGTCTTATATCCTTCCACATCCATATTTAAGACTTGTTTTGTTATATGCCATGCATCCCTCCGCATAATAAGGTCTTCATTATTACATTAACCATTAATTTTTTTTTCTTTCGGTAACAAACGTACTTACCTATATCTGTAAGTATTTCTACATCAAAATCAAAATATAACTTTAATACACACTATAAAGACAAAGGCTTCTATGTTTTTGTATTACCTGTTGTACTTAATTGTCTCCAAGAGCCGATATAGTGCATAATGTATAGTTAGCATAATCGTGTCGCTTCTTGGCATTATACGATAACGCCAGAAAGCGAATATGAAATTTGTTACGTCATAAAACTAGGATCTATATAAAGTGTGGGAGCACTTTATTCAGATGGACGGAACCCGCGACGATTTTATAAAAGCTAAAAGTTGCTGGAGAAAATATACATCGATAGTTCCCCAAGTAACACATAAAATTCAGCTTTTATACCATACGTAAGTATAATTACAACTTATTATTCTTTAAGGGTGTCTGACAGGGTTTTGCAACGGTAAGTATCTGACAATGGACTTCTTGATTTCTAATATTATTCCAAATAAACTATATTAAAACTGAGCTTTATACTTTAACGAATTTAAGGTGCAATTTTATACAATTTTGCTGCCTTACCTGCCAAATCCACCACCCAAATATTATATTCAGGGATCGTTCCTACCTGCATTGGGGACAACCACAGAGAAACTCAGGTTTTTGTAAATTAACGAAGGTCTGATCGACACGGGCGCTTGGGCTAGAAGTACGTTTGGAAAGTCTTATTTTATTGTAGTCAATTTTATTGTATTTGTATATGGAAACTGTACAAAGTTGGAACAGGTTTAAAACAGACGTAAATGTAATAAGACTAGCTAAAGCATGTAAACTGACTGTAATTTGACATCTGTGTGCATATAATGTGCCTAAGGAACTCCTGTGACACGTTATATGCTCACTAATGTGTAAATGAATTGAGTTTGAGTAATTAATTACAGTATTGTTAATTACTATGTACTTATCGTTAAGAAAGTTGAACGCACCTTTAAGTGACAAACGCTTCGAAGTAAAAACAATTATTCCATGTAAGTTTACTGAATTGTGTCAGTCTATGGAAACAAATAAATAAAATAAAAATATATTAACAATATCATCACCTCCAACTCACGATGATCCGTTTATTGCTCATCTAAATAAAACTATGTTACCTTGGAGTATGCAGAACTAATCAAAAATAACCACGGAAAAACCTACCCAGTTGAATAAACTGTATTTCATCAGATCAAGAATTGGCTTCCGTGTTCCGACGTTAGAAAAGATGTTTCTATCACCAAGAAGTCTGTTCTTGAGGAAAATAAGGATAAATAATGTAAAAATTATCTCGATTATAAATAACATCTTCCGGATTAAACACATTATTTGTTAAAAAGGTTAAAATCTTTCTTTGTTATAATGAAAATTGCGTGAAATTTTATGAATTTGAATAATCATTTATGTTTTGTGATCGCGGAACACATCAAAATGAAAAAGCGATGATGTATAACACAAAATATAACAATCTTTAATTATTCTTTATATGATTAAACTAACAAGCTATCGCCTATAGCAAGCTATCGCCTATTGACGCTTGCAACATTCGAGGTGTTGCCAACGCGGTGCCTATCACAGGAAAGAAAAATACGCAATTTCGTTTACTTGAATGACATATTTATACCAGATTTATAAACGATTTACAAGCTATTTAACTCATTTTGATGAAATTTCTATAAGACCAATCTAAGAGACTGTTCTTTCAAATTAAAAAAGAAACAGCTTCAAATTTCAACCTCCTTTATAAGTCGGTTGAAAATTGTTTCCTGAGATTTGCAATGTATATTTTTTATCGTAGACTGCGCGTCTGCTGCGGATTATTTTGATTATACATTTGCGTTATTTCTGTACACGTATGTGTATTTTGAAATATCACAATCCATATGAACATTTGAATTTACGAGTATGTGATTCAATCTTGTTGCACAATTGAGCGTGTTCGTATTTTGAATGCTTCCGAGATTTTATTTTATTCAATTGTTTCTTTTTCAGTTCCAAAACGTTACAAAAAGATTGCGCAAATCAGTTCTAAGTATGGTTTAGTTGTAAATAATAATTACCAATAGCATTTAAGTAACTAAAAGTCAAAATTCAAATATAAAACAATTAAATTATATGGACGCTTTTATATCCTAGTATACTGTTTGGTTTGTTTGATTAAAATCAGTGAATTATACTAACTTAAGGATAGAGAACTTGCATATAATGATTTATATTCATCAAATTCCCGAGCGGAAAATGTATTGTAGGTTATTGTAGGTTATTGTATTGTAGGTTTAGTATTATTTATGATTAAAACAAAGGATGCGGTGTTTTGATTTTCTTTGTTATAAATATTAATGAAATGAAACATCTGTGTGACGAACACTAGACATCTGTCAAAGGAACACAATACTGAAAAAAACATTATTATTTAAATTTTAAATATTTGACATAACTTTTAACTGATCTCATACCTCAGTTGGTAGCTCTGCTTTCTGCACTCTAAGTCGTGGGTTCGACTCCCACTCAGGACAAGTATTTTTGTGAAAAACATAAATGTTTGTTGCTTGTCTGGGTGTAAATATTTATTCTATGCATGTATTTACAAAAAAGTAATTATTCCATCAGTTATCTTGTTACCATAGTACAAGCTATGCTTAGTTTGGGGCTAGAAGGCGCTGTGTGAAATGTCAATAAATATTTATTAATAAAAAATAGGCATACTGGTACTTAAAGCACAAAACACAACACAGCAAGAAAAATAATATTTCTTCTCAGTGTGAAAAGTAGGGTCTAACTATATTAAACCCTACTTCCCCGATGAAAAATTAGACTATTTAACACGTGCAAGACATCAAACAGTAATCCTGCCCCCTCTTATGTGGAAAGCTAATTTGCGCAATAATTAACTCTAGCTATAACTCATAGGATGTTGCCACACCAAGGCCCAAATGTCAGCATTGACGTCACAGGGGCGGGGCTAAATATACAACCCACTTCATGCTGCAGATTAACATAATTCTAAATGCAGCTCACTTCACTAGTGTGCGACGACCTCATATGTAATTTCACAGGCATAAAACAGGTATAAAAGGTCACTGAAATCGATCTTTTTCATCGACTGGGTGAGTCAAGGTGTGGTGAAACTGAAAGTGTGGGCTAATTTCAATGTTTGGGGAACCATGTTGCTCGCATTGGTAGGTTCAGTCGTTCCCTCAGAATGCCTACACGTGTCCCCTAGGTGGAGCGAAAGGAATAACTCAAAGTAACAGTAGCATTACATCACAACCTCTTAATTCATTTGAATCAACTCTACTGTTGTTTGATATGAAAAAATTCAAAGTTTATTCAGACAAACAATGTATAAGTATAAAATTGACTATAGCGCGTAGATAGTTTAGACCTACCTACACGCTATCTAGAAAACCTCGGACTGCCTCCATTAATATTGTAATACTCCAAGGGTCCATAATGTGAAACTCAGAATGTAAACCAACAATATTACCTTGTACAATTATGAGAAGCAATAAATGTATTAAGTATTGAGTATGGATTATCGAGTATAGTTTCAAATATCTCTCTTAAGCCATAGCCAATAAACTGCATCCAGATATACCGATGCATTAAAAATCAGAAATAGACTCTTCGACCGGTAAATAGGGCGGTTGTGACGTCAATCATCCCGAACCGCAGTGGTTACTGCCACTTATTCTGTGACCACGGGCCCTTTCCAACCCAACACACGTGCGTCCTATATAAATGTTATTACTGTATACACAAACCTTGGATACCATGCCAGTTTTTACTAGATACGTTTGCTTATTGGAGCTGCCGAAGGTTCTGTGGGGTTTTAGATGGTATTATAACATTTTGTAGATTTGGTTGTATTGTATTGTGTTAAAAGATTTGGTATTCGTTTATATTTCACAAAGAAAACTAAGGATAGGCTGTACTATAGGAACCTGCTGAAACTTATTATATTATACTTTTATTGCATTTTTGTAAATACGAGTGCATACTGTAATTTATATTCACAGACAAATTCGATAATCTATTCCTATCATTGTTTCCGAAAATTCGGGGTTTAATCAGTAAACTCCAAGTAAATACAAGCTGTCATTTCTTATCAATTCGCAAACATTGAATGAGAATTAATTTCTTTAATCAAGCATCAGTTTAATTGTTATCTACTCAACCTCTGAAAATCGGAATAGCGTAAATACTGAATGATTAAAAATACCAAGTTTGAAGATAAAGATACAGAGTTAAATTTAGTTTACAGAGAGTATTATGGTCCTGGTTTTGTAAGCGATATACTTTCCCCATACCCATGACGAATACAATATAACATGGGTCCTGCAAAAACCCAATTCACATTACATTGTGTTAAACTTAAAAGCCAGGAAGTTACGCCTTATGTGACTGTAATTTTATTCGCGTTTTTGGTTTTACAGAAATTATAAACATTATCTACATTTAACAGGAAAATAGAGATATAAAAATTGATTAAAAGAAAACAAACGCCATTTTCCTCATGATTGCTAAAAAAATGCTTCACTGTACAATATTATAATCGTTATAATGATAAAAAGAGATGCTTTTACTCAAGATTATTGATAATTTAATTGATTAGATACGATAAACTAGAACTGAGTGAGTCAGTCAATGTTTATAAGTCTGTTTTGTATTAAACCATAAAATGTTTTCTCGTAACGAAAATAAAATATAATCTATTTTACTTCTTGGTAATATGTTAATAGTAACAAAAGATATTGGTTAATGTAAATTTATCAAGAGGCCTCTATTTCACTCACTGAAAGAGTGAGCTTCTAGTGAACAGTTTTAACCATTATAACACATTAAAGAGATGGTCCAATTAGAATGAATATATAATATATATTGTATTTTGATATCGTGTCTCTGTAAGTATTACAGATTACAGGTACATACAGCTTTATTCCGGTTTTTTAGTGTAACGACAGTTTTCATGGTAGAGCTGTCAAATTCAGTATTTAACTAAGTTTGGCGCCAGTAGAATCAGTCAATTGAATCGATTGAATGATGTGTACTGACAACAAGGGCATACTCTTACACAATCAAACTTACTGAGATCTCTGTCTCCAAGAGAACGTTGCCCCGAGAATGGTTTTGATGTTATTAATGTTGAGCATAAATAAAGCTAAACAGAGCGTATTTGCGTATATTGGACGTACGCCACGCGAAGGTAAACTTTGATCTGTAGATGCGTATGTAACGTATTTCTGACTTGGAACTGAAGTTTATTTGCAAACGTGGTTGAAACGATGAAATTGCACTTTATTACTTAAATCCGATGAAATCTGATGGGTGTTGAGTGAAATGATAATATTATAATTATATGATCACGATCAGTGACAGTCCTTCCAATATGATCCAAAACGCGATATTCCAATTTTTAATACAGCTACTCACGTGCCTTCCCATCCAATAAAATAAACGTGATAGATAATTAAGTCACTTAAGAGATCAAAGGTGATGATTGTTTAATCCAAAAGTCACAATTTGAACCCATACCCTCATTATATTAAAAATAAAAGATAATAGTGAAATAAAACAAAAAAAAGTGTAATTCTGTTATTCTTTATTGTACAATTACTATTGTAAACTTAACCCTAAAAAGAGTTTTCTTTTAGCATAGTGTTGAACAAGCTGTAAGCTTAGTGATAAAAACGCATGATGGTCATGCATTTTTATGTATGTATGATCATGAGTAGGTAAAAATTTATTAAAAAAAAAAACTCTTGACTTTGATTTCGCAAACTTTACAGGCTAGAAGAGAGTATAACATTTTCTTAAAAAAAATCATACGCATGTGAACTGTTGTTCTAAACTGCGTTGCGCTGAAAAAGCTGGAATAAAAAGCCTGTTTTTTACAAAGAACAAGGTAACCGTAGCATTCAATATAATTTTACTGTTTTGTATCAAATCTCTTCGGGTCAATTTAGTCTCAAACGGAAGATCGTGAGCGCGTAGATGTATTATATTAATGTCGAAAATACTAACAAACTAAATATAACATGCTTGTTTATGGGAACAGGTATAACCGCGGAAGCTTACAAAAGCTTGTCAAGTTTATGGAGATGAAGAGTAATGCCGCTGGCGTCCTCACAAATCAACTCCTTTGAGTTCAGTTCGATGTCTGCGTAATGTCTGGGCAGATTAACAGTATCACATATAGTTAGTATGGGATCCAGTAGCGCAGACTAATACGAAATCACAAGGCTGAGTCAGTAATTGCGCGGTAATGTTTGCTTCTGCGGTTGCGAATATTGACTGTTTTTGTTTATTGACGGTATATTAAATCTTTGGCTCAAGTTTCCAAAAATAGATCCATATGTGGAAGAGGGACTATTAACTTTATTGTGTTGAACTAAAATGTTTCTTATTTTAGTTCAACACAGTGAAGTTATAGAAACAAAAAATAGTTTGTTTTGTTTCAAAATGTTTTCTATTGTGTGTTTAATAAACAAAACAGTCAATATCGACTATGCGTACAATCACTTTTAGTGAGGGTTTTGATTGAAATGTTTAAATTGACAATGAAAATATAGTAACTATTATAGTAACTAGTAACTATGAAAATATAGTATCTTGACTGTATCCGAAGATAAACTGGATCTCAAAATGTGAGTTTTAACAAATTATATGAAAATTACGGAGTTTCTTCACCCGTGTAATTACTCTGCAGTATCGGGTAGTCTTTTTGGAAAATTATCATTTGAAGCCTCTTAGGTAAAAAAAATATTAAGAATTTCTTCTGGTATCTGACCCAAAACATAAGATATAGCCATAATTATAAGAAGCTATAATTTTTTTTCTATACATATTTGTCCAAACACTGTTGAAATTACATCTATTTTGTTTTGCATGAACGATTTTGTCAAAACAAAACGCATAATACTCATAACAAATCACAAAGGCATGAGGAACAGTTATCATAGATAAGAACAAAAACTCGCAATATTTTCGTCAATGTTTTATCAAGACAGTAAACATGTTTGTTTAAATAGGTAATCGTGTCAAATATTGTGGAAATTTTGGTTATTGGAATAGTTTTTCAATGCCATTGATTATGTTTGTAAACAAGGAGGATTATGTTTTAAGATTTAGGTGATTATTAAGGAACAAATTGGTATCAATAATTAAATTTCAATGAAATTAAAAGTAAACTAAGCGGATATTGTTAAGCTTAAATTCATAATTATGACACACTTAATTTTGCAAAAAATAATTGATAATGAGCAGACGTCATTATGTTATTATTAGTTCTTTATAACATGTATTATCTATTAATGAAAAGACATTGTTTTCGAAACTCCTTGTATACATATTTGACGGCTGTGAATTTTATCACTCGTCCAATTCAACGAATTGTCACTGCACATAGTACGTACATACATATTATTAGTACATATTATAATCATCAAACTCATCAAATACGAAGTTTTGGTCAAAAATGACCAATAGCTGTTCACGCTGAGTTGTGAAGTGACATCACAGCGCATTTGATAGTAGCTTTGCATTTTCAGGTAGGCAAAAAATCATTTGACTAACATAATTGTTTGTTCTGTAGCTGGATTTTTGAACATGTTTGAAGTATTTACAAAAAAAATACTACCTACTATTTAAGTATTCTATCAGTAATCAAATTCCAATGCTATGCTTACTTTGGAACAGCGCTGGGTGAAGGGGCCATGAATATTTTTTTTATTTTTCAGGCCACGTCTGGTGCTTAGGTTTCGCGACAGTACTTTATGGTTACACTTTCATACAACCAGAGTCGGCGCGTGCGGAACGTCAGGTATTTCTCTTTGTTCTGATGAGTTCTATGGAACTGTGGATGTAATCAACAAATACGAGCCGGACGTGGGGCATCGTCAGAATTTTTTGCTGGTTCATGTACAAAACAAATTTGACGTTGTGTACACTCCAATTCTGTTCGTTTAGATGAGTACCCTATACTTTGTACAAGCTGCATATAGACTTGAATGTACAAACAAAAACACTCCCCAAGATTCTGTTTACGTTTGCTTGTAAGTGATTTCCTGATGGTCATCGTAAATTTCCCATAACCCTCATCACTGTATTTATAAATACGGAACACACAGCTTCCTTATCGACTGGCGAGGAAAACTTCATTACCACAACATAAACATCTTCCTCTAACTTTAACTAATCTCTCTGATGTCAACTGTCGGAAGCACCTTAATTGAAATAGACACAAAACTAGCAAACGTTAATTGAGGTCAAGTAAACACAAACTTACGCTTGCAGCCTAGAATCAACTAATAGATAACTGGAAATAGATCACGGAAGTTTTTTGAAAGATAACAATGTTGATATGTTAATAAACTTCCAGTTCTTATTCCACGACACACCAATCATACAACACAATCACCGATGTCATGAGAACAAATTTTACGACGCAGCGGTACCAGTCATTCCCAAGGGAAGGTTAATTTAAATGAGAATAAGATTTACACAGCATACAAACACACAACAACATACAATCATGAATTCACGTTTTATCCCCCGAATAGATAGGCAGATCCTCAGTGTACTACTTTTCGCCTTGTGAGTTACACTATTATGGGAATGTAGATGTAAAAAGTGGTGAGCCATTGTTTTCTCACGAATTACTTGGCTGATACTTACTTTCAATAAATAAATCGTTCCTTAATTAGACAGGATACAACTTATATTATTAATATAAACCTTTTGACCTGATCGCGCAGATATCAATTGTCGGAAGCCCCTTACGAAGATAGCAAGTATGACTGAAGAGGTCAAGGTTATAGATAGTTATTCTGGTACTGGTCAAGGTTTGAGTATCTACCTGTACCTGCCTACTGTATTGGCATCGTGACGTCATTTTAGGTAGATACAATTGTTCCTCATCCTTGGAACTCTGGTATCGTCGATTTAATACATAGTTCCACACCTTCTTTTATCGTGTCCAAACGCCATTAATCCAAGACAATAACATTAAGGAATTACTGAACTTCCCGTGACTTCATTCGCGTAGACCGTATACAGTATGGGGACATTTTAATCCAATAAAAAAAGAGCCTAACAGATTTAGGATTACATATCATATAGGTAGCATCGACACAAACATCTCAGATCCAAGAACAATCCTATTTGCACCACTCACGGGGACACGAGTAAAGACTCAATGGTACCTACAGCGAGAGCAACATGGGCCCCCCAAAATGTGGGATTGGATCATGATAATGAATGCACTCTGATTGTTCGTGGCTTTTAATGGGTACATGCGAATGATCGGCAATGCTGAGGCAGGCCTGAAGAACCTGAATAACAACCAATAGGATTGTCTAGAAAGCCTTCTAGCGACACTAAAGAGAATATGGGAAAGACCTGTGCCCAGCAGTAGAATGCTACAAGTAAGTAAGTAGTATCCGATACGGAAATTGGATCTGACGTCTGAATCTCAATTTTATGATATTAGGAAGCTAAAGTATCTAAAGCTTTTAAATTACGACGACTTATTTTCATCAACCCACAACATAACGTCAGCAAAGTCTCGTCAGTGGCTCAGTGGTTCCATAACTATCAAGATAAAAGACAGGCATCTGACAGGTGAGGTCAATAACTATTACGTATTCTATGGCCAAGGTGAAGGTCATTCCATATCGATCGTCTAGAAAACGTCTGCGGGTATGAATACTTTATTGTACTATATAAGTATCGTTCGCGTACGATACGTAGTATTGAGTGACGCATGAGGATGGCTACACTGATTTATAAGGTCGTGTGTCATCATAATTGGATTGATGTGCTGCCGAATTAAAATGTTCGATGGCGTTCTGGAGTTTTAGCGTTAGCTTCTGCCTTGCATTAAATTTCAGCCTTCTTAATAGTTCTCTAGGTACTACTAAATTAGGGTGCATGTTTTTTGTGTTTGTTACGTAATTATCTCCGCAAATTATCAACCGATTTGAATGTTTCTTTGTTTATACCTAGGTGGTCCAATTTTTCAATTCAATTTCAATAAATCGAATTGAAAAATTGGATCACTAAGAGCAGAAAATAAGGGAAGAAACTATTTAAGTCGGTTGATTTAATTTCTAAATTAGTCACCTATGGGGTGAAAACATAGCACACATCCAAACAGATTTTTTTCGCATTTATAGTAAAAGTGGGTTATTAGTACCGCTATCTTTTGGTGCCTTAGCTAAGTGGGTAGAAACACTATAAAGCTGGAATTTTGTATTTGATCGCATGTTTGCCACAAGAGAAAGTTGTGCATATGAGATAGCTTGATCTCGGAACTTGATAAAAAAAATTACTTCTAATTAATCGGGACTTATCATTATCATTGCCAGGGTTAGTGGTAACACTGCCTGGAAAGATCCTAGGTTCGTTCCCCGATGGAGCTGATAAAATCAATATCTCAAAATAATTACATAACATTGCCATCAATAATCTCAGATGGCAATGTTATGTTATGTTTTGATGATAGATTTAACCAAATATTTTTCTTGTAGTAACTTTCTAGAAGAAAGCTAACTAATTACAATAATGATTTTATTTATTAACAAGTCGGGAGGTCTTTGACATGTAAATAAATTAAGAAAACTTTCTTTGATCATGCGCTGATAAATTGGGGGCAGTTTTAGGATGATTAACACACATTTATCTTCAGAGATTTCTCGGGAATTATAGAATTGGGTCGACGAATGAAAACGGTGGGAAATAATGTTATTTTTATTACCTTATTATTTTTTAATAGTTTTTTAAGCTTCTCACTACCTTGTCTACTTCAATCTAATTGAAGTCCTACTTTATATATCTTGTGTACAAGCAACCCTGGAATTGGAACTTACAAGCCACCCGAGGATCTTCGACATAGCTTATAAATAGCTCTGCCAGGGCTGAAATCTTAGCGTATCCTCCGAAGCACAAAACGAAGACAGAATTAAGACACTTGGCTAAAAATTACACTGAATATGAATCATCAAGGCAGTTTCTCCAGCACAAAATTATTAATGTAATCGGTTTTATGTATTAGTATTAAGCCGGTATATTTTATTAAATTTTAGGTCAATGACAAAAAAAATAATTCCGTATAATTCTTAAAAAAAATATTGGAAATGTAAATTGTTTTATAGCAGATGAATTCTAGAAATACAAATACAACTGACAAATAAGTGAAGATATTAATATGTTCCTGGCTTATTTATACATACTGTATAAAAAACTTCAATTTATGAATACTATTTTTTAAGTCGCAACTGTGACAGGATGATCTGATGGCCCACCTGATGTTAAGGGGATAGGACTTAGATAGTCCGCGACTGAAGTATGAGAAAACCCAAGTCGCACCTCGTTACACCGGTCACCCAAAACGGGGGTGTAACGTCTCACGTACCTGTGCTTTCACAGGCATCCACACACCACCAGAACATCAGTGCATCAATGCTTGGTGGATTATCGGGCGTGGATGCAGTAGTTCTCCGGACGCACTTACCACAAATATTTACTACGGCTTCTTTTACTTACTCCTCTGACACCACCCAGGCGGTAGGTGCGTGTAGGTACTCACTTAAGGATAGCACTTGGACCCCCCAAAAGC
Organism: Aplocera efformata; assembly: GCA_921293045.1. Classification (NCBI taxonomy): domain Eukaryota; kingdom Metazoa; phylum Arthropoda; class Insecta; order Lepidoptera; family Geometridae; genus Aplocera; species Aplocera efformata. The sequence continues at coordinate 3,670,853 of OV121045.1, forward strand.
TCGTATACTATACATAGTATAAGGTTGCACGCGTGAATACTAGATACGTACATCGAAATTACGCAGTTTACAATTACATTCTACGCAATAAATGGAAATTTCAATCTTAACATACAAACATTGGACACAGTTTTGTTTATCATTTATAGATTCAATGGCAGTACCAACGTGGCGTCTAATTGCGTTTCATCACGTGGCCAAAATGTGACATTGCGAATAGAGATTACAGCCAAATAATCGGTTCTGTAAAAGTTTGGACCTTTTCGACTTGTTTTAGAGTTCAAATTATGATGTTAGTGGAACTGTGAAATGCCACCTACGACGCGGCGGTTAAAACGTCACATTTTTTTCAACGGTTTCGTATTCATTCTACCAGTGACATCAGAGTTGAAACGGACAGTTAATAATAATATTTGGGCAAACATATTTATGAAAAACTTGTTTACGTGTTTACGACTGGTGGACTAAGGGATTCGTATATACACTTACTAGTTTTTGCCTGCAACTTCGCTCACGTTAATATAGTTTTGCCAAATTTGATTCGAGGTACATTCAGCGATATAGCGCCATCTAGTTAGAAATTACGAACTAAACTATAAAAGAAAGTGCATTCCCCGTAACAGCGCCATCTAGGAAAAATTATGTTCGTTACGTACACAAAAATTAAACGAATTGCTGTACATACGCATCTCCTAGTATGTGCCACTGAGCCCGATCTTCTTCTCTTCTCTCATCTATTTTCTATCAGCGACCTTGCGCATGTCATCGCACCACCTGGGGGGCGCCCCACTCTACGTTTGCCTACCGCGGTTTCACTCCAGAACTCGGTTCAACAACGGTTCTTCGGCATGTGTCCAGCCCACTGCCACTTCCGCTTGCTTATCCTTTGGGCTATGTCGATAACATCTATAACGATCCTTGCACCGTAACTTTTTGTATTTTATGTGTATGCCAACTTTAATGTTGCACACCACGTTCCGATTTTTCTTCTTTAGGGTTCCATACTCATATAGAGATGATAAAAAATACAATCTGTATTACGGAACCTCTTTCGAACCATTCAGAATCGCACTTCACCAGTTTGTCTCTGTACAAATAAATAAAATTGAAGTGTCTGTTTTAAACACTTCAATTTGTCAAAATAACAGTTTTTTACTAAATGCATTTATACGGTATTTTTATCTGTCTGTCTGTTTGCTCCAGCTAATCTCCGAAACAGCTGGATCGATTTGACGGGACTTTCACTTGCAGATAGTTGATGTCATAATTATAAGGAGTAACTAAGGCTACTTTTATTATAGAAACAATATTCATGTAATAATAATATTTTATGTAAAGTGCTGAAATTTTGTTATGACCAAATAATTTGTAATTTGTAAATGCATTACACACAAATTACGTCATGATGTCATCATCGTCATCGCAGCATCAAGTGTCATAATCCAAGAAGTACGTCTACATAAAAAAAACACATTATAAATATCTCACTGTTTGAGTACATGAAGTAATGTATAAGGTAACAATGTTATCTTATCTTTCAGACTCCTTTCATCTTCGTGGAAAAATCTATTTTGGAGATAAGAATCTTATCATCTTGTGACATGACGTGGTACTAACCGTAATGATTAATTTGGTTTACACATTTCTACATTTTAGCTTAGAGTAATAATTCATGACAGCGCATTTTCTTCAAATTTCTGACTGATGCGTTGCCGTGTTCGCATCTATACAAACACCCGCTTGTCAATTGTTATCCTCAAATTAAAAAAACCAGCCATATCTTAGAAATATTTTACCTAGAATTATTATTTACCTAGTTTATTCATATTCTTGATTTCTTTCATGATTCGAAAACCTTTTTTTCTTAGATTCAATATCACGTAAATGATTTTTTGTTTTTTTTTTTTCTATGAATACAATTATTACGATAATAATATCTTAAAGCGTGTTCCGCTAAATGTACCTACTCTAATTGAACTTTTTTACCGAGTTAAAAAGGAGGAGGTCAATTCATCTGTGCTTGAATTTTAAACTGATTCTGATGTAAGTTTATCTAGATAAATCTTAAAGTTTTCCAACCATAAGGGCCGACTCTTTTTCTATAAAATATGCAAAACAAATGAATATTGCAAAAAAAAATTTTCGAAATACCGAATTAGTTACCACGATTTGTAAGTTTTATTGACTCTATTTCAACACAGTTTCATGCGTCATTACGTTTACCCGATTGACAAAAACAACGCGTAACACTTACAAAAAAAAAATAGATAACGTCAACCTCATTTTTGAAGTAAGTTCAAAAACTACGTTTACATTATTCATATACATTATTATATTACTCTGAGACCAATATAATTCTGTTATTATAATATTCTGTTACGGTTTAACGATTTTCTATTGGCAGTATTCGTGAAACAATACAGAATACGGCGAAACGAATAGCTTTTAATCTGGAACGAATCTAGAAACGTCTTATTTATCACATATTAATGGTCACCGAAGCTAATTTCCCTGAGGAAATTGACGTCAATCGTATTTCTATAGAATCGAATACAGAAAAGCAATAAACTCGGGAAGCAAACAGGAAATATCGTTCAACACAGCTTCAATATGTTTACCTAGGTACAATAGAAACCACAGTTTCAAAACTACCTCAATATCTACTACTTTATGCATATAGTAAACAATAAACGTTTACACGCTCATACCCTTGCTCTACAGTTTCCTGTGTCGCAAATGGCATGGAAAAACACAAGACAAACCCGAGAAAAAACTTCATGCTCACCACACAATGTGACATGGGTTATCGACTAGAATAACCGGGATTGACATCATAACGTGTCTTTAACACGGGCAGCGCTCACATTTAATGCCATGTGACCGACCCATCCAACTACTGACCGGTCAGAAAGATGCTCTAAACTAAAGAACATCCAGGCTAGATTCGCCAAGCGCAAAGAGTCCAGTAATTTGTAGAAAAACAATTGCGATGGATCTTTCCCACTCACTGAGATCATGATTGTGAAAGCACTTCGAATCTCTCTTAAAGAGTAAACCTGCTAAATACTCTCTAGTTCCCAATATCTTGTTTTCTACATTGTGCAATCTACATCTTCAGTTGAATATAACTCAGTTATTCATAATTCAAAATCGATATCCATTTCTAAACACTGCAAGTCATGCATTGAATGCATTTAATGAAAATATATCAGTATTTCTGCACATCTCACGTCACAAATCCAGATTCCGATTTCATTGCGCATATTGTAGACAAAACTGAAACTTCTGCCACAGATTGATATTGTAGTAAGTAGGCATTCGGTGGCAGATGATGTAGTAGTTAGTATGTAGCTAGCTGTAAAACGACGTAGCAGTCACGCCCATACGGTATCCGATACTATAAATAATGGTACCTTCCTGGTCAGATGACTGCTCAGCGCCAAGGCTGGCAGTGAGTGAGTGATGAGTACACTGCGTTATTGTTTTCGTAAATATCAGATAAGATCCACATGTTACAACATATATATATGTTTGTATGAAAGTGCGGAACCAGGCGACTTGTCTTTCGTTTAAACTTAGGTTTGATTTTGTTATGAATGTTTATTAACATATTTGTTCTTGGGTCTTTTCCCATTGAAAATCATTCCACCCTGCGTCATCTAGCCCCAAACTAAGCATAATTTGTTCTATTAGAACCAGTTTACTGATAAAATGAATAATTCCGGTATACTAATATACATTACATATTCAACATTAAACGTAATGATACGAATACTTTTATTTGGATTTCCCTGTCAGAGATTACTTAAGATTTTATAAATAAAGTAGATGCTGAAACTATTTGTAGAACCATTAAAAGACATATCGCACCTTTAGTATGAAAGTGACCTAATTCAAAAGTTCTGTAAATTCAGATTTGCTATAAACTTTCATAGGTCACTTTCTTTCTAAAGGTGCGATATGTATGTATCAAATTTACTTAATGGTGATCAAAGTAACGAGACGTGCTGACAGCCCACCTAATGGTAAGTGATTACCGCCGCCCATAAACAAGAGTAATACGATTCCGGTCCTCCCCTACCGAAGGATGAGAAGATCTAAGTCGCATCCCCCGTCACGCTAACGGTGTAAAGTTTCATGCATCTGAACTTTCACCGCCTCTCACCCTTCCACCGAACACAATAATGCAAGTGCACCGCTGCTTGGCGTTGTATTGCCAAGTGTGGTGGTAGTAGTTCTCCGGACGCACTTGGCACAAGCTCTGCTGCTACTAAACTAACCTACTGTGTACACATTTCGAACAAAACCAGAATAAGGTTGGTTTATTTAACCAAGTAATGTAAATATAATTAATACATTCGATGTATTATGTCGCAAATCGTCACGATGATTATCACAAAAGAACATCTTCTGATTGTTATCTATAGTACCTTTGATATCTATAGTACCAATTCCAAAATCAGATTATCAAAAATTATTTAAGGTTATCTTAATATGTTTTTTATTATTGAGGCCAAATGTTTACTAGATCTCTATCGATAACGCAAATTACGACTTAATTTGCGTTATAGATAAAGGTAAGCCTTGCTGAAGGATATCTTTATGCGACTAAAGTGACGGAACGAGCACGCGGCCCACCTGATGTTAAGTGGTTACCACCGCCCATCAACAAAACGATCAAAAAGTACAACGATCTGTTCTCGCCCAATTGCGTTGCGCCCGTCACTTTGAAACGGAGATGTTACACCTCAAGTGAGTCACTTTGGAAAATAGAGAAATTCCTTGTAATATACGTAGTTTATTGTTGCAATTCCTTATTTTACGCAATCATTCGATGATTGCGTAAAACAAGGAATTCTGATGATGCCGTGTTTGTTTGTTTATCGTCTAATAATACCTGTGTATCAGAAATAGCTTCTTAGTAAACATCAATTACGATCTTTCTATTTTCAGATAACAATAGAAACTAATATAACTATTCCCTGTTGTGCCTATTTATACTCTATATACCTACTCATATTATTATCAGCAGGCAAATTGTAGGTCAAGGCTCTTGTGTTAATTGGCAAGGAATGAATCCATTCTGAATTCATGTTTTAGTGTAATGTCAACGGGCTTCTATAGCATGCTTAAGAGAGTGTTGTAACATCAACTTGTAAATTTTTAAATCATCGGAAAAGTGCAATTATTGCATTGTATGTAGGTGAAGGTTGTGTAATAAGGCTCAATTTCATAATTTACATAAATACATTTAAAACTGTTAATTGTGAATCAAGGAAAGTTTTATTTAGTTCCATTGATTTAAATAATAGAAGGAAGGTACGCCTTTCTCTGACATTAGGTTAACAAGAACTGGTCCACATACCATTACAGATACACGCTTACTGATAAAGACAGAAACATATATATGCATCTACTGTAGCGTGTAAGATACTGTTATTGTTCCAGTTATTAATGTATATAACGTTCTTTACCGACTTCAGTTCGATTTTGTCTGAAGGTCAAATGCATGGATTCACTTAATTTCAGCGGACCGCTTCCGTCCCCAATATTACAATAGATGGAATGTTTTTGAGCAAATTTATTTTTTTAGCGAATGAATAATCTAGCTAAGTTCTATGAATGTTTGATTTTTGTATTATTAATGCAAATGCAATAGTATCCTTCAATATAATATCAAACATTCTGTAAAAAATTCAGATAAAATCAGACGCAGGCTTCGAAATAAGGTTTCCTTTGTTCTTTTAGTACGCGATTTTAAAATCAAAACATCTAATGGCAACCATATGTATAATAATGTCACCGTGGCCACTATTATTCATTTTGCTGACCGGAAAATAGAAAGACTATGTAACCAATAAAATATTGAACAAATAAAATCAACAGGAAAACCGTGTCTTCGTGATTACTTGAATCGTGTTCAACTTTCACGATGTCTACAAATAAAGAGATACATTATAAAACAACACAGTGTAATAATTTGTTGCGGCAAACATATTATGTAGTTGATGGAAAATAGGTTAGTAGGACATTGTAAAGGACAGAAACGGCATGCAATCTATACACCATGAGAAACTTCACACGATTCTAAGCCTAATGATACATACACAAAGACGTAAGCAAAAGGCGTATTTGACGGATCTAGGATCTAGTATACCAGATGGTAAGTGATCCTTATCATCTGGTATACCAGATCCGTCAAATTAGTTAAAAAACAATAAAAGCATTTGGCGGAGTCACCGCGTAACAACTATAAAAAGCTATTGTTTGAGTCATGTTATTTGTTTTTAGATTTAAAAACAACTGTAAAGGAAAACAGACGCTTACTATATTTAGGTCATCCTAGACAAAACTGGTAAAGAATTGTTTGTGAAGGAATTTGGTATAATTAACCATTGGAGCTGTTGGGTTTAATTCCTGCTAAGGAAATTAATTGTGTGACGAGTACAAGACTCAGAGCTTTAGTTCAAGATACTAGTAGCCTATAAAATATTTCCTAATTGCTTGTTCAATTAAAGTTAACAAAAAATTATTCAGGAACAAAATAAAACCATTTTAATCCCATAAAAACGATCAATTGGTTTCCGCAATTCATTTGCCAAAAATAATATTTCCGCAACACTACAAAAGATCAAGTTTTATTGTTTCTTGTTGAATAAAAGATGAACCATTTTGTGCACAGTTAAAAGTTGATTCCGAAGCTTGAGCTACAACAGCGTAGATTCGGAGTACTAATTGTGGGTCTTGTACTTTAGTACATCTAAATTTATCATCATCATCATCACCCAACCTCAGCCCAAGATCACAGAGCAATCTTTGGATCTCCAAATCCACTTTTTTCCGGTGAACTTACGCAGCCTTCCAAGTCTGTTTATCGAGTTAAGGTTATTTATTAACATACTTCGAAAAGAAGAAGGTTTTCAATTGGGCTGTGTTTTTTTTTGTATTTGCTAAACATTAAATTTGGATTGGATGATTATTTTTGATATTAATAGGGTGTAAAATATTGCAGTCGGTTTACTCGATTTTTAAACCAATCACATGTTTTATTATATTAATTTTCTCAAGAACGTAAACTAATATAACATTTTTATATATACTGCTTTACAAAACTATTATGCCAAATGTCATATCTTAGAAAACCATGTCACATCCTATGGCCTTGCGATCATAGTACAATATATGATATGATAAGATACTGAATTTATCATGCCGTGACATGCCCTAGACATACATATATAGATTTATATAATCTGTGTATGTAGACCTTGGACTTAAATCCAAGCAGTCCTAGCCGTAACAAGGCAACGATATAGAAATCGAATGATATGACTTTTATCCATTAATACCCTATTTTTATCCCTACATGGGAATGAACAACATGTCTCTTGAAACACGTTGAAGGGCTGTATCAAATAACGTATCAAGTAATCAGTCTACATTTCTTCACCGTGGAGAATCGGATAGGGTTTGATAAGCGCTAGATAATAATAATAATAATAAGCGTTACATCCCCGTCTCAACGTGATGGGCGCAACGCGATACGACACGGATTTTCTCATACTTCAGTACGAGAGGACTGCAATCGTATCACTGATGTCTATGTGCGGCAGTAACCCTTTAGCAACAGACGGGCTTTCAAATCGTACTGTCACTCTAGCAACGTAATAAAATCAAAATCTATACTAATATTATAAAGCTGCAGAGTTTGTTTGTTTGTTTGATCGCGCTAATCTCTGGAACTACTGGTCCGATTTGAATGATTCTTTCAGTGTTCTCGCGGACTTTTTTGTAGGTCTTAATTGGATCTACAAACCCGTAGTACATCATTTTGTTCTATTGTCAATAGTGACACTGAAAGAATCATTCAAATCGGACCAGTAGTTCCAGAGATTAGCGCGTTCAAACAAACAAACAATCAAACAAACAAACTCTGCAGCTTTATAATATTAGTATAGATTTAACATAAAAATGCATTAGGTTAAGCTTTATAAGTGAAAGCAAAAAGGCTCTAAATTAAATTCGCCCCTTAAAAACTAGTTTATTTCACTCTGTGCAACCTGTTGGAATGCAACCTGTTCAAACATTTGTATGAACTGTGAATAAACTTCCTAATGAAATGTTTATTTGGTAACTTCTGAGGTAGATAGTAGGTGTTTTCTGGCTGTCTGTTGCGCATTTCATCAGATCTTTTTTCGCTGTAAAAACAATCAAACCGGTATTTAATTGTTCATTTGATATCTTCTGCTTCAGTGCGAAAACACAGCCGTCTGTAAAATTGAAAATAGACTGTGGCCAGATAAATAGTTCCTGCAACGTTTTCTGTACAGATTGATTTATTAAAACTAACATAGCTGGTTCTTGTACAAGCGTGAAACAAATAAACACCCTACGCTTTGTTTTGTTGCTGAAAGTATCACAATTCTAACTTCAAAAGTAATGACCCGGTTGAATTAATAATGGAAATACTTTATTTTACACTAACACATATAAATACAAAATATTATCAAGACTTCCTTTTCTTACTCTAATACTCCGTCAATGTTAATAAGAAGCACATGTAAAGGTGCATGTGACCATTTAAGTGCTAAATAGGTGGGAGCCATTATAATTATCAAGAGAAATTCAAGAATTCACTAAGACAATGGCAACAGGAAAATGCAATTGTGTCGTATTATTTCATGCACGACAGAAAAGCGATCATGTGATTAATGTAATCACTATAACAATTCGTGATGCTAAACAGCATTGAATGATTGCAATGCAATATGTTGTTTTTCAATATTTGGGTTCATAAATTATCAATAATTATTCAAATCACAAAATGAATAGAAAACAATGTATTAATGTTCGATTAAAAGTCCATTTTCGAAAAAAGAATCTCTTGGAAAAAGTTAAAATGAAAGTACACACTGAAATAAGAAGCGTGATAAAATGTGTGTTCATATTTTGAAATGCTATAAGGTTCATTACCAATATTATAAATGAGACACGGAAAATTTACGTAATTTGAAATTTAACCGGTTGCGGCATAATTTAGATACCTACAGTTAAGCGTCATACTGGAAAAAATGTTACGTATGTGTACCTAATTTAATACTAGTTATGTATATCAACTGTGTGTGCGTGTCTGGATATTTTACCAATATCAGACAAAATAAGGATGTCACAAAACATATTCAATGACGTCATTTCATGCGAAACGATTAACAAGCCATTGTAACAATAGCAGCAGTAAGATAAATCCACGATTTTAATATAAGTTCACGAAATACGTCAGATATATTGCGTGTGCGTCGTCTTCACCTCGATGTCTAAGTATCCTTTGTGTTCTTTGTAACCATTTGGTATAAAGTTCATTTATAAGCCTCATTCATTTATACCCTTTGGATTCGTGCCAAACCATTCTTCTACAATGTCGATTAAAATTTATATGAACGAGCATTGGATGTGGACGCAAAAATATGGAGTGCCATCAAAAGAAAATATTTACATTTCATAAAAATCACGCGTCTGGCTTCAATATTTACTTATGGATGACAATTTTGGTAAAATGCCAGAACGTCTGAGAATGTTAATGACTAGGTATCGTACTGATGCACTCTGTTCGCACTGACTTTTTCAGGCTTTGACCGATGTAATTAAACTCATTGTTAACGTGAATTGCATTGTTATTTGTCAGGTCAAAATCTTTTCAGTAAGTTGATTTGTATTTAGTGTTCATGTTTACTTTGTCTCTTTCCGATATTATTTTACATGTCTTGTCTGTAGAAACTTATTTATTTAAGGATGAAGTTTTTCAAGCGGATATGGATTTCCGAATGCAAATAAAAAAAGGAAACAATGCAAGAGTTTTGGAATAATTTTATTAAAATCTAATATTGCACCTTTGGAGTAACCGTGTAGACTTACTATCAAACGATTATGACTGACTGTGAGTCTAGACAACCTTCGAAGTAATGGGTCTCGGCTATGATCCTTAACTTTGTACTATGAGCATAAAATATATTCTCGGGTCTTAAATGTACACGTGTATTATACATCTGCGTTTCTCCTTGTCACCTATGGCAAAGGGGCCACCCTTTTTTTGGGAGCATTTATTTTCCACTACCTGCGCCCCGCAGTTTCACCCACGTAGTTCCCGTTCCCGTGGGAATACGGGAATAAAATATAGCTTATATTACTTGCTGATGGTGTATCTTGTCATTGCTGAAAGAATTTTTAAAATCGGTTATGGTGTCGTCAAAGCCTAAATAAAAAACAAAGTCACTTTTGCATTTACAATATTATTAACTACGTATAATTGGTTCAATAGAAATTTTCTTCCATTCTAGTCAACAACAGCACTACTTCACCTCATTTTGTTTGGCTGGTGGGAATAAACAATTTCATTAATTAGAGCATCTGGTGACAGACCAATTACTATTATGTTTATGGGCCTTAATTGAAACACGCTCCCACAATTAGAGCCAATATACCAAACATACGTATAACTAAGCTTAGTGCATCAATATACGATTTGTGCTTATTAAAATACGATATTGATTTCAACGATTCAGTCATTTCACTTCGATTTATCGAACACTATCGACTTCGCTTGAACTTTTCTGTAGGTGTAAGACTCATGTTATAATTACTTCAATAGAATATTAAGAAGGTAATTATTGGAAAAGGGTGACATTTCTCAAAAGCACACGTATGTAGCCACTGTAAAAATAATGCACATTAGATATGTGATGACACTTTTTATCTACTACCAATTATAATGTAAACTTTGCTAATGGAATGGTATTCAACCAAAAATACAATTATATATTGCAAATATATTGATGTAATCGGAATTTAAGATTCAGATTACATTAACATATTAATAGTAATTTAATAATCAAGCTAATTTCCTCGCAATCACTTACAACATCCAAAACAATGTAGACTCTAACAAAAACTGTTAACAACAACATTTTATGCATACATCAATTAAAATTCGAAGTATTTATTTACTAGGAAGTCTAGTATACACGTGATTGACATATTGACTCAGGAATGAGTTTACGGAAGACGCCAATCTGATTCTGAACTATAAATATGGCGTTACATAATTCATACACTGAACAATTTAAGCTAACTAGTTGCCAGCATTAAGAAATCATGTTTTATAATAAGTCAATACCTAACAATTCATTGGTATGCGCTTTGTTACTGAAGCTACTTTAACATGGTAACGCAATTTAATCCCTATAATCAATAATCTCTCAATAATCACTGGCAAAGTGATGGAAAGCGACCGCAAGGACGGAACCTCGAGCATTCGACTCCAGCATGAGCGACGTTATCCGCGCAGCAGGGAACCCATCCCGATGGAGACAAATTATTCATACCAAAGTCCTTCATACAGGTGGCCCTCAGCAGTGAGGATATCGACGCATGGAGGAGAGAATCACTGATTAGTGATTATCTAAACGCTTCCGAAAGGGACGACTTAAGTTCAGTATGGAAATCTTTCCGGTTGGCTTTTAGTTTTCCACAGCGGTAGCTGAGCATTATCAGGAGAAAAACCGCAATAATAATTATAAGCCTCTTTATTTCCAAATCCAGTAGTTACAATTTTTTCTTCGCTATCTTGTTAGTGGTACATAGTTTGTGTTTCCTTAATCCTATTATTAGTAACTAATTGGTGAGATTTGGACCCCTTCTTGGGTAAAGGCCTCTCCATCTTCTCCATCTTTTAATGAGCTAATTCATTAAATATTATTATTGCGATTTTCTTTTTTTTTTTATTATGACTGGACTATACGTTGTTGACCGCAGATGGCCTTGACAACTTTACACGGGCTTTGGGTGAGAGCAGATGGCTCTCAACCGACTTAAAATCTAAATTCAAATATTGTAGCAGCAAACCAAGGGCACCACTTAGGTACGGACCTCGGCTTGGCTCACTGCTACTGATCGGGACGTTTGGACTAAGACTCGCCCAGGGCGAGCCGACAAAGAGATTCTTCGACCCCACCGGCGGGGTCGGTGCAATGGTGGATGCGTTTTTCTTGAATGCACTGAATGTGTTAAATAGATACTGCAGCACATAAACATTAGCAAAACGAATCTGGTCCTCCCCGTACCCAAATATGAGATCCCGAGTCATATTGAACCCTTCACTCTGAGACAGGGATGCGTCTTATGCGTCTGTAATTTCACTCATTTTATTAGCATTACTTAATAAGCTTTCACAGATTCATATAATATTATGACGACTTTGTAGTTTTTTGGATGTTAATAAGCAGTTATCAATTATGTATCGTATCCCTTATTTTGTCGTTTTTTTCGAATGTCCTTACTATGTCCTCACTATTTAGTTAATCATCTGGTTGGAATGTACAATTGCACAATGCATCACGACCTTCTCAGCAGTGTTTCTAGAAATTTTGTTCGATAGGTTATTATGAAAACAGGAATAGGTGTTTATTTTGAGTCTATGCCTCGTGGCACCACATAACACTAAACATCCTCTTTATGAAGTCGTTATTATCATGGCCTGTTTGAAATATTTGTTTGATATGACGCACGATCGACGGCTATTAATTTAATCCAAAAAAGCTTTCGAATATTTTTTGACTAATTAAATGTTGGATGAATTTCTAGAGCTAAAAAGCGTAATTCTCGAAATATGACTATTAATTTTCATGCGAAATATAACAGAAATGTAAATGAAGTACACTTACCGACATGCGATAGGCCCGTGAGATCGGATTCTGAAAAGAAAAAATAAAATAAAAGTGAAAACAATGTACAATGATGCGTGCACAAAAATAAGTACTATGGATATATAACATTATCCGTGTATAACAAATGAAATGAAACAGATTTAATTAGTGACAATTTTGTGAAGTAATTTATGTATCCTTCACCAGATATCGTGAAATATGGTTACACTGTGATCTTAAATGCACAATTAATAAAAACAAAGAGTATACCGAACTTTCGAAGCGAAATGAGAAAATAACTTACAAAATACGAAGCCGATGTTAAAAATATACATAAAGCCTTAAAAATTAAATATGGTAAATGTAAAGACAAAGATATCTTGCTAATATAAAAGTTAAAATAAGGCAATGAAAGGGCGGGCATATTTGACGAATCAACTAATCAAAATACACTTTTGGCAATTATCAATCAAATTAATGCTTCAGAGAGTTAAGATGTCAACCATGTCAGAGGCCATTGGACGTCTTGAACACTCCAGAGTTGGCCACTTAAACAAAAAAAGGAGAATCAATTTAATACCTAAAGCTTGCCTTTGTGATAATTGGTGATATTAACTTTTCCATAATAGTGTTCTACTGACTAACGAGATACTATTACAGTTATCATCGGAAAATCCCATAGCAAACCCCTCCAACTTACTAGGTAAAATGTCATGATAACCTACATTCTGATGTTTGTTTCCATTACAACATTATTTCCCGTTAAATGACATACATGGATAACGATTGGAATACTACAGAAAAAAATAGTTATGTGAGATTAAAAATAATTTCCATGTTGATAAAATTGCAAGATGTTTTATTATGTTGCACTTACAGATCATCAATACACAGTAAAATAAAGTTTTCTACAATATAAGTAGACAGAGATAAAAAGTGGTTCCGTGGCTCAGTTGGTAGTACCATGCCTTAGAAGCGAAGTGGTCCCGGGTTCGATTCCCGGCCGGGGCGGACTTAGTGTGTGTTTCTGTGTTTGTCCATGCCATCTGCGACACACGGAATCCTAGTGCAGAGGTATGAGTGTGTTGTTGTTTGTTGTTTAAAGTCATACACATACACACACGCACAATAAATGAGGTAAAATAATGAACTTGCTAAACCGCCGAAAACATGTAAAATATCACTGGCTCGGACGGAAATTTGTGTGGTTCAACCACGCAACAAGCCAAGAGAAAAGGTCTCAACAATCTCATTAGTTATATAATAACGATAGTTATAATAAAAAAATTGCGAATGGTTTTCCTTGTTTCAACTACCATGCATAATATATTATCGGAATAAAAGGATAACAAACTATGTTTAAAATATTTTCCACGAACTATTGGCGTCAACGTCATTGATAAGTGGAAGGAGATAAAATTGTTATTGTGATCCGTTGGGGGTATGATAAGGCCTATTAATAACTGACACACCCTTAGCCTGCTGACCGGGTTATCTCATTGATAAATACTTTCGACTTTTATATAACCTTATAGTAATAATTTCGGTTATTGCTCCCATAACTATCTTTACGGTTATTTGTAACTCTTTCTACTTAGACAGCGCTATTCTGAAGACCTAGTCTGTAAACTCAAAACAAATTTTCTGCATTGTTTACTAGAAAAAACTTCTTACCTTATCTTATCTTATCTTATTTAAGGAATTGGACATTCATCTCAAAAACACCCGTCAAATTGCATTTATCGGTTGACTTTCAAACACCAGCTTCTAATTCTTCAATGAAAGGGTGAATATTATTTGGAACCAAGTAAAAATATTTACCATAACATGGTCTAGTGAACTGTTTCGTATATTCAATGATAATGACTAAAATATGGAATTCCCCCATGCCCCTTTGTATCTGATATGCGTGTTTGTGAAATTACAAGCTCTGTTTCATCATTTATAAACAGATTATTTGCTAGATGTTGTTAGTAACAGAAATGTACCGACATATCTCGAGGTCTCAATCAGAATACCTACCATAAATATTTCTCATATTCATACTCATACTTAATGATATAAGCAATGACTATTTCAATATACAATATCTTTGTTGTTCGTCAAAACTGTTACAAAATCATGTCTTCTATGTTTTATGAACTTCTTCACAAAATTTAATTTTCGTACCAGAATTATGTACCAATAATTTCCACTAAATATTTATCATTGAACCTTCTTCGTGATTTATTAGTTTAATTGCAAGGCAGCATCCAATAGCACCAATACTAATCTCATTTTATCAATCATCACTAGGATTTGTAAGTTATTAATGTTATAATTGGCAGTATTAGTTTAATCCTAACTATCAAACGTTCCCACGATAATCCACAAGGTGGAAAGAGGTCCAAACCTTTGAGGATAAAGGCGTTAATTTATATATGTCAACCATTCAAAAATTTGTGAAAGAGAGGTTGACTTTTGTTATTATGGAACCGTTGCTACGGTAATAACACTCCAATCAGTAGTTTCATTCTACAAAACACGTTATTTCATCATTTTGTCGTACGATGTTATTCTGTTTTAATAACAGATTATCTAGCTAAATAACCCTGTTTTTGTTTTTACTGGTCTGACTAGTGCGTCAATGATAATATAAATTGGAACAACCACCCACCTTCCTGAATGAGTCTCTATGTTCTATACTCTTTTGTGTAGGTGTAACTGTACTTTAAAACTAGACTATTCTATCGAACCACCTATCAACCAAGATCAATAGGCAGGAAAAACCTTGCCGAAAGTGGCGCAAGGAAAATAGCGCTGACAAAGCATAAAAGAAGTGGGCGATGCAGGTCTTGAATTAGTTTCTGAAGTTTCTGCGCAAGGCACAACCAGGTTTTCCCCCACAACTTTCTTGATGTCATCAGGCCATCTGGTGGTCTGTCATTATGTTCCGCCCTCGCGCAGCCTCTGCGTGACTACCTTACTAAACTAGGCGATTATATTGTTGGTTCCCTTTTTAAATCCTGAATAAAATTGGGTGTTATATCGGTTATATGTAGTAGTTTGGGTTCGATTCCTTGGATGATGAGCATGAAGGAGTCTTGTATGTTTGTGTGTGTACCTGCGCTACATGGGATATTACGGGTGTAAAATGTGTAAGAGTTTAAAAAACATTTCCTGAGACAGTACACACTATGACTGGATGTGGTTAGTGTGTTCATTGAAAGTGGAAAAATTACGGTTATAAAACGGACATATTTATATCACAATTTTCCTTCCTTCTTTACATCTTGAAGCTGATTCTCTTAAACTGTTAATTAATAATTCACTAGTTGACCACAGAACGTAACTAGCTTCTAAACCGTCTTCAAAAAAATGAGCAGTTATCTTTTCGGCTGTATGTTTTTTTGTTTGTTTGCCTGTCCCGACGAAACCGCGATATCACGTCTTATTGGCCTGTACATTCACCGGCACCCGCACCCTTCCAACGGAACACGACAATACGAGTGTATCACTGCTTGTAGGATTACAAGATATGGCAGTACTGCTCTGTACGCACTTGATACAAAACAAAGTACTTACTAGCGATTACAGTTGATTAAACTTGTTATAGGGTATATTAAATAGTACCCACCTAGTTTCAGACTAGCAATTACAAGAACTAAGTCACCCATCTGACAATGTGACCAACGTCGGCGCCGATATTATGTTACAGAAACCGCATGTGTCAGCCGCCTGGGAATCGAATCTGCGATCGTTGCGCCCTGACGCAGAACCGGTATCAAATTACGTATAGGCATTTCCCGGGCTTGATAAAATACCAATGTAGGTCCATAGTCCAATAATACTCGCAAGATTGTAAAGTACCAAGCTAGGTTGATGGTTGTGTACGGAGAGTTAATTTTTTTAATGTAGAACTAAAATATTTTTTAATGTTTATTATTTTTTTGTTGATGGTATTATATATAAACAATAACTCATACCTAAATCATTTTCTGGCCGGGGCAAATTTGGTTCATAGATGTTTGTGCGGTGTATCTATGCTTATCCATACTATCTGCGACACAGATAATCCTGCAGGGGTGTTGGACTGATGAAAATGGATCTCAAATTAAATGACGTTAGATTCATATAAATATAACTTTCTTTTAACTCAATATTCAGGCAGGTATATTGAGCAACATTTTTCAATAATTATTAGTAAGTATACCATACCCACAGCATTATGATTGCCTGGTTTTATAAGTTTTAAAAACTAGGATATATTACCTATGGTAATCCAAGCAAAATCTCACCTACCACAATTAAACCATCACGAAATTACGGACACGTAATGATTTATCACCTGGCTCCTAACAACAATTATGAAGCACAAATGAATTCATCAATGAGAAGCCTAAATGAGTCAGTGGGTATAGAAAACGAGACCTTATCTCAATGGGTCAAAGTTAAGATTGAGGAAATTCATCTGCAGACACCTAATTGAATTTACATAACTTGTATGACGTCATTGTGACGTCGGGAAATCCGCGAAGGCTCCTACGGTGTTATGGTTTCCCAATACGCGGTGGGTTTGCAAAAGCCCGACCATAGCATAATATTAACATAAACACTTATTATAATATCAACAACCTTTGTTGATATTATAATATGTGGGTTTCTCTTTCTTCCCTTTGGAAATGTTAAACACATTGAGGTAAGCGACAGTGAATATTGCTCATACTCATCTGTTGCACCGTCGGAACTAAATAATATAATAAAGATAAAAAGAAAAATTAAACAAGATATTTGATTGTTGCCACTCAAAGACAAGAATGTAGATGCAAAACCGGTTACACATTTGACCAAATTATCTAGGTACAAAAATCAAGTCTAAAAAACCCAAACGAAGAATAATAAAGAAGAAATAAGGTTTAAAAGTTTTCAAATTGGTTCAGAAAGAAAATTAGCTTCAACTATAATATCTATCGCCATCTGCCAGCTAATATATAAACTAAAGTTGCTGCTGAAAAGCGACATCTTCAATATAATAAAATGTTTATAAATATTTACAACAGCGACACCTACATAAGTTACGAAATAGTTTTGAACGCCTGAGATAAGCAATGTTAAGTTCTCCACAAAAGCGTTAGATGGCGTCTTCCGTAAATTATTTATCGCCATCTAGCGTGTTTTTGTTAAACTAAGTTACTAAGCCAAACGGTTTC
Organism: Aplocera efformata; assembly: GCA_921293045.1. Classification (NCBI taxonomy): domain Eukaryota; kingdom Metazoa; phylum Arthropoda; class Insecta; order Lepidoptera; family Geometridae; genus Aplocera; species Aplocera efformata. Next base: position 3,688,740 of record OV121045.1, read on the forward strand.
TTCACTGCGCTAATAGATGGCGCTCAGAAATATATTTAGTAGCGACATCTAGTGAGGCTATACTGAACGAAGTAACACGGGGACAGTGTTTTAGCGCGTACTTATGTGTTTGCTCGCAAGATGTCACTATTATTCATAAAATAAAAAACGACCTCACTGGTCACGTAAACAATATTTTTCAAAGCATTATTGAATTACTGTCTTACCTGTGTCGTTGAGCAAGGCATTGATGTCCGTTGTCGACCCATCGGCCGACATAGCTGTAACAAACAAAATGTAGGATTAGTTTTTATGTCACTCACGTCGCACACACACAACATTAATTAATCAATGCACCAATGTAATAAATCCATCGTTTTCATCATATTTATGCCAATACATGGCAAATATTTAAGTACAAAAAAAAGTCTCATCGTCATTCGCCCGTCACTGTAAGACCAGAAAAAATGGGTCTTGCTGAAAGACTAAATCCTTGCATGAACGGCTTCCTTCCTTTGATTTAACGGAGCACTACAGTTATTTGAGGATGACTGGAAACGCAAGCGTCGCTATTTCTCTTCACGTATGGGACAGATACAGAAATATAATATCTTAAAATACCTACCTATGTCACACCGATTTCGTTGGTCAATTTTACACTTGAAGTCGTACCTGTAATTCCACCATTCCAGAATTCAGAATAAAATAGGTACCTAATAATTGTGCTAATGATTCCAAAGTCAAGCACTTTGGAATTATGATTATTGGATAAAGCACTATTGACTTCGTTTTATGAGTAGGCCGACTGTAATGGCTAAGAAACAGAGAAAATTCCTAGCGGGGAATGAATAATAAAAACAATAACATACGCTAAGAATAACATCATCATTTCTAGCAGACTTCAAAAAAGGTGCATATTTTAAATTCACCCACACCCTTCCAAACACAGCAATGCAAGCACTACCGCTTAGCGGCAGATTACCAGGTGTGGAGGCAGTAATTCTCCGAACGAACTATGCACAAGTTCTACTGCTGCTAATTATTGGTTCTAGCAGATATTTCAGATCTGCCAGAGATTGTTTACACATAAATTATATAATTCATCGGTAATGTTTCAAAGGCCTTGCCAACGAACCGTGACGCGACACGGTCGTCGATCCAACGTGACTCCTGGACTTGTCATCACCACTCCAAAGTGACGCGATATACCTAATTATTATATACTTGACTCACAGGTTAGGTGGTAGAAATTCTGCCTTTTGCGCTGTAGGTCGAAGGTTCTATTTTCGTTCATGTTCGAGGATGTGTGTGATGTATTTATGGTTGGAACAGACGTAAATTTGACAAATAAGACTATCTAAAATCATGTAATGTGCCTAAATTAGGAATAAATTAGTTTGAATTTGACGGACTTGATTTTGTGTTTTTTTTTCTTTGTGTTTTTTGTGTGGATTTCGTTACAATTGTTTTCTTTAAATATGCTATCAGTTATTTAATTTGGGGATATTATTTATAGTTTAGTATAGTTTATAGTTAAAACTGTTTGCCTTCATTTTGCGATTTATATTTTTTTAAATAAAACATATTTCTGGTAGGTATGAGCTCATATACAAAGAAAATATAATCACTACGTTACGCCTATAGACGTTTGCAATACCAAAGGCATCACTCGTGCGTTGCGAGTCGATTATTAAGTGGGACTTGCGAATTTTCGCCATCTCAGAGCATCTAAAGTGAATGGTTTTTATAATACAAATAACTAACTTTAATATTTTTGCCCAATTTTTTTTCTAGCCTAGTTTGATCTATTTCAGGGCAAACCAAATTGCTTTTCTCTTACGATTTTAATTTTTCCATGAAATTTTTATAAGATGATGAATCAAATAAAAAAACAAATTCAATAAATTCTTAATTCTTTACAGTGATTGAGGGCGGTGGTGTACCACAGAAATTAAAAACAAATCATCTTAAAATTTATAACGGAAAACTCAATATGTTATTAGTTTAAAAAATATCAATAAGATGGTGATCACAAAACGATCTGTGGTTACATTAAATTACTAGACTTAATAATGTGGTCTGTATGATACGTAGCTTACGTCTTTCTAGCATTCATTTTATGAGTCTATGTAAGACAAGTTTTTCACCGCGACTTCACCCGCGTAGAATTTAGCAATTGGTTTGCGCGGAGCCCTCATTATTTTTATTTTTTATTTTTTAATAAATGTAGCTTATTCAATTCCTTATCAGCTATCAGTAAAAGACATGTCAAAATCGGTTTAGCAGTTTTAGAGATTAGTTGGAAAAAACAGACGAACAAAAAATTTTAAAAATGTTTTTTTATAAATATTCTGTATACTATAATAATAATAAACGTTTACACACTCATATAATAACAGACACAATTTTATTTATTGTTAACATAAATAACATAAATTCTGTTTTGACAGGATAAAAAGTAGAACGTTGGAACAGAACTGTTCAATAAAAAAGAAATGAGACATTAAAAGTTGACAGACCAGTTTTTTATGTGGGTAAGTGACGGAACGAGTCGAAGGTCCTGGTGGTAAGTGGTTACCTCCGCCCACAACAATAGCAATACGAATTAGGTCTTCCCCAACCGAAGCATGATATGGTAAAGGCAAAACCCGTTGCGCTTGTCACCCGAGACGGGGATCTTACGTCTATACGTGATTTCACTTGCACCCACACCCTTCCACCGGAACACAGCAGCGAATGCTCAGCTGCTTAACGGCAGATTATAAGGTGTGGAGGCAGTACTTCGTCGGGGGAACTTTGCACAAGTTCTACTGCTACTTTTTGTTGCTCCTTTAACACCAACCATTATTATGAACGTGCGATATTTGTTTTAGAAGGATATAAGTTGTATTATTATTGTTATGGGCGGAGGTAGCCACTAAAATTTAGATTATCCGCAACTCCGTCAGAATTTTTCAAAAGATGTGGAATACTTGAAGTCATACAATAAATTTGTTCAAACAGGTCACTTTCTTCTTACAAATATGTTTTGGAGTCGTTTAAATACGGCTTCAGTTTAATTAATTTAGCTAACTTCTGATTCTTAAGCAAATAAACCTTGAACACTGACCCACGCCGTTTGCGAAGGCTGTAGGCACCTCAACTATTGTTGGTAAACATTCATGTATGTCAATACAATAATGAATTAAGTTTTAATTAAAATAAATGGCACAATAATAACGATTTTGTAATTGATTTCATTAAATATAACTAACTTTTGATTGAAATATGTACCTACCTGTTCTATGTACTCAGGTAAGGTTAAGTTTACTTTGTGACTATCTATTATACGTTTTAATAATAAACCTTGATTTTAAATCAATAAACTATGTTATTAATTAAATCATTTATTTTTAAATAAAATTAATCTGAGGTAAAGAATATACCTACATTTCTTGACGATTATACGCTCTTAAACCTTGCTCTAGGAATATCGGTGGCATGGAAAAAAAAAAGGAACACAAGACAACCATCCAAGACCTGATTATTATCTTTACGCTCATCACACAAAGTTTGCTGCCAACTAAGGTAAAAAAGTAATATAAAGGTTTGCTGGAAGAGAACTCTTATTAGGGTTAAGCTCGCCTTTGCACATTACTTATGATCCTTTTATTTTTCGTGAGTACAATAAAGAATTACAGAACTAAAATTATATTATATTGATGGACGAAAATTATGGCATACACAAATATGCCATAATTTCAGACGATACAAATGTTTACTGAGAGATTGCTCATTGCAATAAGACCTCTTTTTAATTCCGCATCTAATGAACACAATGTGACTTTTTTTTAAGTAGCTATAGCTATGTTGTGGTTTACAATACCTAAACAGTATTTGTATCGTATCATTTGTGTAGGATTCACAGAATAGTGCTTAGTTATTCGCGGAAATTAGCACTTTCATGACCCGGTCTAGGACCTAAACCGATCGGAAGTACAAAACAAAGAGGTCAATAATGATAATTTGTATTCATCATGTACCTTCATGACCGCATGAGCTAACAATGATACACCATATGAGGTCACACCATTGTTATGATTGAGGCACCTGTCAGAGGGTCACACAAGCGATTTTTAAACGTAAGTTATATCACACTGCGCCGTCAAGTCGCAACTACCCGCGATTTTTGAGTCAGTGAATATTGAGCGCTACGATTCCGCTGCGACAATGAATTCACAGAAATATCGCAGCGATAAATAATTTACATGTGGTATCACCGTAATCCCCCCGTATTTAACTGACCTCACAACTCAGTACCCTCTACGTTCTACCTTCATAACTACATCACACATAATACACATGATTCATGTGAGATCAAACAGTCGCGAAGTCGTAACTACACAGCGTTTTTGAGCATATACCACTGCCAGTGAATACTGGGCGTTGCAATTTTATTGCGACATTTTAATCTCAGAAATATCGCAGCAATTAATAAATAATTACTTATGTGACGGTGGCCAATGCCAAGAGTAGCTAGTAATGGTAGTAGCTATGCCTATGTCGTGGTTTTGATTTACAGCCAGGACAAACATTTGTGAGAAGAACATAGATGTTTGTTTTGTGTGTGGGTGTTATTATGTGTCTTAAATACCCACCCTATGGACCGATTAATTATGGACCGATTGATTAATTTAAGATATAGATAGATAAACAGTGTATAATCCGCTTGATTTGGAAATTTATAAGGGAAGCCTAGGGTCAACAGTGGACGTTTATTCTGCTCGTATGATGATACCTATTTATGTAATTAACTAGCTCCCATAGTAACCAGATTAGTTACGGGCTGGGTGACATGTCCATAAATATTTTATTTCCATTAGCCTTTAATGTTCCCACTCTCTCGATAAGTCAGAGTGAGAGTATATATTATAGATTAATGATATAATTATGTTCTTACCGCATTATTTCTGTAATGCACAATGGGCATGGCGATATCACTGCGATATCGCTTAGATATCGTTCTGTCAACGCCTGCGCTAAAAAATCGCTTCTGTGACACGGCCCTCGGATAGGCCTCGCGAACATCGTAGTGTCACGCCGGATTCGTTGGATTATTGTTCTAAGGAGCTATTGTATCGGATTAACGAACGATCTCGCGATAGATTGAAAAGATTTTGTCGGTGAGTGTACCTGCTGCTTTTGTGCTTTCCTATTTACTGGTTTGGGAAGACCCAAGTGAGTTACTTTCATGACATCATACTTCTTCTTTTTTTTTATTTAGTGAAATTTTACGTTACGGTACAAAAGAGGCATAGGGAGAGATGTAGGTTTAGGGTACATCTGTTTGTCCCAATTTGCAGCCAAGCATTGATGCACCCGTATTGCTGTGTTCTTGCATCTGTAACATCCCCGGGAAACGGGCACAACGGGGTGCGACTTAGGACTTCTATTATATTGCTGTTGTTAATGTCGAAAGTAACTTAACATCAGGTGTGCTTTCAACTCGTCCCGTCATTCAGTTGCATTAACAAAAATCTTTATACGGCTTTTAGCCTCACAGCCCAGTTGGTTGTAAGTAACTCTATCTTCCACACTGTCATTTGAAGAATGACAAGAATAAGTGTGACAAAAATAGGTGTTTACTGTGTGTGAGCATTTGATATGTACATAATATGTATGTAGTACGCTTAGTTATAGAGTTTCGTTAACCTTTACGGAACCCTAATGGTTATGGGAATGTCTTTAAAGGTAGAAAATATCGTAGATTTTTCTCATCGCATGTCAAGAAGCCTTTATAGGTAACTCATTAAAGGCAGCCGCAGGCATAGATGGCTACAATTTGTGCAAATGGGAGGCGATGGGAAAAAAATTGATTCTTGAAACTTATCATGACAGAGTACCATTAACTATTATACGATTAGTATTTCTAAACGTTTTTACGGATGCTAGAGACAGTCATGTAGAAAGAGCTCTTCTTCGTGGTTGGTATAAGTTACTGAAGGTAAACGATCAGTCCCCATTAACTAATAATTGTCATCTGGATATTCGTAAAATCTGACGTTTTTCCCTCGAATTTGGTTCATCGAGGTTTCCGTTGATTGGGATCCAGTCCAGCTGTCCCAGTCAACGGATAACATTTTTGAATACGTCGACTGGGATCGCAAATTACGTGACGTATATTATCGACCTACCCACGAACGCTTGCCTTCCACGTTGACAAACATGTAATAGCCATTAAAAAAAGAGCTAGAGCTAGCTAACTAACAAATTTTCGTTTGTTTTCAAATCTGTTCCCATCTCAGGTCAGATACGATCGGATATTTTACAAGATTTAAGAAGAGAATTATACAAGATTACAGCAATGTATAAAATATAATTTAAAATGTTACTATACGCACCCCCAAAAAAAAAAAACAAAAAAAAGGAAAGTTAATCTTTTTCTTTTCTGTGAGGAAGTATCCAATTCTTTAAACCTAATTAAAAAAATGTACTTCATAGAATATTACTTATATTCTATGAAGTACATTCTAGTATTCTAGTATTTATAGTAGAGTTAATGACAAATCCATTAAAATGAATAATTGTTAAAAGCCGTAAAATGTAATATCTCAATACAACAATAAATTGCAATACTAATTACAATGGCGAACAATAAAAATTATACAGAAGCATGACTTATCGTGCAAAAGCGAATTCAAAACAAGTTACGACCAGGAAATATCAATGTAGCTGCTATATGAAGTAATGACCATTAAAACGCCGGGCGTGTCTGTGAAAGGGTTTGGATTACATAGTAATGAGAGTGCTTGAATAACGGTACAAGTTGACGTTCATTAGCGAGATTTAATTCACAAATGTTTAGTTTCGTACTCAAAGGTAAACAAACCCTATTACTAACAATATGTACATATGTCTGTCCTAACTTTAAAGGCTGTCTCATTGAATGAATATATAAGATTAGATGCTTAGTAGCACGCGAAGAGATAGTCTCGTAAGTTTATAGAGACTTACTTGAACGAATGATAGTGTGCAACACCATGTAAAGCTAGAGATGTTCCATTTTCGTTACTTTTGGCGGAAATGTTGTTGAACGCTTTCATGGTGGCTGTGTGGCACGTACCTCACTCGCATACATTGGTTATGTTTTGTCATCATAATTGAGGACATATTTTTTTACTTTATTAAGCTTCGTCATAAGTTCTATTTTCAAAACTTTAATAGACAGGAAGTTATATTTTTGAATGTTTTTTGGTTGACGGATATCCTGACAAATAATAAAACATACAATTATTGGTGCAGATATCTCGTAATCTGCAAGAAATAAAACACTTAATTTTACGCTGACTCCAGGTAAATCGAATTCCCGTCCCAAGAGGTACACAATAACACAAATTTTTGTTCATCGCTCAAAGTCTCCCCCGGTTGGGAATCGAACGCGGGCCCCTCGCTTTGCAGGAAACGGAGATGTATTAACTTCACACAACCACCACAATACGTACAAAGTAATTAGGTGCAAAGAAACAGCCAAGAACAACAGACGTTTACAAATAAAGTTCGTAGAAATAATAACGGATGAATCTTAACTTTCCCTTCCCTTAAGATATATCGTGCACGTAATTTTTTTTTATAACGTTAACACGCTCCTACCCCGCTAGGATCCCCTGTGTCGCAGGTGGAAAAGACAAACACAGAAACAAGACAAACACCCAGGACCCGAAAACGGGACCCGCTCATCACACAACCTCTGCCCTAGCCGGGAATTAAACTCGGGATCCCTCGGGTCGAAGTCAAAGCTGATTACTAAGATGATGAGCCGTGTTTTCTAAATGAAAAACTCATTGGTTAAGATAAGATTTTACCCAGCGACGTTCAGATTAAAAGTCAGCGTCTGTACGACTCCTATTATGCTCACTATTACGATCATCATAATTTGTCCATACAAAAAGTTATTGCCAACCCATTCAATTGTTTCCGCCTTGTGAACTCGTGGTTTCATACACACTCGCACATTTTTTTCATGTTTTCATATCTGCGTAAACTGACTAACTAACATTAACTAAAACATCCGTACCAGCCTCTAATGTTCCCACTGCAGGGACACCAGCCTACTCTCAATAATTGAGAGTGAATGGGCTTTTATCTACCACGACAACAGTACCACGCTCATGACAACAGTAAAGCGACTCAGTATAAGATTTGTTGGATGTTATACTGAGTTGCATTAATCCTGCTGCGTTCATCACCCGAGACGGGGATGATACGTCTCATGCGCATGTGATTTCACCCGACACCCGCACCCTTCCACAGGAACACAGTAATGTGAGCACTAATGCTTGGCGGCCGATTCCAGGTATGGTGGCAGTACCTCTCCGGACGAACCCGGCACAAGTTCTACCGCTACTTTTGGTAGCTCCTGTAGCACCACCCAGGGGTACGTATAGGGAATCAAAGGGTAGGGGGTACACACCTACGGACGCGAGCAACTGGACCCCCCTTAAAACCCTTATATGTAACTTCTAAGTAATAAAACACTATAAGCTGTCGTTGTTAGAATAAATAAATGTTAACATATCTTGAACACTGTATTTCCTCATTGTAATAAAATGTTATGTTAGGTAAAATTTCAAGTATGTACGTGTTTTCTTCACATATTAATTGTTGTACGTAAGTTGCGTAATATTACTACTCGAGTAAATCAGCAAAGTTATTAAGTTTACTATAAAGCTTGCTTATTATTTTAATAGCTGCCAAGCAACGTATTCGTAAATTATTATGCGACAGAAATTATTGCTGTTATGATTATCAGGAAATTTTTTTCTTTTCTTGTTATGTGTGCTACTAGATATACTAGATTTAGGTAATTCAATTTTTTTTTTTATTTGTCTAAGTGACAGAACGAGCTGAGGGCCCACCTGGTAAGTGGCAACCCCCGCCCATGACAACAGTAATGTGACTCAGAATAAGATTTGGATCTTTCACTAAGTCACATTCATCCTGCTGCGTCAACATTTTTTAATTTGATTTGGTGTACATTTCAGACATCCCATAGAAAGTATTTACGCCGCTTTATTAAATCAGTTCCTTGTTCATCATTCTACTTAGTAGTCTCTAGTTAGCGTATAATCATTTTTAAAACATGTTGATGTGTACATGTTATATTCATCAAGTCTCTGGAGCTGTTATTAACTCAGACCACTTGCCAATCTGCAAAGCCCGATACAGATACCTTAGACCAATCTAGTTTTATTATGGTATGGCTATCAAGGCTAATCACAATAGCACGATATATTTCCAGGTTGAGCTTCCGGATAGTAAATAGGTATTATTGCACGGAATTTGTCTGGGTAATTACCGCCACCATGCCAACATTATGTATTCACAAACAAGCGTCATAAAATTACGAAAAAAAAAGCAAAGTTATTTATGAGTAAAGCAGCAACAATCGTAGAAATATCTTAAAAAAAGTATTCAGTGCTGATGGCCCGCGAAAAGATGACTTTTGGGGGGACCAGCTACTCGCGTCTGTAGGTGAGAACCTTGTAGTATCCCTAAACGTACCCCCTGGGAGGTGCCAAAAGATTAACTAAAAGTAGCAATAGAACTTGTGCAAATTTTGCCCAGAGAAGTACTGTCTCTACCTCTGGTATCTGCCGCCAAGCTGTGATGCACTGCAACACTATTGCTGTGTTCCAGTGGAAGGGTGGGGGCGCTGGCGAAATCACGGGTGCATGAGTCTTAACATCCCCGTCTTGAGTGACGGTTGCAATAAGATACGACTTGGGACGCAGGACCTAGGTCGCATTGCCGTTGCCGCATTTATCATCTGGTGGGCTTTGACTACAGAATTAACCGCATACCAACAGAAAGCAAAATACACAGATAACACAAATCAAGTCTATTTTAGGGAAATGTAATGGTAATGATCTGATGATCGCCTAAACAAATCGTCATAGATTATAGCTAAGAACCATCTCGATCACGTCATCTTACAAACAGTAAAAAAAAAACCGAAAAGAAGGGACTTCTTTTGGGAGCTACGATGCCACAGACACAAAAGTGCTTTTATTGCTGAACCACATGATGAAGATGTTAAAACAGCTTTAAAGAGCCGTTTCGATATGTTCTACCATGCAAGAGTCTTAAATCAATATTTTTATAGCAAAAACATAACATATTATATATTACCAATATTCAATTCAACATTGTATTTCCCACAAAAATACCAAATATAACGTTATCTATTACAAAACGTTGCACTCTCCTCTAATCTAATCGTAAAACAAGGAAATTATCTGACACACTTTCTTGATATTGGAATTCCATGTTGCAATGCAATCAATCTTATGTTGCTATCTTATGTCGGTATTGAGATTGATGCGCACATAAATATATAAACAAATAAACATCATAATATTAAATATACTCCTGCTAACCCCACACTAGAATTTAATAAATCAAATCTAATAAAATTGCAGAATAATTAAGTGTTTATAAAAGTTTATCTCGATTTTGTAAGCATTAAATTAGCTGGAAGACAGTGAATTAAGAAATTAAAGAACTCATAAGTAGATGGAGAAATCAAATTTAATATTTCATGTTCTCACTCGTTTATTTAAACATATTCTTTACCAGGAAATTATGCGTTTATTCAGACGCACTCGCCTCTTGAAGCGGTCTCTTGAAAGTGTTTTAATAGTTATTCTATGAACTTGACCACATGCAATGCTATCCAAACACATTGCATGCTAAAATATCCCCAGGCACGTGCAAGAATTCTAGTTCTGTCTGACATGAATATATTTATTTAGGTATTGTTTAAAATATTCTACCGAAATGTAAAATAACTGATGCTTTGTTGATACAAGACTGCCTCGTAGCTGACCCTGACTGAGGGAAACTTTGTGAGCAAACTTAGTTCTCGGGTCTTGGATTTTTATGATATCTGTCTTTGATATGATATCACTCTCTATACTATCGCAGCGTAGGGCTATGGGTATATATTTATGATTGTTGGTTGAATAAACACTGTATATGTCATTATAGAAAACCCGGTTGTCAGATTAAAAGTTTACTAGAAGTTTACTAAAAGTTAATGAGTACACAGTAAATGACTTTTGTATTATTATCATCGGAGAAGATTTCTGTGCTAGAAATAACTACTTGGAACTGGTCACTGACATGAGAGGAAAAATGCAAGCCCTGCAATTTTACAAATATTATTTTACGCCTACAGAAGTTCAGGTGCAATGACTATGCTACAATGTTTAATAATTATTATTATCTTGTTGTGTTGTGTATCATTAATTATATCATACTCATGAATAAAATAATTAAATATATTGACAAAAAGAGACCAGTTTGTGCAGTTTATATGGACATGACAAAAGCCATTAAACAACATCAACAACAACAACAATGACTATGTTGATCATGTCATTTTAATAGATAAACTTTTCCAGTATGGTGTAAGAGGAAAAGTTCTCAATCTCTTGAAGTCTTATCTAAATGGCAGGCATAAGCTTACCGAAATAAATAAACTATTTATAGTCACAAAGGACGAAATAAAATACATGTCCGAGGGAAAACAAATAAAATTTGGTGTCCCTCAAGGCAGCCTTCTAAGACCCTTACTGTTCCTAATATATATTAATGATTTACGTTCACATGTCGACTATCCAATGGTTCTTTTCTGACAGTACTGATATTATTAACAGTATTTTCTTAATCTTAAATTGCTAACTCTATATGTATATTTATGAGATGGTTATATTTGTCAAAAAAAATCCTGCTCTGTTTGAGAAACCCATTCACATATCAGGCTCGATAAACATCATCTGTGTCTGATGAAAAGTAACACTACTCTTTATCAAAAAAGTATTTGTGTTATGGCTCTAAAGATTTCTAAAAATACTAAAACATTTGCATGCCCAAATAATTGGCTAAACATGTTTGCATCAATTTTAACTGTACATTCATCATCTATCATCTTTCATGTTTCCATGTTTGCAAATTAATAAATTATCTGTATTCATGATTTGATTCTGGAGAATTAATAACGCTTGCCTACATGACGCTAGCTTTTCATGACAGAAAATAATCTATTAGACCTTTCTTACTCGTAATTAAAGTGACTGGTCCGAGCCATAAACAACTGGAAATTACACTTATTAACTGTTTGAGAAAATAATTAAAATATCATATAATTAAAATATTTATAATAATTAAAACTATCAGGAAATAAAACTATTATAGGCGAGGCAATGCCTAGACGTGTTTTTTTTATGCTAACATGACTTGTATCCCATTATCATTTCGCTTGTTTCAGGGGATCCACATTGCTCGCGTACATAGTTGAGAACCTTTAAAACCCCTAAACGTTACCCCCGAAGGTCCTCAAGGAGCAACCTAAAGTAGAACTTGTACGACGTTCGTTCAGGGAAGTACTGTTACCATAATTGCTTACTTCGACGTGGATACCTATTAAATGAAATGTACATATTACGATTAATTTCCTCTATTAAAATGAAATGATATAAAACTGTACTTTATTACTGCAAAACAAGGTACTATAACATAAACTAAAACTAAATTAACTAGACAAGACCTTATAAAATTTTACAGAAAATCTTATAACTAAGATGGTAATATCCGAAGGTTTTCTCACTAAGCTAAGACTGTGCCAAATAAGCCAGAATGAAAAAAATATTAATAGGATTTAATTGTACGACTGGCAGAAACTGGTTAGATTATTACTTATAAGGTAAAAACAAAAATAGTATACAGGTTACAGTATTTTTATAAAAATGACACAGATAATAATTTATTTATTGTATTATATGATGAATTAACTCGATTTGATTCAAGATGTGTTTTCTCTTTGACCAAAATGAAGTAAGCCGTTTTTTTCGTTATGCGTTTTGCTTCTGATATACCTTTAATTATTCGAGTCATTGATTAATAGACAATTCTTTATTGCGTATAAAATAGTACACACGTGAACCTAATGCTAATTTGCATTTTCTTCGAGTTAACCTTTGTGTATCATGAAGGTGGTAGTGCTTATAAAATAAGGGAAATAAATAAAAAATATAGTCTACTAGCCTTAACGACAGTCAAATAGATAGAATTATCTTTAAATTATAAGATTAAGCCTACAAACGAGGTGGGAAACCCACAACACTTACTGCATATGATATGAACATTTTAGGTCGTAAATACGCTATGTAATTTGAATAATGCAGTTGCACCTATTTAAATACCAATGATTTGGGTTCGTGATATGTTTGTAAAGGATGTTAGGTTGTTTGACTACAAAACTAGTCTCAGTGTGAAACTGTATAATGGTCCGTATATTCGGTTCTGTAAGAATGTTAATGTTTGAACACCACATAAGAAAATTAATTTGATTTATCTGTTAAAATCATAATAGGTACGTACTATTATAATTGTTTACGACCTGATATTAAATGGTTACCTCCGCCTATAATTTATATAGCCCCAATACAACTTAGTTGCTCCTTTAGCACCACCGAGGCGGTAGATTTAACGGTTCACATACGGACGCGAGCATCTGGGTCCCTTATTTTCACCTACCAAGTTTCAGGAATGTTTAAACAATAATGTGAAATCTTTCGCTTGACAAACATACACACAGAGCTTCAACTCAACATTTATAATGTTTTTTTTTTAATGTGTAACACGAAATATTTACGTTGATATTATATTATTCGTGCAGATTGTATGACAGCATTGTGGTAATATTAAGTGAAACAGACGTCACACTGACTGATATATAATAATTGCTTATGGACTGTAACGATCAATCAGCTTAGAACAATTGCATTCAGTCGTCGCTGTAGGTCTTGTTATTCAAGATTGATTTCTTACTTACAAATTCCTGAAATCGATCGTTTGTTCAATGAAGTTCCCATATTTTTTATGTTAATTGGAATATAAAAAGAAAGCTTGTTTTGATTGATTGGAACCGTGACCAGCAAGACTTTAAGTTTAAAATTTTATATTATTCTTTATTCTTAAAATAAAAAAAAACCTGTGTTTTTTATAAGTAAAAAACTAAATTGCCTATTATGGTTGATGTCATTTGCAATTTTTTTCTAGTTATTTTAAGGCAGTCGAAACATAAATATTAAATTTGTTTAATGAGCTTAAAATCTTTTTACAAGTTTAAATCTTTTTTACGCAAAACATGAAAATATCACTCAATAGTACCTATGAGAAGTCAAATGGAAAAAAACATCAAATACAGTATTTAAACTATTAATATAAAACAGCTTTACAAATTAAAATGTTAGGCATAGATCGAAAAAACTTATGAAAATTATAAAAAAATTACAGATGCCTTTGACGATGTGAAATTCATGTGAAAGTAAAATGGGGTTTACGAAGATTAGACTTGATCTGTAAAAGATTTACACCTGTAAAAGATTTACCGCATAACACAGGTGGAAGTTGTATCTTATACTTTAACTATATTGATTACGACTACGGTGTAGTCTTAATACGTGACAAATTCCAAAGCACCAGGTTCTACTTGAATTATTCATTTGGGGCAGTTCGAGACACGCAGGCTGAAGGCCAGATAGAGACCGTTGCATTCGATCGAGTGCATAGTAAGTTAAAAGACGTTGCGTAGGTACAAAGGGCCGCTGCAATGGATGTCAGATTGATAACATCGATTTCTGCGTCAACTTGTCTAGCAGGCATGTAGGAAACTAGTTAATAATAGTTTTAAAATTAAAAGACCGATATTTATCTAAATCAGAACCAGACCAACCCATTGGTTTAAATTACAGATTACGCTCATTAATGATATTTTCACACACACACACACTCCTTTGCGCTAAATACACTCGACGGATTGGGATTAGGATTAGTGTGATTTTTTTTATGTGAATGCGTAAGTGGTGGCCCTCGCCCATGACAACAGTAATGCGCGCGACTCAGTATGAGATCCAAATCTTTACTGAGTCGCATTCATCCTGCTGCGTCCATCACCCAAGACGGGGATGATACGTCTCATGCGCAAGTGATTTCACCGGCAGCCACACCCTTCCACCGGAACACAGTAATGCAACCACTACTGCTTGGCGGCAGATTGGTGGTGTTGTGAAATTCAAATATTGTTATTTATTTATAATACAATTCTTTACCAACCCTACGGCTCAATCTCCATCGACCTTCACTCAGATGCTTCAGTTGTCATGCAATTGATAAGAGATAGCGCACAGAGATAACAACACAATAGACCAACATTATTTGCCTTGAATAATGCGAGTAATTACAGAGTTTATTTGTACAGATATAATATTATAATTTAGTTAGCTGTTTCTCGCGACTTCGTCCGCGTGGATTTAACAATTTGTTTTGTGCGAAAACTTAATATTTTTTTATTTTTCTAAAACATAGTTTCAGCCGTTTCCAAGATGAACCGTAGAACAAAGACACAGTTATTATTTATTGTTTATCGATACAAGTTCCGTGTATACTTTCAAATGCATTTAGTAAAAATCTGATATTTGGACATTACAAACAGACACTTCAATTATATTTATTTTATAGATTATTATTTTTTATTTTATTTTTTGGTCCTATGTATTTTTAATTAAATTCTCAAAGTAATTGCAACTTCCCTCGACAAATTTCGAAATTATACTGTAAACAGTACACACAGACGACGGCCAAGATTATTTTTCGAGTTATTTATTATGATTTATGAGTTTTTTTCGAGTTACCGAAACATAATTTCACAACCATGATAGTTTTAAAATTTAAATCGATGACAGACTTCCATTCTTTGGCTTTACGTGTTACAAATGAATGTAAAATGTTGCATAAGGTATATCCTTATGGATATAAGGCATGACGCAGTAGTTTTAGATGTCCTATGGTACAATGGGACAGAGAATGAGTTCAATCCATCGCACTCTCGCCAAAATGCACTCGTCGTCGTTCGTGAGTGGCCATTTCAAGCCACTTGAAGGCCCCAACATGACTTATCGACTAACAATATTATGTTTAATCTGTGGACTAGGGGCACTGGTGACCTGTAATACAGGTTTTATAAACCTAGCACAAGGCTCTCACTAAACAGGTTGACTTGTTATGTTGACATTAAGATTCTGTATGTGACCTATTGTGAGAGTCAATAAAAATCTTTATTATCATTAAAGTCTGTACCGACATGTACCCTCTAAAGCAGAGAAGGCTTTTACGGTCACCTAAGCTTAAGTACCTAAGTAATCTGCACCATTAGTGAGCATCCCATGAAACATCTATAGACTGGAAAAATTGTTCCGAAGCCAATGGTTGGAAGTATATTCTCCATCAGGGCACCATCGCCAATCAGCCCTTAAGTCTTTCAATATAATCCAAGGAAGCAAGATGACAATTAGCTATGCAATCTTTAAATGGGAGCAGTTGTACACACAAACGGATTTACGTTTGACACAATGCTAGTCATGTTTTAGATGGAATTTGAATCAACCATTATATAAATAATACTAGCGGATACGCAGCGTGTGCTACTACGCTAAAAAAAATAGAAATTTAGTGCTTAACGCTTTGTTTTAGTGGTCTAAAACCATTTTCTCATTATTGTTTTTCTAATGAAACCGGTTTGGGGCACATCGGTAGGATGGTTTCAAAGTCTAGAACGGACGTAGAAACAACTTTTGTGTTTTATATTTTAGGATAAACTGAAATTTCGACATCAATCTTTTTGAACTTGGCCGTATTTGGGTGACAATACTACAATATGCGCTTTACTTATTTATACACATATAATATCCACTATAATTTAAATTATTGTTTGACTCTGCACTATGAACTTAAGATTTATTGGTTTTACCGTCTCGTCACGTGCTCATCGGAATTGTACTTTAAACTTTGATCCTGGTATCACAATTTCAAAGTTCAAACTGTGCGTCAATCACGAAAGTCAAAGTCCAAAATGTTCATTACTTAATACTAAAAAAAGACCTCACAAAACCTGTTTTTTTTTTTAGTTATGAACCTGGTTTTTATTTAAATAGCATCAATTCTATTAGCGTCGCCTTTTTTGTGCTAGCTTTATCACGATTGAACTTTGTGATGAGGATAATTAAAAAAATCTTCGTACCTTATTCTATAGTCAATATAGTTCTGATAATTGGTTTCTATGGCACATTCTTAGCAATTATGATGAGTTGAACCGTGAAAATTTACTGTAATTTGACATATATGTGAGGGTCTAGTGGCTCGCGTCCGTAAGAGTACCTTTAGATTTCCTACACGCACACCCTGGGTGGGTTAGAAGCAACTAAACTACTAGGTAAAACTTGTGCCAAGTTCGTCCAGAGAAGTAAAACCTGGTAATCTACCGCCAAGCAGTGGTGCACTCGCATTGCTGTGTTTCGGTGGATGAGTGTGGGTGGGTGACAATGAAATCACAGGCGCATGAAACGTTACACTGACATCTGAATGATGTTTGCAACGAGATGCGACTTGAGTCTTCTAATACTAAGAAGGCGAGTATCTAAGTTGTATTACAATTAGCATCAGTGGGGCCTACAACTCGTCTCTTGTTTATAAAAAAATGAATATAAGCACACGAATAGTTCTAGTAAATTTTGATATGTCTAAACGATATTTAACATCTAAAGAAATTTATAAGTTTGAGTTTGAACATTCATGACAGCCAATGTTACCCATTATACTAGGGTTCTCTGCTAAAGTTCAAAGTTCTAACTCCACTCGTACCACTGCGCAAATAATATTATAACTAAATAGATATTACATGTAGGTATATTTTTTCTTTTACATTTAAGCGGTAGAATAATGTCATATGAAACACTAATTGTATATTTCTGCTACCTTAATTGTGTAATTAAACGATTAATGTAGACTTTTGTGTCATTTTGGGGTTAATATTTGTGTGGGAAGTTTAGTTGTGTCAGTATTGCTAAAAATTTTACGATTTCCAAGAACTAAATTATCCTATGTTCGTTTCTATGAAATCTTTAATTAACTATGTAACTACTATAAACCAGCCAAGTGCGATTTGAGAGCATAGCGGCCCAGGGGCATATACGCAGACTTTAATTTCATTCGCTGGTTAAAAACCAGACGAGTACTGATAAGTTTTTTAATAAAAGCTCAATACCATGTTTTGAAAACAGTGAAGGGAAATTTTGAGAGAACTGGATTACTCTTATTTGTTGAGAGTAGCCATGTTTAAGCAATATCAAGGATATTGGGACAAGCACAAAAAGGATTCCTTGTCACTAATTGTATTTTTATGATATCTATCACAATAGCACATAGGTATTCAGTGATATTTTCGACTATTACGTTTAAAATATATAAAGTAGTTAATAGAAGCTTTCTTTTACCTTTGGGTAAAGAACTGTAAATACGCGTGTGGGTGCCGGTGAAATCACATTACTACATTACATTTCATCATTAGAATTAAGTTCTTAAGGTTTTAAAGATAGAATGCCGTTGTTTTAATAGTGGAGTCTTTATAGACATGAAAAAAAGCCACCTGCGCCGAAGTTTAAATACATATATTTAAGCATTGTAGAGAAAACCACCATAGAGGGTTGTAAATAATTGAAGGGCTGAGTCACCCTTCCAGACGTAAGGGAAACTTCAATAGGGAAATACTTCGTCGCTATATATAAATACCAATGTATAGCTGTGTATAAGTAATTTGAACCGCTCGTGGCGATCTTACCTTCATGTTCTTTTAAGCTCATATAAGTTCAGCGTTTTACTGAAAGACAGATATTTCAGCATCTATGAAAATGAGTTTGGGAACAGTTTTCATATCCCATTAAATAAACGCTTACACAAACACATCTGCACCAGGATTCTCTGTGTCGCAGGTGGCATGATTGTGTGTCCACACAATCACAACACATACATCTAAGGCCCGAGAATAACTTCATTGTAACATTAGTTCATCACGTAAATATTTGAAGGGCTTCGAAAGCAAGTAATTTATTCGAGGAGATTTTTTTGCACAAATACATAAATAGCTAAAACAGTTTTTAGTTTTGCATCAAGGTTTCTGAGAAAGCAAAATATATTGGTCACGTTGTTTTTTGCCATATGTGGATATTTGTAATAACAGTTTATACACCAAATATTTGGCCAAATACAGCGATACTGTTTCACAAATACGCTAGGCCAAGTGAAGTATGCGAGAAATTGGCGCATGTTATTCCATCTTAAATGCCGAAGCATACAATTCGTTTTTGTGTCTTCTCATACCGTAAGTTGAATCAATTAATGTTTACTGAAATAACAAGTTTAAAGAACCACAATTAGTGTGTTTGTTTGCAATATGTGTTTAGACACCAAATATTTGGTCAAATACAGCGATACTCTTTCAAAAATACGATAAGCCAAGTAAAATGACATTATAGATTCGCACATAGTATTTCATCTTTATTAACGAAGCTTGCAATTCGTGTTGTGTTTTTTTATATTAAAAGTGGGATCCATGAATGTATTTCTTAGATAACAAGTTCAAAGAACCTTAAGCAGGTCTAATCGATTAGTTAAATACCTCTTTATGTTTTGCTAATTAATCATTGCTTGAAAACACGAAGCCTTAGTTGTGAACAATGAACCTAGTAATTAAAACAATATACACCATGCTTCAAGTTTTATGAAGCGAGCAACGAACTTTTCTAACTGACCTGAAATAAAAGTTTAGTTTATACTTTTTTGGATACGAAACCCTTAAAAGGTATTTATTTCGTATATATTTTTGTAACGCGATATCTTTGCTCCTTGTAAATAATATATTAGCATAACAAAAAAGTTATCATAAAAATCAAATCCCACCTCTAGCGGTAAGATTTCCTGCGTTAACAAGAGCTGTTTCGGTTGTTTTCATATATGTGTATATATATACCAATTAGTAATATCAACATATGCTAAACAAAGACGACACCGCTATCAAACGAGCGACCTTTTCACCTTGGCAAGCTTTTTGCTAAATTGGGCGCTTGCCTGGCATTGACACCGCCCTCTGCCGATCTAGATTATAATTAATGATAGGTTATGGTTTAACTTAGACTTCTGCTTTTACATAGAATTAATTACTCTGCAATATTTATGAGTTCGTACCCTAAATATTGGATCGTATAAAGGATATATCTATCTAACCTTTAAACGGCTGTATTATTTTGAAAATAAGCCGTTGTGAGCTTATATTTTAACAATTATACCAACCAGAGCCAAGAATAATAAACTTTTTGATCAATTTTAGATCAAGAATTTTCTTCATGTTGGTAGTTCTATAGATATATAAATACTAGCTTCAAACTCTATAGATCAACGTAAAGTACCAATTACTAGAATTGTTTCTAGGAAAATGGAGTCGTGATTTTCAACCGGTAAACAAAGTTTCCGTCTTACCATTCGTTGCATATTATTAAACAAATAAATAAACTGTAGAACATAATTATAAACATTGTTTGGTTGATTTATTTTCAAGGTCAAATTCCCATTGAACTGGCTTAATTATTTACTTAGGTCTTCTTTTTTTACCAACTCATTTACTATGAAAATTTTAAAAGATGTATTATTGTATTTGATCTATTGTTTTTATCTATTACATTTTGATATTTATCAAAACGCTTAAAAGTGTTTCGATGTAAAATTTTATGAAAGTGAAAACTTATTTAAATATCTGTTTTTTATGAAGTTGCTATCATAGAGAAAATAACAGATTTCCTATTTCTAGTTATCTGATATAATTTCAGATAAAACAAGATATTAATTCATGTTTTCTTTATGGCCGCTCCAGAAGAGTATACAATTTTTTTCTGTGAATGAGATGAGGAACTTGAAAAAAATGGCGTTGTCAAAAACGGTCCACAGCTTAGGTACGTCTACTTACACAAAATAAAGCTACGATTCCCAATTGTCTTACCTGAAATAGAATATAAAAAGAATATTAATATTTTCTCAGTGATTACCTAAAACTAAAATTAAAGGAGATTGATACATTGATTTCGATAGAAGGAAGATACGGCGTATAAGTGTAGTAAAACAGTATTCAATAATTCATAATATCATAAATAAGGCATTGCAAAATATAAATTGAATGGAAAATGAAAACTCAAAATTAGCTATATATTTTTAAGTCTTTTAAAAGACAAGGGTGGAAAATATTTTTATTTATTTTATTATTTAAATTCTTTTTACCAGCGATAAAAATATATTGTTAAAATAAAGAATTTGTAAAACTATGAGACAAACTGAACACGATAATGACAAAAACAATCCCCAACAACGTGAAAAGTCCAAATTGTGGTCTAAGGACGGTCATTGTCCGAACGCCCAAACATTTTTTCGAGTCTAACCATCCTACAATCATTATATATAATGGCTCATTTCCTTTGGTATGCCTGTTGTATGAACGGTATGTGACATTGATTCTTAACAAGATACTTCTGTTTGAGTTTTGAAAATATTTCAGTGAAAAATCGGATTTTTTATAATAATAATAATAAGAACCAGGTTGACGACAGTCTTTACTATTCTACAAAAAATACGGAATTTGCTGAAGCCAATCTAATATTATATGGTTGCCTCCGCCTATAAATAAACACCCAGAACAAATATTAATGTTCGTCACACAAATGCTTGTCCTAGGTGGGAATCGAACTTACGAACTACAGCGCAGAAGGCAGAGCTACAACCAACTGAGCTATGAGGCCAATTAAAACAGGCCATAACAACAGTAATACGACTGAGGTCCTCCCCGATCGAAGTATAAGAAGAAGCTATGCTTAGTTTGAAGTCCATAAAGATTTGTAAATATGATTAGTATTCCGATATTTTATTATCGTAGCCATTTTTAAATTGTTGAAGAACTAGATAAACAGTACTCCGTATGACGTTACTGACTCATACATACATAAAGCGAAATTCCCGAATTTAACTTTACGCATAAGTCAAAGTCAAAGTAAAATATCTTATTATATTAATTTAATCGATGAACTCTTGTATATGCGTTTATTTATTTCGCGTATCTCGAAAACGGTTCTAATGATTTGAATGAAATTTTGTCTTTAGATAAGATTTTGCTGTTTAAGTTTACCTGTATAATTGTATTTATAGCAAAAACATTTTTTTTTACAATAAAATACAAGCACATTAGGTGAGTAGGTACGCTCTCAAGGTATATGAAGATACATTCGTTTAACTCACCTGTGGCCGAAACGGTTGGATTGACATGACAGATCTTAAAAGGCGATACAACTTTGAAACGACACGGTTTTTGTTTAAGCTAATTCAGTCGTCATTATGTTACTTCCGCACCATTATTAAAGCCAAGCGTTTGGTTGTCACACAAAAGCCTAATTTGGATATGTCATGCCTCCGAATATACTACAAATACATTTCGTCCACGCCTTTCTACATGCCAAATGCCCAGTCCAAACTTACTTATTCCAGTTGCTCGCGTCCGTAGGTGTGTACCCTTTGATTCCCTACACGTACCCCCTGGGTGGTGCTAAAGGAGCAATCAAAAGTTGCAGTAGAACTTGTGCCAACTTCTTCCGGAGAGGAACTGCCACCACATCTGGAATCTACCGCCAAGCAGTAGTACTCGCATTACTGTGTTCCGGTGGAAGGGTGTGGCTGCCGGTGAAATCACATGCGCATGAGACGTATCATCCCCGTCTCGGGTGATGGACGCAGCAGGATGAATGCGACTCAGTAAAGATTTGGATCTAATTCTGAGTCGCACGCATTACTGTTGTCATGAGCGAGGGTCACCATTTACCATCAGGTGGGCCCTAAGCTCGTGCCGTCACTCAATCACATAAAAATAAAATTAAAAAAAAATCTTGTGAAGATTCGGCCAGAATTAGTATCATATAGGCGATTGATTTCGATAAATACCTTACGATATTTTGCCTAGAAACGAACCAAAGTATTGGGTGTGTGAATATGACTCCGCCCTTTCTCAACAGATGTCGTTTTTAGTATTGTTTACGTGTACTAATAAATGACCATACTTGTATTCGATAGTACTGAATGTCAGCTATCTAACGCATTTTATGATATTTGGTTGAAGTGTAAGCAACAATTGTTTTCACCTTTTCGAAAATGTCGGTTTTTATTCCAAATAAACGTCATTTGCGGGAAGTGTTATTACATTATTTTATTGCGAAGAAAACTGCAGCGGAAACTTATCGTTTGCTTGTGGAGATTTATGGTGAGCATGCTCCGTCTAATACAACTTGCAAGGAATGGTTTCGACGATTTCAAAATAACGATTTTAGTACTGAGGATAAAGAACATGGAAAACCACCAAAAAAATTTGAAGATGCTGAATTGGAAGCATTATTGGCGGAAGATTCTTGCCAAACTCAATCAGAATTAGCTGCAGCATTAAATGTTGATCGTTCAACTGTTGCAAAGCGTTTACAAATGATGGGAATGATTCAAAAAGCCGGTGACTGGGTTCCACATGATTTAAAAGAAAGAGACATGGAACGTCGGAAAACCATTTGTGAAATGCTGCTTCAAAGACAGCAAAGAAAAGGATTTTTGCATCGGATAGTCACAGGAGACGAAAAATGGATACACTACGAAAATCCTAAACGCAAAAAAGCTTGGGTGAAACCAGGCGAACCAGGCCCATCACAGCCAAAAATAAATATTCACTGTGCCAAGGTCATGCTCTGTATTTGGTGGGATCAGAAAGGTATTGTATATTATGAGTTGCTCAAACCCTCTGAAACTATTAATGGAGAAGTTTACCGACGACAACTAATGCGTTTGAAGCGAGCCATAGAAGAAAAACGACCAGAATGGGTGAATAGACATAACAAATTAGTTCTTCAGCATGACAATGCCAAACCGCATACCGCAGAAGTCGTAAAAAGATATTTAGAGGGACAGGACTGGGAAGTGTTACCCCACCCGCCATATTCACCAGACATAGCTCCTTCGGATTACCACCTATTCCGGACGATGCAGACAGACCTTACTGGAGAAAAGTTTACTTCATGTGAAAGTATCAAAATTTGGATTGACAACTGGATAAGCTCAAAAGACCAGGACTTCTTCCAGCAAGGAATACGAAAACTACCTGAACGATGGGCGAAGGTTGTAGCTGCAGATGGAGCATACTTTCAATAATTTTTTTTTTAATTTTGTAAGCGAACAAATGTGTTTTATTTTGACAAAAAGGGGCGGAGTCATATTCACACACCTATTATTCCTTTAGCTTTGACATTGACCTTACGTGCGACGAATAAATAATACTAAATAATGTACTACAATGCTTAACGATTAATCTTACGCCTCCCGTTATGGACATTAATTAATAGGAAGGTAACAAAAAAAACATTGATTGAGAGGACAATTTGTAAACTATGTCACAGCTAGCGTTATGTTTTTCCAATATATTTTATACGACAAATGTGGCTAGAAGCTCTGAAACCCCAACCTAATGTTAAGTGGTTACCTCTACAATAAAACTTAGGCCCTCCTTAGGTGAAAAAACGTATTAAGTCGTATCTCTGCGCCTGTCATCCAAGTTGGGAACGTAACGTCTCTTACGCTTGAAATTTAAACACACGTTTCCATCAGAACAGCAATACAAGTGCACGACTGCTTGGCGGTTGATTACCAGGTGTAGAAATAATATGCGAAACAGATAAGCACCTCAGCATATTCTAGAATAAGTATTATATTTGAATTGTCGATAAAAATATACTTGCCGTATATTTGGAACTATTGTTATAATAACAATATTAATTTAGGTAATGGAACATAACGTTCGTAAAGTCAGCATTTATACATTTTAATATTCTAATACAATTTGATACGCCATTTATTTTCAGAAACGTTCATTGAAAAGCAATTAGAGTCAAATCTTTCATTGTTTCCGGTGTTGACAATGTCATGTGTGTCACGCGAGAGACATATTAAAGTAATATGTATAAACATTCATGGACATTTCACACAGCGCCATTTAGCCCCAAGCATAGCTTGTATGGGAACTAGATAACTGATAGAATACTTATACAGTATTTTTTTATAAATACATACATAATAACAGAACAAACATTCATGTTCATCACACAAATGTTTGTCCAAACTGGAAATCGAACCAACTATAATACATTGCGGAAGGCAAAGCTACTATCAACAGACCTGTGGCTAGTCATTTAACAAGAGATTGATTTAAAAATCTATAAAACCGACTTGTATGCTTCGAAATTTTGCTGAAATTTATTCCGTTACAGTTATATGGGACCTACGCTGAGGTACCTATATATTAAATAATAATGAATCATTGGAACCGGTCAGCACTTGGTGAAGATATCCACCTGTAGCTCGTATCAATAAGCCAAAGGGTGGCCTGAAGGGTGGTCTTAGTCCATATCTTAAAACCTACTGAACCGATTTCGATGAAACTAAACTATTTCCTTAGTTGAAGTCAATGTGATCCAATAAAAAGACACAACCACCCAATTAATAGTTCTGTAGAAATGCTTGCAAACATACATAAATGATCTTAATAAATTTTGTATATTTGTTTAAAGTGCCAATAATAATATATAAATATACGTTTCGAATTGATACCTACCTTTTTTGAAGTCGGTTACAAATGTATATTATATTGCCAAACATCAAACAATCATAATATTCCGTTTATAGCGTAGTAAAACAGATGACTGCTATCATTGAGGTGGGAAGAGGTTCATTTGACTCAATTCGTTTTACGACCTTCACGTGCATGTGCAGTGTAGGTACATACAGTCATGGAAAAATAACACATATTTATATATTATTAGTACAACTACATACAATGTAGACAAATAGTGGTGAGAAACCTTTAGTATCTCTACATCCCTATACCGATAGGCACCGCGTTGGCAACACCTCGAACTAATCATTCACATAAAAAAAAATACGATCCCATTAGGTGATACCAAAGGAGTAACTAAAAGTAGAACTTGTGCCAAGTTGGTTCGTCCATGTACTTTCCGTACAAGCCTCTAATGTTCCCACTGCGGGGACACCGGTCTCGATAATTATTGAGAGTGAATGGGCTTTGATCTACCGCGGGCCCCAATCCAGATTGGTAGATGTCATATGTCTTCGAATTTTCGTTATAAGACATGCCGGGTTCCTCACGGTGTTTTTCTTCGCCGTTTCGGGAACAAGGTATTGCGCACATCAATTTTTCAAGTGAAATGTCCATTATTTCACGATTGGGCTTGAACCGCCGACCTTCAGATTGGAAGTCAGCGTCTGTGCCCCTGGGTTACAACGCTCTCGAAGTTCGTTTAGTATAGAATAATTGTATTTTGTCAACAGATAACTACCATTTTCCTGGTATTAATGTTTGATATTTAACTCGATCCGTTTCGTAATAATTACTCAAAAAGTCAACATAAAGCACCATTGTAACTTAAAATTGTCAAGTAACATTTTTTTTGTCGTGCATCTGTCTTGTTATCGGAAAGAAGAAGTTCTATCTCACTTAAAAACCAGTAAAAGTAAAGATTGGTGGGATTCGCTTAGAATATTAAGTCAAATCTTCCTAACAAAATGGAGGATTGTTAGGATTTACGATTTATTATATGTTTTTGAAATCTGAGCCAGGTTCAGAGCACATTCCAGTATCAGCTCAGGTCATATTTTCCTGCTGAACAGAACCCGCGATCTTTAAATAGGCTGAAGTGGATCTCAAGTTGATTCCGAAATAATGTACACTTTTTTGCTCCATGCTCCAAATAAGGACCATAATTAATGGTCTCATATCACACGAGTACCTACGCTATGCAAATTTGATTGCAGTAAAAAACATCAAGCTAAAAATATTAGTTTCTGCCATGCTCGATCAACCTTTGCTAGTTTTTTATAATACTTTGGCAGAATATTGTCATCTATTGTATATTCTCTCTACTACTAATATTATAATTGAGAATGTGAGTTCGTTTGTTTGTTACGCTTTCATGCCTTAACTGCTCAACCAATGATTATGACATTTTGTTCACACGTTATCGGGGGTACAGAAAACTTACCTTAGAAATAAATTATTTACAAAATCTCATAAATGCGAAAGAAGCCGCGAGCAAAAGCTAATATACAATATACCCACAAAATATGTAAATGAAAACGGCACAACCGATTTGGCTGATATTATTTTGTTAGTTTCACAAATGACAAATCAAAGATATTACGAAAAAATATTTGCGTAAATCCATAACTTCTCATTAGTAAATTACACCCATGTGAAGTCGAAGAAAATCGCTAGTTTAGCATAAAAAGAAATGATATCATCCAAATTTTGTATACTGTCTTCTACTTATTGTTTAGCTCTGTATTTTGAAAGTTTCATGAAAAAGATGTATTTCATACTAAAAATTTTTTTTAAGCGAAACACCTATTCGTATTTAAAACACAATTCGTGTGGAATTTGAACTAAAAATATAATAAATAGAGATTAAAAAAAACATGATACAACTTAATTTGACATTGTTGATGTCTTGAAAAATAATAATGACAAGCCAAATTTCTTCTCAAGATTCATAGCACATTGTATTGCAAACTATAATCATAAAGGGCATAAACTCTTAGAACCACTCGTATTATTGATGAGTTCCATTCTTTGCATCACGTGTTCGTTGAATGTCAATAATGCATCTTCGTAGATTAGAATTTGTAATTGACCTATTTGTCTTGCACCTATAAATTATATTTGTTTTTATAGGTATTTTCCCTGTGTCCATATTAATACCAAATACGTACATGCATGTATTTTGACTACTATTATTTTGGCTGGCTTCATAGCTCAGTTGGTAATTGCCGTGCTTTTTGCGTTGGAGGTCGTAGGTTCGATTCTCACCCAGAATGTTTCTATAGAACATGCTGTTTGGGGCTAGATTTCGCTGTGTGAAAGGTCCATGAAAACATTAAAAACAAATATCAGTTATTCTTAGTAAAACAAAAAGTGGCTTTGTAGGTTATTTTTTAGTCCCTTGATGAAAAATGACGTTATACATACAATACATCCATAAATTCTGAATTTTTTGCACTTCTATACATGTTTTACATTCTATACTAGTAGGACCGCGAAAAAATGTGACTATAATTATTAAAATAATGTTTACTTAATTATCAGATACTTATATACCGAAGTCCATAATTTAATTACTAGATAATCTCCCTGGATTAGCGTTCACACTAATATGATAGTGTGAAAAAAATATTCATTTTATTAGGTTTCGTTTTCTAGTTCTATAAAATCATAATCTAATTGAACACCTTCAGTAATGAATGAAATTTTTGGTCACATATTTTTAAGGTAAATTTTAACTCCGTTGTCGTTTTTGAGTTAGAACCTCTAACTTGTTGGAGTAAATTAACAGCTCCTGTGTCATTATCGGCCAGATTTGTAGCCTCCGAAGATTTGAGGAGACGAGTTCGTTTTTTGCTCGCAAAAATGCGGTTTGACAACGGGCAGGTTTTGGTTTCGGACGTTGAAAAGGCGACTATAAATGATTATTGGCTACTTGAGCGCGTTCATTCTTTATAATCAACCTTTCGATTTGCTTTTTGGACTGTACCTAAGGCACATGGAATACGTGCTTTTAATGTGAATGATGGGACACTGGCCATCTCTCCACAAGTGAAATAGAACAGGATTTAATCTACCACGCAAACCCAATCTAGAACACCATTTCTAGAACATTCCATTTTCTCATGATGTTTTCCTTTTTCGATATTTGAGCGTAGTATTGCGCGTATAATTTTAAAGTTTAAAACTTATTGGTGCATCGAATTTGAACTTCGTATAAATAGTCCTCATCTGTAGTATTGGCTACATGCTCTACGTCATAATGCTTTTTGCCCAATCCGTACATAATGTTCATAAATGTTCTACAATTGAGGAAGAAAAGACCTTAGTTCGGACCACCCGAAGGATTACAATCAAACTTGAGGTCAAGGTCATATTGTTATAGCAGATATACTTACCTCTAATTTAATATGGTTAATTATTAAATTAGTGGTACGAGAACCCTATTGCGAATCTGGATTCTTGGCCTTTTTTGCTGTTAGGGTTAATGCATTGTTGAGATCACAGCTCTGAATACAGAAAATAAATTATTAAGACTTATATCGAGGGAGACTTAGTGGCCTTATTCAGAGATATAAAGGTTTCTCACAAATTAAATTGATCAAAATAAGTTAAAAGGACATCATCATTTAGATTTTTATTTACTAATCAAATATTGATTAGTAAATAAAAATCTAAAACACAATGTATCATATACATACATATTTTAAATGAATATCCCCAGAAAATTATAACGTTTATAAATATTACGTTTGAGAAACATTTGAGAGAGAGAGCGTGGTGGCCCAGGGGCATAGTCGCCAACTTTCAATCTGAAGGTTGCTGGTTCAAACCCACACATGCACCAACGAGTTTTTTCACTTGAAAAAATTTATGTGCGTAATACCACGTTCTCAAAACGGTGACGGTAAACATCGTGAGAAAACCGGCATGTCTTACAACCAAAAATTCGAAGCCATGTGAATCTACCAATCCGGATTGGGCTCCCGTGGTAGATCAGAGCCCATTCACTCTCAATTATCGAGAATATGCCGGTGTCCCTGCAGTGGGAACATTAGAGGCTGGTACGGTACGTTTGAGAAACACAACGTAAATATTTTTCATCGTTTTACTGGCAACATTGACATAATGGTGATGGTACCTGCTGCTTATGACGTCAGCACTCGATTTATTGGCAAATAATAACATCTTAAATATTTCCATCCGTTCTTTGTTAGATCTTCAGGCAAGCGGCCAAAATGCATTGATATGTATCGAACGTTTTTGTTAACGCTTTTTTCATTGTTCTACGTTGGGCAACTTGACGTCAAACTCCATAATTTATGATAACGAACATATTTTTGTGCGATTGTATTCAGCTTTCTTACATATTGTACAAGTTAATTATTAATATCGTCATGTTCCTTTTCAGTTATTTTACACAAATCAGTCAGTTTGTAGATAAGTATAGAAAATGAAAAAAATTATATACAGTACGGTAATTATATTCAATTTATAATAATGTTTCTTGATTAAAACAGTAAAATTTCCGATTCGTCGTGTTCAAGCATAATGTTTGGTATAGTCATTGAGAGAGTGACGGAAAAAATGTCCTCCTGCCGCTCTCTTCTCTCGTCTAAACCAGGCGAAATATTATACATTTTCAGACCACTTAGATGATATTGTCAAATACTTGAATATTAATGATTTAAAATCAGTTCCTGCAAATAAAGTACAACAATTTCCTCAATATTAAATTTCTCTCTTTGGTTAGGTCATCATATCCTTGACTCGTTTGGATTTGCCCTCCGGCCCGATCAACAACCTGCGCCATTAATATCTATCGAGGGCAAAGGAAGCAGAGGAAGTATGTGACCACAAAGTAAATAGGTACAGAGGGTCAACCGTGTACGAGTGCGTATCTAAACTTCGAAACACACGCACCTAAAGAACGATGGAACGAAAAATCGTATTTACGTTGAATTATTAGTTGATGTATTATTTCTGCTATCAATGATACCACCAATGGATATATTCATGAATATTTGCACAGTGCCAGCTAGCCCTAAACTAAGCATAGTTTGTACCATAAGAACCAGGTTAGTGATAAAATACTTTTTGTACTTTTTTCGTACAAACGTATGTATTATATTATCATTATCACAGTCATATCTATGTTAGACACACTAATGATTTTTCCTGAGTGGAAATCGAGTGCTGTGAGTTTATTCAAATGAAAAGAAGTGCAATGATAGAATACTTCTTTGACTAAAATGTGAAAGAATAAAAATGCAATTTATAATACTATTATTACTATTATACTATATTATTTACGGAACTATTTACAATGCGCGAATATGACGCACGCTCACATAGACATGCACTCGTACGTACGAGGATGTCGAGATCGATTCACTAAATCTGATACCTTGCTTAAGTGCGTGTTTATGCGTGTGCCTTCTTACAGTAGTATTCCCTCTGTACATACTTACTTTGTGATGTGACTCAAACATCTACTTTTTCCTCTAAAGCGTTGTGTAATACGGAAACGCCTTGACAGTAACGCCAAGCAACGAAAACAATAATATAAACAATTGTATGGAAATGGAAGTGAAGTTTGACAGTTTTTCTACATGACCTCTGACATTTGTTAAATAATATGGGACATTTTTTTGGTTTGTCCATGATGTTGAAATTGACGACGGCTGCTTGTATTGCGCAGACAGAGGTGGAGAGGCGAGCCAGATTCCTGTTCGAAAGACTCCAAATAGCCCAAAATATTCAAATTTGGAAGGCGGGAAGGAAGTCCTTTGCTATGCGTCTTAGGTCTTTTCATATTTCGTTAGGGGAGTATATAATAATCCCCCCCGCGGGTTCCCGCCTTGTCGGGGCGGGGGGGCTTAGTAACCGTGGTTGGGCTGCCCACGGTGAAGCCAAGAGGAACCCGGGAGGGGCTGCTCCTTTAGGCTTTGCCTCCAAGCCGACTAGGAGCGGCCACAGTAGGTGGCGGTGCCTTATGGGGGGCACCGCAACTGAGGCGGGCTGCGGTGTCGTATGGGCGGCACCGCAGCTGAGGGTTAGTGGCCGCGGCGGTAGGAGTGCCGGTATAGCGGTGCGCCGCTCTCCCTACCTTCCGCGGCCACGGCGGGGTCGCCACCGTTTGATGGCGGACGCGGTGGGGCCGCAGGGGAAGAGGAGTGTTGGTATTGAGAGGCGCCACTCTCCCTATCCTCTGCGGCCGTAGTGGCAGGCGACGGGGCCACATATCTGACCCGTCGCATGGGGACCTAGGGCGTCTGACACGGGGTAGTCTGACGTCCTATCGCTGGCATGGTCCCCGAGGTGGTTGCGACGCGCCTCGTGTCCTGGCGTGTCGTGGCGAGGGAGGATGGTGGCATTGCCATCCCAAGGAGGGTCCGGAAACGGGCAGCTGCGGCGGGATCGCGGATGTGTGTATAAACGTTCCCGTGTTCCCGCCACTAAGCGGCAGAGGAGGACACCGTGGAGTTTTAGTGGGTAGTCCCACATAACCGCTCTGTCTTCCCGTGGCAGGGCGGTATGCTAAGACATTTCTCCACGAAAAAAAAAAAAAAAAAAAAAGGGGAGTATATAATATTTTTAGATGCAGCAATGATCACTAAAAATTGGATAAAATCAATAGAAATCAATCAATACTCAGGTATTTCCTAAATCTTTCGTCGTAATAATAGCTATTTTTGAATTAAGTGTCGTAAACACTTAATACAAAAATAGCTTACATTAAAAAATTGCTTCTAATTTAAGATCAGAGTCAACAGTTCGGTTTTTTACCACAATCTTCAAATCCTTAGATACGAATGCCATCTTAGGATAGCTCACATCTCAATTTATGATCGCAATATTATTTTATTGCAATTTATAATATCATATGACAAAAACGTTAGCCACAGCAACGCGTGGCGGGGTCAGCTAGTTTGTTTATAAAATACACTTAGGGGCTTACAGCTTATACCACACCGCCTATACACTAAACAGAAAAGAAAAAAAAAACATTTATATAATCATTATTTTGACAGTAGCTCTGCTTTTTGCACCATAGGTCCAGGATTAAATTTCCGTCACGATTTGTGTCTTATTATAGATATGTATGTATTACCTGTGCTCCGCGGTTTTACCCGCGTAAATTAAATAGATCAGTAAGAGCAGACTTATACTTACTTTCCAAGGCATTCAGCGTAATGCTAGCCATCCTAATAAATGTGGCTATCATATACAAAATAAATTTTAAAGTCCGACTGTTCCAGAGATTAGCGAGTTCAACTCTTTAGCTTAATTATAATAGTATTTATTATATAATTATATAGATATAATTTATTATATAGATTTAGAAAAAAAATCTTTTTAAATACTTATTCTTTGAGTGATTTGGTTCAGATAGTATTATTATAGTTTGTTGGATGTCGCTGTGTGAAATTTAATAATATTTATTTATTTATTGAGTCATTAGCGAGTTCTAAGCGAACGAGTTGACAAAGCACCCAAATCAACATCACTACAGAAAGTCTACACAGAATAAGCATTAGTTCTGCGGTTCGCATTCAGTCATCACAATCAAGGTTGAGGTCATATAATTTAATATGCCTATTATATGACGCGTTATGTAGTCTGATTTGATACGGGCATTTCCCATTCATAATAACTTTCGATGGTTTTATGGTTCGTATTGTAAATGCAGAAGGAATTCATTTCGTCTGTTCGTTGATCGTTCGGTCTCGCATTCATAGGTACCCTTTAGATACTCTCTAGCTGGTTCGAAAGTAGCAATAAAAAGCAACAATAAAATTATTGCTAAGTTCGTTTGGAGTACAGCTTACATCCCAGGGTATAAAACTCTTATACCAAGCAGTGCACTGGTATTCTGTATTCCGGTGAAAGGGTATGGGTGCCGGTAAAGTCACAGACGCTTGAGACGTTATATCGATATTTCATAGCGCAACGGGTGTGATTTAGGTTTTTTCGTACTTATGTCATGTAGGACCACTTAACATACTACATTGTACAATTATCACTTTAATATTATAAAGGCGAAAGTTTCAATGTATGTGTCTGTGTATGTGTATGTGTGTATGCTTGTTACTCCTTCATGCTCCTACAGCTTAACGGATTTGGATGAAATTTGGAGGCTTTTGATCCCGGAAAACCACGGGCCTGGCTAGTTCTAATATAATCGTATAATTTAGTATGCCAATACGGGTAGAAGCCTAATCAAAAATAAGATTTTAAAAAAAATCTGTTGGGCTTTTTGCTAGTCTCTTGTGAAGTATTAAAAAAAAAAATGTTTGTTGCTTTGAGTTCGCAGCGTGCTAGGTTACAGACGTATTTGCATAAAAAATATTTAAGACCTGTTTGTGATTTATTTATCCACACGTGACTCTTCAATCCAAACTGGCTCAACCGTGGTCAAATAATAAGCAAAGCATTAATTCAATGTAAATTATCGCATGGGCAAAATTAATACGCAGTTTTACTAATGAGGTATAATGGGATCTTGTAGGTGGGTACACGTGTTAGGATTGAATGGTTACACACAAAAAAGCGTGGATCTCTGATTTATCAACTATTTCTTCTGCTTTTTTCAAAATGGATGGAAAATGATTCTTTGTAGGATTGTATTTTTAATTACAAATTCATGACAGAGTAGTGAATTACCCAAAAATATGGGAAGTTCAACTGAAATAAATGGATATTTTTCGTAACTTAACAAATAATTTTAAAATTTGACAAAAATTCTTGTCTTGAGTTCGACAATCGATAGCCACGATATTTGCTTACCAATCGCAGTTTTTTGTTTGAATATACAAGCAACATAAATAATTAATGAATTATGCGCAAATTAAATTTTCATCTATTCTACTCCTTGAAACACCATTGATACATGTTATGCATTTTAAAATATATAAGAATTCACGTGCGAGATCTAACATCACAATGTTGCGACACTGCATACCTGATCGTCTGCAAAATCGCTGGCATAAGGCGGAGTTTTATCGGAGCGACTTGCGACAAGCACATTTCAGATATCCTTTATTTTATACTAGCTGCGCCGCGGTGTTACCCGCAGTTTCCCATAGTCAAAAGTAGCCAATGTTAATCAAAGATATAAGCTATTAAAAAGATTTCGATTAAAAACTCGATAAGCCGGATCTTAGACAGTTTGGCGCGCCTTGGCAGTAAAACCTGAAGCCGCGGGGAGTCTGCACGGACCGAGTGGATACCTTCTCGGATGCAAATAGTATTGTGGCAACCTTTATTCTGAGCTCACTTGGACGTCTGCGTCCGATCTAAGTGCACTTGGAACGTGTTGCACTCATTCGAGCTACCTCATATACGAGTAGTAAAACAAAATGGCGCATAACAAAAAAACAAGCGTATCGTGCGACAAAAAGTGGTCTAAGCGTGAAACAATTGATACATTATTTTTGTCCCGTCTTAGCTCTTCTATCAACAAGTATGCGACAATCCCGATACTATTTCGTCATTTTTACGATTTTGACTGCAAAAAACCATGGTAGAGATTGAAGAATATGATCCGAGAGAACTATAATCATATCAAAAGCCTAGTACACTCGTATGAAACTTACTCGTACGAGTCCACTCGGTCCGATCAGTCTCTGATCGTGTCAACGCGGCTCATTTAACTCATATGACGTGGCGGCAAACGGCATGACCCTCTTTTATGCCGTCATGAATCACAACTGAGGTATGAGGATAGTCAATATGTGAGAAGATCATTTCAAAAGCCGGTACAACTTGGTCTTTTAAACTCGACGTTGCCTTAAGCTAGCGGATACCAGACTGTACCAATTATCATGAGACCGCAGTCCCCATATAAATTACATTTGCCATTATTTTTTGCAATGAATCCTACAGATTGAGCAACTAAATATATGTAAGTTGGTTGGAAGATAAATTGCTATTGGAATAATTAAGTAATTTGGCATTTTATATGATAATTAAAATGTTTAAAATGCAAAGCACAGGTCTGTTCTTGAAGTGAAAAGTTACTTATAATTTTATGTTTTAAATTAAGCATCAGAATTCAATAAACGACCAGTATTGATGGTGACATTAAAATGATTCATATACATTTGATTAAAAAATTATGTTTTTTTCTCAGTCTGGATATTAAAATGTACATAGTAGGTACATTTTAATATCCATGTTCCATGTTTAAATTTACAAAAAAATCTATTTAGGACACTTATAAAATCTTTTATTATAAGTGTCCTATCAGTCACCTTGTTCCTATATTATAGATTCAAAATGTTATGAATAAAATAATCTGAATCTATAATATAATACTAGTGAAGCTTAGTTTAGTCTAGATGGCGCTGTTTAAAATGTCCATGAATATTTGAATGTTGAATATGGATTAACATATTTGTGAGCTAGAAAAGAAGGTAATAAACGAAATTGTCATAGTGATATCAGCAGGACACGTTTTGTGAATTCTAATTCCAGTTTTAGCCATTCGAATAACGAGTTTAAATAACGGAAAGATAAAATTTATAGCTAGGTACAATAAAACAGGTGGGTTTATAGAATAGAATTCTTAAAAAAAAATACTTCACTAAAAATACACGTAACGTTTCCACACTCATACACAGGACACGGGTAACCCTAGTGAAGGGGCCGCTAGGATTTCCTACGTCGCAGGTAGAATGGACAAATACTGAAACACAAGGCAAACATCCAAGACAAAACAAACTAGGTACATCACACAATGTTCGCCCTGGCCGGGAATCGAACCTGAGACCAAACTCAAAAAATGAAACCCAGTTTTTGGCATTTCTACCATCATGCATGCTAGCTTGATTTGTTTAGGCAATTGAGAACATTTTAAACCAAATAATTGCCTACTCGGTCTGGCCTGTCTTAATTGTTGCGCTTCAGCAAACAGAATCTTATCGTATTAGGAACTTTAATTCTTGTATACGTATTTATTTATAATATTTCTTGTATTTCAGACATGGCTCTAAAAATTTGGATGAAACTTTGTATTTAGATAGGGTATTTCTGATTAAGTTTACCTATATAATTGTATATCTAGTAAAAACGCATATTTGACTATGCTGAAAATTTTTCGTTTCAAATAAAACACAAATTAACAAAAAAATAACCGTTACTAAGTATATATGTAAACAACTTACTTAATACAAAAAGTATGTATATTTCATTCGCACCCAAACATTTCCACCCATACTAGTTGTTATGGGCGGAGGACCACTTAACATCAGGTGGGCCTTCAGCTCGTTCCGTAACATAGGTTACATAAAAAAAAAATATAATATTTGAATGTATTATTTAAATATGATTTTATCTTATTACCTATTATTTCGTGCTATCGCAAGGCGGCATTACTAAAAAGTGATCTCAGCGACCTTTGTTACGTGAATCATGAACTTGACAGCTTCCTCGGATCAAGGACTACTGAATAGGAAGCTTCCTGTTTATCCTTAGGACCAAACTAGTTACGTGCCAGGAAAACGAACTCACTTTTTGTGACCTACAGTGTTAATTCCTTTGGAGGATTTCGTGAGGAGTAATTTGAGCGCAAGTCACGTACTATTATTGTAACTATAATGAATCAATCACACCCAATAAGTTAATGTTTTATTATGCTCTCATATTCTGATCGGGGAAGTAACCAAACAAACAAAAAATAAAAGTACTTATAACTTGTTGAGAACTAGATAACTGTCACAATACTTGCATCGTTTTTTTGTTGTAAATAAATACATACTTATAATACATATTAACATAACATTAACATTAACCATGACAATTAAATCATGCCTAGTTGTTTAAAAACCTATTTAAAAAAAAAAAATAAAAAACTGAAATCTGCTTGTAATTTGACATAGCATTGAATGTGCCTATTTCTCAAATCATTTTGAAAAATGTTGGAATTTTCCTCTCTGACACACGGTCACACGAAATCACAAACATTTCCCGCGTAAACAATCCATCACGCGTAGTTGACTCTAAACAAATTCGCTAATGACGAGCTGTCCGTTTGTTAGTCATAGAGATAAGTGTTATACAATGAGTACTGTCTAAATTTAGTATCGCAACAGTCATTGCTTTGAACAATAACAGTCAGTTAAAAAACTGTTTAGGTTTAATTGCAGGATCATTAAAAAAAAAACTACTAAACTATTATAGAGTGAGTTTTTAATATTACTTATATATATTAGACCTCTAAGTATTTATATTATATATGCCATTTACTTTTTATTTAAATATTGTAATAGGTTGCATAAAACAAATTAAAAAAAAATACATATATTGTATCAGTTATGTCCTACAACGGATTATTGTCGTTTTTTTAAGGAATTAGTTTGCATTTGACTGCTTGTATTTTATTTTAGTACTGGTTTTAGATTTTCTCAAAAATTAAAGTTTAAGGCCAATTAAATATATTCTTGTTTGTACACATAATTATAATAATAAATAAATATTCATGGACTTTTCGAACAGCGCCATCTAGCCCCAAACTAAGCATAGCTTTTAATATGGGATCAAGATACATAAATAAATACACCCAGACACAGAACAAATATTTATGTTTGTAACACAAATGGTAGTCTTGGGTAGAAATAGAACTCACGCAGACCTACCGCGCAGAAGGCAGAGCAAGGAAGAAAGACAGGCAGATATCAACAAGAATGAAAAAAAATATTGGAAGATCCAGATTACAAATGAGAGAAATTATCATGAAACCTTATCACAATTGTTTATCATCTAGATAAATAAGAGAATGTTTAGATTATTTAAAGTTCAAGGTAGAGTCAGTTGGTGTCATTGGCTTACGAGCTGTCAGCTCCAATGAATTTGTACTTCTGGTGAAGAAAAACAACAAGAAGAAACTTTAGCATGGTGTTCATTAATTAAACTAGTAAGAAGATATGCCATGTAATAATACTTTAACAAAAACTAGGCCAGATACCACAACAGATAAACACACCTATACCGATAAAAACAGAAAAAGATAAACGCATGCATACTTAAGCGCGAGTTTTTATAAATGTCATTGATGGTAGTAAATACAAAGCACGCGTAAACAAGACAACCCCGTAAGCAAGAAGCCAGCGTAAAAAAAGTAAAATACGTAAAAGAAATTAAATACCTGGCTAGCTAGATTCATCAAGTTACCAATTAGTTAGGCTTCACGTGGCGTTACCTAAATATATTTATTATCTAAATAGTCGCTTAACATCGAGTTCTATATGTAAAAGGACAAAGCGGTTAATAGTAAAAGAGGTACCTATAACATACATTTTACAGTGTGTTAGGTGTTTACGTGTAATATCAATTAGTATTTTATCATAATTAAATGAACTGGCTAATGGATTAACTATTTATTTTAATTCATCAATTTCTTTGAATAAACTGATATGTACTTATATATATATTACAAGAGGCAAATGCTCAACAACAACTTTTACTTTATTATTTTATTATATCCAATATCATCGTAAAACCATCAAAAACTAGTATTCGGGACATAACTACAGCGAAATCGAATGACAAAAATAAACATCTCATGTTGCAGTATAGCGTATCAGCCCATTAAATAAAACTAACTCTTAGATTGGCATTAGTAGTTTTATAATAGTGATTGGTATACCAAGTTGACCTTGCGCTAAATAGACACCTGTGTTCTACAACAGATCCAAATGTCAATGGAGAAAGACAGCTTATACATACAGGCAATCCCTTCAGTGAACACGGTCAAGTAATTGCGATTTTTATATTACAATATATTGACTTACAGACTGGGGTTTTATTTATAGGCTTTAATTTGTTCGTTCCGTACCCAAAGAGTACCCATTTGTTAAGGCTTTTACTGTGTATCCTAAATTTTAAAAGGATCTATCTATTTTAGAATTGCAACAGCAATTATTTGTACAAAAGATTACAATGGGTGGTACCGAACCCTTGGTACGTTCTAATACTTCATAATCATGAGAATACTTATAGCGCTTGTTGTTTCAAGAAATACGTTTGAATGAAATACCTCTTCTCACGTTTTTCTTTACGCATCCGCTTCGATCTTCCACGCGGAATGTTCGAGACAGAATAACCGACTGACTTTTGAGTTATTCAAATCCTGGATATGTCATTAAAATTTATAACGAATCATTTGCTTTACCCCATATGAACTAAAATAGGCTTAATTGTATTTAATTTCTGTAACTAAAAGTGGTCCTAATAATCTAGCAAGCTTTAAAGGCTTGGGAAACTTGCAACCGCATTGAAGTTTTCCTTCTTCAACAAAATTCCTTTCGACTAGTCTAGACAAGGCACGTCATTTCAATTAATATTGGTTAAATTGGTAATTATTATTATGACAGGTTTAATGCAAACAGTTCACGGCGTATTCTAGCAGTATGTAAAAAAAAACAACGTCATATTATAATTCCATTGAATAATTACGTCAAGTTGTTTATTATTCCATTAATACAATTTAGAATCTTGGCATTACAAATACTTTAACGAAAAACTCAACTAAGTAATTAACAAGCGAGATAATTATTGGTATTGATTTAAGTATTCATTCTATTGTTTAAAGACTATTGCATAATAATGAATGCTAATTTTGCACGTCACACAAGAGTAGTTAAAAACAATGAGTTGTGAAAGTCATAAAAACCAGAAAAATTATCGGCATAAAAGACGCTTCTACACTCATACGTCTGCACTAGTATTATTTGTGTCACAGCTAATATGTACATACAGACTCACCACATATCATCCAAGACCAACTGTCCACATTTCAGTCCTACTCCCTTTCCGGTCCTACTCCCTTTCCCTTTTTACCTCAATTTAGCGCAGTGTGTTAATCTTATATCCTGTTTTCTACAACCAATATGTTAGCTGCATCTCAATATATACATAAATGATTTAAATACCCATACTGATTAACAACGTAGCTAAATCATAAAGTTTATACAGAAATCAAATGTCAAAACATTAATAAATTATGCAGACTGAATTATTTATATTTTGATTGAATGAATAAAACAAGACCAACAACATTCAATTAGAAGCCTATAGTAAAATTCACAGTCCGGTTATGATTAAAAATCGAAATTGATATCAAAGTTTCACAGATCTAAAATCCCTACATTTGTGTAACAATGAGAATGAATCCTGCAGAATTGGTGTAAATACTCTACGCTAACTCTGCATTAATGGCAGAGCATATATGTCAAATGCTTTAAAACCAAACGCTTAAAATGTTTAACCAAGAGGAAACTTTTTACCCAATTGATTAATCAATATAAATATAAAAATGGCACTTTTTCGGCACAGTCTATTTTTTTCATATCATGTCGTAAAATTATTCCTCGATTTCATCAGCAAAACTTGATAAAAACTCTCACTGAGTTATTTTGTTTACCTATGTCATCTTTCGCTGGTATAATCTAACCTTCGTTTCATTAATCGGTTAGTGTAGCTATCAGTATACCCTATCAAGCAAATCGAAGTGGAAGAAATCCCAATAAATCCTAAAAGCCTGACCTTTGCGTGTTTGTCAATCATTCGGGTCGTGTGTCCGACCGGCCTTGCTGGGGTCGGCGAAATGGCTCGTGGCCCGTGGGAGAGGCAACAAGGTCGATAGCTGGTGGGGGGGATGGGTCCCATCCGTATTACTTTGCGCTCATTATTTAATGAAGAAAACAAGGGCGTTTAACTATCTGTTGTCGAGTAGACCACGAGTGGTAATCTGCCGCCAAGCAATAGTGCTCTCGCATTGCTGTGTTCCGGTGGAAGTGTGTGAAGAGAAGATCAGGCCAAGGGCCCTTACTAATTTCTAATTATTTATTTGTGAGATTAATGGTAATTGAGGAATAACAGTCATTTGACGCTGAAGCAAAACATCATGAGAAAACCGGCATGTCATAGAATCAAAAATTCGATGGCATGTGACATCTACCAATCCGGATCGGGCTTCCGTGGTAGTTCATAACCCATTCACTCTCAATCTCGGGTTCGATTCCCGACCGGGGCACACTTTGTGTGGTGAGCATGAATTTTGTTCTCGGGTCCTGGGTGTTTGTCTTGTGTTTCTGTGTTTGTCCATGCCATCTGCGACACAGGGAATCCTAGTGCAGGGGTAGGAGTGTGTAAACGTTTACATAAGCTTTGACTTTAACACCAGCGATTTAAAACTAAGTTATAATATAAAAATAGCTATCCCACGCTACGCAGCTTAGCACATCTTTAGTAGAAAAACAGCCCAGCTCTGTAGTTCAGGGCGTGAATTTGTAAGAAAGTTGCTTTACTTGCGTCGTGTGGCTTGAGCCTTAGAGAGAGCAATTTATGAATCATCTCGGTTCTCTTGTATTATTAGTGCTTTTTGTATGGAGTTCGTCAGGAAAATACCATATATTTCCACTGCCAACAGTTATCC
Organism: Aplocera efformata; assembly: GCA_921293045.1. NCBI lineage: Eukaryota > Metazoa > Arthropoda > Insecta > Lepidoptera > Geometridae > Aplocera > Aplocera efformata. The sequence continues at coordinate 3,730,763 of OV121045.1, forward strand.
CGTACTGTGTTCCAGTTTTAAGCTTTTGAGGGACGCGGAACTTTCCATTCTGAGATAAAGATATATTACTTACATCTTTATCTCAGGATGTCGTCGCAATAAAATAAGACATATTTGCTGTTGTACCAGACTGACAACGGATTTTTCCATATCCTTGGTCACTGTGATGTATAAAATAAATATATATTTCGAAAACGTTCATCCTAACAACGTTATAGTGAGTTTGTTCGTTTATGTTGGGCTTTTACTACTCAACTATAATAATAATCATGAACTTTTGCAAATACGTTATCAGGGGTACAGAAAGAATCAGAAATAAATTGATTGACAAAATCTACATTAGAGCGAGTGAAGCCGCAGGACAAAGCTTGTATTATAATAAGATGGATTTTTCTGTTTTAAATGACCTAAAAGTCTTTATAGATTGTATATTGTCATTCCAATTTGACTTGCCTCACAGTTAAGTTGATAGTAGCTTTGCCTTCAGCGCTTCATGTCGCCGTTTCGACTTCCAGCCAGGACCATTGTGCGCCGAACATCGATGATTGATATTTACAAAAAAAAAACTAAATATAAGTATTTTATCCGTAACCATAACTTAGTTTACGATCTATGCTTACCTTGGGGCTAGATGGCGCTAAAAGTCCGTCACTATTTATCCTTAAATAGTATAAAACAAAGTCGCTTCCGCTGTTTATACGCTTAGATATTTTAAACTACGCAACATATTTTATGCAGTTTTCAGGAAAAGATAGTGATTCAAGAGGAAGGTTTATTTGCAGTACTAGTACTCGACCCGACCCCGTGCGACGGTTAGTTTCTGATACGACACGATTCTATATTAACCGTGCGAAGCCGGGGCTGGCCACTAGTTTACTATATTAATAAGCATTTCACTTGTTTTCGTGATACACTTCAAAAAAGAGAATTGCAAAAACAACATTTTAATCACAAACAAGTTGATAAGACTCGAAGTATCCTTGTAAGTGCTATTTCGTCCTCTTTTTAATCATCGCTCAGAGCTCAGGCGTCACGACAAGGTCACTGGCTCGTTTGCACATTTATTACAAGGTTGATTAAAAAAAATAAGATGTGAACCAAAATAAATTGAGTGCACCGCACGTGCTATTGCATATGGTTACGTAATATGGTGCAAAACGCACGTGTAAATTCATCGGATGGCCTGTAAAAGAACACCGATAAAAATATTACTAACACAGATACATGAAAATAACTTAGTTTATTATTTTTTAAACAAGTTTTCACGTTCATGTCAACAAATTTATTTTAAGCAATACCTTGAGATACTCACGTGAACAAAATTACTCGTAAAAATACCTTTGACATTTACTAGAAAACTTGATAGTTTGCGATTTAATCTGTGCTGTCGCGAGGATTTTTATTAATGTACAATATGTTTACTAATTCGTACACTATGAATAAAACTCATTTTACGAGTTTAGTTGGTTCTAAACCATCAACGCCTTTTCTTCATTATTTAATCAAGATCAAGAGTACACATCAACACATAAGCCTCAAGGCATTAAATTTTTTTTGCTTGGGCCGAATAAGTGGCCAAGACCTAATAAAAAAAACGATGGAAAATTTGGCTAATAACATGCTTCGCCTTTCGTTGATGATATCTCACAGAATATGTTATTACGTGGCTAAAGAGAATTCTCACTTAAGACTTCAAAATTAATGGATTTTGATAAATATTGATGAACGAGTGAATCCGCAGATGAGGATGTTTGTAACAAAAATAAAACTTATGTACGTCTCAAGGTGAGGTATTTATTTAAATGACGTGGCTGATAAAGATAATAATAATGGCTTGCGATATGTAACAGGAACATGGTAAAATAAGACAAATAATTAATTTAAAACACGGTTTAGTGTTATTAAAACTCACTATGACATTCACTATGAAATGTATTTCTATTGATATCGTAAATAATAATACCCATATTCCGTATAATTTCACCCCAACAAAAGTTGACTTAGGTATAATATAATTATATAGGGTATAATTTATCCTTCGTGTACGAAACCCTTAAAATATAGTGAATGTAATAGGTTGCGGTTCAAACAACCGACTAAATAATACCCATTAAAGTCTCAAATTAGGACCCTATAGGGAACAAACGTTAGTGTTGGTTGATCATAGTTTTATCATTTGATAGCAAGTGGTTACCTTCGCCCTTAACAACATTAATACGACCTATGTTCTTCGACTCAAGTGGCATCCCGTTATATTTATATACATTATATAGCATAGTACTCATTACATCGGGTCAGAATTAAATGTTATGGGTGTTATGAGTCTGAAAATAATAAGGTCTCAATTGTTGCAGATTGCTCGACTTTTGCTTAAAAATAGGGGTTACTTTTTTACTATTGGGTACATACCCAAGTAGATAGACATCTATCTACTTGTATGTAATGAAGAGAAACGAATCAATTTTTATACTGAGTCGCATTACTGTTGCCATGGGCGGGGGTCGCCACTTACCAGATGGGCCATCAGCTCGGCCCGTCACTTCATCACAAAAAAAAGCACTGCTAAATTTTTTTTGTAAATTCTTATATATATGTATAGAGAGTATATATTTAATAGATAAAATATCATACAAATGCTTGTTAACTGTAAAACTAAAAGGTAGAGTTAACTGAGCTCAATACTCAATACTATTGAAAATGCTTTTCATGTTCAACTTGTTGCTTTTGTTCCCGCAGACAAATATTCTCATTGATTTTGCATTTAAATTGACTTGCTACAGAGCTAAAGTTAGTAATAAGAACGCATGATCTTGTAGGATACAAATATAATTTAAAAAAAAGTAACGTTTTTAATTAATTTGTAAAAAAGTATGGAAATAAATTATTTTTCACTTTGACTTTGATTTTACAACTAGATTTCGTAATAAAACTTTGCGGTTACTTAATTTATTGTATATACATTTGTTTACAGATATTGGCAGACTGGCTACCGTCACGTTTTTAAACGTGACAATACATTCAATTTACCACCTGTTTATTAAGGTCATTCCCGATAGCTCCGTTTATAATTAGTACGTGTTTTGACGTAGTCTAGTACGTCTTTTGACACGTAATTGGCTAGGAATGCAAACTATGCATACCTATCGATAATTAAGTATTTAAAATTAAATAGTAACGAAGGAAGTCACGTGATATCACAATTTTCTTTTATTTGAAACTGTTGCTATTAATGAAGAATGTATATCCGTAGATATCTGTGTTCGCTGAAGCTTATTTCCAACTTCAGCTTTACAATACTTTTCATAATTTTAACTTGCCTTGGCATATTTCGACGGCTCCGTGGCTTAGTTGGTAGTAGCCCTGCTTTCGAAGCGAGGGGTCCCGGGTTCGATTCCCGGCCGGGGCACACTTTGTGTGGTGAGCATGAAGTTTGTTCTCGGGTCTTGGGTGTTTGTCTTGTGTTTCTGTGTTTGTCCATGCCATCTGCGACACAGGGAATCCTAGTGCAGAGGTGTGAGTGTGTTAACGTTGTTGTTGTTGTTTGTTGTATTTAGCTACAAAACTTTTCATTAATGCCAAAAAATATTTTGTTAATTTTCCTATTTATTTGGTACTTATTTACATCCAGAACCAAATCACGATTTGAATATATATACTTCTTTGGTGAGTTTTTGTAATGTCTTTGTATTTGATGACAGAAATTTAAAAGCGATTAACTTTTAAAATTTGATTACGATAAACTTTAAAAGATGTTCCATGGCTTTTAAATTTTTGAATTGCCGTATATAGTCTGTTGAGATGATTTCATTCAAACTTTCGCAAGTCGTTTGAAGCTTATAAAATCAGATAAATTATATGACCAGTGTCTTAAATATATCTAAATTAACAAGATATTTAAAATATGGGGGTCGCCACAAAAAAAGAGGCGTTACATCTCCTTTGCAACGCAACGCAATTCGACATGGATCTTCTCATACTGAAGGCCTAAGTCTTATTTTTTTTATTGTAGGCGGCTTTCAGCTCTTTCTATCATTACAATTGCAATTTCTATTAATGCTTATCGATTAGATGGGACTGCATTATTCCATCATTTAATAAAATAAGCTGAGTCAATTCACATAATATAATTATTATCTCTTACACAATATTTAATTTATAAGTATACTAAGCTTTATATACTTTGTCTGTATGCGTTGTCACTCAATATTCAAGTGGCTTTATTTTCAAATGTCATAAACTCTTTTGACTCACAGATGACATTTTCAGTTCCAAGAGCAGATAATTACCAAATTAATATACTTTTCATTATCATCCGGTAAATTGATTAATAGCTGATTCAAATTTGAATCGACTACCTTCTATAATAACTATTAATCAGGGTTTCGTACCACAGCTAAGTCCACAAAATGTACAGTTGCCACTATAAGGCGTATTTGAATATTGATTATTTCTCGGAAAACAATATACCGTTATAAATTATATCCACCGTCAAACATCCATAGAAATGTACACGAACCAGGAATAAAAATCGCTGTAAAATCTACACGTGAAAACTCTTCGAAACTATACTCAGACAAAATAAACAAAGAAAAAACCTCCCATTGTGATATTGGCAAGCCATTATCCGTTTTATGACTCACACTTATCCGAAACGCTACACAGCAATTGTCAGATAGATCACGTGTTAAAATAATGGTATGTGACAAATTGGACATCTCTATTTTAAGATCGGTGTACGAAATTGGTGGGACAAAGGCATTGTACACCTACCAGCATTGTGGTACCGGCTTTATCGCATCTATATCTGCAGGTATTCCTCTGCAGACTGTGGAGCCTACCATCGGGATCTACATCTTGTATTATGTAGTGGAAAGAAGGCAAGGCCAAATCAGGAAGGCGCGAGTAAAGATGGTGCACGGCTTGCAGCGCCTAGAGTTGAGTCGAGAGACCAACTTCATGTCATACGTAATCATGGTTCAAATATTCCTAGTTTCAGACTTCTGGTCAACCGGAATCGTATAACCAAAAAAGACAATGCACTAAATTTTAGTGTAGTTTTAGTTTTTGCATATATTTCTATACGTATTTTATATACAGTAATGTTGCCTGAAATAAATGAATTACAATACTATTTTTTTTTATATATATTTTTATGTAGTAGAAGTGATGGAACGACCTGATAGCCTACTTGAGTTTGAGTAAAAGTACTACAAACTTACTCTGTTTTCTTTTTTAATTTAGATTGGCCATATTCAACGTAACTTTAAATTTCAGGACAGACCAGCGTACCGTCTGGAACCGTTTTTGAAGAATGGTTAAAAACTGATTAACAGCATCAATATTTTCTTACAAAGCCAAATAATTGCCCAAAGGGAACTAGATTTAATAAAAGTAAACGCCTCTTCGTAATGTAAAATAACAAGTCGTTGAGTCAGAATATGTTGTACTGGAGTCAGGGGACTCCTATCCCGCTAGCACGGCTCCTTATGTCTGAAAGGGATCCCATCATTGTGTTGCCAAGGATCCCCCGCATAGGTGATCCATCCCGGTTACACTGTTGGGGCGGGATAGTGAATACTAGATCGATCCTATCTCATTCCACAATAGCAGTCGACGGCAACCCACGGGTTTTAGTCAGTAAGACGGATTGTATATCTGGGAGCCTCACAACCCCTCAGGTGTAAATGCTTTTTCCACGGTTAAAAAAAGAGTATGTTGTACTCACCGCCTTCGAGGGGGATGACATCTGTTGTCAGCTCGACGACAACTGACACTTCATACGTGTCGTCCTCCAGTTTTTTTTCTATGTACAGTCACAGACAAACACTCCCTTGTCCACGTGACAATCACATGGCTCACTTCACTCACTTGTGTAGCTCATTGTATCAAAAGCACTAAAAAATTTTTTTGAGAAAAATCTTATGTATTTTTAGTTCACTGATGTTGTTTAAGGTTCGTTGGTTTCGTTCGTTTAAAAGTGTTATTTCAAGTTCCGCTTGGTAACCTATAAAAACAGAAATTAGTTTTTTTTTTTTTAAATTGCTACGTTTTGTTTACTAACCAACCAATAAATAAAACGTGGTGCTAATTGTTTTAGATAACAGAGGGGTAACTTTAATTATTTACATAAAAGCTGACCTTTTTGATCATATGCGTCCAGGAACGTACCATACTTTCTTTTATTGAAATAATACGAATGTTTATGTTGTGTAATAGTAGGTAATCTGTAATTACATTACTATTTATTATTCCATTCTATTCTATTTAATATTAATTCTTCATTCAAAAGTGAAAAACTAATGACGTACACAATTAAAGGCAGTCCCTCCGAACGCAACAACATTTGTCTATACAAAGTCCACAACACATCTCATAAGTTTGATTTTTTCAGTATTTTTCAAATAGCTATTATGTATTAATATATAAAACGAATGTATGTGGCCAACTTTATAAAGCCCGTTTAAAAAATCTATTCGTACATGAAATCAAGAAAACTTTATATATATTAAAGCCTCAACATAGACTTCCAACGGAATAGATTAGGCAGAAATTACAAAAATACGTAAGCAAGTTACACCACGTTTTAAATAATAGGAGAGTTTTCACAGTAGCTATGTTCATCCCACGTTTATTACGCCGTCTCACTTTATTATAATCGAATAAGTTCGCAAAAAAGTCATACAAACAGCGAATGACCACGAGGTCATTGACTCACGCAATGTTTGGATACTCAGTAATCGAGAGCTTTTATTGATTACTGTGCAAATATAATACCTATAGTTGTAAGTACCGATCCTCATTAGTTGTCAATAATATTTACTTAGAGCTAACGGTTTGGAAGCAAAGTAAATACTTTGCAAAATATTTATACTTGCGTATAATTTACGAAAAATAATCATGAAATAATACCCTTAACTGACAGATAGTGTATAGCTTGTTATTGTTCGAGTGCAAAATACTTAGCCTAATATAAAAAAAAAACGGCTCACACAATATAGTTTACCTAAAATGGTAAATATTACGGTGTTTCAAATAACATACGCGAGAAAATTTCCACTCAAATTCTATTTATAATATTCATATACTTATCATCAAAATGGACTCACTCCATCATATTTAAGATTGCACGGCGTTTGATAAAATATTTATAAATAGACTAAGTCGCAGACAAATTGCTAATACATGAAAAAATTTAATAATACATAATATATAATAGAAAAACTATTACACCATTTAACTGACGTAGATAATCAAGATGCAGATACCAGATTGAAATTGTAGCTATTTTATAGCATAATAATATTGGATTGGAATGGCGTCACGCCATCTACAAAAGCAGGTTTTGCCGTCGATAAAAAGTAATTTCATACTTAATGAACCATCTCATAGAAATTTATATTGCGTCGAAGATAGAATTATCTATATATAAATTTCTATAATTCATTTACCAGCTTAGAAAGTAAATCCAGACTAAAAATCTTCAATCATTATAAATAGTTTCATTTTAAATTTGCAAGGACATTCCACACAGCGCTATCTATCCCCAAACTAAGGTCACAAGAATAGTTATAATTATACCACTTTTTTTTGTTATTTCGGGGTTAAGCGGTATATATTTATTACTAGCGATTTGTCCCGACTTCGCACGAGTGTATACATTCCGACGTTCCCCTTTGATTTTCCTAATATTTTCTCTCATACAAACCTTGCCCTGACAATCACGATCAACGAAAACAAAACCAAATTTTTCGAGCCGTTCGAAAGTGATTTTTATTTATATAGATCGATTGTTATTCCTAAGTTTGGCACTGGCTCAAATCCTGACCCCTTAACTGCCACTAATGGCTGACCAAAACCATTTAGAGCACATTATGAGGCATCAATAACAAACACCAGTTAAATAAATAAGGATAAATCGTTAAACAGCTCGCCTCAACGGTTTCAGAATACCAATTGACGCGGCAACATCACGAGGATAATCATCGTTTACTTTGTACTCTAAATATCATCATGGTCAAGGTGTACTTGGTATTCTGGGGGCGGTTGGATATTATCCTCAATTTTCAAATGGTTCATAGCTATGATAAGTCTGAGCGAGATTTTAACTTCCGATTTCCTTTGAATTAAATCGCAAGGTCAATTTATATCTTGTTTCTGTATATGATTTATTTTAAATTGCTACTTGGTGTCAAAATAAATTTTGTAAGCGGTTTGTCTCGTTGAACTCTAAGTAGAGATTTATCAGAAATATATATTTTATTCTAGATTTCCATAAAACCAAGACAGCTACGTTATGTTGCTCTTTTCGCAAGGGTACGTTTAGGGACCGTTTAGTGTCACGAGAAAAGTGGATCCCCCAAGAATTGCATTGAATTATACTATAGTCAAGGTTAAATTGAAATTATGGGGCATTGCTTATCATACATTTACTGATGACTTTATGATTTAATTAGACAAACAAACAGCTTGAGCCAGTAAGGATTTGATTATTTTTCTGGCTTTCCTAGTTTTAGCATGAAATAAATTTATATTATTATATAATATAATATGAAAAGATATTTTTAGTATTTTTATCATGAGTTGTGTCATACAATCATTGTTATGTATGACACAAATTGTATAGAAACGTTTTACTGGTATTAATTACTTCAAATTCTATTGTCATCTAGAATACCTCTTTAAGATTTAGTATCAATTTTTTTTTTAAGTTTTGTTATTAATGTTTGAACGCCTTAATCTCAGACGATCAAATTAATCATGAGCTAGCATCTGTCCGCAGTAAAAGGTAGCCTGTGTAATATATGCTATATATGTATAAATTATAGATTTAACTAATAAATCATCAACCTCCTTTGTCAAAAATTCCAGTCAAATCCGTATAATGCGAATGATAATTTATTCTACCTCTAAGAAAAACGTTTTTTTTAGATTACTTAAGATACTTGATTACTCTGTTTCAGCTAAGTTTGCTACTAACGGCATGAAGATATATATTTTACCAGCACAGATCTTCACCAATAGTTTGTTTTATTGAAGTACATAGAGAATTACAATATTAATTGTAATTTTAATGTTCATTTCAGGAATTTGTTTAAATTGTGTGAAAATGTTATTGCGTATCTAAATGATTAGTCACACTGTTCATAGTTTTTAAAATACATTTCAAGTAATATTCTAAAGACGTAAACAATCTATATATTTTTTTCAATTATGAATTCTTGTAAAATTCTCGTAGTAAAATTTTGCTAAATTGTCTTTCAGAACCAGAACCAATGTAATAACTAGCCCAACTCGCTCATTATTGCATTTTACACCCAGATTGTGTGCACGCTCCTTTATTTTTCTTCACTTTACACAAAGAAGTCTGTTTTCGTTCAGTTTCGTTTATCGATTTCATGATGCATTTCACTTTATAAACCACACTTACGACCTGGTACTAATATTGCCATACACAAAAACACATTATTTCTTTGTTGATGCTGTAGGCTTGCTGAAGTTTGTACAAAATACGGGTTTTATTTCGAACATCCCAAAAATTGGCAAATTGCAATTCAAATATATCAGCGTAGTATATATAAGTGAACAATGCAGCCTTTATAGTTCCAAAGATTCAAATCTTAAAAGGATTACTAGGACTTAAAGGGAAAGGAAGGATGATTTTCAGATTTTTTTGAACTTTGAAAATTTTATAAATACATTTGTTGGTACGAAACCCTCGATATGCATCTAGTCAGTTCATACCAGAAATATCATGCCTATTACCAAAGGAAATTTCAACAGATTCTATATTTAATCAACTGTTGCGTGGCCCAAACTCATTAGCCATTTCATTTTGACATTGACCACGTCCATGGCTTAGACATAAAAACCTAGTGGAACAAATCGTGATAAGTAAGTCAACACATTAAGTGAGTACAAATGCTTTAATGTAAACCTATAAACGTTGTTATCTCGCGTCACAGTGCTCGTGTTTTTGTCACATGCTCTTTGAGCACTCTATTGTTTTTGTAAACAGATTATTTTTAAGAGTTTGCGGAAGATCTTACCGTTTGAAAATTTTGTTTTATACTAGTGAAGGTCAAGGTAGACGCAACAATGAGTGACAAAATCAACCATTGCGTATTATTTAAGACTACGCAACAAACAACTTCCTAAAACTGAATTGACGCGACGCATCAGTGGGGTCGGATATTTTTTTATGCGTCTATAAGTGACAGAACGCTCTAAAAGCCCGCCTGATGTTAAATGACTATTAAAAAACAACAATATGACTCAGGCCTTCCCCTACTGAAGAGTGTAACGTCTTACGTGGATACAAACGGAACAGGCGCTAAACTTACTACAAGCAAAAAGAACACGTGACTTTGTAAGTGATAATTATTATATAGATTGTCGTTTAGATTTGAATTACGAGCCTAAAGGGTAAAGTAAACCATATTACTAATCCACTTATCCTCCGTGTGTCTTATCTTATGTTGTATATTGTATCTGTGGATGTCACTTGATAGTTGACATCTAACTTTTCCCGCTTTTTTGTACTACTGTACTAGTAATACCTACTATTAAATATATATTTTATAATAGTATATTTTATACTAGTACTGGATATACCACGTTGTGTCAGAAGAATTATCTAGACCTAATTTTCTTTGCTTCCATTTCCTAAAGCGTTTAAAAAAATACTCGGAAGTATTATTTTATTACTTCACTAGCGACCCGCCCCGGCTTCGCACGGTTAGTAAAGCCTCAGTGTCGTATCAAAAACTACCCATGCGAAGCCGGGGTGACTTGCTAGTGAATTATACATATAAACCTTCCTCTTGAATCACTCTATCTATTAAAAAAACCGCATCAAAATCCGTTGCGTAGTTTTAAAGATTTAAGCATACATAGGGATATGGGGACAGAGAAAGTGACTTTGTTTTATACTATGTAGTGATTACCAAAAATAGAACACCTTAAAATCTTTTAAAGCATTTACGGGGTTGATATTTTCATAGAATATTATGGTGGGTGTCCTAATGAGTAATGTAAAAGCATTGGTTGAGTATCGGTTTGCGAGCCAAATACATACCTATGTAGATACATACCTAAAAAAATGGCAAGGTACGTACCTTGCCGGTTTTTTTTAATTTAAACGAAATATAAATATTACTTAACAATATTCATCCAGTTCGGAAGTGGTGTCTCTTAAATATAATTAAACCTTGAACAGCTTGTTTGAATAAACTTAAAATCCGAAAAATAATTTCTTACATCACGATATCTTACCAATATTAAGTACATCATTATGAAAAAAAAAAATTTAGTAGTAACTTCTGGTTATAAAAGGTTTTGTTATTATAAATGTCGCCGTAAAACAATTAGTTAACCTTACAAAAATACGAAGAAGCGTGCAAATTCTCATGATAATTAAACAAAATTGTTCGTTTCAATGTAAATTTAATTATTAATGGCCGCCTTAAGAGCGAAAAATAAATAATCACAATAAAATTGTTAAAAAAAAAGGCTGAAATTGCCACAATCTAAATTGTATTGATTATGAAGTGTATTAACCGTTGATTATTTAAGTATTGATAAATATCGCCACATATCATCTCACCGCCTGTCAAGTATATTTTAAAGTTTTAAAGGGCAGAGCTTGCATACCCCTTTAGAAGCAAAGCCTAGAATTTAAAATATAGTCATGGTATTTTAATCAGTTTAGATACGCTACTTATTGTAAATATTTAATCTTGGTATGTATTTGTAAAATTAACTTTTTACATCTCGAGAATGTTAGATTACCTTTGGAAATTAAGATTAAACACGATTTAAGAACTCTAGTTTATATTTCAGTGGATATTTCCAGTCATCCGAAGGACTCTGTGTCCTCCTGTGCGCTCCAAATGCTACTTAACGCTCACCCATCCAACTATTGACTTCAAACAATTCAGTATCACATTGATTGATTATAAAAATCGAAAAAACCAACTTGAATATTTTCATTCCTTGTTTCTCGTTCTTAGGTTGTACAACCTACCATTTTAAAAAAAAGAAACAACCAAATGGGTCTACAAAGGCCGAAGAAAAAATTCACAGAAAAGCGAAATACGCAATTACGTTAACTTGGATGGACGCTATCGTAAAAAGCGATGTCATTCTGCTAAACTGGATGCTATACTTACGAACATACAAACATAGCTTCACGACTTTTTCCCCGAAGAGGGAGGCAGAGCTTCAATAGGCCCCACTGAAGTGTATTTTAGCTCATAATATCAATATTCCAAAAGGGTATACCTATTTTATTTGACTATCGTAATATTGTAGTTAATCGCAGAACATAAAGAAAATAATCTAATAACATTATATTTGTCGCGGATTATGTTGAACTAAGCGGTAAATTAAGCGTTTTAATTATAAATAACCTCTTATATAGCCTGAAGATCTACATTCGAATAGTTGAAATTTACCTTTGAATTTCGATTCCATTGCAAACGGGAGGTAATAATACCTGAAACACTACCCATTTATTAATCAATTCAATTGTTTTACTAGATTTCCCATTTGGTTTCATATTAATCAAACCTTCAGAAAAGTAATGATGACTACTGATATTTTTCAGCAAAAATGAATTTGCAAATGATATGAGAAGGTATCTTTAACTCTGGGTGTAATCACTCCTATCTTCGATGCCCTGCACGTGACCGGCAGAAATCGCTCAACCGCTGTCATCGCTATCCTTGAGCTCGCAAAAAACCTAGACAGGGAGAAAAACTAATAACTACTGAGATGCAAACCGCGCAAACAATTTATACCGCAGATTTGCTGACAAGGTAATTCAATATCACTAATCTTGTCCTTTTGTAACAATTCCTTCAGACTTTTCCGGATATGAATATTTATGAGACGGCGTAATAAATCTCACTGTAATCACGGCACTCACTTCAATGATAAGTGTAACACATCACATTCGAGATCTCGACAATATAAGGATCTGCTGATAAGGCACTTCGCGTGGTGACGAGGGGTGACGCGTGCGACCCGCGCGGTGTTCGGTACGCGAATGGCAACCTGTCCATTGTTTACTTCGATATTTACGTTTTCGTTCCGATCGAGTTCAGGTCGAAGGCTTTGCGGATGAAAAGTCCGGCGCGCTTTTGACGGACTCAGGAACAAAATGGTGGGGATATGTTGCGGTTTTTGCAAGTTTTTGTTGGGGGTTTACATTCTGAATGTCCCACTAATTTGGCAGGTAGACTCCACTATCTAATGGGTATAAGATGTATTTTCATGTGCTTGATGTGTTTAAGATGCTTTTTATTTCAATATATGTTCTAAAATCTAAGCTATTTAACTTGATCCTATAGAGAGATAGATAGATTTTACTTAAATCCGAATGCATTAAAAGATCAATTCCAAAATATATGCTGATAAATTCATTGAACTCTAAAAATATTGCATTTGAAAGTAAACAAATAAAATATTTCCTTTTTTAGGCAGATAAATCATATACATGTAAAGATGAATTAAACGGTGTGTTTGAGGTTATTTTTACGCTCCCAAGGATTCTCAATTTTTGAGTTCCAATAAAGGCAAAAGTTATAAATAAATTGATTCATATTATTTTTGTATCTTGTGGCTAAAGTGGGAAACTTGCTAATAACTTGGAACGTATGTCTGTAAGTGCTTTTAAAGACTAAGGCGGCGAAGGCGAGGTAAATTTTCACAGAAAATATGTTACAATGCCTACTTCAAAAAACAGTAGTATGTAACCCCCAGTGTGCCGATTAAGTTTTTTACCCCTGACGTAGGGTAAAAGAGGGGTATAATAAGTTTGACTGCTATCTGTGTGTGTGGCACCGTACCTCTTAAACGGTTGAACCGATTTGGGTGCTTTTTTTTATTTAAAATCAGGTTTTCAAGCGGTGGTTCCCAGATATGTTTTATTACAATCGGTTCAGCCGTTTCAAGGTCATTACCGTTACCATAACACCGAGTAAGGGGTATTTACATTTTCGTAATTACATTCTTATGCTATTCACCTCACATCAAACGTTTACAGACTCGTGCCCATTACAGGCATTGGCAAACAGGCTCGGGTACTACAGTACAGTACAGTACTACACTACAGTAGTCCCGGCCAGGCATCGAACCCTTAACTTCAAAGGCAAAGGCTAACCAACTTCACTACGGAGCAATCTTGAAATGTTTTACATTGGACATAAATATTTGTTCTCATCGATTGTGACAAATAAGCACTTGAGTATAAACACGTGATAGACTTAAGTAGACTTGTCTAGGAATGTTTCTATGCTTACTTCTCGAGAACGATAAAATGGATTAAGATATTTTCATTTTATCTTTAAATGGACATCCTTAAGGCAGGCAGGCTTTAAACGTGGTAGTAAAACAGTAGCATCTTTTATGATGCGAGGGTTGTCACTATATTTCTTAATGCTTAATCATTACATCAACTATAATTTCGTCAATATGTTATAATGATACTGTCACAATCAAGTCCATTTTATTGAAATCATCCAAACAGGACAACAATCAGATCTAGGCAGAGTATCTCACGGTTTTTGTACGAGCGACTATTTTGTGGCTGTGTTTATTTGCCGACTATTTCGAACCGATTAAAAACCAGCATATAATAAATACACTAAACAGTTAGTAGTACCTCTGCCTCTGTTTTGATATAATTCGTTTTTGCAAAAATATTAGATTATGTACTAAATCAGTAATCTTCTTCCCATAGTACTAGCTAAGCTTAGTTCGGGGCTAGACGTCGCGGTGTGAAAGGTCCATGAATAATTTTATTTATCTGCGTGACATAAGCCACAAGGAACCCAAGTGGTTTATAAATGTGACAGTGGCAAGGTAGTTAATTCTCCATAGTTTTTTTTCCATTTTTAATGGCTAAGATTCCTGTCCCATAAATTGAAAGTGGCCACCTGAGCCACAAGTTGTTCAACAACAATTTTACATAATACGTCACTAAATTAAACTTTAGTGATGCTATTTTTAACAAAAATGTCCTCCCCACTCTATTGGGTTCCCTACATAAGAAGAACGAACGTTAAAGAACGTTAACACACTTATACCTTTGCACTAGGATTCCCTGTGTCACAGATGGCATGGACAAACACATAAACACAAGACAAACACCTAAGACCCGAGAACAAACTTCATGCTCACCACACAAAGTGTGCCCCAGCCGGGAATCGAACCCGGGACCCCTCGCTTCGAAGGCAAGACTACTATCAACTAAGCCACGGAGCCGTCTAATGATTACATGATTATTTAAAATCCATTGTAGAAACATATGTACTTAATATATATTGTACTGATGCTTCCGTTATAATAAGATTAGGTTAATTATTACCATAGCACATATGGTTTTACCTTATCTACTGATAGTTTAGATTTGTCAGAGGCCTTGCTACAGCTTGGAAATTCCAACACCAGAGTTGAAAACTAATTAGCGTCAATAAAATTGCGTGTGGGTGCCGGTGAAATAACGTATAAGACGTTACATCCCCGTCTCGGGTGACGGGCGCAACGGGGGTGCAATCTGGCTTAACATCAATTAGACCTTCAACACGTCCTGTCACTGTCGTTACATTAAAAAAACCAACAAGTCTAGAGAATTAACATCGTAATGTTAATAATCATAATAATCATAAATATAGGAAACCTAAATTCAGGTGAATGTGATGTTTTCTATTGAAAAAGTGAACTAAATAACATTGCTCAAACCTACTAGTACTTAATTAGATCATATCGTGATAAACATCTTCAAAACGTGAGCTAGTTTTTTTAAGTGGTACGTGCGCTTGTTTCGCTTATATAACATTTGAATCGACTTACCTACTATGTAATAAGGGTACGTAATTATACACATAAAAGAAAACGTTACGGATCTCTAAAACTTTTATCTATAAAACAAAGTATAGGTAGAACTACAAGAAAAAACGTACACGTGACTGGATCATACAATTGATTTAAATTTTATTTTGAATCCTATACTTAATACACTGGGCCGTTGCCCAACAGGCAAAAGTTGAAGTCAAAAATACTTTATTTAAACTTAATATAAAATCTAAAGATAATCTTACCAACTATATACATCAAATAAATATTTATTTCCGTTAAACTCTTAAAAATCCATGGTAATGTCACTTTTTGTAATTAATACGTACTTACCTACAAAATTAACCGTTTTTGGTTCTCTATCCGACCCGATAAAAGAATAAGCATATCTTGTAATATTATCAGAAGGAAGAAGGAAACCAGATCAATAATAATATATTATATACTTTTATATTACGTTAATTATGCGAATTCATACATATATTCATGCATATAGTACTTAGTATCACTCAGATACAGGAAAATCATCTATGTTTGTTACCAAAATGCTGGGTGGGAATCAAACCCACGAACAGCACAGAACCCCGAGAGCTATCAACTGAGCCGTTTATTTTAAAAAAAATATCTACAGAGAAGCAATAAAAGATTTACTCAGTTTCGCCGTAACAAATTGTCATTATGATAATTATCATCTTGAAGGTTAACAATGTCGACGTCAGCCGAGGTTTATTCATTTGACAAATCTATTTATGTTGTATACTGCGGGTAAATCAAGTAACAACAATGTTGTGAACAGTCTAGACATTCTGAGAATTGTTGCTGTTTTGGTAGTATGTGTGCTGACATAAAAGGCAAGAAAGCTCTTTGACGGGAGCATAGACCGTACCAGACTACAGGATTTGTTTTAAATTTGTTAGATCGCAAAATCCACAGATATTAAAAAAAAAGAACAAAATGGAGGGTTAAGATAATAAAAAATATAAGAAACGCTCCTTTTCCTTTTTTTATGAGTCCGTAAATTAAGTTAATGAGTGTTAAAAGCATTGAAGTTTGTTTATTAAGGTTTTCATTCAAGAAAATTTATAGAATATATACATTAATAAGAAACTATCATAAAATATGAACGAATTTCATGAACAACGAGTAAAATTTTTAGGTATAAGTGCCAATTATATCGGTTCGACACATCGATCAACTAACCACAAAAGTTTTAAGAAGCTAATTTCGATAAATTACGAAGTATTTGTGAACATGCAAATTCGTGACCGACGAAAGTGAGATGTGGATGCAGACTGCAATTTTATCATTAACAAACTTTATTTTTTTACTTAAACGGCTACTTTGTGAATTATCTGCAAATAACGATACCTGGTTTGCATGACCTTTTCACGCGGGTAAGGTCAAATAATAAAAAAAATCAGTGATGGTCACGCAACTCAACAGACATCAGTTTATTATGAAAACAACCTATTTCTTAATTATAAGAATAATCATTAACATTTAAGTCGGTCAGAAGTATGTTACTTAAATACTTTATTTTTTATTAAATAAATAAATTAATAAATATTCTCGGACATTTCACATGGCCCAATATAGCCCCAAACTAAGCATAGATTGTACTATGAGAACTATTTAACAGCACCCAGACACAAAACAAACATCTATGTTCATTACGAAAATGCTTGTCTTGGTAGGAATTGAACCAACGGCCTTTAGCACAGAAGGCAGAGCTACTACCAACTGAGCTGAGAGGCCGGTCAAACCAGATTAACCAGATAAATATCATTGTAAAATCGTTATGGTATACCTCGTATTTTTGTATGTGTGAAATGATATTTTTTTTCTCACTTATTGATATTAAGTCATGGAGAAATTACGAACCTGATTCTAAGTTAAAGCTTATTTACATCGTAATGAGGCAAGATTGTAAACCCGATTCTGAACACTGAGTAATCAAAATTACTGTATATATAAAATGGCTTTCTCTACAAATAGAATAAATAGAGAATGCCATTCTATATAACAAAGAATAAGCCATCTATTCTGATTCTAATAAAGAAATCTAGATTACAAAAATACTTACAAAATACACTAGCGTTTCCTCAAACGTTAACGATAAGGTCTACATTTAAAGCAAATTATGTTTTGAAAAAAAATAAAATATTTGCAGATACCCGGCGTATGCTACTACGCTAAAAAAAGAAATACAGTTTGCGCCTAGTACATTGTTTTAGTGGTCTAAAAGCATTTCCGCGTTATTGCCTTTCTAATGACACATTGGTTGGATGGTTTCAAAGTTTATAACAGACATAGGTAGAAACAATTTTAGTGTTTTATATACTATATAAGTATTTAAACTTGTTGACGACAAGTTTTTGACTATAGACGAGATGATAATGATGTTCCCAGGCTAAATTGTGCTATAAAGTATGCACGAGTTCCTTAAAAAAGTCTCTCGAGCGATAATCACGCTGTCAGAACATCTCCAGTTGTTTATGTCACAGGAAAAAGGCAGTTAACCGAGCCAACGAAGCGATGCGGCGCCAATCGTGGCTGCCGTGTCATTTGCAGTGAACCGTGCCATATAGGCCTCCGACTGTGCCTTAGCGAATTAAAAGTCACATGGTTACAAGATAATTGAAAAATAAACAGTCAGATTTTGTAAGTGGTTCTCATTGTTACGTGCCCAACAGAGCACTAATGTAATAATAATAGTTTAATTCCACTTTTTAGCATACAATATCAACCTTACAAGTACACTTTAAAGGTTTAAAGAAATTTAATATCCTAAGATAGGTAGCGCCCACCCTGAAGATTAGTTAAGTAATGTAGGTGATGATGATTTCTTAATCACCTTGAAGACATGCATGCGCTAAATTAAATATAAATAATTGAATATTGATGGACATTTCATTAAGCGCCATCCAACCCCAATCTTGAACTGTTTGTACTATGGGAACCAGATGATTGAAAAAATGCTTATGCTATTTATACAAACATATATACAAACTTTTTTTTTTTGTATTTTTGTATTAACACTCGGACCCAAAACAAATATCTATGTTCGTCGCACAAATGTTTCTACTGGGTGGGAATCGATCCCACAACCTGTAACGCAGAAGACAGAGCAACTACCACCCGACCAGTAGGTATGCCAATTAAAGACCTTGTTTAATACACAATAATTAACAAGATTACCGTGACAGGATAATCTGTAGCCCATCTTCCCATAAGTATGCGAGCACGTATGATACTGTTTGCAAAGTGGGCAATGCATTAACTCAATTATTTTACAAAAACCCGTATTATATGAATGATTCTTCATGGTGTCAGAATATCACTTGTTTGTAGTGACAGGAAGGGGGCAGTTAAGGTAATCGGTGAAGCAGAGCAGTGCGGCACTGAACGTGACCCGTGCTGACGAGAATCGTAGCGTCAACGTTTGTACTACGTGTCACGTCTACGGTTTATTTGTAGATCGGCGAACTTCACAACTAGAGCGCTGGCCTAAGCAGAATTCTTTAATACTAATTAACGGGTTTGGTCAAGTCTGCGATGGTTAAAAACTCACTGCAAATAACAGTGAGTTTTCAATATTTAGTATTATTTGCTGTATTTAAAGTCATCAAATTACTTAGATAATTGTGATCATGTAAAGCCTGATCTATGTTCGGGATTACTAAAATAGTATAAAAACATAAAATAGATAAGATATAGAAGTAGTAAGTATAGTTTAATTATAATACCACAGCTTGTTACATCACCGACCGCATCATCACTTACCATCAGGTGAGATAGCGGTCAAACACCAGCCGGATAATTTAATGATTAAAATAATTTTGTTTGAATTTTGTTTTTTTTTTTTTAATTTATAAAGTACTAAGAATAAAAGTGCAGGCTACAAGCACTTAATGATTTAAAACAAGTGACAAACGAAAATAATCACAAATTAATAAAAAATCTAACAAGAAGATCAAAACAAATAAATTATCCGTTCAAAATTAAAAACCAACAATTAATCATGAAAGTATACCTACAATAAAAAACGATGATAACGATGATAACCTTTAAAATCAAAATTTTGATGCTGAGGATTTAAAATGTGTTTTAATTGAAACATCAATCATAATAACTTCTACACATTAATCAGCTTTTGTATAACTTGGATATTTTACTTAACACTTAAAAATACACGTCAATAAGCTTTGGTATTATATTATTGGGATTCCCAATATTGAGTGTAATTAAGATGGTGATGAGAAATACCGTGTCAATATTTTTTAAAGATTTTTGTGCTGCGTAAACATTACTCAAATTAAAAAAACTGCTGTATAGATGAGGAATTGCGGTTAGTGTTATTTGCTTTGGCTTAAACAAAGCGGATTCTTTAACAATATCTGCTAAGTCAAACTCAAAGTCAAAAGTATTCATTTTCTAGGAATCCTTAGACAAAATCTTGAGAACGTCACTTTTTTATGTATGCGTTCTTATTACTAAAATTGGCGCTTGTTCAAACTCTGAGAACAAACATTGATTCTGTATATGCACGTGATATGGCTCTTGCATACTTTCAAACTGTGCTTATTAGTTTCGGGTCACAAACTACGACTTACAATTTATTTAAATTGTGCTTAATTAAAACGAAAAGATCTAGACACATATTTTAGAAAATAGCATTCAAAAGCACAAATAAAAGTAACAGTTAGGTAACTTAAGTTAAAAAAATTATATTGAGTTATTACATAATTCAAATGATACAATATTTCAAAAGTAATATTATAATCTAAAAGTATTTAAGTAAAATCTCTTGTCGTGCACAAGTGAATGAATTATCAAAAAGTGTGCACTTGTATGGCTGTGTTCCGGTGGAAGGGTACAGCAGGTACAGGTCGGTGCACGGTCGGTTCGGTGCAGGTGAAAATACAGGCGCATGAGACGTTACATCCCAATCCCAGAGGGACGGGCGTAACGTGCGACTTGTATCTATTGATACTTCAGTACGGGAAAACTTGAGTCGTTTTGCTATACAGTCAGCTAGTTCGTCAGATAGTCACATAAAAAATATTCCTAGCTGTTCAACTGCGAAGCATCTTACATAACAAAGAAATCTCAATGTATCTTATCATCACTTTGCATAAATACTCATAATTAACGAAGCATAATAATAGTAGCGACTTACGTGTTGCGTCTTCCTAATTATGATTGTAAATGAAGCTAGAACAAGAGTACCCTCAATTATAGTTGATAATAGTGATTGAGACGAGTTTTGCATATCAAAGCATAATCTATCAAAAGATACCTACTGTGACTCTTGAGACAGGAAATCCTTGGTGTTGAAATGTTTTTGCTAGTCTACAACACTTACTTGATTATCACTTCTTAGCAGAAAATGGCGGTATGGTAATGTGCGAATATTATGGCTCACAAATATCATTCTTATATGTTTTAATTAGAATTCTCGTCTCTCTCACTTAGAACTAACTTGATGGTCCATGTAAAGTTTGAAGCACTGAAGTGCTAATGGTTCCCAATAGAGTAATAGCCATTTTTTATTTTAAAAAGTCTGGTTAAACTAAGTGCACATAATATCTATGGTGCAATGCATAATGACAATTTTGAATAAAGTTATATCCTTTATATTACGCCTTTAGGGGTGGAATTTATTCATAAAGTTTCTATGGGACCAGTTTTGAGTAGGTAGTACTTAGAGGTGAGGTGGTCCCATAGAAATTTCAAATTAAAAAAAGAATAATCCAAATCTATCTGCAATTGGTAAAGAAATCGGGTAAGAAACATAAGACACAGATGAATTGAGAACCCACCATTTTGAAATCGGTTAAAAAATAGTAAAATACACAGCTGTGCAGCTGTACAAGCCATTGGCGTCAAGATAAAATGGATTTTATCTAAACAATAGGTATTTAAAAAACAATTAAAGTAGGTATATAAGAGAATTGAATACCAGATTTTTAAATCATTAATCACAGTGATAACTGGATCAACGTTATAACCACCCAACAAAAAAGCATTGAAACTGAACATCTCATACGCTCAGACTTGTAATAAAAAAATTTCAATAATAAATATTTATTTAAGTAATCACGATATATTTGGCGAATTTAGCAAAATTCGTTTTTCTGTTCTATGAGCAAAACATTTTGTTTTCAACTAATGTCGTTTTAGGTACATCACACATGACTAAGTAACAAACCACGAATTTTCCAGTTTAAAATTTTTTTCGTTATCAGGCACATGTTTTTTGCATTTACATACTTTTATCAAATAACTTTTTATTAGTGAGATCAGACGAAGACCACGCCTACTATATCTCTATATCTTCGTCCGCATCGTCACTTGTCCAGAAGAATGCAGTCAAAAACTATAATACTGTCACTGTCACTGTCACTTTTGACATGCTTTGTCTAGATGCAGTCAACAGAAGCCAAAAATTAAAAAGAAGAAGATGCAGTCAAAAACTACTGTCACTTTTGACATGCTTTGTCTAGATGCAGTCAACAGAAGCCAAAAATTAAAAAGAAGAAGATGCAGTCAAAAACTACTGTCACTTTTGACATGCTTTGTCTAGATGCAGTCAACAGAAGCCAAAAATTAAAAAGAAGAAGATGCAGTCAAAAACTACTGTCACTGTCACTGTTACTTTTGACATGCTTTGTCTAGTTACGGCTATTTTGGACCAGGAAATCAACAAAAAGTGACGAAATACGAGTTAAGGCTTACTTTACTTTATCTCAATGAGTTATCACATTACATTTGATATTAAATTTCTTGTTCCATAAAATATAAATATATTTATCAACGAAGACTTATCACAGGTACTTAAAATTTAAAATGGCTGGTACTAATTTGTATAACACTTACCAGAACTGCGTGATCCATTAATGGCTATTAATTGGAAATTTACCTGAAAAGGAATATAATATGTTAGTTTTTTAAGTGGGTAACTTATATACATTGTCGGTTTAAAAAAATCTCTCTAGTTTTATGATCGCTTTTAGACATAACCTTCAACAGCAACAACAAATTTGAATCAACAATTCTAAGACAAATATTAAAGCCTATTCAATCTCGCTTTTATAGAGTAGACCGATGTCCCAGCATGATTGTTTTAAATGTATTACAATATAATTCAAGATGAGCAAACATAAACCCTTCTCATACTTTAAACCCGAGTCATAATTTTGTTGTTTATGAGCGTCGGCCGTCTGCTCGTCCCGTCACTAGTCGCAATAAAAAACCTTCTTGCAGGATCCCATAACAACATTATTCGTTAAAATTATCACACAAATTATATGAAGGCGAAAGTTTGTATGTATATGTGTCTGTTTGTATGTGTACACTTTTTACTCCTTCACGCTTCTACGGCTCAACGGATTTGGTATCAGGGTAGATTAAATCCATCAGACTTAGGCTATTTTTGATATATGAAAACCGCGGTTAACAGCTAGTATAACACAAATATTTCGCTGAAGTAAATCAACATCTTAATTATCACCACAGGTTGCAAATAAATTTAGAGTATCGTATCAAATGAGGAGATCAGGCCGCAAGTATTAATACATTAAAGACAACATTTGTTTTGCAAATTATGCTACCATTTTGCGAGACATCTTTAAGCACGATTTCTGTGTATTGGTTTATAAATGCTTGTTGATTTAACTAGTTTAATTTAAGTTATACCTATAATAAAATTTACCTCATGTGATGTGAATGACAGTGGTCGCAGTGGAAATAATATATTTTTCATTTAACGATCCACACCCGAGATTAAATTTCATACAATTAAATAAAATTGAAGTGTGCTATGCATATTAAAGCGAACTTTAATTTTACAACAACTGCAAATACAACAAAAAATTTATTATATTATAGGTAAGTATTTAGCAAAATATTCATGGACATACTTCACACAGCGCCATCTGGCCCCAAACTAAGCATAGCTTGTAATATGGGAACAAGTTATCTATTATTCTGATAGAATACATATGGTACTTTTTTTTGTAAATACATACTTATAATACATATTAACACCCAGACACAGAACAAACACTTATGTTCGCACACAAACGATTATCCCTGGTGGAAATCGAACCCAAGCTACTACCACTGAGCTATAAGTATCAGTTACCTAGTTCTCATAGTACAACGCTTAGTTTGAGGCTAGATGGCGCTGTGTGAAAGGTCTGTGAATTTATTTATTTATTTACTAAATAAGCAAAGCCTATTTTCTTATTTGATTGAAGCAGTAGTTATGATTAAATAATAAATGAACGGTAAAAAAACTAATAACAAGCTTTTTTCGTGTTCTCCTCAGCAAGCCCTTTCATTTGACATATCCTGTAGAAGTGCAGAAAAAATAGCCATCTTGGATGATCCGCCATATTGGAATAAGAATGACGTCACTTATCTAAGCATGCATTGTCATCCAAAATAAGCGAGTATACCAAATTTCAGCTCAATCGGTGAAAGATAACTGATTTAAAATTCAGTTGCAAGATTCCACCCGGACCAACATACATTGCAAGTTAAATAAAAGCTAGTAATTACGACTAATTATACGTTTATATTTATCGTAGAAGTTGCTAGGTGGTATTTATATTAATAAATTGATTTCAAAGCTCTATCATGAATGGTAATTATAGAATCTATCATCTTGATTCATTATTACGAATAATATTATAGAATATATCATCATAACCGGATTTTTTTGTTCTTATAGCTTTTTTATTACAACAATAAAAAAATTATATTCTATATAATATAACAGATCAAGTTTTGAGATATACGGTAAACCTTTGTTTCCGTTACATCCCCGTCTCGGGTGACGGGCGTAACAGGATGTGACTAAGGTACTTGGGTCAAAGTCAAAGTTTACACAGTTACATACCGAAAGCGTAAAACACCCCTCTTTTCCGTCGGAGGTTAAAAATGCCTAGAAAGGTAATGTTTTTAATAAATATATATAACTACTAATAACTCATGCGTTATTACAGCTAACTTTATCGCTAAAAACTTCGTATTGTTGTTGTTATATAATATGTAATCACTCAACATCCGGTGGTAATGCGGCTCGTATCAAAACTTTTGTAGTATAAAAAAACTTACTAGTTGTAACTTGATATCTATAATGGGGCATTGCCAAAACAAATGTCAGATACTAGAATCAGAATAGGTTCAGTTCATACACTGCGTTATTGGCAATACCGTCTTTAATTTTTATTTTATTGAGCAATCAGCAGTTACTTTATAAGAGTTACTTTTATTAAATACACGTGGATTACAATGTGTGATGACCAAATATAAATTTCCACGTAATACGGGTCCTACACAAAAATAAATTACTGTAAGAAAAAACAAGTACCTACTGAAAATAATATTCTTATTAAACAAACGCCGTGTTATTGTCCTTTTATTCTCATTATCTAAGGAATGTGAGTTAATTCTTTACACTTTGTTGATGCAAAGTAATAAAGGTAAACCATATTAATTTCTTAAGTATACTAATCATAATATGACTGTTCTGAGCGTAATGCACGACTGATAAAAAATGCATTTTTCTGTCTCTATGTTCGACATTGTTTTGAATTCAGAAAACTGATGACAACAAAATCGGGTATACAGTTTGACGCTGCAGCCACACATCTATCATCTACATAATTTGATTACACTCAATAGCTAAAGGATCAAAAAACTCGTGAAGTTGAGTGAGGACTGTGACGCATTGTTTCCTAGGGATATTTTTTATTACACACGTATTTACGTAAAACACACGGTCGTGTTCACGACACAGCCACACCCCATTTTTTAGAGATAAGGAAATGATAAGTTACCATGATTTCTGTCTTTAAGTCTTTAACTAATTGTTTTATTCCCATGGTTAATAATCTAGTATGCAAACACACATAATGCAAATTTTTGAGACCTTGAAAAGCTGATACAATAAACCTTTTGTTTCATTGCCACTCACGAAGTGCCTCACCTTCGTTCCGCTCTATCTCAAATACTTCCGGTAGAAATTGTCAACAAAACAAATAAATTATATTAATTATTATTCAAGTGACGTACGGACGTGAAATATTAAAATCAAGGGCAGTTATGTATGAACACTTGGGTAGACATTAAAGTCTGTAAATCGTGATGCAGTTCTTATTTTATTATTAACTGTATCAGTCTCTAATGTTTCCACTGCAGGGACACCGGCCTACTCCCGATAATTGAGAGTGAATGGACTTTACTTACCAATACAGATTGGTAGATGACACATGTCTTCGAATTATTGATTCTAAGACATACCGGTTTCCTCACGATGTTTTCCGTCACCGTTTCGAGAACGTGGTATTGCACACATAATTTTTTCAAGTGAAAAAACTCATTGGTATACGTCTGGGTTTGAATACAGTATATAGCGACTGGTATACAGCGACTTTCAGATGTCGGTTTCAGATGAAAGTCGGTGTCTATGCCCCTGGGCCACGCTCTAGAAAGGTCTGATAAGACCGTATTCCACCTCTCACGGCTTAAATTTCGATGATGATTGATTAAAATTCGCCGCGAGGAAATGTATTCGCAAAGCTATATGTTATACTATGCAAGAAAATATGCCATGAGCATTTCATAAGGCGTTTTTTTTTCTTTATTTGAATTGAATAGTCTCAAGTTTAGAGATGAGCTGGCGGCAAATATCTGGCGACCGTATATATTCATTCCTTCCCTTAGTCGGCTAGAGTTGGAATACATATAAGAGTAGATGAAACATGAAAACTGCCTGTAACTTGACATTATGGATCGGAGCATAGATATGTAACGTGCCACGTTACACACGTTAAAGGCGCACGAATATGTTAAATTGTGCGTATAAACTTGCTGTGACGTCATCAAGACCAATGTGCCTATTTTGTGTTCGAGTTTGACGTAGTCGATGAAGGCGCCACGCGATGCCTTAATTGGGGACTAGTTCCCAATCGAGGCCAGTATTTTAGTATCGGTCACTGATGTATGTTTGCCTTAAATTAGCATTTAGACGAGTCTGACTTTAGATCAGCAATAAACCGTTTAGCAAAAAACCTATAAAAACACTGTTCTATAGCGTTTGGACAGTTTTATTATCAGTACCTACCTAGCGAGTCAAGCCGAGGTCCGTACCAAAGTGGTGCCCTTGGTTTGCTGGTACAATATTTAAATTTTAGTTTTTATGTTGGTCGAGAGGCATCTTGTCTCACCAAAAACCCGGGTATAGTTATCAAGGTCATCGGCGGTTAACAACTTAAATAAGTTTAACTGATTTAAAAATCGAGAAAAAAAGGCTTCAATACTTTTAAAGTAGCAAAACACGCAATTTCGTTCATCTAATCGGATGACATATTTTTTCCAGTTATGTTGATTTAACAACCAAACAACAGAATCGGTTTTGTTACAAAATTCTATGGGACCAATCTGAATGCACATCTTTTAAAAAAAAAAAGATTTTTGCAAAATCTGTCTATTTATGACGTGCCTATATGCCCAAACATAAAAAATAAACATATAGATTGATAACCTCTTCCTTATTGAAGTCGATTAAAATAAAAGCACAGTGTTATTATAGATTTTTAACTGACGATTAAATCTTACCCAGTTCCTACATTAAACTAAACGACGTCCGCAGATTAATATTACCATTGCAACATTTGTATTTGGCAAAATAATTATAAAACTTTTTGACGGGTGACAGAAACATTTGACAGATGTCGCCGTGGTTATTTACTTACTTATAAAATAGCCTTGTACATTATCGGGGTAAATCAAACGGGATCGTTGTTTTATCCCGTTATTATTTATTAGAAACTATCAAGATCTCAGTTCTGTAACATTTTAGACATGTCCAAGCAATGATATGTACTTTTTATATAATATCTTTGTGTCCAAGTACTGGTACAAATCAACGAAGTGTATAAGGTAGTTTTTTATCAATCCTTACATATTTTTTGCTCGAATGTGAAACAAAAATAGTTTTAACGCGGTATTTTTATTATTGTTTGACTTTGCCTGGGTTATACCAGCAATTATTTCAACTGTTTACCAATATAATTATCGGTATGTACAATAAATAATAATGATATTAAAGGAATTAAATCAAATGTCCATAAATAACGTTTACACACCAGTAACCCTGCATAAGAACGTAATGCCTCTTCCGAAAATCGAAACTGGGACCTCTCACTTCGAAGGAAGAGAGCTCTACCAACTAAGCTACAAAGTGGTCGAAATAAAATGGTCATGTTATTACTTTAGTTTTTACTTATTCATGTAATTCAAATAATGATTGTATGATAAATTTGAACGGCGCCGTAGCTTAGCTGGTAGTAACCCTACTTTCGAAACCAGGATCCCAAGTTCAGCACACGTCTGGGGCAATCTTCGTGTGATGAGCGTAAGCTTGTTCTCGAATCTTGGTTGTTTGTCTTGTGTTTGCCTATGACACCTGCGATACAGGTATGAGTGTATAAAAAATATCCTACTAATATTTTATATACGCGAAAGTTTGTAAGTATGGATGGATGTTTGTTACTCAATCACGATAGAACGGCTGAACGGACTTGGTTGAAATTTGGCACAGAGATAGATTATCTGGAATAGCACATAGGCTACTTTTTATTCCGGAAAAATATACGTTTCCCGTAGGAAGTCCAACCGCGGGTAACACCGCGGGGCGCAGCTAGTTAATTACAATTTGACAGCGGAGTGGCCAACTAATAAGCCATGAGCTACAAAGACATAAAAGCCACATGGAATAGTCGTCATCATAAATTTATCGCTTCAATGAGTGCCCGCACGCGATTCTTAACTAGATTGACCTAGGGTAGCTAGGAAGTTACCGTTTGTGTGTCATTTTCCTCTTGACTCGTAGAAGGCGCACTACGAAGACATAGAACACTGGATACGACATACCCGCTATATGGGATTGTTTTTTTCAATTTTCAGAGATCTGCGCCTGGTAAGATGGTTATGACCGTCGGGTTACTGAAGAACTATTGTATTTACTGGAGGAAGGTGTACTATTTATTATATGTAGGTTTAAACATGGTAGTTTCTGTAAAAACCATGGCAACGTTAAGCTCACGACTTGTCAGGTCGATATTACCACGATAGAGTAGAGTAGGTAACCCATGGGGATAAAAGCGTTAAAATAAGAGAGGTTCAATAATTAGAAAATATCAACTCATTCAAATTCAATGATATTCAGATAGCCTATCAAGACATTTTCATAGCCTTTTCACTCTAACCTATCAAATCTCTCACTTATTCTCTCTAATCTAAATAATATATAGTTATCAAGAGCGTGGTGGGCCAGGGGCATTGACGCCGACTTTCAATCTGAAGGTTGCT